>CM073133.1:38734897-39334897 GCA_037039145.1 Fundulus diaphanus
TTCCATGTCTGTTTATTTCTGTATGATTTAATCATTTTCCCTCAGCTCCTCTGTTCAGGTCTTCCCCAGTGTTTTCCAGTTTCTGTCAGGGCCATTCTTCGCTTTTGTAGGTTTCTTTAATAAATCTTTTTAGTCAAACTTGAGACTGCCTATCGCTGCCCTTGGATACTAATCCATGACATATTACTGCAGATCATTTTGTTTTTATTAGTAGTTTCTATTTATGTTCAAGTACATATACGAATATGTAAAGTGCCATTGGTGCTCATGAATATGCATGTATTGATTGTGATTTTGTTTATTGATCGCTTTTTTTTAGTTGGTGGAATTGTCTGTCTGAGACAAATAAATACATTCAAATTCAATTCAAATTCAAATTAGGACAGATGAAAAAAAAAAAAAATCAGGTTTATTTTCAAGCAAAGTTTCAGACTACATTTACACTAATAAAGAATAAACCTAGGATAGAAAGCAAGACAAAGACTAACGAACACTAGCTGACATAAAACAGTAACAAAGACCAGATAACTTAAAACAGACTAAGCATAAATCCAAAACAATACAAAAACAAAAATAGATCCTTAGACAGAAAAGTTGGCTAACTGAAAAAAATAACCTAAACCACAACAGAACGTTACAATTTGGGAACAATCAAATCTTATTTAAAATTGAATTGAATTTCATGTATGTTTTCAACATAAATTTGTTGCTTCTAGCAATTAGAGGTGTAGCTATGAACAGTGCAAGAAGTTCCAGAGCTTCACAGGGACATATGTAAAGTATAAAAATGTTAAACCACTACAATGGCCAACTCCTTCTTCCTCATGGCCGTGATCTCCATTAGAATCCCTATTTTCTTTTTCTCTTTCCTTCACACCCTGGTTCAAACCGAAAAGGCTGAACAAAGAAGCTCAGCGCTGCTTATCGCTGCTAACAGTAAACACACAGCTGCGCCTAGCCCACTGCTGCTCCATTTGACGTCACTACCCAGAATGCATTATGTCGTGAACAACAATGGCGACCTACAGAGAAATAGTTTCTTAAAATATTCTAAAACTGGATTTTTTTATTTATTTTCATCTTATATCTATGTTACTTACAGTAAGATAAATCTTGTATAAAAAAAAATGTGTTTAATAGTTGAGGTTCCTTTTAATATAAAAAAAGTTTATGATCAGAGCCAAAAAGTCTCAACAAACAAAAACTGTCACACATAACTATGGGGAAAAAAAGTATTCCTTTGATCATTTTAGAGTTTTAACTTCTAAATGATCTAGTCTTTATCAAATTCTAATCTTCAAATGTCCCATTCTGTCAAAAAACACTAAAACATGTCAAAAACCACAAAACCACTAAAGATTCCAACATATCATTTATTAAAGAGAGAAGAAGCCAAAATGGAAAAGATCATGATAAACAAGTTTTGCACAGTTTTTATGGCCTAATGCTCAAAGAAGAGGGAAAACCATGGGCAAAGTTTTTAGGGTGTTGCATCAGTTTTGCAGGTGAAAAATCAAACGCCATACCTGTAATAAAACATAGTGGGGGCTCTGTCATCTTGTGTTTCTATTTCACTGCCTCTTCTACTGAATGGATTTTACGTATCAAAGGAAGAATCAAATCAAAAGCTCGCTGAAGGCAGAGTACATTACCAACAGTCAAAAAGATAGATTTGAAGTGAAGAGCTCTGTTTTATTACAAGAAAGCAAACATTTACCTGAA
This sequence comes from Fundulus diaphanus, assembly GCA_037039145.1. Lineage (NCBI taxonomy): Eukaryota > Metazoa > Chordata > Actinopteri > Cyprinodontiformes > Fundulidae > Fundulus > Fundulus diaphanus. The sequence continues at coordinate 38,736,620 of CM073133.1, forward strand.
CCGAAAATTAATGAAAAGAACATGTTAGATAGGAGCAGTTTTAAAGGGCCAGCAAACAATGGTGACCAAAAAAAAAACGTGAACTTTTTGTTGGTCAATATCAGTGTTGGGGGTAACGCGTTATAAGTAACGCGTTAGAGTACTCTTATTAGTTTTTTTCAGTAACGAGTAATCGAACGCGTTAGTTTTGCGAATTCAGCAATCAGTAACTCCGTTATTTTCCAAAATAAGCACTCGTTACTCCGTTACTTTAAGAATTTCCCTCGATACGGAAAGTGAAGTCCCGGCTTTTCTGCATTTAGTCAGATGCGGCTGCTTGCGTCTGTACCCTGCTCCTTGCCTCTGTGTGTGTGTGTGTGTGTGCGCGCGCACCTGTGTGTGTAAGCTACTTGTGTTTGTACCTCGGCAAGATGGGCGAGAAGACAGCGTTTGATTCTTGGAGGTAAGCACGTTATTTTGAGTGAAACAGCGAAAAGGACAAGAACATAGGTCCGGCAACACGGATGCGTCGGCGCATGAGTTGAGCTCGTAGAGAAAAACCTGTGTCGACGCGTGTATGCGCTAAGTGATCGATACAGGAACTGTTTCAAACTGACTGATGCGCCAAACTGTTTATGTTTCTTCTAAACTGCGCGCGTGTGCATTCGCTCACAGCATCTGGATTCAGCGCGCACAGCAAAGCTATGCTGCACAGTCGTTTCAGAAAAAACGGCTGATCTACACTGAGTAGAAAGCTGCAACTCTGAGCAGCTCTTCCTCCCTTTGTCATTCTCAGCCAGGCCCGTATTAAGACAATGTGGTGCCCATGGGCACTATACCTCAAAGCCCCCCCCCCCCCCCTTACCCGTGCTGTCCTCCGGTCAAAAACATCAGACATAATCAAGGGGATTTCTTTACTATTTACTAACTTACACAACTACATGTAGGCATATGAGCAGTGAGCAATATTCAAATATCTCATTTTAAAATGTTGAAATAAAAAAAATCTTGATTTATTTATCATTTATTATTATTGTGACATCAGTGTTCACAAAACGAATAATGCATGGTCTTTCAACAATTTCAAGTAAATAATATAACAATTTATGAAAAATATATTTTTAAAGCATGTGTCATGTGGTGCCCCCCCATGGTTGGTGCCCCTGGGCACTGGCCCACTGGCCCTTATGGATAATCCGGCCCTGTTCTCAGCATGGCCGATTTCAGAACAGATGATATTAGTCAGGTAACTAAACACAGCGCCCGACCGACCTTGAATGTGAGCATGAAAAAAATCCCGATCACTGGAACGCAAATAACGTGATTCACCATGGCAATGACAGGAAATAAGTTTGGAGTTGCGCATGTCCTGCGAGTAGAATTAGAAATATTTAAAGAAGGCATATGGACAATATTAAACCATAAGAAACAATGCCGTTGCTGCTGAAAAGCGCAAGAGAAAATTGTTGAAAAAGTCAATGCATGCGTGATATGAAAGTTATGTGATGGAGAATTAAAGCTGCTTTCACCACACTTCACTGTTCAACACAAAAGGGGGAATATGTGTGTGTGTGTGTGTGTGTGGGGGGGTGCATTGAATGGACATGTCAGCAAAAAATTTGTAAAAAAATAAATTAAAAAGACAGAAACGAAAAAGTAACGCAATAGTTACTTTTACTAGTAACTAGTTACTTTTATAGTGGAGTAACTCAGTTAGGTAACTCAGTTACTTTTTGGGAGAAGTAACTAGTAACTATAACTAATTACTTTTTCAAAGTAACTTGCCCAACACTGGTCAATATACAAAGTGACTCACATCTTGCTGTATATCACTCAAAACTTCCTTCTTGTTAGTATGTTAGGTGTTTGTGAATATAAAAAAGTGTTTGTTCAAAAGCAGGAAATTCAGATAATTTTTTTGTGATTGCTTCAGGCTGGCCAGTTCTAGTCTTCAATAAGCCAGGAAAAATAGCTCAGAAATTTGATAAATGTCCTCACCAAATTTGCCTTACATAGAGGCATTACAATTCCAGCTTGGTTACTTTTTAATTACATTGTTATTCTGGTTGCACAGAAGGTAAGGCTATCTTTTAAGTATTTTCAAAGACCTATTGCTTTAGTATTCCTTCATCCATTTACATTTAAGAAATACTTTTAATTTTCTTTGTTTAGACCCATTGTCCATTGTCAGCTGGAGATGGGCACCAGCACCCCTCGTGACCCCACAACGGATAGACGTGTTAGAAGATGAATGGATGGATGGATAGATCCTCAATTGTATTGGAATTTAAGTCTAAACATTCTTGCTCTGTCTGTTATTCTCTATACATAATTATCTTGTTTGCATCAAACTGCATTGGATTCATTTATACATCAAAGGCAGGGGCGTGGCCAGGTGGTGGCCAGGGGTGGCCACGGCCACCGCTGGCGATGTCCTGGCCACCCCACTGGCCACCCCACTCGCCAGTGTAAATGGTAGTAGCGTCAGTTTAGCATTTCATCCCATTATGCACAGCCAGCAGCAAAGCCGCTCTTCTTGACCTTCTTGCGCACCGTAGCTCACCCTGCCGCTCCCCCCTCCCCCGCACGTCCGCCCTCCCTCTCCCTCCCCCTCCCTTCTAGCCGCTGTTGCGTTCTGAGACAACTACGGCTCAGCGCGTGCCCGCCTTCAACGGTGATAAAAGGTGGAAAGCGAACAAGACTAACGGTAAGTAAATAAGTCAAATCATTCGTTTGTAAAAGAAGAGGGGGGAATATATGAACTGTATCAGCTCCTGTTACAGCGGCTTTTGGTGTCTTTTTCACAAGTTTTCAAAGAGTTACGTAGCTACCGCTCTTAGCTGGGGCTTCTGTATGGTTTGTCAATTTCCAGACAATGAAGTGAAAGTCCACAGACATGTCTTCTTATTTTAAGAAGAAAATAACAGCAGAAGGAGATAAAGAGATGACAGGGGAGCAACAGAGAACGAAGGAGGAGGAGGAGGAGGAGGAGGAGAAAGAGGAGGTGGATGGAGGAGAGGAACAGATAGAGCAGCATATAGATAGATAGATAGATAGATAGATAGATAGATAGATAGATAGATAGATAGATAGATAGATAGATAGATAGATAGATAGATAGATAGATAGATAGATAGATAGATAGATAGATAGATAGATAGATAGATAGATAGGGCTTTATTGATCTCACAGTGGAGAAATTCACTTGTCACACATCGGCTTAATAAACAAAAGAAGGTGCCAAAGGATGAAAAGGTGCATAAGGTATATACAGTGTGTCCACATATGTACAGTGTATTAAAACTGTAGCGAAAGCAGGTGTTCCTGCACCGACAGGTGAAGTTATGACCATGTGGCCATAATAATAAAATTAATGAATTGTCTAGAAAGTAATATCCTCGGAAGAATTGTATGTTTTGGTAAGTGTATTTGTTTTTTATTGTGACGGACTCACTTAAATATATACACTTAAAAAAATAAAACAAATAATTATGCGTTATATATATATATGTGTGTATATATATATATATGTGTATATATATATATATATATATATATATATATATATATATATATATATATATATATATATGTGTGTATATATTAGTTTTATTTGTCTGAATCGAAATGCCTATAGGCCATTAATACAGCTAGAAATGATCATAACTATGGGGAGGCTGGTATTATTATTATTTATTGTTATTGTCATCATCATTTTAATGTCAGAATAACGGACTTTCGCTCCTGTTTCATTATAGATATCTCCCAGTCAAGACTAGAACGGTCCAAGCAGCCACAACTAAAAATCTTCCCTCGAACCTGTCAAGAGGACAGAAGAAGATGCTTTTCTAAAGACTGGTACAACACATATAAATGGCTTGAACTGAGTCTGGTAACCAGAGATGGATCCTATGGATCTTTGCTGGGAAGTTATTTTTGTAAAAGTAATTATTTTTGTTTCAGACTAAGTAAAGGTATAACTGTTTCTTACACGTACAGCATAACCTTGTAGTCAAAATATGACTGTTGTTCCCTGTTTTCCCTGAAATTGCTGTTACATGAAATATGTGCTTCTTCCTATAATATTTTGTCCTTGCTTTCCAAAAGCTTTCAAATATGACTTAGTCAATTATACAATGAGGCTAACGATGTGCAAGATAAATGATTTACTTGTGTATTTAATAGTTCATATGTAAGAAAGGTAAATCCATAACCTGTTTGTTAAATATTTCATACGCAAGCACTGTAACAGCAAAAATGTCTTGGTTACTGCAAGACTTAAGAAAATTACTTTTTTATTGGTTCATGCCACAATTTGATGTGGTTTTTTTGTGACTGTCTGTTTTTGAACTTTAAATAAAGTACATTTGTGTATTTGAGTCAATTATTTTATGTATACAGGCATTTTCAGCTATTTTCTAAACCTACTTATTCCTGTTAAGTGTTAGCAAGAAGGGGTTAGGTTGTGTACTGTATATAGTATAGTATATATGTTTGTAAAGGGTTTTCTATTGGCCACCCCTCGCTAGCTTTGTGCCCCATGTTGGCCACCCCGGTAAAAATATTCTGGCTACGCCCCTGATCAAAGGACTATAGGCTTTGTCTTTCGGCTTACAAATGGCTTCAAACTTATCTAGGTGCACATTTTCCTGTTCGGTACCGGTCTTCTTGTTGAAGTGTCAAAGTTAACCTTTAAACTTCAAAGATTTTTGTATTAGTTTTAACTTTATAGTCAATTAGACCAAGCTTTTGTTCTTGCATATAAAAGGCCATATATATTTATTCTAATGCTTTTCAATCTTGCCATTGGGATTATGTCCGTCCTCATTCATTCAGGGAGATGTGAACTTTGAACCAATTCAGAACCAGTTTAGTAGTGAGACATTTAGGTTTACGATGATAGTGGAACTACTGTGGGGGGGGGGGGGGGGGGTGATGAAAGTTCACATCTATGTTTGCTAATCAAAATAAATTAGCAGCTCTGCAATGCTCACTTTTTTATTTGGTTATATCTCACCATGCAACGGGACTTTTTTGGAGCATATACCGTGGAGCCACCAACTTTGTTTGGGTAATTTTCAAAACTTTTAAAGAATGTAACTCTGTAAAATGCATCATGCATATGAATTTCCTCCTTACTTTGACACAGCTAAATAAAATCCAGTACAGCAAATTGCCTTCAGATGTCATCCAATGAGTACCTCTACTTGTATCGAGGTTAATCTCAGGAGAAACAATGTTCGGTAAAGATGTCAGAGGTTTGTTAGACTCACAGCAGACAGGTCAGGGATAAAGATGTGGAGCAGTTCAAAGCAGGATTAGATTACAAAACAATATCCTAAACATTAGTCATCACATGGGTTACTGTTCAATACCTCATCTGAAAAGTCCAAAAAAGGTTAAAAAATAAAACAACTGAACTTCTATTCTAAAGCTGAAAATGTTTCCCTTTCCATCCAGGAAGCTTTCTCAATTCAAAATGTCTGGAGTAGTGGGGAGTTCCAAGCTTTATAGACCTGCTGGCCTCATTGGAGCTTAGATTCACATGCAAATTCACCCGGAACCGGTCGCCCAACAAGCTTCCTGGATGGGAAGCAAAACGTTTTTTGGATTGATTATGACCTGGATGACTATGAATCTTCACCTACTCATCTGAAAAGGAGAAATGGGACAACTGCAAACCTGGCAAGCCAACGTAGTCCACCTTAACTTACAGGGAGGGCAAGAAGACACATATCAGAGAAGTAGCGGCTGAAGGTTACCTCTGGAGGAGCTGCAAGGATTCACAGCTCAGGTGGGAGAACTGTCAGTTTATCCGTAATTACAGTCTGGCACCAGAGTCTTGAAAACCCTAACATGAGTAGACCTTCCAGTGTTTCACTGCCGTCCCGTGAGTGACTCTGATTGTCTTCTGGATTCCCGCCTGTTTGCCTCTTAAAATTGTCAAGTTTAAAAAAGGTTTCAAATTTAAGCATATTAGTATTGAACCTTTATCCCCAGATGGTCAGGCAATCATTAAGTCTTGAAAATTAATAGGACTTGGTGACATCATGGGGAAACAAAATTAATTCTGTCCTTACACAGTAACACCCAATAAAGCAGCACACTTCATCCAATACACAGATGCACAGGGGTGCATCTGTGTATTGGGCTACATAATAAGTGATGAGCACATTACATATATGTGACACTACTCGATGATGAACAAAATCAGTTCACAGTTTATTTTCCAGTACAGATGGATGTAACACGGGTTTTTAAATATCTCCCTGTGTGTGGCAGGTTCAGCGGGAAAGCACCTTAAATGTGCGTGCTCAGTCTGAAACACACTGGGCTCCATTTTGTCCCTATGATTTTGAGCTCTCCGTCATTTTGTCCAGTTGTGTCATTCTCTGTATAATCACTTTTGTCATCTCATGCTTATTTCGTTTAATTCTTTTCTAGGTTCTTTGGTCGTGTTTACATAGTCTCCGCCATTTCTGGCCTTTATCTCTGTGTAGCAGTTTATGCTCCCTCACAGCTGCAGGTCATTTGTCTCTAAACTTACCTGTTCACTAATCACTCCTCTCATTACAGTATATATGCTCTGTCATTCCCTCCTTCCCGGTTTCTTCTGTTATTGCAATTTTCTTCTGCTGTGGTCTCTGCTTGTGCTCCTTTCTTGGTTTTCCATTTATGAGTTCTTTTAATTTATCTGCTCTTTTCACATGACTCTGCCTACCTGATGCTGGTTTTTAGATCCCACTGTACTTCAACTTATCCCATGTTACTCTCATTAGACAATGCCACGCCTAAGATCTGCCAGGATGAGAAATCGGTTTTCAGCTCCAAAACCTTTTTTATTTTTTGGATTCCAACGTTTTGTGTTATCTCCCCCAATCTTTCCATAGTCATTCTTAGTGTATGCTAGTGAACAGCTTCAGTCTGAAAGTCAGTGTTCCAGAGGGAAAACATGGGGAGGAAAGTCAAAGTCAGATGAAGCAAAAAGAATGGCCTCAAAATCTGAGAATGATCCTTTAAAACCCAAAACGATCTCTTTAAACAATGTGTGCAACACCCCTCACATGTTTTGTTTTCAGTCAGGCTGGATTTTTTGGCTAAAGAAACCATCAGGCAGCAGATGGACTGAAAAAAGGAAAATAGTGATTACTATATAGTGAAATAGACATGCAAGCATTTGCCCATGGTCTAACAAAGATCAGTGAATCGATAGGCTGATGGAGGGCTGACAGAATGACAGCTCTTAGCAGACTGCTGAAGGGCATTACGAGAGAGGAGAGGTAGAGAAAAGGTAAGAGAGTGAGTGGAAGGTTGACAGCCGACTCTAATGAATGATAATAGTTCACCGAGTGGACACACTCAGTATGTTGAAGCTAACACTCACCTCAGTCGGTTCCTGTGCCTCCTACACATCAGAGTCCTGCTTGTCAGCACACCCACCCACACAGACACTCAACGTGTGCTTGAACAGGTCTGTAATACCCATATATGAAATACCTGCAGCATCTCTTTATTGTTGGTATAAAACATTTTATAGGATTAATGAGCTTTTACCATTAAAAACTTGGTAAGATACATACCATTTAGGATGCTGCCTATATCAGAATTAGAGATATGTAAATGACTGGAGTAGCTGCATGTATTATTGCCAGTGGATATAGAAAAAAATACTTATTTGGATTGCCAAGTTTAACAGTTAAATTTATTTGTATGCTATTTTGTGTTTTCCTTTTCTAGGGTTTCCTTTTTCACCTCTGGAATATTGTCAAAATAAGAAATATTCTGTCCAGGAGTGATGCTGAAAAGTGGTCCATGCATTTGTTATTTCAAGGCTGGACTTCTGTAATTCTTTACTAAGCCTTCAGCTGATCCAAAACGCTGCAGCAATAGTTCTGATGATTAAAAATAGAGATCATATTTCTCCTATTTTAGCTTTCCTTCATTTGCTTCCTGTTAAATCAAGAATAGAATTTAAAATTCTCCTTCTCACATATAAAGCCCTTAATGATCAAGCTCCATCATACATCACAGATCTGATTGCTTCATTTGTTACATAACAGAGCACTTCACTGTCAGACTGCAGGTCTGCTGGTGGTTCCTAGAGTCTCTAAAAGTAGAATGAGAGGCAGATCCTTTAGCTATCAGGCTCCTCTCCTGTGGAACCAACTCCCAGTTTTGGTCCGTGAGGCAGACACCCTGTCTACTTTTAAGACTTTACTTAAAACTTTCTTTTTTGACAAAGCTTATAGTTAGAGTGGCTTTGTTTACCCTGAGCTATCTCTGTAGTTATGCTGCTATTGGCTTAGGCTGATGGAGGCCATCAAGATCTAGTTCTTTCACACTGTTCAGTTCTACCGTTCTCCAATTTTGCATTATTTGTTGTTATCTAAATCTTTTATTTTATGTTCTCTTCATAGTAGGTACACCTGGTCAGGTGTTTTGTTTAACTGTAACACCATCCTGGGGGTTAGATTGTCTGCCATTACCCTCTCTAAAACAGAAAGTATTCCTGGATCAATGTGTGTTACTGTGCTTTTTTATGTCTCTGCTCTGTTTTCTCTAACCCCCAGTCGATCGAGGCAGATTGCCGTTCCCAGTGAGCCTGGTTCTGCTGGAGTTTTCGTCCTGTTAAAGGGGAGTGACGGCTACTTGTCAAGACTTGATGCAGTCTGCTGGGTTTAATTAGATACGAAACCAATTATTAACCAATCTGTCTGTATGATTCGATTGAATTTAAGTTTCTAAAGTGCCTTGAGATGTGATGTGTTGTGAATTGCGCTATATAAATAATATTTAATTGAACTGTATATTTGTGTTTATGTAACACAGTTATTGCATTTATGATATGTATTTATTATTTTTATCAAATTACTTTATAATGACTTATCAATAAACATTACTTTAAAGAAACAAACTATTCATCTCAAAATTTCTAATGTAAAACTATAAAACATTTCTCCTTAGTTCTTTAAAAAAATCAACTTATTTACCAAATTTTACCCCACACCTATAAAAATCAAAACATTTCAAAACTAATAATCAAGATTTAAAGCTAGGGTCGGCAATTTTTCCGGACTTTTCCCAAGTCACTTTTTGAATAAATGTGCATGTGCAAGACCATATTATCTTGTTCTTCTGGGGGATTGCGTGAAGAAATATGCCAAATCCACTCTGGCCTTATTACTTTCTACTGAGGCCTTCCTCTTCCTCTCATACACATGAACATGGTTTTCTTCTTGCGACTCTCAACCATGTTCAAAGTATATGATGAGAGTCGCGGAGCTACAATGAATGGCTACATCCCTTACATCTGGAAGGGATCATTTGCAACTGGAGCAGCATTGTTGAGTATGTGGATTGTACCTCTTAAAGACTTACTAAAGCCGTTTTTAAAAACTCTTTTTTAGGGGGGAGAGAGGGTGGAAGACATGCGACAAAGGACTTCAGGTTGGGTCAGCTGCGTTGAGGACTAAGGCCTCCGGATATGGGTCGTGCTCACTACCCAAGCGCCATCGGACCTCTCCCTTGCTAAAGCCTGTTCCAAACAGTATTTTGTGGGAGCAATATGATGATATATATATATATATATATATATATATATATATATATATATATATATATATATATATATATATATATCGACGCCGTCGGTGAAGTCGCTTCTCGCTTGAAAGTATCCATGTATTTTTGCCTGTTTTTTTCCTGCCATTCACTATATGCACGCGAGAAAGCAACAACAAAAAAACGCGTGTTAACGTCAAATAAACATGCAAGCATATCGAGTTAGCAAGCATTTCAGTTTAAAATTCTTCCAGCAACGAATATGACAGAAACAAGTTAGTTGTAACCACTGCCAAGTTAAACTTTCTTATCACCGGAGCACCTTGAGCTTAACATATCACTTAAGTGCCAAACACGCTGTAGACATCACCAAACAATTCAATGACTCAGAGAAGCTAACCAATGTAATGGCGAAGTGGATAGCTACTGTAGACCTTTTTTTGTGCTTCAAACGTTGGTATTGAACATAAAATGGTAATGCTGCTCCCTGCTGTTACCTCAGAAATTGCCTGTTTTTGGTAGATTTTTTCCCCATAAAGAAAATTTCCTGTCAGTGGCAATAAGCTTTAATTTATTATTATTGCTATTTTTTGTTTTACATGTTTAAGTTGAGCTTTACACTAAATATGTGTTACTGATAAGTGCTACAAATGTTACAACACTTTTGTTCATATGGCAGCAGAACATTAAAATAAAAGTGCTCTTTACACTACTTTTGAATTCATTCTTGGGGTTTGTAAATACAATGCGATTAATCATGATTAATCAGGCAAATTATCCGATTAATCGCGATTAAAGATTTTAATCGTTGCCCAGCCCTAATATATATATATATATATATATATATATATATATATATATATATATATATATATACATATATATACATATATATTTCCCACTGGCAAAAGAGTATTATTGTGATTGGAGGCAATCTCAAAGCAAAGAGATATGAAGATAAGATTCTACAATCAGAAGCAATCCCATATCTCAACTTCTAGAACTCTAGAGATGCTGTACGTATAGCTCTATCCTGCAAGATACCAATTCTCACCTGCACAGAGAAGGGTTCATCAGAAACTGCCATTAGAATGTGGGAGTGAAGATTATGGCCTGCCTGGATTTCTGATTTTCAACCCCACAATACTTGTGTATCATCTTGGGTGTGTTGTTCATGTGAGACTGACTGGTTGAAGAATAGGATGCTCTCCCACAGCAGTTTGTGACCAAGCTGGTGACCAGCATGAGAAGTTGCCCGGCTGTTGTGCTTGGGTATGGCTCTCTCACACACTACTGAGGTGCATGCATGTTAAATTACTAAATCCAATCCAATAAACAACACCAAATTAGAGTAATTGGCAGAACAAGCCATTTTGCAACAGCATACATGCCTTCACAAGTTTCTTATGGTTGACCAACATTCTCAACTCTGCTGTTCAACCCACAAATTGATTTTCCTTACAAATGTGGCACAGTTAAAACCTCTAAAGCCTTTAAGTACTTGGGGGCTGGGGCTCAGGGTGTTTTTTTTCCTTCCAAATTTGTGCTCTAAATATCTAATTATGTTTACTTCAGCAATTACAAATTCATAATTTGTGAAAAATTCCACACGTATGTTTATACGTGTGGAATTTTTCAAAATGTGAAATTGTTTAAAAAATATAATTATTAATATAATGATTTAAGCAGTTTGTAATTGCTGAAAAGTTACGTTTCTCCCCCAGTACTGGCGGCTGGGTCAAGACTGGTGAATGAAACTGACTTTCCAAGAGTATTTATATCCAAGAAGCATTGTAACAACAAATTATTAATTGACTTAACCCCAAGATAATCAGACTAATACATACCCTTTCTTCAAAATGCGGCACATTATAAGCAACAAACACTAGACAGAGTTAATTTTTGGGCCCACAAAAGTTGTGCTTTCACATACGACAGGATACGTGGTGAGATAAGAAACACGTTCACAAACGGCGGTTCTCCAGTGCAGTGTGGTGCTAGTTTAATGAGATACATACTGTTAGAAGTGCAAATGAGTTTACTCCTACAACTTTCACTACAATTTATTTTGGCCAGAGGGAGGTGAATAGGAACAGAAAGGTCGGTTGGGGTTTCTCAGATTTAAAGTGGAATGTTCTGTTTCTGACTTAGAACATAATAATTCTAATTTTTAAGTGGAAAGTGAATGTACCATCTACTTCCCTAGATTGCTGTAGAAATGTAATTAGGTGTGTATAACCTTGAGATTGATAAAAAAAAATGGTTGTGGGCCATAGCTCAATAAACAACATTCCTAAACAACCCCTTGGCAGTTCTACAAGGTTATGAAAGCAGATTTTCTTGTTTGGAAATTAAGAACAAACTCCCAAATAGATAAAACACTTTGCTTTTACTTAAGCAAGCTGAGCACAGAACAGCTGAAAATGACATACAGGGTTTACTGACCTCCAGTGAGAAATTGGCAAAGTAAATGTATCTTCATATCAAGTGTCTTACTTGTAAGTCTGCAACTCTGAAGAGGACCCCTTACTGCCCAGATAAACTTTTTGACCGTGCATTTGCTGTGATGCCTGCTGCAGAATTTTGACCCACATAAAAGAGAGAATAAAAAACAAAAGCTTCAGAACAAAAGAAACGCAAAAAATAATGACTTTAAAACATGAGACTAAACCAAACTGTTAAAAACTTTTAAACCCATATCAAAAGCAAAAAAAAGATCTGTCAGTTACAGAGCTTTTTGTATAACTGGAGATTTTGCAGAACAGTTACATAGTGCAAGTACTAGTGGGCACTGTGAAAGGTGACTCAATCTTTTCCACAACAATGAATCCAAACAAGAGCAGAAAACGTGACTGGCATTTGCTGTACATAGAAAAATCTACATTATCACATACTTCGGAGTTTGTGTCTGTTGTTCTGTCCTGGTAGAAATATAAAAAGCGAAAAGACCTTTGCTTCAAAACCAAACACAGAAATTAAATGTGCTTCTTGTTTTAACATTAACTTTCCATATAAGGCATGAGTCTGTTTTGTTATAAACTTTTTTTAGTCTTTTTACTCTGTTATCTAGAAAGCAATGTGCACTTGTTCACAATCTGGAATTAAATGGAGCATTATTTACAGCACTACATCCACAGACCCTCTTGTTATCACGCTATGCAATTTTTTTCCTGTCATTTTCAGGTCAAAAGAGCAAGAAAAGACAGCGTATGCCAATGTTTTTCCACTCAAATTGCCAATGTGTTTATCTGTCTTTGGCACAGACACACCACCATGAACAGAACATCACTAACAGGCTCCTCATTTGGATGTTAAGAATAGATATACGAGTTAAAATGCCAGATAAAATGGAAGATGTGGATTAAAAAGGAACACTCAAAGACATTAGCAGGGGTCAGGATTATCAAATTTCAAAGTGTGAAGCATAACATAACTTATTCACCACATGGATAATATTACCACCCACCACCCCAACCCGATTGTTCTATTTCCAAAGAAAATAGTTATAAAAGGAATATCCTCTTCTTTTGACAAATTTTCCCAACACCACTCTAAAGTTCCTCTTAAAATATCAGATCTAAACAGAGATTATCTCTGCAGTTTCAAAAAAGAAAAAAAAAAAGACTTTTGAGAATAGATAGGATTCTTGACCTGGTCCAGTCAGAGAGTTTGCCAAAAGCACGGCAGTAATAGCAAATGTACTCCATCGGGTTGGCAAAGCAGAGTCTCTGAAGAAGGACAAGTTGCACCTACCAACCAACAAAAAATGAGAAAAAGAAAGGCCCAGCATGTAGACTTCTGAGTTGGTTAATCTTCTGTGTACCCAAACCAGGACTGTCCATGAAGCAGCAACTCCACACTGGGTGCAGTAAAACTCCTGAACCAAGAGTGCTAATCTAGCTAGCTGCAAAGCTGGGCCAGGTCAGGTTCGGGGAAAGCATTGGGGAGCTTGGAGTTAAAGATCTGCAGAGAATCCTTGATCCGTGCCACCTCTCCTGCAGACAGCTTTAGGCGGTGACGCAAAAGACAAGAAAACAAGTCAAGTGGCTGTGGCGCTGGAGGAGACAGACGGTTGATCCGATCTCTCATCTCCAGCAACATCAGAAAGGCAGCGTCCTGTGTGCCCTGCGTGTAGGGATAGTCAAGTTGGAGAATCAGATCCTTAATGCCTTCAGGGTCAAAGTGCATGCTATATCCAAAAACTTTAAGAGTGTTGATCTTCATGTAGCCCAAGTTGGATGTCTGATCGTCCAAATCCAAGGGTTCATAAAAGAGAGTTTCATTCACCGTTGGATCATCTGTAACTATGCGGCTCCGTAGGTAGATGTGCACCGTTTCAAAGAAAGACTTCCACTTATTTCCCAGTGACAGTGTCCAGTTGTAACACTGAGCATTGGGAACGCCGTCCAGTCTAGTTCTCTCCCAGTCAGGGAATTCGGGTTGATTCACGGGCATGAACCAACTCTCTGAGTGGCTGCCCCCGAAAGGATTCACATAAATGACAGGCACGGGTTCCAGTGTTGAATTTTTAGTTGAACATATCTGAAAAGAAATACCCATTAGCATGTGGATTAGGTTGGATTTGTTTTTGTTGCTCTTGAGTGTAAGTAACATCCTCTTCCTCCAGGCAGGATTGAACCAGCTTCCCAAGCGGACGTCATTGCTGATGTAGATGGCGTGGACCTCTATTCTGCTGTCCAGTCGCTGAAGCATGAACTTCACCTAGGGAAGAATAAGGAAATAAGTAATAAAATACTCACACCAAAGCCAGTGTTTTTCAAATGTTTGTTAAGACTCTGTAGTCTTATTTCTCTAAGGTTTTGGAAAATTATCCAAAATATGGAAAATGTAAAGAAACTTAAAGTCAGTTTGCACTTTCAAGGATCTGCCTTTGAACTGACTTCACCTAACTCGGGAGACAGTAAACTGATTTTTGAGCAATTTTTGTAATTTAAGCAAGTTTAAGTAAAAGCTTTTGATTTACTTTTTGGTCATGCTATGGTCTGGCACAGTGACCATAAGGTCAAGTGATTTAATATTATCTGTGACACAGTCTGTTTAATACTATTCAAAAGGTTTCAGAAACAGAATATAAAACTGCCTTTGAAAATCTTACGTATCCAATATGAGAATTAATGTCATTAGACTTTTCAGCAAGATGAATTTGAACTGTATTTTTTTTTTTGTTTTAACTGTTACTTCTGGCAGATATTCTCTAATTCCCACATGGCTATAGTTTCAACATAAACTCCCACTAATGTTTGATTACATGTCCTAGATGACCTTTCGCAAATTACACCTCAAATATACATTTTTTTGTTGCCATCTACAAGATTCTAGCATAATTCTGCCTGGATATTAGACTGCTCCTTTGGTAGAATTTCTAGATTTCATTCAACCTGCTTGGTTTCCTGGCAAGGATTTGCTTTTTCAACAAACCCCACAAATTATCAAGATGGTTCAAGTCGGGGTCGCTCCAGAGGCTTCAGGTTTGGGTGCTCCACCCATTCTAAAATATGTTTAGATATCTTTGTAATCTTTGTCCTCTTGGAGCACCTGATGTGTCCAAGTTTCAACCATCTATCCTCTGATTAAAGTGGAAGTTAAATAATGCGGAGGTTTTCCTCTCGGTTTATAGTTCTATCCACCTTGTGCACGGCACCAGCTTCCATGCAAGTAAACAGCATGAACCATTTTAGAATTTGAGGACTATGATTGTGCCAAGATGAAAGGACAAATATCCAGCCACAGTTATGCCAGAAACTTGTTTATTACTATAGTAAGCTTGTGATCTTGGTGCAGTTTGCTAAGGGACATCTCAAATGCTAGCAGATAAGTTTATATTTAAGCCTTTTGACTAACTTTGTTTTTTAAATTAATCAAAGTTGTATAATCGTCCCACCCTTGAAAAAGAGCTTCTTAAATGGATCCCTAAAGGCCAAAAGATATGACATTTATGCCCATGGTGAATGTGTTCAAACATTTTAGTGGAATTGTATAAATGGGGATATCAGAAGCTCCAAGAACCTCAGCATCTGGCATGTCCAGGTCAAAGTTCAGATAATGGTCCAGGGAAGTCCCGATGCTCGGACGGCAGGAACCAAGATGGAGGACATAACCATGGTGGCAGGCTCCACATCGGGTGGCATTGTCGGTGGCACACTGTGAGCAGGAATTGGGGGAGGTGCCCACCACACATGGGATTGGTCCTTGGCAGGTGGGCTGGTCCACAGGACAGGTACAGCTCTTAGCCTCCTCAGAAAACATTCCCAGGACTCCATGCTCGTTGCAGTAGAGGAGAGACTGAGCCGTACTCAGCCAAAACCCAACAGGCCTTTAGAGAAGGAACACACATCAAAGGTTTGTGAAAAAATGCTGACTGTGCTGTCAGCAAACAATTACCAAACATATATCATTGTTAATATCCATATCACTATAGAAATAGAAGTTATATGTACAAATTTAACAGAATGTTGTTCTTCATGTTCAGGATAAGATTTACCATGACAAAATTCAATATACATGAAACAGTTGTTCAGTTGTGGGCACACAGAATGATATTCTCTGTAAAGGATGGATTTCTGCAACAATTGCTTTCCTGACTAATCTACCTACCAACCCCCATTTTTGTAAATTAGTAGATTCCTGTGCTTTGGTGGTTGAGTCATTATTTTTGTTCAGTTTGGACCTCAGATCTTTTTGTTTCTCTTGTTTACGCCCACTGATGTCACCAACCATGTTTTCATTTTTTATGTATTCACATCCTATATACTTTGTATTTGTACATTTAGACTTATTTTGTTGAATTCCACATGGTATTTGTTTCTGATAACATCTTGTTTGTGACCAGGTCTTTTACGATCATTAACATAACAATACATGCCATCCTTTGAAATAAAACACTAAACTAGAGCTGCATTTTCCTGGTCGTGTGAGTGCCAGAATGAATAACTTGCACCAATGTACGCCGGTGGCACTAAGTATTGAAATTTTTATCGCCATGTTACCAAGCTGAAATAAAAGATGTGTTAGTGGGGATACGAAAGGGAAAAATGCATGCTCACTAACACTGTTTGCATGTTGAGCCATTAATAATGATAAATATCTAAAATGGTTGGAATCACATTTCTCTCCTTGTTTTTGTATTTCATTTTGCTTAAATTTTCTGGTTAACTTATTTTTGTTTGATCATAAAATTGTTTTCCTGAAGCAAATCAGATTTTCACTTGCTGTGTTTCCAGCTAGTTTTGCATCCTTTCGTCGCTCACACCAGTCTCGTAATTGCCAATTACCGGTTTTGTGTTGGGCATTGCCCGACTCCTTGTATTATGTGCTCAGCTTGCTTGGTTCTTTGCCATATCCAGTTGTGGTTTCGTACTATTTTTCCTTCCATTTTGATCATGTCCGATTTCCTGTTTTGTGACTTTTTTTCAGTTATTTTGTAATACGTTTTTTCTGTTTTTCGTTTTTAGAAGACCCCTATGTTTTCCCGTTATCAGAGTTTTTCTTATCCATTTAGCTGCCTTCAAACTGTTATGTCCTTCCTGCATCAACAGCAGAATTATTCCAAAATATAATTTGAAAAGGAAACATTTCAGAAATGTTCATATGCAGGATAAAATATCTCCCTTCAAACCATTTATTCTAAATTAATAAAGGTCTATTTGATTATAAAATGCCTATGAAGTAGATGAAACCTTGTCATCATTCATAAATGACTCTCATAAAATAGATTTGATGAGTTTGATCCCAGTGCACAGTGGAACAGTGGGTAGCGCTGTTGCTATGCAGCAAGAAGGTTCTGGGTTCAAGTCCAACCCTGGGTCTTTCTGCATGGAGTTTGCATGTTCTCCCTGTGCATGCATGGGTTCTCTCCAGGTACTCCGGCTTCCTCCCACAGTCCAAAAAAAAAAAACTGTTAGGTTAATTGGTTTCTCTAAATTGTCCTTAGCTGTGTGTGTGAATGGCTGTTTGTCCTGTCTGTCTCTGTGTTGCCCTGCGACAGACAGGTGACCTGTCGAGGGTGTACCCCATCTCTCGCCCAGTGAACGCTGGAGATAGGCAGCAGCACCCCTCGTGACCCCATGAGGGATAAGCGAGTCAGAAAATGGATGGATGGATGGAAGTTTGATCCCAAAGATTAGTGTGTCTACATATCTTAGATAAAACATAGTACCCCATATTTTGTCATACATAATAATTATTTCCTTTTAACACTTAAAAATAATGGGGATGGAATGCTTTATAAAAATAAAACATCTTGTCAGTTTAGACCATGTGTATATCATTTGGTCAGCTAGCTGGAGTCCTGCTGGACATTGGAAAACATAGGACTCAATCATTTAGACATGTCATAGAAAAAAATGCCAGTGCAAGATGATTTTAATCGATTACTTCAGTTCTCATGCTGTGTTACAGCATTCCTCTTACAGCCACTTCAGCAACACGGTAAAGCGACAAGATGGGGAACTTTGTCTGACACACCAAATGTAGTCCATTAGTTACAATGAGCTGCTTTTATGTATTCTAAACATGCACAAAGTCTCAAAGATAACGGAAAGTCTTTGTGCTATCATCAAGAAAGCTTAATCTTTTAGTTCTAATTTTATGATGAAAAATTATATTCTTAGCAATAATTCAAGGGAAACAGTTTTATTTATTTTTGGTCAAAAAAGTATTTTCAAACCTGAAAAAACATACCCAAAAATGCTTATCATGCAGCAGAACGTCTTTAATCTTGAAGTTAAAGACACAAAATGTGGCAAATTCCAGAAAAAAGTCAGAAAGATTTAAATCCTTAAAGTCTGCTTGAAGAAGCTCCAGCCCAAAAATTACACTACAAAAACCTTATTTTGGGGATTTTATTTAAATACAACCTTCTGTGCACACTTGCATCAATGGCTTTGTTTAAGGTATAATATGAACATCTCATATTTAAAAATGACCAGGCTTTGGATAAATACTAAAAAGAAAACCTAAGTACCAAAAAGCCATGTGAAAGCCTGAAAAAAATACTAATCCTAATAAAGTAGCTTGAAGTTTGTGATTGCAACGTGACAAAATGAGGAAAACTTAACAATGAATAAAAAGAAATTAAAATTAAACTTTTTTGTATGTTTGCTTACAGCAGTGATAGTGGTTTACCTTTCTCGGGGCAGGCTGATGCGGGGTTGCTTGGGGCAGCGTTTGCTCAAGGTGAAGAGCTTCCTAACTATCTTTTGGGCTTTTCCAGAGACCACTGCGGTGCTGGCCTCCAGCTGGGCATAGCGCTTCTGGAGGGACAGGTCAGATGACCAGAACTTTCCAATCGTGGACACGTTCAGAAACTGGTCGGTGGGCAATCGCTTCAAGAAGGCTTTGAATTCGTCTGCAAGAAACACAGAAGAGACAGAGAAAGGGTGAGGAATGAGAAAACAAGTAAATTAGATGATCTCATGCAGTCTGTCTGAGCACTTCAAAACTCTTTAGCCCTACATTTCTTCACTGGTGGAATAAATAGAACATGAATGAGGAGCTGGAAGAGTTTAATGTCTCATTAGAAAATACAAAAAGCTGTTTTCAGCTAATAAATTGGATTTACAAGGTAAACATGAGCGCTTTAATGTGCGGGTATTCTCATTCAGCTAACTATTAGACTCCCATCATGCTCACTGTGGTATCGCTGCCAACACTGTCATTTGGAAACCTTGATAAATGGCTGTCTGGTGTCACATGCAGATGGGCATTTCCATTTATGTTGTAAATCTTTCATTATGAGCCCAAACAAATTAGAAGTGCACCCATAATCACAAGCTGAATAGACCAATAAAACTATATGGCAAAATAGTGAAAGGCCATCTCCTAGCGCTGGGTTTCCCCTTTAAAATGAAAAACATCTGAATGGCAGTCATATAATGCAATTTACTGCAGATTCTCCAGCTGTCACAGCAGGTGTTTATCACAAATCGAAATAAAACAAAGGAGTAAAACGTAATACAAA
This sequence comes from Fundulus diaphanus, assembly GCA_037039145.1. Classification (NCBI taxonomy): domain Eukaryota; kingdom Metazoa; phylum Chordata; class Actinopteri; order Cyprinodontiformes; family Fundulidae; genus Fundulus; species Fundulus diaphanus. The sequence continues at coordinate 38,756,139 of CM073133.1, forward strand.
CGCTTGTGAATTTGGATATTCTAGGACAAACTATCACCTACATTTTATAGCTTTAGCAAAGCAGAAGGGTAATACCATGTACAAATGATCTAGTTTAAACAAAGTTAGCAGTAGTATTTTACGATGAGTGTAACTGGTAAAATAAATGTAAAAAAAAATAGAACAAACAAGTACATATAGAGTATATATATTTGCCATGCAAAGATACAGATGATGCATTATTTCTCCTTCTATCTGTTGCCTTAATCCTTTCTGTCCCCTCTACTCCACCATTTTCTCCTGTTTAAATGTTCAATAGAGGGCTAGTAAATATCTTTGATCCATTTAAGACTTTTAAAAGCTGCGTAGGCTTTAAAAACCCCTGAGAATAAGTCAAGTGAGAGAACTGCAAAATCTGCAAAAACCAGCAATTTCCCTCTGGGATTATTAAAGATTGTCTGATTCTGATTCTGATTCTACTGGTCAAAATTGGACAGAAACAAAGATTTGACTATTTTCTAATGTATTGGTATGTTGTGGTTTAATAATACCACAGCTGTGATATGTTACATAACTAAAAGTAAATACAAAGTTGTAGGTTGGGCTTTGCTTGGGAACTGTGTGAGTGTGTTCGGCTGTCTGGAGGGCTGTGCAGGGAGAGGATGGGGCGCAGAAGAAGATTCCAATTGAAATATTTACTGGCAGTGAAATAAACATAGCTGGACTAATTTACACTGGGACCACCAATGATACGGACTGCACATCAGTATAACACCATGTACAAAGTTTGCCAACACTCTTTGGACATTCTGATGTTTGATTACGCAGCACTGGATAGAGAACATGCCAGTTATGAAGGCTGCCATTTCCCTTTCTTCCAGAGCCAGCTAAGTGAGACCTCCTTGGATTGTTCTGGGTCTGCTGGTGAATCTTATTCCCATGTGCTGTTTTTGGCATGGAGGAATCTGCAGCTGAGCCGACCTGCGCTGAGCCGCACTGACAAAACTCAAGCCTATTACAGTGCTCAGTGATCCCAGATGACACAATGGTCAGGTTCTCTCCATCCCCCTCTTTGTGCACGTCTGCCTCTTTCCCTTTCTGTGATTGTTCTCTACTTGACAAGATGAGAATGTCTCTCTCCGGAGTTGTCTACCTCAGTTTGCTTGGGTTTGTCTGCTTTTGCTTCTTGTCTTACTTCCCTGAATCCCTGATATCTTTCTTAAACCTATTGTCAGCTCTTTCCTCAAGGTTAAAAGTGCAGATTTTACTTTCTTATTTACCCAGTAAATGAGTGCTTTCATTGCTGGCTGCTTGTGGCATTCCTGCTTTTAGTTCTTCATTTTCACAATTGCCACAACGCTCCAAAATACACTGATTTAAATGTACTGTAAATATACTATGCATGTGTTACCTATATCACAAAGAGCAGCCTTACTCTAAATTACATGCTGAACCAAACATATTGTAAAAATAATGTAGATTTTAAGCTGCCCAGTAATACCTAATTACAGTTATTTTTACAAAGATTTACATATATAGTGGATTTCAAAAGTATACACACCCATGTTGTAATCAAGGTTTTTGTGTCACACAAATTTGAGCTCTTGATACAAAATTTTGAAAATTTTCCACCTTTAAATGTGACATTAATTCTGGACAACTCAACTGAAAAACAAGCAGGATATGATGGTGGGGAAGTAAATCACAAAAGAGATGCCATCACTTGGTGGCCTTAGTGTCCACACAAACCCTTAAATTTAATATTCTTGAAGGGTTTGCATTACTCACAGCATTCGGTCTTCTTTGGTAGTCTAGCAGCATGCAACACATTGACATGGTAAGTGTTAACCTGCTTTAACTTGAAAAACGTCTCTAAATCTATCAGATCGCGAGGACATGTATTGTCTACAGCTGTCGTTAAAAGATCCCATAGGTTTTCTAGCTGTTGTGCAGCACTGTTTGTGTACCAAAAACACGTTTTTGGGAATTGTGGCCTAAAAGCTCCAGTTTGGTTATACAGTACCATAACACATTCTGTCATGAGGTTCTGGGAGATTTTAGCAAGGCCTGAAAAATGGGTCCCAGACATTTGAAGAATACAGAAGATTGTTGTCACGAGTACATGCTGAAATTCCAGAAACTCCTCCAGTGCATATTTTCATTTTAGGCAAATTATTGATTAAAGAAATGAACTTGATTTATAAAAATCTTAAAATCCTTGAGTTTTCATGGGGTGTGTACTTTGAAATTTGCTTCTGGATGTGAATTTGGATGTGAATTTGTGAATATCTATTGAACGTTGAAGACTGCTGTCAATTTGTAAAAACATCAACTGTAAATTAAAGAGGAATCTAAACACACTTAAACAAAATTATGCAAAAAGCATATCTGTTTCTCAGAACATAAACCAATTAGCCAATACATGGTAAAACATGTGAAAGGTAAAGTGAACAACATTATTCACTTGATTTAACGCAGGTCCTTTGTGGACATTAACATGACATGAAAGATTCTAACATCAAGTTGATCTCCAGTTCCCAGTTAAGTTATATAAGGCAGCTCCTCTGTATATATATTCCCAAAAAGATACAGCTATACATATTTTTTTGTTTCAGTCAAAACATTTTTGAAATATGTCAAAAAATCTTTTTGGGTACAATATTACAGTATACATTTTCAGTGTCTAAATATAAAGCCCTTATGTCTTTACAATATGTGAATGTATTGAGTGGCACTCATAAAATAAAGTAAATTTGCATTATCTATTACTTTTTTCATTTCTGGGTAGGTTTCAACCCACTTAAGGATCAGTCACAGAAAAAAAAAATGCAAAAAGTTGCCGTTTGTTTATATAGATTATGTTGTTAAAATTACTCTGTAGTTTCTTTTTTTTTATACGGAACCTTAATTTCATGGTTTTATCTGTTCTCAGTTAAAACTGTTTTTAACTAAGCTTTTGATTTTTTATGAGGATAGGCTTCATTGATATATGAAGTATATCAGATGACTTGTTATGGAAGAGGAGCAGCATGGCAAACAAAAAGGCAGAAAAATGACTGAATGAGACCGAGAACTATAAGGGCTTTTAGATAAAGGCTGTGCAGCAGATTCGTTTGACAGGTATGGCTTAAAACTGACCTGCAGGGACCAGCGACACCATCGTTTTTTCCTGTTAATGTTACTGCTGTGTTTTTCTTTTTCTGGTTGGCTCTATAGTAATGCCTTTGAATCTAGCTGGTAAATGACATATTCTGATCTAGATGGCTAAGTGGTGAATGTTCAGAGAACTGTATATCTCGATGTTGTGGTGAATATTTAAGTTTAAACCTGGAACATTAACAGAAGTCATTGGTTACCGTAGAGACTGAACACAGACCGTGGGACTGACGTGGCTGAAAATTTAGTTGCACTGATTTATTTACTTCTGGCATTGATTGTAAAAATGGTGGCGCTCTGCGACTACAGTATGGTACTCTTAAATAAAATGGGTCTAACCTATTACTAGCAAGGATTATGTAAAAAAAAAAAAAGTAGTTGTGTTTTGGTGCTATTCATACGTCTTTTTTTCTCCTCACGGAGACACGTAATCTTCAATTTATCCTCAAGGAGAATTTACCTTCATTCTTCAACCATCCAACAACCCCTTTCACATTTCATGCTTTTTTTTGCTTCTACATCCTCTAGTTTAATTCTCACTTTCCATTTAACAGATCTTTAGCAATCATTTCCAGAGCCATTATGCTGGAGGAATTTGTCTGTCTATTTTCCACTATTTTCTTGACGTTTATGACTATGTTCAAAATTTATGGTCAATTTTACCCACTCAAAATCTATCAGATAAAGAGCCAGGGGTGTTATTTTCCCTAATGGGTGACAACCCGGCCCTGAAATCTTAATATCTGTGCTGTGTAAATGATTCATGCCATTTTCAAGCAGAGATGGCAGCTAAGTGACTGGCTGGCAGAAGCCTGGTGGTTGTCGGTATATTCTGTAAAGAAGCACTAGACTGAGCAGTCGGTAATGGGATTTGAGCACCCTTTGGGGCAAACGAACAACTTGGCTAAAATTCCAAGTTACACTGATAATTCAATGCACATAAAATACTTTATTTGTGTAAACAAGGAGGCCTCACCACAGGGTACAAACCTTTTAATGATCCTTAAAAGTAGAAAACCTAGCTTGAGCATTGATAGCCAGAAAAGTTGTTAGAACTAGTTTTCTTGGACAGATAAAACTGGATTGTCAGGTTAATATCAAAGTGAGATCTAGTATAACATGCAAAAGTCTGAGATAATTTCAAATCACAAGTAGCAAATGATATCTAATCTTTTAATAGAAAACTAATAGAAGGGATGCCAATGTATGGCCCATGACTTTGACTTGTTGCCTCAGATTTTTTTTAGGTATGTCAAAACAGTCAATAACTGTGGATACTTAGAGATACTATATATACTTCAAATAAGCTCCATTATAAGGATATTTACCTAAATTCTATGAAGATGTTGTAGCAGTGACCTGATAACAATGTTACCTCCTCCCATATAGTCATATAGATCCAAGTTTAGATACACCAAATTGTGTAAAATTACAGGAAACTATGACAGAAGCTGTAGTTTCAAACTGTACTTTTCAATAGATAAATCTAGCAATCATGAATGTATAAAGATAATATTCTTCCAAAACACATTTTTATCTTAGACATAATGTGCTGCTAATGCCTGCATATGCCACACAGTGCAGCCAGAGCTGGGCCATGAAATGCTCGGAAAAAAACAAATCCAGCTGCTGTTACCATATTAATATGTACTGATGGATGTTTCCTCGACTAATACACACTCTATAATTGAAATAGGATGTACTGGCTTTTTACCATGAATGTAAATAAGTTGTAACCATTGTCAAACTGTCTCTATGATAGCTAGAATCAGAACTGATGGGTTGACATTCCTTACACAGCAAGTGCATTGTATCTCAGATATCTTTGTTTTTTATGTTGTTGCGGGGTACTCGTCTGTCAGTAACATCTCACTAAAGAGCCTTTCATTAAATCCCTCATGATTTCTCGCAACAGCAACTTCAATAATTATCCCACTTCCAATATGCTTTTAATTCGATTGCAAAGATAAAATGTTGCTGGTGTCTTCAGGCAAATGTGGTAGAACTCTATCTCTTTGTATTTTACTCTGCCATGCTGCCTGATGGGGGATGTGAAGTGGAAAACAGAGGGGCTTGAGCTGTCGAGAAAGCTGCCATTTCCATCACTTTAAAGTGTCTGTAACACATTAAAAGCTCCATCCATCATACATTGCTGACACTGCTCCTCACATAATAGTTAACAGAACTAGTTTTACGTTTTTTTCCCCCACTCTTTCGTCCCTCTGTGTTTGAAACTGAGCTTTAAATAGTTTTTAAGGCATGTTTAATCACACTTCAGTGAGCTCATTTTTCTCATGGAACAGTGGCTCAGTATATGGTATGAAAAAATTAACCTGAACCAGAAAAGTATATTGCTTAAAGTGGAGTAATTATAATACATTTAGATTTTTAACAGCAGAGAGACCTAGAGATATAATTACCATCAATGAAAATTCAGGAAAGCAATGTTAAAGTGGACATTGAGGTTTTGATGCACACAAAAAAAAACTTTCACTGTTTCTGATCTCATGGGTTTTGTAATACATAAATTGCAACAAGAAAGTAAGTCTTTTTTTAGTGTTGCCTACCTCTCCAGGAATGTGTCGATAGAGAGAAGCAGTTAACAAAATGGGTCTTAGTGACTGATTCATTATGATACAGTCTAATTACATTTGTCTCTTAATCTGGTGAAGCCTTTTGTTTTTAGATTAGCTACTAATCCTCCGAAGACTTGCTGTTTTTCCAAACATCTTCTTTAATTAGTTGAAAATCCTTCAAAAGGACAAGAGCACTCTGAGTGATTTCCTTAAACTGACCTTATACATTGACAAGCAACCAAATGCTGAACTATTTGTCATCAGCAGATTAATTAAAGTTGAAATTATTTTCTAAAGACTAACATTCAAGCCCTCAGAGCCTTACAAATCGTTTAGCTGTTGCATTTGTATGCCCACTTTTATAAGTCAGGTTTTATGACTCAATATTTAGCAAATTCTACAACCCACTCTGTGGGAGTTATTATAATAAGTGCAATGTTGACATTTTCCAGCCACTGTAAGTTTAGCTATCAAATGATAAAATTTGACTTTCGAGAAAACTTTGCAGCCTTTACTGCCTCCTAAACTGACCTGATTTACACTCCGTTCAGCCAGCAGATCAAATGTTGACCTGAATTTCACATTTTAAGGACATCATGCTCCAAATGAAAATTTGATGAGTAAATTAACATACAGATAGTGGTAGAAAGCAGTGGCAAAGGCAGTTTTATATGTTTTACAGCACAGCATGCAGGGCACATATCTCACTTGTCTGACTGTGTGGTGTCATAAGAAATAAATTTGTCTATCTTCACTGTTTATCTAAAATGTCTTGTCGCTATGTAAAAGGTTACATAAATAATAAAGTGTGCATATCTCTACAATTGTTTATAAAGTGTTTGAACAGTTCTGTGTTAGCATTTATGCATCTGGAGTAGACATAGGGGTGAGCTGATTACTGCAATCATATAACAAGGTTCTACACAGTCAAGACTTTAAGCCACTGAAATGTTCCAGCGCCCATGATATATGTTCATATACATTATATATGTACACACATTATATATATATATATATATATATATATATATCAGAAAATTAGAATATCGTGAAAAAGTATGCTGGACAGTTGCAGAGTGGTCCAAAGTCCTCTTTTCAGACGAAAGCAAGTTTTGTATGTCATTTGGTAGTCAAGGCGCCAGAGTCTGGAGAAAGGCTGGAGAGACGCAAAATCCAAGTTGATTGAAATCCAGTGTGAAGTTCCCACAGTCAACGATGGTTTGGGGAGCCATGTCAGCTGCTGGTGTTGGTCCACTGTGTTTCATCAAGTCCAGAGTAAATGCAGCTGTGTACCAAGAGATTTTAGAGCACTACATGCTTCCATCTGCTGAAAAGCTCTATGGAGATGATGATTTCATTTTCCAGCATGATCTAGCACCTGCCCACAGTGCCAAAACCACCAGCAACTGGTGTACTGACCATGGCATTACTGTCCTTGATTGGCCTGCCAATTCCCCTGACCTGAACCCCATCGAGAATTTGTGGGGTATTGTGAAGAAGAAGCTGAAAGACACCAGACCCAACAATGCAAATGAGCTAAAGGCCGCTATTGAAGCATCCTGGGCATCCATAACACCTCAGCAATGCCACAGGCTGATTGCCTCCATGCCACGCCGCATTGATGCAGTAATCTGTGCAAAAGGATTCCCAACTAAGTACTGAGTGCATTAATGGACATTTTCAAATGTTTGATTTTGTTTTGCTGTTATAATTTTTTTTTTACTTGGTCTGAGGAAATATTCTAATATTTTGAGATAGGATTTTTGAGTTTTCTTCAGCTGTACGCCATAATCAGCGATATTAAAACAATAAAAGGCTTGCGATATTTCAGTTGATTTGTAATGAATCCAGAATGTATGACATTTCATGTTTTTTAGTTGCATTACAGAAAATAAAGAACTTTATCACAATATTCTAATTTTCTGAGACAGTCCTGTATATATATATATATATATATATATATATATATATATATATATATATATATATATATATATATATATATATATATATATATGAAGCAGAGTAAGTCTCTTCTGTGTGGTGATACACTGAGCTGTGCCCTAAACAACCAGCCTTTGTGTGAGGACTGGTTGTACAACTCCCGCTGCACGTTCACTGATCCATTCTTATTAATGATGGTAAAGAAACTCACTGTTAAAAAGCTGATTACACTGCACTGGCGCCGATGGTGACACCATAATGCAGCTCATATTTTGAATGACAGGAAAAGGAATATGTTTCAGTAACTGACACACTTTGCTAAATAATTTAACTGAGCTCTGCGCAATGAGCTTTACTCATTAATCAAATTTACGTGAGTCCTAATCAATGTCATCTCCTCTGGGATGTTCTCTTTTTGGCTTGTGTTGTGCAAATACAACCAAAAAGCTGTCTAAGAAAAATATATACCGAGAGGAAAATGTCAAATTTATATGTAAAATCACTTTGAAAAAGAAACACAAATCCTCTGGGTGCTCAACTTCTTCGACTGTTACATGTCATCTTTTAGTGATGGGTTCTGCTTAATAGAATTACCGAAGAAAAAAGGAGCTACTGCTTCATCCAGCTTACTGTAGAGGTTCCATGTAAAGGAACATGGCAACATTTGATCCCATGTCAGAGAAAATGACAAAGCAAAATGAAATCAACATTATCAGCCAAAAATGTGGGCAAAGGCTTGAAACTTCTAAATATCTGTATCAGCAGTAGAAAAACCTTTATCAGTCGACCTTTAATGTTGGCCATTGTGACTGTAGTCCTTAACAATTTTCTACTATTTAAACCTAGCATTGACTTACAGCAAGACCCAATGCTGACTTTTATCAACCCACTGTCAAAATAATTTCCATACATTACATATTGTAGTAATTAATCAGCTCCATAATGACGGCGCAACACAGCTACCAAAGATCCACCTTTACCATTTCTTTTTAACAGATCATTATGAATGGGTAGTTATGATCCTACAGACCTCAGTAAACACAGGCCTTAAATCCATATATAGACACTGTAAGATGGTTTGAACTCAATTTGCAACAAGGCACAAACATTATAAACAAAGTAAAATAATCTAGATAAATAAACATACAGCTGTTTCTAACAGGGGATAGTTAGATGCAATTCAAACTGTGATCATACATATTTCTTCAGATAACTGTAATTTGCACGCATATTATCATTAGTAACTGTAATGCTCACAAGAAAGACAGATTAGAGTTCTACGAAATACTGATCCCCCGAATCCTCGTTAGTAAAGTTTACCCCAAAATAATGTGAAAATGTTTGCTAAATCTAGCTGGTCTTTTTTCTATACTTTTGCTTATGTCTACTGTATGTATCAAAATCTACATATAAATGAATAAACAAATGTTCTAAACCATATTGTTATAATGACAGTAGTCAGCAGACTATATTATTTTAGCATTAGTAAAAAACAATTCTTGAATCTTTGTTTCAAACATACGGATAAAGATATCTTTCTTTTTGTTTGCAGAGACTTTGGTAATTTTATTCAAGGTTTTCATGTTGTGAGAACCTTATTCAGGACCATCCCTGCTCCTGACAAACAAAAGTAAGGGATGAATACCTTTCAAAAATCACAAGAAACCATTGTGGTATTTTACTAATTGAACGGAAAAATTAATAACTATTGGACATCCTATTTTTATTTCTTTTTCTTAAGTTTAAATGTGAGATGAAATATTCAGACTAAATAAAAAGCAGTAATGCTCCACTTGTGAAAGTAAATCTGTTGGGCTTTGACACTAAGAAAGCAATTATTTGTGCTACCTCGCCAGACACATAAAAAAATATGAATTTAAAAGGTGTGATATGTGTAAATAAATTGCTCAACTTTTTATAGCAATTATATGTAACCAGTTCCTATGTTGGAGTTTCCTCCTTCCTTTCCTACAAAACAGAAAAAAGATTACCTGTCCCTGCTGATGTTCTGCCATGTCAGTCCCATTCAAAAGCTCTCATTCAAAGACTTTACCTGAAACACTAAGCTCCAACTTTCTGTGGAATACAAATGAAACAAATGACAGACCAATTCGTTCCCTGTCAGGCACTGCTGCAGGGGAAGTTTACCTTGCCCACTTGAAAAATAGTCACTCTGTGCCACAAAAAAGCCCCTAAATACAACCACCCTTTGCACTAACACTGCACCACCTGAATGAAACTTAAATGTGTGTTCGAGTAAAGCACACAAATCCAAAAATATGTGACAGATCTGCTCTTAAGATCACAAACCCATCGTCTAAGTGAGAAATGGGATTCATTTCAGTTTGTGAAACCAACATATGCGCAGGCACAACACATGGGAAGCAATGCCATAGGGGTGTTTGTTAGTGGACCCTTGTGGTTGATCGTAACTTGAAAAAAACCTTTAGTGCTGCACCTTCAGCCCTCAGTAAGTCGTAAAGAAGATCGATCTGAACTTGGAGCACAACTTTCACTCTTGTTTAAGCCAGCATGAACATATGAGACCAGAAAGAAATTTCTAAGTCAGAAAGGGAGCGACACCATCTAACATCAATCTGCTATAGCTCGTTTTTACCAGGAAATAGACCAATTGTTTTTAACTCATTGGTATTTAAAATGTTTCTCTAAGCAAAACCTTTGAGAAAAGAGGTCGTATTTGCGACGCATCAATTGGGCAGAGAGAATTTAGAAGAAAAAAATCTTTCACCAGTCTCATCGAAAAATCTTATGTGAGGTTAAAACACTGACAATGACGACAAAAGATTAGGTTGGGACACGTTAAAATGAGGGTTGATAGATGCATGTCAAACAATGTTTAAAGTACACTGTGGTATTTGAACTTTTTTATAAGTTTTTTTTGTTGAATCTAAAAATACACTTTACTTTTTAGCCAAAAGTATATGTCCATCTGCCTTCACATACATATGCAAATAAGTGACATCACATTGTTAATCCATTGAGTTTAATATTATGATGGCCCGTCTTTTCAGCTTCGCTTTTTTAATGCATCTGACACTGCAGAATTTCCAGCTAGGAAAAGCCACCACAGATTTTCAAATTGAATGGCATGAGCAACACAGCTTAGGTACAGAATACACAGATAACCACTACAAGATTTACATAAATGGTACCATTATGTATATATTCTCATACTAAGCTATGAAGATGCTCTGCCTGCACTGATCAAATTCACTCATCTTGGCATGTTGAATGGAACACTGAAAATGGTTGAGCTGGCAGAGGCTGATTTTATGGTTATTTCAGCTAATAATTATTTGACCACTTTGGAGCATTGATATTTAAACCCAAGAAGGTCAACAGTTGATTAAAGATAAAACAGCAATAAATACTGCATGATCATGACATCAGGGCAAAAAGTTTATCCTTACACACCTGCACGCTATAAACAGTACACTCGTCATCATAAAGCATGCAAAATACAAAATGGGGGCACGTACGTATAAGTGACAAGATTTTTTTTCTATGTGAAAAGACTTTTACAAAAACATTTACAAAACGTGTTCACTTTCTTTACAATTAGTCAGGAAACAGGACAAGACAGGAAAAGGTTTATTTTAAGCAAAACATTTACCCTAAACTCTACACAAACCAAATAATATGAGAGTGTGCAAAATACAGAAGAGCCTGATTTAAGCAGGAAATATGCTCATTTGACCTGATTGTGGAATTCTGGCCACTGTTGCCAACTTATGGAAGCAGTGACAACCGCCTGCTTAAAAGTTGGTCAATTTTTCAAGTGTCATGTGCCAATTTATGTGTAAGCCATAATTAAATGTGACTCACTAAATGCCAGCTGATGCTGTAATAAGGCTGATTAGCCTGTCAGTATGAGCAGCTTTTTTCTTCTGTGTGCCCTTTACCTGCCTTTGCTAATTGAAATAAAACCGTCCAAAAACAACATGTGCTCTAGAGATGACACATGATGGAACATAGTTTTAATATCAACAAGTTTATTATCACGTTTTAACATCAACAAGTGGCTTTGAAGATATTAAAATATTTACAAGAGCAGCCCTCTACAAAGAGCTTGTTATAATTAGATATGTTTTCCTATCTTTTATGCTACCCAAGAAAATTAGATATAGTTAAATAAAGCTTTAACTATCCTGATGTTTCCCTAATTTAGACACAGCACTGAAGCATCATTTGCATTATACACAATTATGAATATGCAGTATTGAGATGATCATTAGAAATAATCTAAACTAGCTTTAGTTTTTGTTTTAATGTTGAGAAAATCTGTGTCTTCCGTCCAAATGAATGAAAAAATTATATATTGCATATTACATATCTTTTTTTTTAGGGGTTTTACTTGAACCCAATGAAATGCATTTAAAAACGTGATGTTTTCAATCTATGAGTTAATTTGATTTTGCTCTTTTACATCATGATTTATATGCAAAGTGCATCTTAATTTGAACTCTATGATAGAAGCAGGCACATTTTTTTTTACTAATGTAAAGATACTCAGCATAACTTCATGTATAATTACCCTAATCAATCTAACCATGAGACATCCTAAAGTCTTAGATATGTTGCATAATATATCTGTTGCAAGTGAGAAAATCCCTCGTCTTTATCCGCACTTCGGTGCCGTATAATCCTCCAGGTCAAATTCTACTACCCCTAGCTGAAATCAACACAGTAGGAGGCTCCAGCGCCTTCAGCGTTGCTGTTTGAAGATGAACTACCTCCCTGACTACTGCAGAGAGATCAGAAATGGAAAATGGATTTAGGCGGACGTGGAGGGGGGGGGAGGTCAGTCGTTAATATCCAGCAAGCTACTTTCAAGCTGTGTCCACCTGAGGGGTAAGCCTCTCAATCATTTTTTCCCCTTTTTCTCCCAATTTATGCATCAGGGGTTGACAGAAGGCATATGCACTTTCCATCAGGTCTGTTTCACACTTGCTAAGTTGCACGCATCAGGGGTCTGCACAGGGAAAATACAGCCTCACATGATTGGGTGCTGAGAGCAGCCAAGTAAAACCTCTGCTTTCTACTACAGGCCACTGAAGTGCTCCGCTGGAGCAGCTGGAGGTTGCTCAAGGACATCTTAATAGCAGCTACTCAGGAAAGACTGAACATCGCTGGCTCACTTCACTCTGTCATGCACAACGATTGAGATATTGTCTGAAGAAGTGACATTTCAGGGTATTATTCCGTGCAAAGTCTAGGTTGTCACTAATAAATTGAAGGCTATTGTGATGAACGGGATGTGGATTCATCGTCATGCAGCCCTTGCTTCTGTGTGTTTGTCGGTATGCGCACGTGTCTATTAGTGGAACTGTGAAAGGGTCCGACAAAATAAACTCTTCTTTATATTTCTATTCATTGATCCATTCCCTTAAATGTCACAGCCACAGCGGAGAGGACCCTTTGGCATTTGTAAAAGAGATGTCTTTCATGTACACAATGCTGACATATTTCGACACTGACTTTATAAGGAGCTGAAAAACACAATCAATCTGTTTCCCCAGGAAACATCAGGAGGGATTTAAATGTTGTTCTCCTGACAAGAGCTAAACAAGGATGATTTTCATGGTCCAAATACTTTCATTAGCCCTGTTTAATATATCCTCTACATCAGCTAAAAATGGAGCTCTCGTGCCTAACTTTAAGTTACGTTGAAAGGTAATCACACCAGTTTCATAATCTTTCATCTCATTACACACACCATGCGTCAAAAAAAATATTTTCACGTCACATTGAAGGTCAGATACTGTATCATCAAACTTTAGAGAATCAGCCCATTGTTTTATTGTTCCACTGTTTTTCAAAGTGAATAAGTAAAAATTCAATTTTCTGACACAAAAATGTCGACTGAGTCACATCATCTAACAAAGGAAAATACCATTTCATCATCCATCCTTATGTCGATGATGAAATGGTGTCTTTTCAAGTAACGTCTGTCATTTTCTATGGATATAAACAGAACACAGGCTGCCTTCTTAACAATGAAGACTTATCTAAAGGGAATATGTTGAATGGATGTGTGACCGCTTATTGGTGACACCAAACAACATGGAACAGAAAATTTTTCTGCAGTGACCATTCACACTGAAAATGTGGGTAAACTCTGTGGATGTAAAGGTATACTATGCAACTGGGATTGATTTTCCAGCGAGGCGCCCCCCAGAGGGCGAAAGTAAAAGTGCACTGTCGTAAATATGCTCAGCTGTTCTCCTGGTTTCTCCGTCAAGCCAGGCGCGGTTGTTTTGAGCTTAGCAGACAGGCGAACGCAACGAATACAAAAGTCGAAAAAACGGCAGTACAAACAATGACTAACACAGTGAAAGTATGAACATGCACACAGAGAGAGAGAAACCATTCCAATGCAGTGTTTCCCCTAGGAATTTGCTTACCGGACGACCGGCGGAGCGGGCGGGGGGGGGGGGGGGGGGGGGGGGGATGTAGAGACAAGCTTTACGCCGATGACCCGCGGAGCGAGCAAGCGGGCGGGCGGGGGAAAGAGACAAGCTTTGCGCGATCGGCAGAGCGACCGGGCGGGCGGGGAAAAGAGACAAGCTTTGCGCGACCGGCGGAGCGGGCGGGCGTGGGAAAGAGACAAGCTTTGCGCGACCGGCGGAGCGACCGGCGGAGCGGGCGGGCGGGGGAAAGAGACAAGCTTTGCGCGACCGGCGGAGCGACCAGCGGAGCGACCGGCGGAGCGACCGGCGGAGCGACCGGCGGAGCGACCGGCGGAGCGACCGGCGGAGCGGGCGGGCGGGGGAAAGAGACAAGCTTTGCGCGACCGGCGGAGCGACCGGCGGAGCGACCGGCGGAGCGACCGGCGGAGCGACCGGCGGAGCGATCGGTGGAGCGATCGGCGGAGCGACTACTTACAATCGCATCAGCAGAAACGCGAGGTCCGCGTCAGCCTTGCAGCCTTCTTTTTCTTTTAGCTCTCGCCATTCGGAAAAAGCTTGCCCGATGTTCACCCGTGTACGACTCCTCTCTCTTTCCAGAGCCCTTTTCCTCTTTCTTGCCTGCTCCGACATGGGCTTTCGCTGTTTTATCGCTGGTTCCGCCATGATAACTGCACAGATATCGCCACTGCGCTAGCAACAAACATGTTCTCGCCGTAAAGCAAGACCGACTCTCGCGATCTTGCACGAGATTCTGAGCCTGTGGGCGCGGGCCGAGGGCTCCTGCAGTTGCAAGTGCGGTATTTCCCCCACAGACCACCAGGGCGGCCAAGACAACCTTTGTTCAACCTGAAATGACTCATTTAATCATCCAAAACGGTATGGAACACATTAATTAACTGAAAAATGTTGCATAGTGTGCCTTTAAGTAAGTAAAGTCGAAAACCGTTTTTGACCTGTTGTTACAAACCACTGGAATCTCTGCCTGAAGATAATAAATATCTCCAGGCTTAGGGATGAAGAAGCTAATAAGTTTATGCCAAAACTAGGAAGTTGGCTTAAACCATCAAGCCAACAGGTGATGAAATAAAGTTTGTCATGTAACTGCTGTCTTTTATCATGTTTTTTCCATTTTATGTGTTCTGCATCAGTTTATAGGTGATGTCCACTGGCAAAGTTTATTAAATAACCCAAAAACCCTCCTTCATGATTATGTGTTGTATCTTAACTTCCTTTCCAACCACATGCATACAATCACTTTGAAGTGATTTGTTTACGATCGACTGTTGTGTTGTTGCAGGAAAATGAACTGCAAATGGACCCAGCATTTGAGTGGTGTGGCAGAAAACGGTTCTCGGGATAATGTTTTGACAGCTATATTACTGAAGTGCAGTTAAAGACTTACAAGTAAAACACACACTGTGAGATGGAAAAGTGAGTCTTGTGCAAACACTGAATGGCTACATTAGGTCTTCTGGTGGCATGGTTTGTAAAAATAGTTCAAGTTTATACTTGTGCACAACAGAGTAAAAATGCTGGTCAAAACTGGAGTTTGCCTGACTGCTACCAGAATTTTAGTCTTCGAAAAACACTTTTTGTGTATATTCACTCATAACTGTGGATTATTGAAGAATGACTTGGGTCACTACACAAATGAATAAAATCCCTCTGCAGGATGTCAGTTTGTCATTTCTAGAAACTACTGCTAGTTTTCCCTGAATTCTTCCTCCTCACTGTCTGAATCACCATATAATGTTAACTTTAGGACATTTTGGCTTCACTGTTTTCTTCTTCTCTTTTCCCTGCATCTGTTTTTGACCATTGTACTGACTTTTGGTCCTTCACATTTAATATATTTTCTTACTTTGCAACCGTTTACGGCGGTATAAACATCCTTATGCCATTGATTCGCCTTTATCAAATATGTCAGATGCAAATGTGACATATTCAATTATCATTTCAGTTCACTTTACATTGGTTCACTGGTGAGGTGTAAAATCTGAGGACGCATTAGGTCAGGGTGTTTGGGGGTTTGCAATAAAAAAAAACTGAAACATCTCCCTACATTTTCAATACACCCTTCTACCTTCCATAGGGGAGAGCATTTCCTCTATAGTTGAATGAAATTGAAGTATACATAAGTCTTAGAATGTCAAGTTTAATAAAGGCAAAGCTTTTAAGGGAGTCCATTGGGTCCAAATTATAAACACATATTAACAGCAAACATTCACTTTACAAGTGTAAGGCAATCTTTAACACACAGACCTACATTAAAGGGACTCCATTACGGTGTCTGATGTCCGTACCTAATAAAGGGGCATTAACCTTGAATGCTCCCAAGGTCTCATTTAGCAAAAGGAGTCCATATGGGCCATTGCTGCATTTGTCTGCAGACAGATGGGTTTTATCTGTGAACTCGCTCATGCTGCAAATGATCCCAAATTATGTTGGAGCTCTGTTTAGATTTTTACACCTTTGGCATTAACCATGAGCTCTTTTGTGTGTAGGTTAGCAAGCCCAGTCCATAAAAAGACCATTAACCACAGGGTTACATCATATGCTGTGTCTGGCCACATTCTTACTTATTTGTAGTTGTTTTCTGTTCCTCAAATGATTATAGCTAGAATTCTATTTTATTTGAAACCCATTCATAGGTTTCTCTCCCTAGAAATTTATTTTTTAAAATTACACTATTTTAATAAGATGTGTTTTAAGCCATGAAAATTAAGTTACTTGTTTGTTTTCCCCCCAATTTGAATTAGACTGCGCTCTCACAACAACGGTTATTAAAATTAAAAGTAGCTTATCAATGAAATTATAAAGCCAAAGCATGTTATTATTTTATATAGCCTTATATTAAAGAATAGTTTTATTTTAGTTGTATTTGTTAATTAAAGATGTTAAACTGGGCAGGCAATGGTTGTTCTAGCATGAATACCACCCTGAGCAAGCACCTACTTCAGCACCCCAAAGCTATTTTACTAATTAAAAATGTGCAGATTCAATAGTAAAGTTAATTGCCCACATCTCAACAAATATTGTTTTAATAATGTTATTTAAATGTTATAGTTATTTTAAATTAATATATTTATTTTTTATGGTTTCGCAGGAGCAAACAAATTACAATGACATACTTAGATGTTCAAAATTAGACACTGCAAGCAAATGAGAGGGAATATATTTATGTAAAAAAAATATAAAATAATATAACTTAAAAAAGCTTCTGAACGCCACTAATACTGAAATGCGTTTGCTTTAATTACGATGTAATATTCCTGTTTTATTGTGTTCTTATTCAACTGTTAAAATTGCTGTCTTCTTTCTTTCTGCTATCTGTGAATCTACAACTGTTAGCAGTACAGAACAAAATAATTTAATAGATGCCATGGCTATGCCTCTCAAAACAAATAGTGCTTTTAAAAAAAGGTTACGTTTTTAAAAAATATAGCAAGGTCCCTTGAATAAAAATGAGGAGCATATATTTGGTCTATTTTTTTATTTAGTCACCAGTCAGAAAGCAGCAAACAGCTGCAGTTTTTGCACTACTTTTTATTTTATTTTTTAACTTTTATTTGTCCACACCTAGGAATCGTTTTTGCATTACTACGTCTTCAATCAAATCATGACCTCATCTGAACTCTGTCCAGCACCTGAAGCTCCACCAAAAAACAAAAGCTCTGTTAGCCGATCCATGCTGGTTCCTGTTACAGTTCCTGTTACTGTTACAGTTTTATGACACAAAAATCCATAGTAACATTCTCAGTTAACAAAGATGTGATTTCTTTGAAATTCCAGATTGCATGTGGCTTACCATGACTTCACAGTTTAACTAGCGCTCCTCCTCAAGTGGATTCAGTTTGGATAACGCCAGCTAGACACTATGCCATCTGAAAACCACTCAAAGTCAAGGAAATCCTGCCAAAGGCTGTTGGGGACAACTGCATTGTAGTCCAGTCATGTGACCTGTCCTAATAACAGAACGTAAAAAAGAAAACCGAATTAAAAAAAGCAAATGCCTCTTTAAATTTTGAAAAGATTTAATTGAACCACAATCTTTCATTTTTTTAATCATACTGAACAGTCTGTGCTCTACTTATCAGAAAGTAAGTTTCACAATAAATTGTGAAATGAGTGCCTGGAGAATTTGATTTTAAAAATCCTAAAGTACCACCAGAATTTACTTTGCAGAAAACCAAGGGGAAACAATATAAAATCTCAATACAAAAGCGAAAACGGTACCATAGTAGAGCTCATTCATTTAAGCATCTTCTCTAAATCTATTTTAATAGAATTAAACCAACATATTATTGTCACTAGAAGACATTATTTCCTTGCTGTACACAGTACATGATTGTTATGCTCACTGGATAAATTTAATAAGTACAAATAAGCCAGTCTGGTTAAATATCTAACGGGTGATGGTGCACATAGTATTTGAGTCGCAATGTCGGCAAACAGAGCACCCTAAAGTCTTGCCCAACTTCTTTTCGAGAGTAAAACTGAAAAAGATATCCATCCATGCATCCATTGTTTATGCATACTTATTCTTACAGGGCCAGTCCATCACAGGGCAACACAGAGAGACACAGGACAAACAACCATACACACAAACACACACCTAAGAGCAATTTAAGAGTAGTCAATTAACAATTGTACTTTTCTGGACCTGGTGAGAACCTACGCGTGGAGAACATGCAAGCTCCATGCAGAAAAACCCCAAGGGGTCCCTGATGCAAGGCAACAGTGCTCTGCCGAGCATAAAAAGCATATTCTCTTGTAAATAACAATAAAAAAATATTGGAAAATGAGGTCTAAGGAGAACCGATCACCTTCACGTTATGGCTTTGCCACCTCTAAACAGACCACAACATGATTAGGAGCTGATTAGGAGCTTATTAGAGATTTAAACACAGCACCCTCATTACTAACTAAAGGGGTAATGGTGCCAAGTTACTACGTGTGTATGTAAAGAACAACTGGATAACTAATAAAATTATGGTCACTGAACCAATTTCCCCATGCATGCTTGCTGATGAGGCTGCACACTGACACATCACAAAGTAATGATGCAGCATACAAGTGTAATGACTGTTGGTGTGAACCCGAAATTCAGCCGAACATAGAGTTACGTTAAAAAGGGTTTATTGGAAACGTTCAATGCTGGCAGAACCAGACTTGACCAGATGCAGATTGAGCACAAAAGAAGCGAAAACACCATGTCAGCAGAGCACAAGTGAGGTGATGAGACGGTCTGGCAGTGAGTGGGTGAGTGAGGCAGGTGTATGAAGGCTGGGGAACAGGTGAGCAGAGCAGGGACTGACTGGTGGCAGCAGGTGGAGCTGGTCTGGGCTGATGACTGGTGACTGAGGAGACTGAGCTGATTGGATAGTGGCTGGTGACAGGCTGAAAGATTCCTCGTTTAATACCCCACGTTCCCCTTTTTTACCCCTGTTCTGAGGTGCGTATGACAGCGACTTGTGTTGACGCTGTTTCTCTCAATCTGAAGAAGTCACTTCACACCCTGCCCCGCTCCAGGTCAAACAGCGTTCCACTCCACCCCGTTTGGCCATTTTTGGAATTTGCTGGGGAACGGCATAATGAACAACTGAACAGTTTGATTCATTCACTTGCAGCTTCAGCATCCTTCAGCTTGGACTACAAAATTGCTCATAGAAATAACAATGGTGGATTCGCAAGACTGGTAAGCTGAAAGTCCATGACCTTGTTTAGCAGCTCGGCAGCAAATACTGTGATGTAATTGTTCAAAAAACATAATAGAATACAGAGAAAACTGAACGGCCTCAAAAATATGACCCAAAAAGAATATAAATATATCTGCACAGCTCTTGGGGAGACTAAATTCAAATTTTCTGCAGTCCTAGAGACTCCAAGACCACAACAAAATGTATTTAGGGGCTAAAAAGTTGATTTTGACATGTTCCATTTAAAATAAAAAATAAAAAAATAAAACAATGATTAAAAAATTGTTTAACATTAATATCTGCCAGCATGCAGCTTTCTTTGTCTCTCTTGTGCTAGAATGGCTTGTGGGAATGTTTTTATCTTATCCAGACTCCTTGTAAGTGAAGGATGTAACTTCTTCTTAAGCCTGCAGAAAATACAGTTTGTCTTTAGTCCTTCGGAGAATTCACCTTCTGAACCTTAGAAGCAGCGCTTTTAAATTGCTCTTCATCCGAATGCAGTAGCCTGTACCTCTCTCTCTTTATATACATCAGAGGGTTATTTGGAATTTTTTCAATCAATGTTGATGCCTCATCTATGGTTTCATAACAAGGTTTCATGACACGTACGTCTCTCAAGCACAAAATCCTCTCGTGTTTTTTCTGAGACACAAAAAGCGCAGTTTGCCTTTACCAAAGACTTCTAACAACACCTGCTTATTATCAGCACCGCCTGTCTCAATATGGCTTTACTGTAGCGTCCAGCAGTAAGCAGGTAAAGGATGAAGTTAGATTTTGAAAACATCTGGGCGTGGCAGTGGCGCAGGGTTAGGGCATGCAATCCATGTTTGGAGGCCTCGAGTCCAGGCCCGTGGACCTTTGCCGCATGTCTCCCCCCCTTCTCTCAACACCATTTCCTGTCAACTTACTATCACATAAAGGCCACTAGTGCTGAAAAAAAGTATAAAAAAAGATTTGACAACATCTTAGTACAACTTCACAGTGATCTTTTGTTCTCATAGGATAGAATAAGGAAGCCTCTTCCTGCAAGATGTCAAAGGTAGTTGTGGCTCAGAGTAAAATAAAGATAAGTGCTGTTTGCAAGAGGCTTAAACTCGACAGCGCTTCCTGTACTGAGGCTATGGGAATGACTTTGTTGCCCGTCAGCTCTGAAGAGTCAGAGAGGGGAAAGACAGATTAAAAAAGATTGGCTGCGAGAGGAATAGAAACAGAGAAGGCTGCAAGGGATTTGGCAACAGTTACAAACAGGCAACGTATGCTGAGGTACATCTCTCCCCTCTTAGATTTAACCTTTTACACAGGGAGATATAATTAAAAATCCTAATGAGGAGCACATTGAGAATTTATGAACAGCAGATTTGGTCCCAATTATCTCCTACCAATAAGATGTTACTGCTGAGAAGAGTAATGAGAGGCTGTAAATATCTCAGGTCAACTGGTATTAAATGGAAATTGATCACCCAATGATAATGACTCCTGCTCTGCTTGACTTAGTTACAGGTGAATGTAAGCACATACCAATGGTCAATTCTCTGGTTAAATTAGATTAGAGAATGACTCAAACAGTCATTCTTCAACTGACTTGGCCCCGTGTTGGGGATGGGGTGGTACTCTAAATGATGACCAAATGTGCAGTGGGCTGCAGTTTAATTAAAAAAGTTGGGATCATTTGTTGGCAAGCTCTTATGCAATCATTGAGAGCGTATTAGATGCAGGAGATTTGCAACAAATTAACTGTTTGTCAATGTTGTAATTTACTAACTCATTATGGTGCGGCAGGGCCAAACTGATGAAGACTTGTTAAGGCTTCAGGACAAAAACTAATTATCAATTTTTTTTGCCTGTATTGAAATGTTTTTTCCCTTAGATGTTAAATTACAATAAACTTTTATTGCTAAGGAACTCCTATCGTTAAGAGCAATGACGGCACCTACAGTGCTATGAAAAAGGATTTTCACCCTTACAGGCTTGTTTGTCATAGTTAATTTTCGCTGTCATCAGGGAAGTTTTAATATCAGACGAAAATAGACTGAACAAATACAAAAAGCAGTGTTTAAATTATGATTTCCTTTATTAAGGAAAAAGGTACCCAAATAAACCTAGTCTTATGTATAAATCATTTCACTTCTTTTTTTAGGGACTTGAAACACTGGGGATTTTGGCTCAAACTAAAAATTGTTTAGTTTTCATAAAACAGTAGCCCAATTTATGGGTAATCTAAAATCTAAATAATATAGGACATGTACTAGTTCAATGTAATGGCTGGGTTTTCATTAAATATAAGATATTGTGAATCAAACAAGAAAAGATTACAATAATTTCACTTGAGTTTAACTTTTGTTAGTAGTTGAAGTGAAGGATAAGGGGAAACAAAGTTAAGGGTTGATGAAAAAAAACATTTTGCTAAAGCAAATAATGACATTCTGTGATATTTAGAAAAAAAACACCTTAGTCCGAATTTTTGCTCATTCTTGACAAAAGTTGTTCTTCAACTCAGAGGAACAACTTTTCTCATGTGTGTAAATAACCTTTTTACGTTTCACACTCTCAATGCATTCCACTTCTTAGGCTCCATGATTTGTAATTTCCTACATTTATAAAAATCAAACTGATATAAAGTAGATTTTCTTTCATTTTAGTCAAATGGTAAAATCCTAAAAACACATTTAGTTATTTATTCATTCTTATTATGCAGAGAACTTTCCAAACATTTGATGAAAATTCATCCATCCATCCATTTTCTTACTCGCTTTATCCCTCATGTGGTCGTGAGGGGTGCTGGTGCCTATCTCCAGCATTTCAATGGGTGAGAGGCAGGGTACACCCAGGACAGGTCGCCAGTCTGTCGCAGGGAAACAGAGACAGAGACAGACAGGACAAACAACCGTTCACGCACACACTCACACCTAAGGACAATTTAGAGAGACCAATTAACCTAACAGTGATGTTTTTGGACTGTGGGAGGAAGTCGGAGTACCCAGAGAACCCACGCATGCACATGCAGAACATGAAAACTGCATGCAGAAAGAACCATGGTTGGACTTGAACCCAGAACCTTCTTGCTGCAAGGCAACAGTGATACCCACTGCAGCCCTTTGATGAACCTGCTCTGTTTCACTCTGACATCTTTCCAGTCCATCAATCCACTTATGAAGAAACTGTTTTCATTTGGCCTGACAAAAAAAAAATAAACCCTTTTACAGCATCTGTTGTTGTCTACTGAGTATGTGAGCCATTAGTGCAGTCTTTACTATTACACATTTTGTGTCGCGAAAAAGGTATTAACTTGTGGGGTTTAACATAGCGCCCCATCCTGGACCTTTCTTGGACCATCATCTCTTTGTTCTGTTATCAGTATTAACAGTTATTAATGACTCTATCCATAAAATGGTATGCATATATTACTTCGGTTAAAACTGTATCCTTGTTTCATTATTTTAGTTTATATAATATTATATATAACATTGTCATGGTGCAGTTTTGGCCTGCCTGTCTCCCCATGAACTTGCCAGCTCTTTCCACCTCTCATGCAGCCCAGTTCTCACTCCACTTCCTCGTTAGTTCCACCTGCCGTTCCTAATTATCCCGGACTCAGTTTACCTGCCATCCTCCCTACTTAAGCTCCCTTCAGTCTGCTCTCCCCTGCCGGATTGTCTTCATCCAAACCTCGTCCTGCCTCATGCTTCTCACGTCTACTAGTCAGAGCTTCCCACACCTGCTAGCCAGAGCTTCCTATGTCTGCCAGTCAGAGTGTCTCACGTCTGCTAGTCAGAGCTCCCATGCCTGCTAGCCAGAGCTTCCTATGTCTGCCAGTCAGAGCTTATCACGTCTGCTAGCCAGAGCTTCCTACGTCTGCCTGCCAGAGTTCCCTTCGTCGACGCCTGCCTGCCCGCCTGCAAGTACTCTCTCTACTGTGCAGCTGGTTTCCCTGCTACCCCAGTGCTCCAAGTAATCTCTCTGCTGTGCTGCCAGCTGAGCCTCTACCCCAGCGCTCCAACTACTCTCTCTGCTGTGCTCCTGGTTCTCCTGCTACCCCAGCGCTCCAAGTAATCTCTCTGCTGTGCTGCCAGCTGAGCCTCTACCCCAGCGCTCCAACTACTCTTGCTGCTGTGCTGCCAGCTGAACCTCATCCCCAGCACTCCAACTACTCTCTCTGCTGTGCTGCCAGCTGAACCTCTACCCCAGCGCTCCGAGAACCCTCTCTACTGGGCTGCCAGCTAAACCTCAAACCCCAGCGTTCCAAGAACCCTCTCTGCTGTTGAGCTTCCGGCTCCTCCTGGACCTCAGCGCTCTCACGCCTGCCCGGTATGCTCCTTGGCTCTCAGCGTCTCCCTGGGTCTACAGCACAGCACCCGCAGTCCTCCAGCTCTTTCTCTCCAGTCCTCCAGCTCCTGCCCGTCCACCTGCTCCGCCATCTACATCCTTCTGCTCCAGCTTAGTAAAGACTCTGGTTCTCTCACTCCACAACTCATCCTCTCTTCAATAAAACTCTTAAAAACGTACCTCTGTGTGTGGTTGTGTCCGGGTTCATCAGAATGTTCTCTGACAAACATATTGTATGTATTATTTAGAAAAGCAAAGTAGTTACCTAATTAATGGTACACTTGTGATTAATTGCTATGAGTTATTTCTTTTTAGTCCAGCGTCTTTAAACAACACATATCTGTATGTTTAGCACCAGCACAGAAAATAATGGATTGAGTAGCCCGGTTGGTAGTCTGGGACTACCAACTGGATGTGGCTAGTGAAATTTAACTAAACATATTAATATGTTAATAATAGTTAGGTCATGATCTAACAAAAGGGAGGTTACACTATTTCCAAACGGCCTGTTGTTCCACTTAATAATTCAAATCGTAACCTGGAAAGTTCATGATGATTTGAAACATCCAAGTATGACAAAGAGCAAAAGCAAAAGAAATCTTTAAAGGGGCAAATACTTTTCCATGGCACTGTACATCACAAGATTAAGTTGATATAAGAATCCAAGGGACGATATATAGGCATGGATGTGGGAGTCTTTCAGTACGATAACCTTCAGTGAAAGCAAGATACTATCACTTAATTAAAATAAAAACTTATAACATGACAAAATGAACCTACTTAAAAACAGATAGGCAACACTAGAGATGTTTACTTGGACAAAAGTAATCGGAATAAAGGGCCAATCGGAATAAAATTGTGTCTCGTAAACAAGCCAGTCGGAATATTGTGATCGGATTAAGCTCAATCGTAATGAAATTGCATTCGGAATGAGAGGGGTGTTTAATACCAACTGATAATCCAATCAATGTGCATGTCAAGACCTAGTTAGTCCGAATGTGGCAAACTGACCCGAGTGCGCATTTGTGCCTGACGTAAACATGAGAAATTTCCGCGTTGTTAAGTGGCGGAAATATGTTGGGAAGCAAAATTGTTGGGGCTCCCGATACAATCTTTCTATTCGAAACCTTAAAAGAGCTCATAATTTTTATTTAGTCAGTAACATTTCAACCGTAATTAGAGCCTCATGCAAGTCCAGCCTGGGCGCTCATATAATATTGCTTTGTTTGCTATTTTTTGTTGTTCAGGTTTTTAGGGAAATTTTATACCTGCGCATGTCAAAATGGTTCTATTCTCAATGAAGCCAGATGTATATACATAGACATTATAATCAGATGAATTGATTGTGTGCCCATATAACGGTACAATCCCATTATTTTTTGTTTTTTAATCCGAATACGTTTCAATCTGATCGTGAAATTTTGTGCATGTAGCTAGTTATTTCTGCTGCTCCTAAAATATACAACCTATTGCAGCTCTAATGAAGTTATATTTAACCGTTATCTTTTATTTTGGATTTGATACATAGACATTCATATGGAAAGTAAAAACACATGTAAGTTATTAACATTATTAACAGGAAAAAACAAATGCAATTTGCAAGTAATGAGATAAATTGTCTCCCTTTCCCAACTTTCTCGCAACAAGGTAAGCGTGTTGTTGAAAACAAGAAGGAAAGAATATTTATTTCTTTAAATTTTGCTGAGTGTGGTGTACAGCAAATTAAAATACACATAAAAATCAGCTTCTCAGAAAATTAGAATAATTCAAAAGACTAATAAAAAAGCATTTTGACAAGAAAAGTTCTATTTCATGTATTTCATTGTTTCACAATAATGGTGAAGACTTCTGACTTGATCATTGTCCAGCAGACAGTAATTGACAACTTTCAAGGTGGGTAAATACCCAAAGAAGGTTATCCCTCACAAAATGCTGTAGTTGAAGGAAAAAGGTGGGCCGACAAAGGTGAGCAAGCAGCAGATACATATAACCAGAGATTCTGAAGCAAAGCCCTTTTAAGATTTTGAAAAAAAAATTTGATTTTGAGAGAGATTCACAAGGGGTGGACTTTCACTAAATATAAGGGTTATAGCTGGCACACTGACATATGCAGGACATCGGCAAAAGTCCTGGTGTGAAGTAGAATCTGAAAGAAAGATGACTAGCAATAACAAAACAGACTTATGATGTTAAACAAAGATATAGAACAAAAAAAGAGCAACAGCAACAAAAAGAAATCGTCACAACCTTCACAACAAGACAATGAGTCAAAGAATGAGGCAAACAATTGTTGCTTAACTTCAGTCTTTTGATGACCAATTTGTTAAAAATGTTGCCATGTGTGAACCTCAGAATCTTTGGCAGTTAATAAAGATTACACTGAAGAACATCTACTGAAAATTATTGTGCTATGTTGCATCTTAGTGTTTGTCTGAATAAATGACATTCCTCTAAACTATGACCTCTGCAGCCTATCAAACTTTCAAGCTGTTCTCCTTCTAGAGGCTCATTTAAAAAAGCAGAAAAAATGAAGACTTAAACATAGAAAGTTCAGTTGTTCTTCACTGTAGAGCCGTTAATGAACACCTCATTATCCAAAGGCCTTCTGTGTGGTAATATACAGCTGGAGTCGATACTAAAAACAGATATAATACCACAACTGCACAGAAGTGAACACACAAATGGGTGTGTTACAATGACATTTGATTGGCTATGTGTCTAATTGAGTCTCGAGAGAGAAAAAGAGGCACTTAGCACCAGGACAGTGTTGGTTCAGACATTGTTGTTTCAGCCAGCCATATATATATATATATATATATATATATATATATATATATATGGTTTCATATGGATGATTGATAGACCGAATTAGGTACAAGAAGTTCTGGCTTAGTTATTTTTCTTATATATATATATATATATATATATATATATATATATATATATATATATATATATATAGCTGCAACAGCTGCAATAAGTCTTTTCTCTGCAGGTTATTATTTAAGTTTGTTTTTAACTTTTTAAACAATTTTTCAACTATTTATTACTGCATGCTATTAATTTTATGCCATTGCACTGACTTTGGCATAAACTCTGCTTTGTAAAGGGACAGTCAATGACCGTCCCTTTACAAAGCAGATTTTCAAAACATCTGGGTTGTTCTCTAACTTGCAACAACAAATGTGCAACTTAAATTTTTGCTCAATGCAAGTTCAAGCTTATTATAAATGTACTTATGACCAGGGGCGGTCCTAGGCTGTTTGGCGCCCTGGGTGAACAACAAAGTTAATCATATCACTGTAATCAGAACCTCGCATCCCATCTCACCTGCACACACACACACACACACACACACACACACACACACACACACACACACACACACACACACACACACACACACACACACACACACACACACACACAGACAAGATCAAGCTTGTGAGAGAAACACACGACTTGATCCATGAAAACAAGCCCAAAAGAAGACCAACAAGCAAACCACCACACTCTAATACAAAGGTTGCTTCTAATCAGACCCGGCTGCAGGAAGAAATTAAAGGGGGGGCATTCCATTTTTTCAGGGGGGCACACTTTTTCAGCAAACAAATCTAAAGAAAACTAACAAAAACAATAGTGTAGTGCTGTGTCCATTCAAATAATTTAAAAGTCAATTGTAAATAAGTGCAAACATAATTACTGTTGTCAGGCTGAACATTGACTGACGTAAACATTCATACTAGGAGAGGCAACTACAGCAACTAGGGACCATACGGATCAAAACAAAGCATGTTACCATTCTCCGTACAAGTAATCAGTGTGTGTGTGTGTGTTAACTATGGTTTTATATTTGTGCCTTTGACTTAAGTGTGCAAGAACCAATCCAAGCACGCAGTGAGACAGGTATTCAGCTTTTAAACATCACATGCGAGCGATCAACTCTGATAAACTCTTT
This sequence comes from Fundulus diaphanus, assembly GCA_037039145.1. NCBI lineage: Eukaryota > Metazoa > Chordata > Actinopteri > Cyprinodontiformes > Fundulidae > Fundulus > Fundulus diaphanus. Next base: position 38,784,205 of record CM073133.1, read on the forward strand.
TCAACCCACTGTCCACGCGCTCGGTCCGTGTCTGCTCGCGCGCTCGACCTGCTCCTTCAACGCTCAACACCAGGTTTTTTTCATCCAATCAGAGTATTGCTTGCAAATACTGCATTCGGATGGATTAAATCAAAATGCTGCAGCTTTTGGCAGAAATGACTAAACATGATGATGGGATTAAAGAAAAAAATAAAAACAGTTGAATATTTTAGCCCAAAATATTTAGTCTAAAATATTTAGAGCTACCAAGGGAGGTGTGAAAAATGCTGTTGTCTCTTTTCTTTCCAGCTTCTGGGAGGCGATGAAAAAGTTTCTTGTGATCATAATCATCGACATCATTATTTAAAGAGCACTTTTACACGAGGTAAAACAAAGTGCCAAACATCAGAAATACATCAGATAAGAGGTAATATCTAATAAAACGACTAGGCTAAACACTCAACAATGTAAAATAATAATAATAAGAAGAAGAAGCAATTGATATAAAACATAATAGAACCACCTGGCACAGCACAAATAAGAGTACCAAGAAAAGTTGAGTAAGATAAAATCTCAGTAAGGTTGAAGGCCAATCAGTAGAAATAGGTTTTAAGAATGGTTTTAAAGCTGGACAGCGGATGGGCCTGTCAAATGTAAAAAGGTAAGTTGTTCTGCCAAAAGCTGCAGCATTTTGATTTAATCCATCCGATTGCAGCAATTGCAAGCAATGATGAAAAAAACAAAAAAAAACGTTCCCCCCCAGGTAGTTTGATGTTGTTTTTAGTTGGCGGTTTGAGTGGCTGAATTGTATGATTGACAAATTGAGAAAGGAATGATAGAAAGCTGGCCACGCTGAGTAAAAAAATAAACAAAAAAAAATAACGGCTTCCAGTCCAGGGCGGGCACGGCTGACTCCGTGGGCGGGAATGGCCCCCCAAAGCCCGCCCATGCCGCCAGGTCTGCTTCTAATCATTACTAATGCATGTATGATATTTATACACATCAGGAATTTTTCTTGCTCATAAAATAGTTGTCAAGGAGGGAGGAGGAGGGGGGGTCGATATAAGCCCGGCTAATAGCTCTTGTTGCCCGGCGCAATCACCAGAAAAGGCATAAAAAGAGGATCTGTCGGAAAAAAGCCAAGCCCAATAAAGCGACTCCATGGTCAAAAACAAACCCGGAAAAATGCAACCGCCAACTAACAAAAGTTAGAAGCAACTTCAGAGAAAAAAAAAGCCCAAACAAGCTTATAATATGTGGAATATGCAACACTAAAACTCACATAAACACCCCTTATGGATTGTATGATGTTTTCATGTCACTGAGAAAAAGCCAAAAAACTTAGCCTACCTGCACAGTAGTTGTAGTCGCTAGTATTAGGTCTGCACATTGAAGTCCTCAAAGAGCCAACAAGTGTTGGCTCTTTACCACAGAGGAAATACAGAGAGCACATATAGGCGTCTTTGGTAAGATTTTTCCATAGTAAAGTGCTCTCGGTTACAAGCTCGTATTCAACACTTGATATTTATCTGCAATTCTCAGAGGTTTAGAAAAATGAAAAAAAAAAAAACTCCCTCCATATGGTCACGATCATCATGTCGTGAGTCACTCCAGCAGATCCAAGTAAACTATTCAAGCATTCCTGCTCATTTTTCAGAATATAATATGGCCGCGGCAGATGAGAGCTGGCACTGAAGCGATGTAGGGTATTCCCATCCCCCGTTCCCTCCCCACTTCTGTCAGACAACCATGGCAAAAAGCTACATGCATTTCAGCAGCTAGAGGGGATTACTACCCACAAGTGGAGTAGTGCGTTAGGCACATCGTCAGTCCGGAGGTAATCTCCCTAGACGAGAAGCTGCCTTGGGCGGCTGCCCATGTCGCCCATATCAGAAAGCGACACTGTGTATGACAGTATGCTTATAGGAAGAAATCATCAATAAATAGAATAATTTAGTTGACTTCCAGGAACTTGCTCAAACAATTGCTTTGAATGATTAATCAACCACCTGGTTACTGGGTAACAGAATGCAAGAGTGCTTGGTTGTATTTCACATCTTTATGTTGGTTTTATAATGCAAGTTGTTCCTTTACATTCACAGTCTGTCAGGGCACAGACCAACAATGTAAAACAAAAACACAAAAATACTTCTACTTTCCAAGTTGTTGCAAATTAGCTTTGCCACTGTGTGACAAAACGCTACAACAGATACACATTTGTACAAAGCTGTGAATAGCTTCATAGCTTCGGTGGCATTTTGACGATTTCAAAACCCTCAGCATTTTCTGCTGGGTGTCTGGGCCTGTCGGGAAAGAACTTGGGAAATCTGAAGGGAGCTCAGGGGGAGACTGCTTGTTAAGATGCTTCAGGCATCTGATAACAATAACCCCAAGGTGTCAGCTTTTATCTGTGAAGGCCTGAGGGCAAACCCAGGACTTTCTAGAAACAGAGAGTCATGGGCTTCTTACTATTTATATGTAGAACTTGTGATTCTGTTCAGCTTCAGTACCTGCAATCTATTTGACATTAAACTTTGTTTAAGTAAAAAGTTTTTGGGTGCCAAAAAATAGAGGTGCAATATTTAGAATTATGAACTTATTTTATTACGTTAAATTCCTTTATAACAGGTGGCTTAAAATCTGTTTATAAAGGTCCACTTCAGCCCCAGGCAGAGTTATTTTGCTGGATGCCTGTTTCTTTCTGTTTCTTTCAATATCTTATAGTTGCCCATTTGTCTTATTGCGGTGTTTAGATAATCTCATCTGCACCTTTTGGAAAAAAATGAATCAGCAAATAAGAAAATAAGGAAATTAAATCCCTTCCTTTGCTTCTGATAAGAAAGCTAGATAATTTTCCTTTCTTTATCTAAATAAAAAAAAAACATGTTTGTTTAATAGGAGTCATCCCAAAAAATGTATAACCCAAAACAAAAACTGTTTTGCTCTGGTTTTCTAAAAAACTATTAAAGCTGTTTTGTCCTAAATTTTAGTTTTCCTTGTTGAACATCAATGCAAAAGTGGTGTTGGCTGTTTTCCAAAGGGTTTCTTAAAGATGCTGTTACAGAAGGGCTTACTTTGATGCATTGTAGTGATGGATGACTCTTGCTGAGAAAGACTAAGCATCATTATCGTTAATGTGTAAAAATCTTGGATTTAGTAAGAGCTTAACCTTTCAGTGAAACAAAGAATTACAAAAAAAGGCAAGACAATGTAGGGATTCCACACAATTTGTTGTGTTGCATCAGTAACTACCTTCCTGCAGCTCCTGAGGGCCGGGTGGAGCATAAAGACTCCCAGCTGTCAGCTATCTGGCTGATTACTACCTGGCTACTTAAAGCTGAGTCCCACTTGGAGCCAGCACTGGAACGCTGTATGCCGTATGGTGTTTCTGGTGCTAGCTGTTAATATTGCTATTTAGGAAAAGCATACTCACCCTGTATTCTCCTTGCGAACCTTCTTACACATTTAGGTGTGGAACCCTGACTTCTGTCTCTGAGGAAACGTTCAATAATCTAGGGCTCCATCCAAATACCTCTAATTATAGCTCTTGCTATAATTCCTTGACCTTTCATAAAGTCAACAGTAAAAATGCTATCATGGGGGGGAAAGGAGCTGTGCTGATTTCAGACAGCCTTTAACTCACATGTCATTAAGCAATGGAAACCTACATGGATGATTCTAGTCAAATCCGGGCCGACAGCATTCCAAAAATGAACTACAAAGTACACACTCTCCACTCTCTGAACATTTGTCATGTCAAGCAAAGGATTGTGGGATTCCTTATAGCTCCTTAGCGCCAGTAAGGGACATCGCAAGGTTCCTATGCTAAAGTAGCTGTGAGAGGAAGCATACAGGCTCCTCTTCCTATCTCCTTCCTTACTGACTGCACCATTCCGACAGCACTCATGGTGACCGCTGAAGCACTTCCGCTTATTCTCCTACAAAGACTTGAACATACTGTAGGGATTAAGGGGAAAGCATTAGGCTGGTTTAAATCTTATCTGTCGGACAGATTCCAGTTTGTTCATGTTAATAATAAATCTTCTTCAAGCTCTAGGGTCACTTGTGGAGTACCACAGGGTTCAGTCCTTGGACCAATTCTCTTTACTATATATATGCTTCCGATCGGCAAAATTATCAGACAGCATGGGATTAATTTCCACTGTTATGCTGATGACACTCAGCTATATTTATCCATAAATCCTGATGAATCCAATCAATTACTTCGACTGCAGTCATGTCTTGATGACATCAAAAGCTGGATGACTTTAAATTTCCTGCATCTAAATTCTGACAAGACCGAAGTTGTAATCTTTGGGCCAGAGTCCTCAAAAAATAAACTTCTTAACCAATCACTTAATCTGGATGGCATTAACTTGGCCTCTGTTAATAAAGTTAAAAATCTTGGTGTTGTTTTCGACCAAGACATGTCATTTAAATCCCATATTAAACAGGTTTCCAGAGTTTCCTTCTTTCACCTCCGGAATATCGCCAAAATTAGAAACATTCTGTCCAGGAGTGATACTGAAAAACTAGTCCATGCATTTGTTACTTCAAGGCTGGACTATTGTAATTCTTTACTATCAGGAAGTCCACAAAATGCAGTTCAAAGCCTTCAGCTGATCCAAAATGCTGCAGCAAGAGTTCTGATGAAAATCAACAAGAGGGATCATATTTCTCCAATTTTAGCTTCCCTTCATTGGCTTCCTGTTAAATCAAGAATAGAATTTAAAATTCTTCTTCTAACGTATAAAGCCCTTAATAATCAAGCTCCATCATATATCAGAGCTCTGATTACCCCGTATGTTCCTAACAGAGCACTTTGCTCTAAGACTGCAGGTCTGCTGGTGGTTCCTAGAGTCTCTAAAAGTAGAATGGGAGGCAGATCCTTTAGCTATCAGGCTCCTCTCCTGTGGAACCGACTCCCAGTTTTGGTCCGTGAGGCAGACACCCTGTCTACTTTTAAGACTAATCTTAAAACCTTCCTTTTTGACAAAGCTTATAACTAGTGTGGCTCATGTTACTCTGGGCTACCTTTGTAGTTTTGCTGCTGTAGGCTTAGGCTACTGGAGGACATCAGGATCTATTTTTCTCACTCTACTGATTTCTACTGTTCTCCAGTCTACTGTTCTCCGGATTTGCATTGCATTACATTGAAATGACTGTTGTCATTTCAGCTTTTAACTTTTTGTTCTCTCTCTTTTTTCTTCATAGTAGGTACACCTGGTCTGACGTTCTGTTGACTGTGAAATCATCCAGGGAGGACAGATCACCGACTATTACCATCTAATGTAGAACAGATTACTAGATCAATGTGTGCTTCTGTGCTTTTTGTCTGTCTTGTTGTGTCTCTGCTCTGTCTTCTGTAACCCCCAGTCGGTCGAGGCAGATGACCGTTCATACTGAGCCCGGTTCTGCTAGAGGTTTTTCCTTCCCGCTAACGGGTGTTTTTTCTTTCCACTGTCGCTTCATGCTTGCTCAGTATGAGGGATTGCAGCAAAGCCATGTACAATGCAGACGACTCTCCCTGTGGCTCTACGCTTCTCCAGGAGTGAATGCTGCTTGTCGGGACTTTGATGCAATCAACTGGTTTTCTTATATAGGAACATTTTTGACCAATCTGTATAATCTGACCCAATCTGTATAATATGATTGAATTTAACTTTGTAAAGTGCCTTGAGATGACATGTTTCATGAATTGGCGCTATATAAATAAAATTGAATTGAATTGAATAGGCTAAAGAGTCCTTACCCATTAGAAATAATGGGTAAGGACTCTTACCCATTATGTCTAATGTCTAAGCATGTCAATGTCTGGGGATGAGGAAGTATTCCTCATTGCTTCATCACAATAAGAAAAATCAACCATATCTTCATCCAAACCATTTTTAAGTTCACCACTCATCAGATGTCATTCTCCACAGGATCTCATGAGTTTCCCTCCTGCAACCACTTAATAAAGTTAGTCCCTTTGCATTTTGTGCCCTTGTGGATTTATCTGACTTCTGTGCTCTAAACTATGGGTTAATTGTTAAAGACAATTGCAGGCCAATGATAGTGGGCCTGTAAGGTGTGCTTCAAATCTCCGGGCTAAGTCCACAGTTTTCTCAGACTCCCTTCTGCAGCTTTAAATAGTAAAACCTGTTTTATAGTAACTGCTTATTTAAACACACATGTTACGTCAGATCCCCTTTTGCAAATAATTATTGACCACTCACAACAGGAAGACTAGAAATCAGAATCAGGAGCAGACATACCTTAATAATAATAATAATAATAATAATAATAATAATAATAATAATAATAATAATAATAATACCAGAGGGAAATAAGATAAGATAGGATAGGCTTTATTGATCTCACATTGGAGAAATTCACGTGCCACATCGGCTCATTAGTCAATAATCAGAAGAAGGTGCAAAAAGTAGGAAAGGTGCATCTGTTATATACAGTGTATCTTCATATATACAGTGGATCAAAGAAAAAATTACTTTTGTTACACGCTCAAGATATTTAGATATACAAACATTTATATATATATATATATATATATATATATATATATATATATATATATATACAACATTCCACACAAAATAATATATATATATATATATATATATATATATATATATACAGTATATACATATACACACACACGTGTATATATATATATATAACTATAGATCCAAAATAAAGTGATAGTGACGTTGTGCAAGAACAGTGCAAAGACTCAATAAATGTCAATTCCGAATCACTGAGGGAGGCGTTGTAAAGATTTATGACCACAGGCAGGAATGATTTCCTGTGGCGCTCTGTGGTGCATCTGGGTAAGAGGAGGAGAAGGAGCTCCTCTGTTGGGCCAGTGTGTTGTAGAGAGGGTGTGAGATATTGTCTAAGAGTCCTATATTCACTCTCATCACCCTTTTCAATGCAGCCAACTATTGCTGAGTCATCAGAAAACTTCTGAAGGTGGCAGGACTCGGTGCAATAGTTGAAGTCTGAGGTGAAGAGGGTGAAGAGGAAGGGGGAGAGGACAGTCCCCTGAGGGGCCCCAGTGTTGCTGACCACCCTGTCAGACACACAGTTCTGTAGGCGTACATATTGTGGTCTACTCGTCAGGTAATCAACAATCCAGGACACGATGGGGGCCTCCACCTGCATCGCAGTCATCTTCTCACCCAGTAGAGCCGGACTGATGGTGTTGAAGGCACTGGAGAAATCAAAGAACATGATTCCCACAGTGCTCGCCGGCTTGTCCAGGTGAGTGTAGACTCTGTTCAGCAGGTAGATGATGCTGTCCTCAACTCCCAGGCGGGGCTGGTAGGCGAACTGTAGTGGATCAGTGAAGGGCCTGACCATTGGCCTTAGCTGCTCCAGGACTAGCCTTTCAAAGGTCTTCATGATATGGGACGTCAGTGCCACTGGTCTGTAGTCCTGAGGGCCGCTAGGACGCGGCGGCTTTGGCACAGGAACGAGGCAGGACGTCTTCCACAGCACGGGGACTCTCTGGAGGTGCAGGCTCAGGCTGAAGACTTGGCTAAGTACTCCACACAGCTGATAGGCACAAGCTTTGAGCACCCTGGGGAATACACCATCGGGCCCTGCCGCTTTACCGGAGTGGAGTCTGGTCAGCTGTCTTCTCACCAGGTCAGGAGTGAAGGACACTGTAGAGGTAACAGTAGGGGGAGGGGTGAGGTCCTCAGGTTGTGGAGGACATGATGTAAGGCAGGGGGAGGGGTGGAGTCGGTGGATGTGGATTGAGGTGGTGAGGAGCAGACAGGGGGTCTGTAAGGAGGAGGAGTGGGGGGAGGTGGAGTGGTCGTTGTAGGGAAGCCAGCAGCAGAGAGTTGTGGGGGATGGGCTGCAGTATCAAACCTATTGAAAAATAGACCAGTTCATTGTTATTGTTTTGATCCCGTTTTTTCGCACATGCGCGCTGGACTGGTAGGCAAAAGGCGAACACAATGGCGGATGAAAACAAAGAAACTGACGAGTTCTCTACGTATTTTTCTTCTTTAGATAACGTATCACAAGATCGTTATAAGACTAAGTTGGTGGCTGATGGTATCAGATTGCCAGATCCACACAACAAAAGCCTGAAGGGACGGAGCGAGTCTGTGAAATGCTGGCCAAGTGTTCTGTACGCCGACATATTCAGCTACCTTATCAACACGGCAGGCCAGTACAGACGAGAGAGCATGAAAGCCATGAAATCACTTGGTGGCTACAATTATTTCATATCGGGACCTGTTCAGACATGTTTGTGTAACATCCAAAAGCGGAATCGGACACAGACAGCGCCTCAGCAAAGAGGAAGACCCGCCACAGATAGGTTAAAAAAAACATTGTTCACAAAGGATTATTTTGGTGTTTTTGTCTTATTAATTCTTTTCACAGACTCATGCCAGAGGGTTTGCATACATTGTACATGTACGTATATTATTACGAAACGAACGTTTATCTCTTGACTTAAGTATATATCCTATTTATTATTTATATAATTATTTAAGTAGAACAATGACTGGTGCAAAATTAAGTTGTATTTAACGGAGATGAAGTGTAGACTGCAAATTCTGTCGTGGTATGATGGCTCCCACAGTAGATTGGGATTATCTGCCTGCATCCTTTTCATTGAAATTATCCATTTCTTTCTTCTTTCTTCGTCCTTCGGTAAACGAAAGAAACGTACATCCGACGATTTGGAATGCCTCTGTGTGCAACCGGGAGCACGTGGTAGGCATTGTTTAGATTTCAAAAATACACTAACTAAAACCACGCTCTAATTCACCCGTTTTGTCACAGTGGTTGGCGAGAACAGTCCTGTTTTTGCCTTCCCGCGGGACCCGGATGTAGCGCGGACGTAGCTCGTGACGTCACGCGTGAACTGGTCTATAGGTTCAGTTCATTGGCCCGGTCCACACGACCTTCCAACCCCACACCACCACTAGACTTTTGGAACCCTGTGATGGCTCTCATCCCACTCCACACATCCCTCATGTTGTTAGTCTGGAGTTTATTCTCCAGCTTTCTCCTGTACTTGTCTTTAGCCTCTCTGATTTTAGGTTTGAGTACCCCCTGCACTCTCCTCACCTCCTCACGGTTGCCAGAAATACATATTGAATGCTGCTCTTATACGTTCTTCTATTAAACTTCCGAAAAAAAGAATTATCAATTGGGAGGTAAAAGCTTTAGAAAAAGCAGAGATCTGAAACAAACTTCTTAAATGTGTTCCTTTCTCTAGTCAAGGACTGGTCCAGTAAGAGTCCAGATCTAAATTAATGTTTAAATTGTGGTGGGATCTTTAGACCAGAGAGATGACATCATTTCAGGGTGAAAGATCTGATGAATTTCACAGAGGAGTAATACTCAGACATGAAGGCAGCTTGTTAAAGGAGAAGTCCGGTCAAAATCAGAATTCAAACTGCTGAAAGTACTTTAAATATAAAATTAGTACATACTGTTCAATAAATCATAAGCTTTTTTAATTAAGAGTGATTTTCATTTGAAGGTTCTTTTATGGGGGCCGCCATCTTGGTGAATAACAGTACTGGCACCTCCCAGTTTGTGACGTTTTGTCGCGGGATCGACTGTAGAGCAAGTCCCGATGCCCTATCTGTCCCCTTGTAAATAAATATCCGTTTTCATGCCAAAATATTTTTTTAACCCTTTAAACAAAGATAGACATGGTATTAAGCATTTAAATTTAAATTAATACTCATTTTACATTTTAGAGACATAAAAAGACAACAAATAAGCATTAAAGTACGGTATTTACGGGTTCTGCAATGTTATAAGATAAGATGAGTATAAAACTCATCTTTAGAACCAATCTTTTCTCAAAATGGTGATCTGCACCGCCTAATCTACTTTCAGCAGTTATGCAGAAAATACAGGCAGAGCGGCTCCTTCTGAGTTTACTCTCTGCTCCTGTCAGGATGAGCTGCAGTGGGTTATGAGGCGGAGGGATATTTCAACGTCACTTAGTTTAGACCCCAAACAATCGACTTCACTTTCAGAAACAAGCCCAAAAAAACTGTAACCCACAACTCATGAAAGTTACAAGTGACTTTAGAAAAAATAAGACCAAAGTTGCATAAAATAAGTGGCCTTCACAACAGTGAGCATACTTTCTAAGTGTTTCGTATCCCTCCGCCGCTCTGATCGGGTAAACAAATCTTCCGGCAAATTCTACATTATTAAAAAAATAAAAACCTACGGAAAAGTCTTGCTCTCGTGTCATCTTGAAGACATTCTTCTTCCAAATGTTGGCTACAAACGACGTGTTTTCTCTCTGGCCAGAAGTTCAATGGCAAATCCTCCCTCTTCACGTTGGTAATCCAGCAAAACAGCCCATGGTGGATGATGAATCGGAAAGGTGAAAAAACTAATGTTTTTTCCACTTTTACCCGATGTATTGGAACATCCAACTGCCATGCACGTGAGCATTGTTGCTTCAACAATAGCTCTCGTGAATTTCAATGGTGAAGTCCTCTGGAAATCCAAAATAATTGTTTCTGTTCGCAGCTGTGTACAACAGCTCCTATCGAGTTTGCTTGTAAAGCGCGGCGAACTGCCATCGGCTCTCCGTGATGTTACGTCACAGGATGTGATGTCAGGCGGCCATTGCTGCCCATATTTGGGCAGTAATGGCCCCCATACACAGTGATCCAGACGACAATTTATGCTTTTTTTTTCTTATTGATTAACGCTAAATTCATTAAATAACCACGAACGTATTAGTTTTAGGTATAGCTAATGATCCCCTGATTTTTCCTTGTTGACCGGACTTCTCCTTTAACTATCCCAATAAAGCTTTGATTGGTGAAGAAAATAGTTGCCATTGATTACTGTAACAAATGTGTCAAAGCATTTTTGACAAATGTGTCAAAATTGACACATTTGTGGTGTGCACACTTAATGTGTGCACACTTAATGTGCACATTTGAACACATTAAGTGTTCAACACGGAGGAGTGATTGTTTTATGTTCATCCAAAGAGGTTTTTTTGAGTGCATTTAAAAGTGGCTTTTAAAAAGAGGAAAAAGTGGCTTTTTAAAATACAGTATAATCATTAAAGGCTACCATTTTGTAGAATATTCTTGTACTTCACTTTTACTTGTCCCCATTTTTGACAAATGTGTCAAAGCATTTTTGACACATTTATGGTAAAAAAAAGTAATTTGTTATGAATTCTTTCATTTTATATTCCACTTTTAGTATTATATAATAAAGAAGCATTCTTGGACACTCGTATGTTTTTCATCTTCACCTTAGCAACAGGAATAAAAAAATGCCATCACTGCCATCTTTTCATTTTCCTGATGAAAGACCTTTAGTTCTCCAGTCTTGCAGTCATTCTGGCTATGAGTTTCAATAAAGTAATTTCTTTGCGGCAAATGTGGAAAATATCTTCTGCTGTCTATTATTCTCATGCTTTGCTAAATCCTTAATTAACTGCCCTGCTGCCCCTGAGCAAATTGAAATATCCTCCCTTTTCAAGTTCAAAGGGCATGTTTACCAATTAATACCATCCTGATAAACTCCCTTGGGTTTAAGTCTCAGCTTGGTTGCCTGGTTGAACTATCAGCCGTTGGTTAAATAGTAGGATATCTTCAGCTAACACCAATCATAGTTATCTAAAGTCCTGTGACTTTAGCAGTTACCTGGTTAATGATATGAACACATAGCACCTCCATTCCATTAGTGTAGTCCCTTATAGAGGTAAGACGTGAGGTGGGTAACATGACCGAGCGAACCCTGAAACTAATCTACCAACACATATACTTGCCCAGCATGCCATTATCCCTTGCCCTAAGTCTCATAATGAAGCTGGTTTTAAAAACCCTTCACAGTTCTGCTCTAACAAACTAAGCAAGGGAAACTGGCCTTCTGTATAGTGAATGTTGCGTTTTTCTTTGTAGCTTTCCTTTCTTTTTCCTCCATTACATTTCACTTATCAGATATTCCTTTCAAAAATTGTGCTCTTTATTAACTGAAAATCTCTACTGAACACTTTCTTCTCCTTTCCTCATTTTTTTTTTTAAATTTGCACTACCCCAATTTCCTTTTTTTCAACTTTTCTTTTCAATCTTTTCTACTTTCAAGCTCCGTCTTCGTTTTTCTCAATTTGCTCTTCTCTCTCCTCATTGATTTACTACCCTCCCTTTTCTTCCACCGCATCATTTTTATTCCCTACACATGTTCACAGAATTAATAGCTACCAGGTTATGCCTTGGAGAACCTCCGCTATCACCTCCTCTGCACTGGAACAAGGTCCTTAGGAGAACTGCTGCCTCCTCGCCATTTGTCAGCGGGGGGATCATGTCTACAGGCTTTTTACAAGCCTAGGTGTGTCAAAATCAGGGTAGGACAACAGATAACTGAGAACCTCTAAGGTAACTCTTTGTTCCATTTGATCAAATCTTTGAGATGAAACAATTAATCTACATCATTATCTATTAAATTGACAAAAAAATTTACCAGTTGGTATAGCTGATTTCTTATTTGACCTTATTTATACTTGTAAAATGGGACGTTAAAAATCTCCCCTTTTAAATTGAGTGATTTCTTTATTAACGTCACTATGGACACTGCTGATTGCTATCCCTTAAAACATGAACATCCTTTTAAAAGAAGGGTTCTTCCATTGGCTTCCGAGCAGAAAGACTTAAAGACAAGGGGCCCGTTCTTCGTACGTCGCTAACTCAGTTAGCTGGATTTGATTGTTGACGATTTGGCATGATCTTGGATTGTTTGGTTCTTCGAAAGTCATCCTGGACTTGCTGTCATAGCAACATCTGCGCCAACTTAAGCCTGCTCGCGAGCAATAAGCGGAGGAGATGGGAAGTCTGTCGTAGCCATGTCTTGTCCATTTTTACGACAGCAACCTGTTGCGGTAGGTGCAAGAATAATTCGCAGACCTTTTCGAATTAATCGCGCATTGCGAGACAGACAGGATCCTTTAGCGCAGCGCGACAGTGTAATTGTAGAGAGATATCGTTTTTCTCGTGAGGCTATTATTTACATAATTAATTTGTTGGAACCACACATTAAGTGTTCAACACGGAGGAGTGATTGTTTTATGTTCATCCAAAGAGGTTTTTTTGAGTGCATTTAAAAGTGGCTTTTAAAAAGAGGAAAAAGTGGCTTTTTAAAATACAGTATAATCATTAAAGGCTACCATTTTGTAGAATATTCTTGTACTTCACTTTTACTTGTCCCCATGTTCTAGTTGGTCCCGTGGAGGCTCTGACATAAAAGAACAAAGTAAATATGAAATTATTAAAATGCAAAAATACATACTGTAGAAAGTGATAGAAACATCTATCATGGACAGTACTTGCACATTTAATTTGTCTGCTACTTTTTGCCAGCCCTCTCTCCTGGCTTTAGCAGACTTTGAGGTGTTCCCTGTCGGGTTTTTTTAATACTTCATTTTTGTCATTTTAGTAGTTTTAGAAATACACATACATACATACATACATACATACATACATACATACATACATACATTGAACAATTGGACCCCCCTCCAACAAAAATTACAGAGCAACTATTTTGACAGGAGCAGTTTAATAATAAAAAAAAAGGAAAAAAGTAATTACATTACTTATACAGTTGGTGTCAAGTTCCGATGAATGTTCCATTTTTTCCGGTATTTATTGTATTTATAAGTGGCAAGTCTTAATGAAAGTCATGCATTGTGTGAATTTCCTCAATTATGTCCTTCCAGTCCGAACATGATGGTGGTTCCGCATCAAGCCACCTGCGAGTTATAGCTTTCTTTGCACCTGCTATTAATATTAGTAGGAGATATCTATCGGACTTCCTCAGCTCTTGGGGTAAACTACCCAGGAAAACCGTAGTAAAATCACAGCGTAAATTTAAGTCCATTTTAGCATTGATTTCTTTTATCACTCCTGACCAGTAGGATGCGATCTTAGTACATTCCCAGAAGACATGAAAATGTCCTGCAGACACATTCCCACAGTTCCTCCAACATTTTGTCTTCTCAGTGTCGTTACAATGTTTACTTTTAATGTTAGGTGTAACAAAAAAACGCACCACGCATGTCCAGCAAACTTCCCTCCATAGGTCAGAATTTGACGTGTGGATCACAGAATTACAACTATTTAACCAAACATCATTAGTTATTGTTATTTTAGCTTATTTTTCCTCATTTAACCTTAAGATACGTTTTATTACATTTTCTCTCTGTTTGTAGACATTAGTATAGTTTGGATATTGTTTTTTTTTGGGAGGTCTTCCGTTGCTGGAATCTAATAAAATTTTAAGCATACCTGTCTCATCCTCCTCCAAAAATTGCTGATCATTGTTTCTACTATCAACACATTTCCCCTTTTAAACCGACGCATGGACGCGCAGTTATCTCAGATAACTCAATCCAGCGATACTAATCATAAACAACAGGTGTGTTCGAAGAACCCAATTAGCTGGATCATGATTAGCAGGATGATATCATCTTGGATGTCTCATTTGATCTTGGATGTTGTAAGCAACGTACGAAGAACGGGCCCAAGGCATTCAGATGCTGACACATGTTTATTTGGGTCTGATCTTTTTTCCTCTACTTGTCCCCTTTTCTTACTTTTAAGCATACTCCCTGGTATGTTGTCATGGTCAAGGACAGAACAGGAAACGGCTGATACATCATCTAACTAAAAGAAAAATATACCTTTCTACAGTTGGGAGAAAATTTTGAAAATTGAAAACTAAAATTTTCATCCTCAGTTTTTTGGAAGTGAGATTCTCTCTAGTTTTCATTGGTAATATAGTAGTTCCATTACCTGTACCTGTCACTGTCCCATCATAGAGAGCTTAATGAAATGCAAATACATCCTTGGAGTTTTGGAAACTAACAAGCTAGAGGTCTGCTGCGTGATTTAGCTGAATTTAGCAGTTCAAAACGACTCAAACTGAACATATATCAGTGGGATTTATTGTTACAGTATGCTAGCGGTATGCTGGTGAAGATTCTCAGTCATCCAGGTCATGGTCAATCCAAAAAAAGTAAAAAACAAAGCAACTGGACTTATTTTCCGTAGTTGAAGACGTTTCGCTTCCTCTCTAGGAAGCTTTCTCAATTCAAAAAGTCTGTTGACTGTTGAATTTTCATGTTATCTAAACCATTACAAGGCCTTTGTTTGGTAGGAGTATAAAGCTTGGCACTCCACATTACACCAGACTTTTTGAATTGAGAAAGCTTCCTGGAGAGGAAGCGAAACGTCTTCAACTACGCAAAATAAGTCCAGTTGCTTTGTTTTTTACTTTTTTTGGATATGCTAGCGGTAATTAACAGTCTACAGTAAGGATAGACCATTGTGAAGTTTGGTGCAAGTCTGAAGTAACAAAGATTTCTCAAGAATAATTTTTGGGGACAATGTCAAACAGATAGGGATGCAGCTAATGATTATTTTAGTAATCGAGTAGTCTATGGCACATTCTAACAATTACCCAATAAGAAATTTGGCATATCCTGCAAATATTTCATTCAATTAATCAAGCCTATTTTATGTATAATAGAAATAGCTACATGGAAGAGAAAACGCTTTTGAACAAATATATTCTTTTTAATTAATCAACATTTTATTGCTTAAACTGAACTGAGCCCTTTCTGGTTGACTTAACATCAATACAGTGCTAGCAGCCACTGTAGTGCTGATACAATGTGCTGAAACAACCATAGCTGAAACAAAGTGCTGAAAATAGTTGTAAACTATAAACATAAATTAGAAGAACAAGAATATATAAATATGGCATAGGAACAATGAAAGATTAAACACGATAAAAACAATTAAAACAAACAAGGTCAAAAATTAAGTATCGCTGGTGTTTAAAGCCAAAGCATAAAAATAGGTCTAAAGGCAAGTTTTAAAATTAGACAGTGAAGGAGGCTCTCTAATGTGCCGGGGGAGGTTATTCCACAATTGAGGAGCAGCAGTAGAGAAAGCTCTGCCCCCCTCTGAACTTCCTCCTGGTCCTCGGCACCTGCAGGAGCTGCTGTTCAGCCGACCTGAAGGGCCGAGAAGGTAAGTAGGGATAAAGAAGCTCAGAGAGGTAAGGCGGGGCAAGATTATTCAAACACTAGAAAGCAAAAGTAAGAATTTTAAAATGAACTATAAAATGCATATGCATCCAGTGGAGTGAGGCCAGAACAAAGGTAACACAATATAATCCTTGTAGTGCACTTAGGTGCCTAGTTACACTCTTCTAGTTGTTTTGGTGCAAAACCTAGAAGTTAAAAAAAAAACAATTACACATTACCGATCAAAAACATACACTACAATTTTAAATTAATTTATTATAAACAGACCTTTATACATCAAACCTAATTTAGTTTCCTTGCTCACGTGAGTGTTCTCATTCTACACACAGGGATGTGAAGTATAGCTCTTTTCCATGGGACCTGGCCTTTTGGCTCAGTTGCCAAATGGGTCTTAATTTAGGATCTTTTTTAGCCCCACAATTTACGTTACATTTGCAAAGATTAATGGTTTGTATGTCGAAAAACCTTTTGCTTTAGTGTTTTAATGAGAAACCTTATACAGTAATCACCTAATTTTGTGCATACTGTATATTCTGTTACAAAACCATTCTTGGTTTGGTCAATATTTGTTCATTGCACAAATTAACAGAAAACCACAAACAAATCCTTGAAACCGAACCCAAAACCAGACTCTCCTCTAACTGTCCTGTTGGATGGACAGTTCTATGTTTGCGGTGGAAGCTGCTCTTACAGTTATGTTCCTTTTGCAGTGAAGGCACTTGGCTTTGTTGTTCCCAATGTTTCTAAAGTGCAGCCAGAAGCTGCTTTGCTTCATGACATGACATGACTACATGACATCGCCACATGCACAAACACTCTCCTCATTGCTGTCTGTTGTTTCACTCACACTGGAGCATATAACCCACCTCTTTGTTTTCACATAATGAAAAGAGGTTCCTATATCCTCCCATGTGATTAGCCGGATGGCTGTCATGTTTGCCAATCAAAACAAAGTTTACCCATGAGCAGAACTGGGGGTGGGGTGCAATTTAGTCACAAAGATGACAGACTCGTTTTTAACTATTTAATATTAATTTTCGTAACAAAATCATTTCAAAACTAAACATCAAACTGAGAAAAGTTGATAAGGCGGAGTTGGAAGAATCCTGAGAGTGGATTGATAACAACAACTTAGATAGCAGCCTCCAGGCCTGGCCTGCTCTGCAAAGCTAAGCCACAGGAGCAGTGGAACCAAACTGTGGGGTGTCCACCACCATACTCCCGGAACAGTAGGACCATACTGCGGGGGTGTCCACCACCATACTCTCGGAGCAGTTGGACCACACTGTGGAGGAGTCCACCACCATACTCCCAGCACCACACTGAGGGGTGTCCACCACCATACTCCAAGGACTACACTGAGGGGGTGTCCACCACCACACTCCCGGAGCTGCTAAAAATCAGCCTACTATGGCTAACAAAAAGGATAAGGACAACACTCATTACATCTCGTATGTACAAGTTTGTGAACTAATGGAGCAACAGAAAACTTTTTATAAGGAAATGTTACAGCAGCAGGAAAGTAACTTCAAGGCTTTTTTGAGTGTTTTATTGGATAGTACAAACTCCAGAGTGGATGCTATTTTAAAAGATCTACAGGAGTTAAAAACTAGTCTACAGTACACACAAAAGGAAGTAGATGATTTGAAAGCTCTTAATACAACTATGTCATCCGATTGCAAATCTACTCAACATGACATAAATAAGCTGGAGGAATTAATGATCATTATTGATGGCAAGATAGATGCTTTAGATGCTCAAGCCAGACTTAAAAATGTCATAATTAATGGCATACCTGAGGAAGATAGTGAAAAATCACACGATTCTGAAAATAAGGTGCTGGCTTTCTTTAAAGAAAAACTGGATCTGGATCCTAACAGCATAGGTATTGACAAAACCCCGACCCAGACCTCTGATGGTAAAATTTTTAAGGTTTAGGGACAGAAATGCTGTGTTATACAGCTTGAAGAAGCTGAAAGGATCAAACTACTTCATAAATGAAGATTATCCTGACTCAGTCCGTCAGAAAAGAAAAGAACTGGTCCCCCAAATGAAAGTGTAGTTATTGTACCTGTAGTTTTGAATTTTCTAATTTGAATGTAGAAATAATTAAAAAAATAATTAAAGTTGTATGTAAAGACAAGCAACCAGGCATCGATAATATAGATGAGAAATTAATCTGCCTAGCAGCAGATTACATTGCTGATCCAATTTGTCACATTCTGAACATCAGTTTAAAAACAGCCACCTTTCCACAGGCATGGAAAGAGGCTAAGATTATACCTTTGCCTAAGGATAAAAAAAAACGTTTTGTGGTCCTAACAGTCGGCCAATAAGCTTGTTATCAGCTTTAAGTAAGATTTTTGAAAAAGCCATTTTTGATCAAATACAATCATACTTCTCAAAAAATAATCTTTTAACAAATTTCCAGCATGCCTATAGAAAAGGATACTCCATATGTACAGCATTAACACAAATGACAGACGATTGGTACACAGAATTGGACCATCAAAAGATATGTGGAGTAGTCCTATTGGACTTTTCAGCCGCGTTCGATGTGATCGATCATACACTGCTTCTTGAAAGACTTCTGCTGTATGGTTTTATAAACCTTCAGCTCTAACATTGATGAAGAATTATTTATCAGATAGGTCACAGAGTGTGTATTTCAATGGTAGTTTTTCAAAGAGGGTGTCAGTAAACTGTGGAATTCCACAAGGCAGTTGTCTTGGGCCACTTTTATTTGCCATCTTCACAAATGATCTACCATTAGTACTAAAATATGCTAAATTAACAATGTATGCAGATGACACAACTGTCTATTCATCTGCAAAATCAATATCTGAATTAACTTCCATTTTAAATAAGGACTTAAAAATTGTAGAGCAATGGGTTTTAGATAATAAATTAGTTTTGAACATCTCAAAGACAAAAACTTTAGTACTTGGCTCAAACAAGTCTCTTAAATATGACCCAAAGTTAAATTAGTTAATAAATAACACACTCATTGAGCATGTAACAGAAGCTAAGCTTCTTGGTGTCTATTTGGATAATAAACTGTCTTGGTCAAGACATACTGAAGTTGTTGTAAAGAACATGGGCAGAGCTTTAGCTATATTGAGAAGATGTAGCAAATTTTTGCCGGCTGATTTGACTAAGCTTATAGTAAGAACATTAATAATTTCTCAACTTGACTACTGTCAAACAATATGGTCAAATGCAAAAAGAAAAGATTTAGAGAAACTTCAAATAATGCAGAATAAAGCTGCCCGTGTAGCATTAAATTGTTCTCACAGGACCAGTATAAATACTATGCATTCAAATCTAAGCTGGCTAAAGGTTCATGACAGGGCACTAGCTTCGCTATTATTCTCAACGTGGAAAATCTTAAAACTTAAGAGTCCACTGTTTCTGTTTGTTCAACTTAAGAATAATTTGGACTCTCATGGTTATGCCACGAGACATGCAGCTGAAGGGCGATTTGTAATTCCTAGGGCTAAAACTAATTTTCTCAAATGCACCTTTACTTACAGAGCAATGAAAGAATGGAACTCATTGCCATTAATTCTCATAAAAATTGTACATAAGTCCGCTTTCAAAATGCAACTTAAGAAGTTTTTAGGGGCAATTTATTTATAAATGAAATTGTTTCACATTCCAATCTATTGTAACTTATTTATAAAATGTTAAATGTTTATATTTTAAATTGTAACTCGCCCCTGTTTTATGGATGTTCATTTTTTTAATATGTATATGATATTTGTCATCTGTCAAACATGTTCATGAATTTACATTGTATACTGTATTTTAATGATGTGGACCCCAGGAAGAGTAGCTGGGTGTAAGGCACAGCTAATGGGGATCCTAATAATAAATAAACAAATAAATAAACAAATTGACACGTGGGGGGTTCCGCCACTGCAATGGATGCTTCCTGCTCAGGTGAAAAATCATCGAGGATGTGCTATTATGGAATGCTAATTCAGTCTTACAGTGCAAAGACTTCGCTGTTATGTTTAAACGGAACCCACTCTTTGGACACTGCCGTTGTCTCTGCCCTTATTTTTGCCCCTCGCTGTCTTCCTCCCAAGCTGATAGTTGCACTTGGCATCCGTGTATCAGCAGCGTAGGCTATCATTAGTGGAAGTAAGAGCGAATAACCACCCAGCTGGAACTCAGAGCGCAGAATAGTTAAACAGTATTTAAGAAAGCCTCGACGGAGATCATTTGCCTCAAGGAATTTTAGTAATCAAGGTCCTTTGGCATCCCACAAGGACAACATCATCCTGAGGTTCGCAGATGACACTGCGATGTTAGGACGTATCACTGGTGGGGATGAAGCGGCCTGCAGTAGGGAAGTGGCTAGTCTGGTGCCCTGGTGTGAGGACAACAACCTGACCTTCAACACATACTAGATAAAGGAGATAATCGATGTAAAAACCGCAAAAACCTACGCTGCCTTCTGTACCAATCAAACAGATCAGTTGAAACGCACCCATCCACTATTGTCACACTGTTAATTATGAAACAGCATAAAATACGGTATGTTCCTGTGTGTTGCAGGTCATGTTGTACCTAGTAATGTTAATGGCAAACTCACCGTCAGCTGATGAGGCTGAGTGATTTGGTGATATGACATTTTCCTACATACAAGTAAGAGAACAATTAGTGATCACATCATCATCAAAAGATCTTAACTAACACTTCAAGGTTGCATTACAGTGGATAATAATGAAGTTAAGCTCTGGACTTGGAGTAGAGTAATTATTGCAATACTTTCACTTTTCTCATTTTTGGACACTTTGTTACAGATTAGCTGCTGGGGATCATATTTTTGTCCTGCATCATGATTTAATTTCAGGCAAAGCTTCAGTGGTGAGACAGATGACCTCAAGTTTTGCTATACAGATTATTTAAAGTCAACTTTATAAATGGTGGTGTAGGGATATTTATTTCAGCATGCTTGACAGTTGGTGTGAGGTGTTCCTGTTGATATGCTTCTGTTTAGTTTTTGAAAACATGGCTCTGTGTACTATGGTCTGACATCACTACTTTGGAAATATTCTTGCAATAGAGATTGCTCCAAAAGTGTTGGTGTTCATGCAGATACAACCTTTTAGACCTAAGTTGTGCTAAGATTCCTTTTAGAGGGAATAGCTTTTTTACTGGCAACCTTCCCATACACCTTGATATATACTCTAAAATTAAAAGTGCTAAACGAGGCCTGCCAAGCTGTCAAACCCCCCACATTTATAGAGGTGGTGACACTTTCTGATGATTAGTTAACCAAGTTCAGTCATAAGCAGCATCTAAATGCTACTTTCACTTTCAAATTCCTTTCTTTAGTGGTCAGTGGGTGAGATGCAGGGTTTATCATGGACACACTGCTAGCCAATCACAGAAGGGAGCATATAACCTATGAATTTTAATGCTTTACGTAAAACGTAATAATACTTGCAATCTGAGGCACATACTGAGTTTCTATAACTTTTGGTACTAGAGAATAGGAGTAAAAAATCAAGATTGTGATTATCCAATAAAAACATTACCCTGAATACATTGTTTAAACTGCTTTTTTTAATGATGATATCTTATTTATAAAAAAAATATTTCTTGTTATACAAGTTTTCTCTTGTATGTTTATATTTTCATATTTTCCTTGAGAGATTTGTCAATATTTAAAGGACTGCTATCTTGTAAAAAAATATTGACACAGTTAATATGTCATTTTGAAAATACTTTTACTTGTTGCCTGACCAAAGTTTAGGACGGTTAGCGTGCTGTTTTGTGACTTGTAGCCTTAGTACATTTGGCTCCACAAATAGGAAATGCACACTCGCTGCACAGTCATTAAACCCCCACTGACAAGACCATTTAAATGCTTTTCCTATCCCGCTGGTTCCGGATGTAACTATTTAACAATAAGCAGTGGCCGCTTTCTGTTTGCAGGATTTTAAAACTAAATCGGACAGGTTGAAACAAATTAGCCAAGAAGGCACAACAGCTTAAAAAGAAGCTATTCATTCAACAGTAATTCAATAGGTTTTCATCTGAAATCCCTAAAATCTGAAAGCACCTTGATTCTAAATGGACTTAGAAAAACATTATCAGCCATTCAGTGCAACAATGTCCTGCAGTATTCCCAACTGGATTTAGGCTTGGACTCTTATTTGGACATTCTAACATATGAATATACTTTCACCTAAACCACTCAGTGTAGCTCTGACTGTATTTTCAGGCTGGTCCAGCTGGAAGGTGAACCAATAGCCCACTCATAAGTTCTGTGGACGCTTCTAACAGGATTCCTCTAAGGTTGCCCTGTGATTTGCTGCCGTCAACTCTGACGGTCCTTTGGTAGGGATTTTTCCCTGCTGAAGAAATCATCAGCACAGCACAATGCTGCCATCTCCATGTTTTACTCTGTGGCAGCTTTTTTTCTGGGTGATATATAGCATAATTTTTACAGTGATGCTGATACATTGATTAAACAAAGCTGTTGCAAAACGTTTTTAATGTGCATTTAGAAGTATGGCATCAGAAAAGGTTGGTGGAAATGGCACAATTTGAATTAACTTACTATATTCTGCAAAAAAAAAGTTTTTACTCTCACTTGAGGTGGTCTTTGACTTTTTTAAGAAGAGCAAATGTGCTAAAGAGGAGATGGACACACATTTCTTAAATAGATTCTGAAAACAGAGCTGGAAGCAACAACAGGTACGTGGGCACCGACAAAGAGACTCGAGCCTTACTAGATCTCATCCGCAAATAAAAAAATAGCAACACATTCATTGCTCCATTACTGATCTGTGGTCCGTGCAACCTCTGCCTCCTATTTATTACACCCTTGCATAACGTTGACGTATGACAACATTAAGCGTTGCGTTCTCTGGTAAAAAACCAGTAGATGTTAACACGTCTAATTCACACTTTCCTTTTTGCAACATTTTAAAAGTTTGCTCAAAATCTGCATCAGAACAGGGCGGAAACACAGTGATTGAGATGTTTGATTTTCTTTGTTTCATTTTGATCTTTAGTCGAGGATCATAGTGCACGGAGAAAATTTAACCACATAAATCCAATTATTCATCTAAGTATTCCCATAAATAGATACTCTGATATCATAACCTTAATTGATCAATGCGTTAAAAAAATACAAAGAAGAAACAGTGTTTGTGGATGCCAAATTATCACATTCATCTGATTTCTCATCTGCACCAGAAAGGCTGGAAAATGTGAATTAAACACATACACAGCAGGATTTCTCAACACCACTTTGTGTTATTTAAAGATAATACTGAAGAACCGAGTCACAAATTCCATTTGTAGATTCAGGCTTGGTTCTTTGTAGTTTTGTTTTTCTCTTAGATCAAACACAAATTTATTGGTGACTTTACAGTTTTACAAGTAAACTAAAAAGTTACATTTTTGTGTCATCTGTCCAGAACACCTTCTTCTACAAGGTTACTCTGTCCCCTGCATGGCTTATAGGAACTACCAATGAAACATCTTGAGGCTTTCTTTCAACAAAAGCTGCCTTCTTGCCACTCTCCCATAAAGACCAGATTTGTGAAGCACACAATTAATAGTAGTTGAGTTAAACCATTCTCACACCTGACTAATGTATCTGTACAGCTCTACCACAGTTGCAATTTGCCTCTTGACAGATTTTCTGATTAATACTTGTCCTGCCTATCCTTTCAATTTAGGTGAATCATCATGTCTTGGTAGGTATTTGGATGTACCAGACTCCTTCCTTTTCCAGGTGATGAATTGAATAGTGGTCTGTGTGCTTTTCAAGGCTAGGTATATTGTTTTATAACCTAATCCAACTTTATAGCTCTTCACAACTCTGTTCTTGACCTGACTGTGTTTTTTGGTCTTCATGGTGATGTTTGTTCATTTATGTTCTCTAAAAAACCAAGAGTTCTTCATGGAACACCAAATTTTACTGATATTAGATTACACACCGATGGACTCTATCTGAGTGACGTCTTTATGCAACACTAGACTGTATAGTACTCAGCAGCATCAGAGTAAAGGGGACAGAATGCTAATCCATGGAACGGTTTTCAGGTTTTCTGTAAATTTTTGAAAACCCTATTTTTTTTGTCCCTCTCCTATAATGCGCCATATTTGCATGGTACATCATATGAAGCCTCCAAAAATTACAATAAAGTTTAAAGTTGTAAAATTACAAAATGCAGAAAAGTTCAAGGGGCAATACTTTTGCAAGTCACTGCTTATTTTTTTCTTACAAAAACGAAAAGCACACAACTTATCAAACAAACAAAATACATTTAGCTTTTTCACAATAGTGCTGGACTAATCTGAATAAATTAACACGTGCTGACAAATAGAGCATTTGGCTTTTACACACTTAAAATCATGGTGAGGCATCTGCAGACATCAATTGCATTGATGGGATTTTAACAACAACAAGGATGTTGTTCAATCTCTGATGGAAAACTAATGTAATGAGAATAGCAACAACCAGTCATCTGCAGAAGCAGATATAACTCAATTTTAAACAGATATTCAGAGAAAATAAAATCAAGCTCTTCAAGTTTTTAGTCAAAAATAGTGACTCAGCCAGGTAGAGGGTTGAATAATAAACACATTCCTGTTTGTTCTATTTACCTTCCATCTAACAAAAACAGGTAGAGGTCATATTTCAACATCAAATAGCTACTCCTAATGTCATCCTTATGCTGTAGAGAAATTTATTTAATTTTTCTTGTTGCATTTCCAAAAGCTTTAAAGCTGATCGGTAATATTTGTAGATACATTTTTAAGTGGATAGGAATGATGTTTTGTGATGTTGTGACGTGTGGACATGTAAAGGTGTGATTCTCAACCATACTGCAGTGAGGTAGTAATAGGCTTACACCTGTGAACACAGACTATGGACCGACATTATCTGTTAACGATCCCAGTATTAAGACGGCCATTTCTATCCTACTTTCACAGACATCAATTGATGATTAGGAAGAACAGTGTGCAGTTTTCCTTATACCTTTAAGAAACTGTGATTGCACCTAGGCTACATACAGCTGGATGTGAGGAAACTGATGGGGGCAAAAATTAAGTAAATGTGCCTTAAATAGTCAAGTACTGTATTTACATCCAGGGCTGGTGGAAAAAAGAGTGATTTTAAAAGATTAATTTGATGGGGAAATGTGAGAATTCTGCTTAAAGCTGCGATCTAACTTTCTCAAAACTCTCAACAGGCAATTATATATCTTTTTACACTGTAGGAAACAGTGAACAGATACCTCTGGAGTCAGGTATACTGAGCTAAAATGTCATGAAATTCCTGCATGCAGCTTGGTTGTTCCAAAAGACCAAGAAAAGCCTCAAGTAGGGCACCTAATGGTTAAAAAAGACACATTTGCCACAGTCAGATGAAGCTGCTCTTTTTTCTATGAATGTGATGGGTGGGATGGGATAATCTGCTCTTACCCTGTTCATCACCATCACCCTGGAAAATTACAACTGTCTTTATTTTATGTTGGGTTGGAGCTGTCAATGGCAGAGTGGGTAGTCTTTGAAGAAAAGCTATTGACACGGAGGCAGCAGAGAGCACGGCAGGTCAGGTGAAAAGTTGGCATCCACCCACCCGACGGCCTCTGCCTGTTGTCAGCGGCAACCACTTTTAAAAGAGAATAGAAGAACATGTTTACTTGCTCTTCCTGCAGTGGCAACATAATCACAATCCTATTATTTAGAGTTTTTTCTTTTAGTATACATTTCTGCTCACATACAGATTATTACATCTACTTATTTTCAAAAATAAAGTTCACTGAAAATCACTGACATGATCTGAGCAAAACAGACATGTGAGAACACTACAATAGAGATGCACTGATCAGAGATTTTGTGAACAATCTTCCAATCATTGATTTTCTCTGACTTGCCAGCATCTATTCGTAGCTGACTCTGGTTTATAGAGAATAGTCTGAAACAGGAGGACTTGTCCACTGAGAGGCGTTTGTGTGGGTGCAAATTCTTGTTCAATGTTAGAGGCTAAAGGAGAGGTACGATACAATAGAGAGGCAACAGCAGCTCAATTAACTCCTCATTACAGTCAAGGTATGAAGAGTACCATCTGTAAACACGTCAGCTTCGAGTGGATGGGCTATGCTGCATATTCCTATCACTTAAGAACAACACACTGGCACTATGATTTACCCAAGATCTCCAAAGTAGGAAACCAACAGATTTGAAATGTTGCTCGTTGGAGGATTCTAAATTTCAGCTGCAACATTCAGATGCTAGGATCGAAGATTGAGCTAAACAACATGAAAGCATCCTACCGTCTATTCACAGTGCAGGATGGTGCTATAATGGTATGTGTGATATTTTCCAGACACACTTTGGGTACCTTAGTAACATATGAGCATTGTTTAATTGCCACAACTTTCCTTAGCATTGTGGAAGATGATCTCCACCCCTATGTGACCACAATATAGCAATCTTAGGATGATAGCAAGATCATGCACCATGTTTTTATAGATCAGATCAACTCAAGCTGGGTTCTTGAACGTGGCTACAGTATGAATTCACTCTGCTCCTGTGGCCTTCACAGTCAACAGATCTTAATCCAAAAGAGAGGTTTTGGATTAGGGTGTGGTGGAATTGGAAAGTGTGTATTGTGGGTGTGTCGCTGACAAATATACAGGAGCTGCTGCTTGTGGCACATTGCTAAATGTATATCACAAATAATTAAGTTTGCTCTGAACAGAGAAGGGGGCAACACCTGGTCTATGTTTGAAAACATTATGTCCCATTGTGTCTGTGGGAAATGGGTGAAAATTCTGTGATTTCTGAGCCAGTGTCTCACCAAAATTTCATTATGGTAACAATGACAATAAAGATTCTTATAGACAAAGTGAGCGATGAGAATGCTGGTTGTGTATAACTTGATATCCGACAGAGAGAATAGGCAATGCTAGACAGCTCTGATGTTCCACATTATTTTACTATATATCAAAACAAAGTGACTCTAGTGTGGTTATTGCAAACCATCTATAGCAACATTTATTACCAAATGGCACAGTTAATAATATCAACATCCATCTTTGTGTGTATTTTCCTTGGTATTGTTAGACATTACCTTAATTGTGAGACTTCCAAACGACTGCTGATCAAACCATCTGTTCTCCCTGTCCAAAATCTGGACATCGTTGTCGTCAAGAGTGCCCTTTGTTCTTGAGGTTGGAGTGGACTGCTGAATCTTGTCCATTCATGTAGCTGTTGTTTAGTTTCTCCAATGTAGGAGTCTGAGCAGTCCTCGTGGCATTGGACCGCATATACAATGCCACTCAGCTGTGGTTTGGGTTTTCTGTCTTTGGGATGAACCCGTTTTCGTCTGAGAGTGTTATTAGGTTTGAAATTAACTGGTATGTTGTGTGAGAAAATTGAGAAAATTCCATATCTGACACATATGGAATGACACTGTTCTTGCGTCTCTCCTTGCATCTTGCGTCATTCCATATGCGTCAGGAGTTCTGGTTTGAAAGAGGGGCGAAAGAAGCCATCTTGGTCAAAAGAGAACTGCACTTCCAACTCCCCAGTGTTTACAGCTCGGTCCTCCAAAACATTCCAAAGAGATTACATCAGCAGAATCATCATGTTTCAGTTCACCAACTACTCCACTCACACCAAGCAACAGCCTCTAACGACCCAGGACAATGACGGGTGGGTCTCTGATTTGCATCTGACTTAGAATGCATCTAGGAAGATGGGCCCCCATATCCTACAATAACAGCAATGCTCCAACTACAGGTTGCTCAAGTGCGAGCCACAGCACTGACAAAAACTCCTGGATGTGTCATGATCTCAGTACTTATGTCTGGACTAATCACTAATTTCACACACCTGTTTAGCTCCACCCTGATCTAATTTCTGCTCACCTGTTCCACCTGCGTTTAGCTGTATACATTCACCCTCTTGACTAGACAGCAGTGGCAGATTATTTCAAGCCTATGGTTAGTTATTCTCCAGCGTACCTTGTTTCTGATTTCCTGATTCTGACTAGTTCTGCCTACCGACCTCCGAGCCTGCCTGACCCCTTTTTGACCTGTTTTGCCTGACCCCCGTCTGATCCGACCTCCGAGATTGCCTGTCCTTCTACACCCTGTTTGCCTGATCATGTACCAGTACCTGGAACTGTTGACTTGACCCGTCTTGGATCTTCCTCTGGCGCCTTTCCGGATTTCTGTCTACCTGGTTCTGACCTTGGATCTCCTCCCGACATCGTCTTTGGATTATCCCTTTGTTATCCCGCTCCCCGGTCGCCTCACGGCTTCGACCATCCGCCCGTCCCGCTGCCACCGATGCGCAGCATTAACAGCAAGGCGGCAGGGCTCTGCGACAATCACCGGATCGGGACTGAACATTAGTGACCGTCACGTTTGTGAACAATTACCTCCCGCAAGACGTGGTCACTAACCTACTGTCTTTGTCCTTAGAGCTTCCTGTTGCTGACGCTGACAGTGTCGCCCCTTTTCAGTTTTCAATAAACTGTTTCCCGCACTGTTTGTTTGGTTTGAACACTGGGTCCTTCTGTTCCGTTCATAACAGGATGGGTGTTGAAACGTTTTCAGAAAGAGCTAAGCAAATGTCCGGTTGCCTCCGATTTAAGCCTGTTTGCTTTTGTTCTTATATGAGTACCTAGTACAGAAACATGGCTATATTTTTATTGATTGAGATCATCAAGCTCAACAGAATTGTTGGAACACACCCAATAAACCAGTAACATTGGGCTAATAACCTACAACACGGCTAACCTGACCAGAAAATCTATAACTAAAGAATGGGGAGGATTTAAAATGCTAAAAAAAGAAAAAAAAAGTGTAATGCCACACAAACTCAGAGAAATTGAAAGACTACACTTTGATAATGCCTTTTCGAAATATAGTTGGCGAATGTTGACTCTTAATTTATGTTCCTTTTGAAAACATCTCCTGACTTATACATAAAAGCTTTTAACTGATCCATATGTAAAAAAAAACAGCATTTATTTGGGAATTTTTGATGCGATTCACCACTCAATCTCTCGAGCCTGCCAATAAAAGACTAATCTCTTTCCTCTCAGTAGAGTAACATTATCATCGAGACAGCATGATTCAGTAAAGGCTATATGAAATCCATTAGAGGTGAATTAAGACTGAAATCTGTGTGGGGATATAACAGTTTGGAATATTTGAGGGATCTGAAGGAAGCTATTGTCTGTGATATACTTAGACACTGGAAATCTGTCTTACAGTGGTTTTAATCATGTTAGCCCTGATTTTAAAAATGCTCAAAAATACAAGTAAGCAATATTAATCACAAGAGCACAGAGCAAATAAACTAAGAAATATGAGGCAAACCAAACCAAAAAAACTTCCTTTTTAAGCCATTATAAGCCAGCCATTTTTCCCCAATTAAGAATCATTGGAGTCCATATCCATATCTATGTGCCTATGAAAATATTTTTACCCAAACAAATCTTGGTCAAATTTAGCTTGGAAATATATGTCTACTTGCTCATTTCACTAAAATAAACCTGTTTTTACAAAGAAATTGCTTAACTAATTTAATTTTAAGACAGAAGTTACCAGAATGATGTATTACTAGAGGATGGAACACTGATAACTTCAACGAGTTCTGTTAATCACCTCTGCTCTAATCAAGCACAGCAAAGTAAATCAAAATATAAGATTTATTTTAAGAACTTTGTCTCCTGGTCAGTTGTAACAGCAATCCAGGTGATCTGTCATTTTCTGCAAATGAACATTTAGAGAGATTACTAGATTATTATCTTTGGTATGTCAGAAATAATGGAAACTTCTGCGGAAGATTTTTCTTGTGTGGCATGCCGCCCTAAATCTGCCCTCTAAAACCAAATGGGTTACATTTATAATGGAAAAAAATATGAAGTGAGTCTTGAGCTGACTTTGCAAAATATACTCCCTGTGAGTTTCACAGATTTATAAACGCTGGTGCCCATCTGCTAACGGGTAACAAGCAACGTGAGAACATTACCCCATATTTTGTCCTGCACTGCACTGGTTGTCTGTATGTTTTTGACTCCTGGAGATCCAAACACTTGTTGCTTTTAGATGTTCATAGAACTCGTTTAGTGACCCAAGGAGACAGAGCTTTTTATACCATTGCTTCCAAACTCTGGGATAATCTTCCTCTGACTGTAAGGAAATCCAATACATTGAATGATTTTGTCTCCCTTTTAAAAACTCATCTTCTTAACTTACCTTTTACGTCCAGCTGGGGAGAAATTTTAGGCTTGTTATTAGTCTTTAATTCTTTTACTTTCTTTTTAAATTATTTTTTTTGCTTTTGTCTTACTACATTTACAGACCTGTAAAGCTCTTTGGTCACCTTGGCTGTGTAATGCACTCTATAAATGAAAATTTGGTTAATTGATTGATAACTGAAAGCCCATTTTTTTAGAGACCTCTTGCACTAACTATATGTACTGCATCTGCTATAAGCTGTCTTCTTGTTTTATCTATGATTCAAACCTACTACATCTGCAATGATTAATTTGGCTACCAAGTAACATGCAAAGTAACTAGAATCTGTACACATCCAGATGTCCTTGTTTCAGCAAAGGAAAGATCAAAACCTAAATCAAAACTTGCAAGCAGGATTCTCACTGCTACATGAGCATGTATGTATATACAATGCTTTCATATGTGATATCTTGGGGAAATCAAGCGAAATCCAATGGGATATGAGTGAGAGAATTGTAGACCTTCAGAAAGACCCGTGCTGACATCTATTCAACCTAATGTGTGCAATTATAAATACCATGAGAACGGCCAATCCTCATAATATTCAAATAGGAGGAGGGTTATCTGCCACAGAGATGAATGTGTGAAACATCTGTGTCAACTACAGAGGTAAAACAGAAGATACTGGCAAAAGTTGGTAAATAAGTGTCATTATCCACAGTAAGAGGCTGGAGGGCCGATCAGTGAAAAAAAAGACCAGATTATGGCTAGAAAATGAACACAGTGACAGAGGCCTTATTTACTTAAGGCATGTCCAAAGGTCTGATGAAACTAACATTGAAGTATTTGTCATCAATGGTCATTTAAAGATTTGGGGGGAGAGCAGAGAAGCTTGCAAGCCTGTGAAGCACAGGGGTGGCTGAATTATGCTATCTGGGGACTGCTGCACTTTACAAGTTAGATGGCAAGATTAGGAAAGAACATGATGTGGAAATCAAGCAACGATTTAAAACTTTATTCAGGAATTTAAAGCTTAGGCACAAATGGATTTACTAAATGGACACTGACCCTCGTCATATTGTCAAATCAGTGACAAAGTGGCTTAAGAACAATACAGCAAATATATGGAGTAGCCATCACAAACCATAGGATTTCAGTACCAAACTAAATGTATGTATAGAGTTGAAAATGTGTGTGCAAGCCAGGTGGCCCACAAACCTGATTAGGGGACACATACTAAGTTATAGTTCTGTCAGGAGGAATGGAACAAAAGTTACAGCAGCAACTACTTTGAGAAGCTTGTAGAAGGAAACCCAAGACATAGGAACCAAATCGTAGAGTTTAAATGGTAGTTCTAGCAAAGACTAGAGAAATATATGGAAACTTCTGACTGTTGGGATAGTGAAACACATTCTTTACAAATTATCTCCCTTGTTATTCTGGTATTAAGCTCAATAAATTGGTTATTTTAATTTCCTATTTCCATCGATGTAAAACAACAAAAAATTAGTTTGATTTGACAGTTAAGAAAGGTTAAGTGTCCTTTTAAAGGGGAAGTCCGGTCAACAAGGAAAAATCAGGGTATCATTAGCTATAACTAAAACTAATACATTTGTGGTTATTTAATGAACTTATCTTTAATCAATAAGAAAATAAAAACATAAATTGTCGTCTGAATCACTGTGTATGGGGGCTGACATGACTGCCCAAATATGGGCAGTAAGGGGCGTTTGACATCACATCCTGCGACGTGGAAGAGCGGAAGCGGCGACAGCATTTCTCTCCGCTTTCCATGCAAAGTCAATAGGAGCCGTTCTACACAGCTGCGATCATCAATAATTATTTCGGATTTCCAGAGGACTTCACCGCTGACATTCCCAAGAGCTATTGCTGAAGCAACAATGCCCACGTGCATGGCCATCGGATGTTCCAACACAACTGGTAAAAGAGGAAAAAACATTGCTTATTTCAACACAGTCACTTCAGCGATCTCTCCTCCGCTGTGTGTGTGTGTGTGTGTGTGTGTGTGTGTGTGTGTGTGCGCGCTCAGCTGCAGCGCCGGTGCAAAGCCGTGCTCAGCCCAGCATGTGCTGGAATGCTCTTATATTTTAATACTTATACTATAATAATCAGCTAACTTAAGTCACTTCAGCGATCTCTCCTCCGCTGTGTGTCTGTGTGTGTGTGCGCGCGCTCTGCTGCAAACTGAAACTGAAACCCCGTCTGTTAGATGCAAAGCCGTGCTGCGCGGAGCGCGCGCACACACACACACACACACACACACGCGTGTATAGATATATACTGTAGGACCCGACTGAGTTTGATCTTGGAAAATAGTGCGCCGTGACAAACAGAGCGTTGAAACTTGCTCAACAGCGGGTCCGCCGAGTGACGTAAAAAAATGGGAGGTGACAGTACTATTCTTGACCAAGATGGATTCCTCCACATAAACATGATTAAATGAGAATTATTATTAATTAAAAAAACTTATAATTTTTTGCACAGTATGTAGTAGTTTTATATTTAAAGTACTTTCAGCAGTTTGAATTCTGATTTTGACCGGACTTCTCCTTTAACACAGTGTACAAGTGCGTAAACATCAGATTTAAACTTTATCTCGGCCTTTGAAGTATGCCTTGATGTGAAGGTCCCCCTTCTTCCAACAAACTAGGTTATCTAGAAAACCTTTTATCCAGATTCTGTGCTCATGCATGCAGAAAACAAAAGATGTATGCCACATATTTCTGGTCTGTCCTCGAGTATGTGAAAAATTAAAAAGGAAGGCTGTACATGGGGACAAGAAAAAGAAAGAAAACGAAAGAAATGTGGAGGAAGTAGAGACTACCTTTGCCAAACATCTTTGCAGTGGAACAAAGGAAGAACATTGGATGAGAAGGTAGAATGGAGGGCTGCCAAATCTTTAGCTAAGTTGAAATCCATCTCTAGGTCTAAAAAAAACATCCTCCTTGTGTTGTTTTCTTAAGAAATCCAGGAAGTGCATGTGCTAAATCAACAGCCTGACACAACATGCTTTATAACAGCAATACAAGCAAAACTGGGCAGACATTCAAAGCGGTGGAGTCCTGATAGCATTACCAGGAATCTGTGCCAAGAGTATTTGTGGGTGGTACCGGATATCAAACAGATTCGTTAGCTTGTGAGGATGTTTATCTTTTTCTATTGACATAATGGAGGCAAACAGACAATCTATAATCGAATGACAAGAGATCTATGAAGCAAAACGGAGAAGGTGAGGAAATGCAGAAGGAAAGAGACAAGCCTCAGCCGGGGCATGTGGCTGTCACTTATAATGAGGATATAATGGCTAAGCAGTTCTGCCTATTACTGATATGAAGGTACCACGCAGCAGGAGGAGTTGCACAGTACAGTGCTAAATGTTCATAATACACACCATTTAGAGTCGTCAACATGGCTTTTATTGATTGCACAGCAGAAGCATCAAGTTCAGCAGCGTCAGAAATGAAATTTCAAATACCACTGAGGTTTTATCTGAGGGCAGCTGATGGATTAAAGTAATTTAGCCGTGTAGACAGCTTTGATTCAGACCTGGCCTTCAGTAAGATCTCACTTATCACAGAGGAATGTGAAGAAATCTGTTAAAAAATGTCCTTGTTAGTGTGAATGTGTCTTGCATGCCTTACATGGGATGTATGAACATATTTTGTCCTGAGCTGAAGTTTGTGAAGTAATGTTATCAGTTATCCCTTGCAACAGTAGTCACAGCCATTACATCTTTCCACATTTTGTCACTTCTATTATTATTATTTTTTTGCGGTAAACCACTTCAAGCTACTGCATATTTGTAAAGTGAAACGTAATTAATATATGGTCTTCAACTTTTTTCCAAAAAAAATTAATAAATGAAAAGGGCTTAATGCTAATAAAGTGGTTTTGAATTGAACAAAATTGAAAGGGGGTTCAATAAAATATTAGTTTAAAGGTGTGTACACCTTTGGAACCAGGCTATTGCAGCTGTTTTACTTTTGTGCATTTTTCCTTCTGACAGATGTATTTGTATTTCAGTTGAATTATACAGGATGTACGTCAAAAAAATTTATAATATGATTTATCATGGTTTCCTTTTGTTACACCACAAATAACAGGCATTATAACAGGTGTATGTAGACTTTTTGTATCAAACCTACTGGGTTAAAAAAAGTCACAAAAACTGGTCTTTGTTGGAGTATTAAATAAAGGGACTGGTGTAGATTGATGCATGACCTGAAAACCTCTCTTAATGGTCACGTTGCTAACATGTTTCCTCACTTGACATTAGAATCTCCTGTTAAAGTCGCAGGAACATCCAATTAACACTCTGACTGACAACGTGAAGCAGCCGATACAACAGCTCTTCACCATGGTGGCATTTTTAAATGCTTGTCTGAACTTATCCTTGCATGGTCAATATGGACTGTTTTATAATTAGTCTACTAATGAGCAAGAGTATGAAACAAACAGCTGCTCTGAACCTCTCCTTATGCAAGCAAGCAAAGACAGAACAAAAGTCTACTACTATACTAATGACTCTGAAGTTGTAGAGCTTATTGTAGAGAAAAGGCTATTATGAGCCTGGTATACTTGGAAGTTTCAAGTTTGAAATTGAACCTAAAGTAGAAGTGAAAAAGTTGAAAAGAGACACCTTCTTACATTTATAGATGCATTCTTGGTAACGATATGTAAAAATCCTTAAAATAAATTAAGCTATTATTTTTGTAGCATAATCAGACTGTAAGATGGATCTTTGACCACTCCTTTTTGTACATTGCCTCTACGTTATTCAGAGTCTTCTACCCTAATCGCTCTTCTCTTCAAATAGTTGCATGGGCTTTCTATTAGATTTAAGTCTGAAGACTGATGGACACAAAGGAAAGTTCATTTTATGTAAGGTGTTGATTCGATTTCTTGTAAGTAAGTCTAATAAGTTTCACTGTCCCTTTAGAAGATAAACATGTCCACAGCATCATATATCCTCCACCACATGTATTCATGTATTCATCCCAAGTTTCCAAGTTTCACACCAAACCCACCTGAGTGTTTCTTGCTACTTTTTTGCTCATTTGCCCAATACACACACCTCCAATTTAAGTCCCAATGACATATTTGTAATAGAATGACCTAAAAAGCATATTCTTGAGATACCTCTTAAGATGGCTAGATAGTACAATACAACTACAATACAAAATAAAAGCCAGCATCTCAAACTGAGTTAAAAGCCAAGGAGGGAAAAAAGTGTTTTAAGACAATATTTCAAAACACAAAGTGGGTTGGCATGTCTGATTTGCAATGTCAGCTTGTTTCACAGTTTGGGGGAATTGACTGAAAACGCTCGCTCACCTCTCAAACAAACAGTAACTGATCTGCTGACCTGAGTGAGCATAAGGGAGCATACATTTGATTCAGTTCGGATGGATACTGAGGGACAAGACCAGGTAAACAGTTGAGACAAGTAAAAGAACTTTAAAATCAACCCGGAAATTAACTGGAAGCCAATGTAGGGATATCAAAACAGGAGTGATATGTTCTTGTTTCTATGCCTCGGTTAAAAGGTATGCAGCAGTGCTTTGAACCCGCTGAAGTCGATTAATTAAAGACTGTCTCAGCCCAACATAAAGACCATTACAGTAATCTAAACGAATCATAATAAAAGCGTGAGTTAAAATCTCAATATGATGTCGTGAAAGGAATGGTTTAACTTTGGCCAATTTTCTCCGATGATAAAAACTGGACTTGATTACAGATTTAATCTGTGCACCAAGTTTAAGATCATTGTCCAGTCTCACACCCAAGTTTGGATGAGCTCAAGATGCCACTTTTCACTCAGCTTTCTAACACGGGCCGTTGTAGATGACCTTTACTTTCCTTACTGACTCACTGTACATGGTGGAAATAAACATAGGCCCTCATCCAGCATATGGGCATGTGCCTAAAATAATTTGACCTCTGGTATGTCAAATTTGTACCCCAGGGAAAAATAAATTTTGACTACTAATGAACAGCTTTTAGAAACTAGAATTAATTTAAGGTAAAAAAGAAAAGAATGAAAGAGAAATGTGTCAGATACTTTTATATCTCAAAAGGGTGTCAATAATTGGTCCATTAGTAATTTTGTAAAAAAAACACACAACAAAAAGCAAAACAGAAGAAAACAATTATGTCCTGAGATGGGATTCTCGACCCCCCCCCCCCCCGTGCAGAAGTGTTCTCAGTCTAAACTTTGCCTTTTTCTAAATTCTATAATGTGAGATCATGCTACTGCAATTAAATATTTGTGTACTTTTAAGGATTTCACACATTGTTTTCCCAAGAAAAGCAAACTAATTTGAGTGCGTCTGCATTTAGTAACTATGAAAATGCCAAATGACACAATTTAGCAGGGTTATTTGTGTGGAAGCATGGAAGATCCACACTTGTAATGCATCTTGCCAACAAACAATAAATTTAATAAATAAATACAATTACAATTTTGTGTCCAACATCTTGTTTTGAAAAGCTCAAAAGATTCAGTGGAAACTCGAGATATTCTGCTCAGGGCATCAAGCCACCAGTAATGGGTTAGTTGCATACTTTCATCCGAAAGCCATTTACATCACGACCTGGATGTGACAACTTTAAATTAAATTATTGTATGTGCATTAATGCTGAACATGCTCAAAGGGTTTTGAAATAGCGTGAAGAATGAAATGCATTAATACAACAACCTCCCCTAAATAACTTCAAGTGAATACAGAGGAAGATGGAAACCTCTTTTTTCCTCCTGCCGTCGTCTTCTCACTGTGAAGCTAACACCACCTCCTGCCCACCCTCGGAGTCGGGAATTGAATCTTAATTACCTAGAGGCTCTGTCTTATGTTTCATGGATGAGTTACCTCATTTGTTAGTTATATCCTATCCTCACGCTCCTCGTGCTCAGTGCCTGAGAACCCCTGTTCGTCGTGTGAGCTGAGTTAATGTCTCAAAGACCCACTCTAATGGCTGGCATGTTGGATCTAACATGCTATTGATGTGCTAATTCTAGCTGCTATCTGTATTTCATTACGAGACCAACTCTGACGGGTATTCAGCGGCATGAAGTGAATACAGATGTAGACGTAACTTGTTTTACCCAGTTTAATTTATGCGTACGCCAGTTAAGAGTATCAGGGTATGCCGAAGATTTAATATGGTATGATTCAAAACTGCAAAAGAATAAAAAAAATTAAAAATAATAATATTCCAATGGGTCTCTTTTTAATGCTTTTTACCATTATTAAAATATTACAATTTTTGTTTATGCACATGACTTTGCTGAGCGGGTGTTTGGAAATGTTCATTCATTTTGAATACATTTGTTTCATTTGTGCTGGTAATAGGATCCTACTGAATGTAACAGAGTTTTTATTTCATGTATTGAGCCTAGAGTAACATTTTAATAGCCTCACGTGTTGCAGGCTGCACACTGCTGGTCAGCTGGCTGGACAATGGCAACTACACTTTTCCCTCAGTGTGACTAAAGGAGGACCAACCTCTTCTCTAATGGTCTTTTGAAACTACAATAAACAGGTATAACATTCAGCACAATAAACTCACTTATTTTAAAATGACTATTGAATTTAGCAGGCATTCATTTTATTTTTTTGTATTAACACAGCCATAACTAATATTCAATATCTTGGATTATGTTTGCAGTAGTAACAATTGCTTAGTCATTAGTCGCTTTTAATGTAAATACATGCTAATAGGCCTGTATTATTTCTTTAAATACAATGAAGTAGAAGAAATAGACTAATTCTGCTTAACGTTATCATACTGTGAGAATATCAAACTGTCCAACACCTTGCTGTTCATTTTTCTGCTACATTAATGCATAGATAAATATATAAAAGAAAATTCATCATATTATGAAACACGTTAAGTCCTCCATTTGCTGTTTTGGTTGCTTGTTGGGATTGAAAATGAAGCTGGTCTTTATTTGGAAAAAATCCCAGATGTAAATGTCAGTCAATAAAAAATTATACGCAACAGCAGGAGCACTGGTTTCTTTTGAAGTCGTTATTGCTGAGTTTTGGTGCACCAAAAGCCCCAAACTGCTGGCTAATGATGTGATGAAAAGGACTTTTTCCTCTGCTACACACAGACTGCACACTGGTAAAATGATTCATGATAGCTACATAAAACAGGCAAAAAAATAACAATTCTACTTTCAACTTATTAACAAATGAAATTTAAATTGTGACTTCATTGTGACAGGGGTTGACCATTATTGCCAAATCAACATACAACAATGGTATCTCATTATCTGTATGTCAGAGCTTAGCAACATGGTCAAAACAAAAGTAATGAGGTCAGACGTTCATGCATTTGAACAATCTGTAGGTGAAAGAGTTCAATATCTTTTTACTGTATCACAAAAAGGAAGCAAACAAGGAAGAAACAATTTCAGCACCTGATAAAATTGGTACGTTTGCCATTTCACTTGAGCTTTAAGAGTATGAGAGACATAATTGTTTACAGTAATCTTGTTTGTTCCATGTTTTATGTGGTTTTCTCAAGTAATGTAATTTCCCTCAAAAAAATTTAGAAAGATGGAGAAGGTCTGGGACCATTACTGTGTCAGCGGAGTTCCAATTTCAGTCTGTCAATAGTGACCAGAAATGTGGTAGGCTTACAATAACAAACTCTGTGATACATTAAATCTGTCACCAGAACACTGGCAATAAAGATTTAGGTCGTAATAACTCATAATGAAACAGATTATAAGGATGGCACCTGGATTTTATTCTTTAAATGTAAAACCCATAAAATGTTGTTATAATTTTTGATACATTGTGTGAATTCCTAGAAAAAAGCTGCCAGACAAAAAAACAAAAAACATGAATTCAAATGCTTTTCTGAAAGTTGGCCTCGTTACCAACTTCAAAAAACCGAAGGTGTGATGTTCCTGAAGCTTTCACACATTTCAAAGACATCTTGCTACCTAGAAAGAAAACAGCCTTACAACAGAGAGCTCTTGTGCTACTTGTATGTTCTGAGTTACCTTTTTGAGACATTTTAAATTGGTGATAAGTTATTTATGAAAGATTGACTTCTTTAATTTTGCAAACAATGTTACTAGTCTGTTTCTTGTTTCGGCCCCTTGTCTTGTTCTGTCGGAGATGTAAACCAAGTCTTACAAATACCATCTTGGCCACAAGAACAGATCAATATTGTCATACTGCAGGTCTGGGTGTGGGTCTGGTCTCTCTCTTCTCTGCAGGGTGTGATGGGCAGGTGCGGTTCATCTCGGCTAATTAGGTGCCTACTTAAGGAGCCGAGACCAGGAGGAGGGCATCAGTTCTTTCTTGCTTCCAGCGTCAAACATTAACTCAAGCCCAAGAAACCTTCCAGCCTGGACCCTCCTTGGAATCTGGATTCCTCTGACCGCCAGCCCGCCCTTGTCCTCCTCTTTGTGCTCACCTGCCTGTCCACCCTCCAACACAAACCGCACTGGAGAGAGAGCCACTGGAGTTACACCTGGATCCAGGACACCACCCTCCCTGGCTCTTGCCAAGCCTCAGCCTCTGTGAGTTCAGCTTTCTCCACCTTCCCATCTGCTTAGACCTGTTATTCACCACTACCCTCATCTTTTCCAGCAGAACCCAGAACGATCCGGCCAGACTCCACTACCTGTTCCTTGCACAATAAAATCGTTTCTTACCCAAACTGACTGTCTCCGTGGTTGCCCTGATTCAGAGTCGTTCTTCTCAGATATGAAAAATATATTTTAGAAGAAAAAAATTAATTTAACTTCATTGGAAGATAAAACAGATATATTGTCTAAGTATACACCACACGTCAAACTTATAAGCCAATCTGTTCAAAAGTGTAAACAGGCCCAATGAAGAAATCAAACTTTAAATGCATTCCTTTAATTCAACTACACTCATTAAGTCAGTCTGACTCATCTCTAAAGGACCTGGTAACATTGGCATCATAGAGCCAGCACATTTTCAAATAAAGCTTCTTA
Source organism: Fundulus diaphanus (assembly GCA_037039145.1). NCBI lineage: Eukaryota > Metazoa > Chordata > Actinopteri > Cyprinodontiformes > Fundulidae > Fundulus > Fundulus diaphanus. The sequence goes on from CM073133.1 coordinate 38,824,493, forward strand.
CAGATCTTTACTAGATGAACTAATAGGTGCTGAAAACAATTCTCTGTCCAAGTAAGAAGAAGAAGGAAGATCAGGACCAGAGCCACAGGAGGAGGTGAAACCGATAGGCACACAGAACTCATAAATTCAAACATTTGCCAAGTAGATTTCCTCCCTCCATCTTTATGCATTCATTTTGCATCACAATTTCCCTGTAACTGTAACTTGTGTGCTCCCCAAAATTAGATTACACTTTGATGAGCCTCTCCACACAGGCATGCCTCAGGCAATGCAGCGTATGCCTGTTCCGTCCCTGCGCATGCGATGTGCCTTCGCTGACATTTTCAGCTCCCTACTCAAACACACCCCTCTGGAAGTACTATGGGATTATTTTCTAGATAAACAGCAAAAAGATAGCTCTCTGATAAAACCCACAATGTAAGCACAACCCCCCCCCACTTCCCCCAAAATAAAAAACCTCAGGATTCAAACACCGTTTTGCCCTTTTTCCTCTGACACCCTGCTAGTGTATCTTTATAAAGTTTTAATATCTAGCAAAAAAGCAACTTTGCAAAATCAGGTGCTGTCAAAGTGAGTCTAAATGAATGCACAGAAAGCCTGTTTACCTCTCTGATGTCACTCAGCAACTGCTTTCCTGCACAAACTGCAGCTCACACACAATTACCTGAGCTCTGCGGGGAGACACAATACGCTCACAAAGAGCGAGGCAAGCTGCCAGAAACCTGTTTCCAATTAAATCCTGCATACACATTCCAAGTCATTAAGAGGTGAGCTGGTAATGTGTTGAGATGTAGCAAAGGGGAAAAAAAGAAAACTTCAACCAATTAAGAGAGTGACGCCCGACCTGTTCTGCAGCGCGGCTATCATTATATCACACACCTGTGCCGTTCTTTCTATGGTAGATAGTTTTGATAAAGCAGACTAGCATGTTGAAACTGGAGCTTGTACACCTGATCCAATCTCTACCAGAGAGGCCCAGTAGTGCTGAGGCTTAACTTTCATCCTGACAGATTTTGTCGACTTGTTCTATAGTCCAGTAAGTTGATTATGCAGCAGCTTTACACTTTAAACATCAAAAAGGTGTTAGGTTGAATTTTAGGCTGTAAGATTGAATAAGCTCAAGAGAATGTCTGGTTTTGACGTATGTTATAAAATAGTTTAAAAGTTATTTCATTTACATTGTTTTATTGACTGTAAAATGGTCAGAGGGTAATTGATGTGTTCCTTGTTAGATCAGAAATTCTCCCGACTTCAGATCTGGACGAAACATCCGGTTCCACAGTTTATTTTTTAGGGAACGCTCAGCTGTGGCTCAACCAACAGCCCTGTGGGAAAGACCTTAGTGAGCCACACTGCAATAACACAGGCAGTAAGGACTTATATCACCAATTTCTGTGAGTTTTGTAATTACACAAAAGGCAGATTGTATGGCAGTAGAAAAGAAATTAGCTGAATTATTACCAGGTTACATCAAAACCAAGAAGAACACAGCCTAGCACCACAGCAAACGTCTCCTCAGTCACGCAAGAGATCCTGAAGGCTGTTTGTAGCCGTATGTCCAGAGTCAGATAGTCCATTATAAATAAATACAATTATTTTAGGCAGAGTCTAGTTAGAAAATTAATGCACCCTTCTAAATTCCAGTTAACTTAATGCTGGAGGAGAAAAGAATCTGTCAGAAACAATTGGGTTGCCAAAATCTCAACCTCTTCCTAAAAGAAAAAAAACCATCCTGACATTAAAAGAGTCATAGCACAATCACAATATTATTACTGGTCATTTAACACTGATGGAATGAAGTTTTCATATCTGAACAGATTTACTAAAACATCGATAGTTCCTTTGCTGTCATTTACTGTAGAAAGTATGAACAGGTTTTTTATACAAAGTAGACTGTTGTCAAGAATTTACAAAGACAAATTATTTCTGAAAAAATGTGGCTGTGTTATGTTGAGACTTTATACATTAACCATATAATTGTGTGCCTTTTCAGATTAAAGAATGTGTTTAATTTGTACAACACTGAATGCTGAAAAATATAAACTGAAAAAAGAGGAAAAAAACAAACAAATTTCAAACGTGCAAGATTTAGGCAGTACGTACTGCATGTACACATTGGCATTTCCCACAAAAAGTTGCTGTGTATTAAAAAACTGCAATTTAATGAGAGAATCTGTCACTTTTAACTCAGCCATTTGGCTCTTACTGTACATTCCTGCATTTTAGGTTCTGTTAATTTTCTTTATTCTTGTCTGTAACGGAACACCAGTCATCCAAAGACAATGGTTACGCAATCGATGACTAACTCCTGTGCATATCAGGTGACTACAAAAGACAGAACAGAAAACATGGAATGCCTAAAAGTATTGTTTTTGGCAGTACAATGCCATAGCTATTAATGTGAGCACTTAAGTGATTTTGGTTATTATCAGCTCTTAAATTAAACTCCTATGGGCTATTGTTGTAATCATTAATTTATTCAAACAAATGTACCTTTAGCTGAACAAGCCATTAAAATTAACAATAAAAGTAAGAAATCAGGGGTAGTCTAAAAATGTTTTCCCATGACTGTGTGTGTATATAAAGTTTTGCTCTCTATACCTCTAAACTACAGCAAAGAAAGATAATTTCTATCAGTATTTTGTACATCACCTGTTGCTCCTCCTGGCGCAAAGTGAAACAACTCAGTGCACGCAAAACTTCTCAGATGAGCATCCAGCTGTACTATAATTTGTATCTTTATGAATAAAATGACAGCAAGTGAGGCACAAACCAAGTAGGTTATCACTAATCATCTCTGTTTGTCGCTATATTTTAAGAGTAATTATCATTAACGTAATCACAACAACACTTCACAGGTACATCCTGTATAAACACAGTGGTAGTGTGCACAAGCTGCCTCCAGCTTGGAGCAATAAATCATCACCATCCCACCTGCTCCATCTGAAACTGGAATTAAACAAACTTATGCAACACGGCCCCCATCCAGCTGTCCACAGCTCATCTCTCTTATTTATGTACTGCAACACAGTCGGCAGCACATCCTTAGATCAACTGTGAGGCAGCGAAATTATCAGCACAGCTATATGGAGTCTGAAGTCAAACTCCTCAACTGTATTATATTTTTCAAAAGGTTTATTAAAAATAATTAGTTCTTAAAAAAAGATAAAAAATATTATCTATTGTTTTGTTTTGTTTTTTGAATCATGGATAGATACTTCGGACACATGTTGAGTGTTGCTTAGTGCTGGATTATAAAATCTTTAAATCATTTTCACATTTTTAACAATGAAGGAACACATTTACAGACATTTTTTTATAGTTGCTTTTGCTGTGGCCTCCAAAAAAAAACTCATTACAAAAGGATATTAAAAGAAAAAAAATCCATCTAAATGTCCAGATATTATTGATAGAAAGGAGACAATAAAAGCAGCCACAGCAATTAAGGGTGTATTGACACATCCAGCTAACAAAACAATAATCAATGCTGGGTTCACGAGAACAAGATTAAATCTGAATGATATTATTTTGTGGGGGAAATTAATATCCAATTTTTTATTTAACAAATCACACACTTGATTTTAAAGTATGTAGAATTAGTGTAGAAAATATCAGTCCAGGTTTGACAAGGCAACATATTTCAGTTTTCGTGCTAATCTCAATTTAATGCCTTCCAACACCTGCACATACCTGATTCCATGAACTCCTGATTGAAGTTGTTCCAGCCTGCTTTGTTCTTCTCCAGGTTCTCCTCCATGACTTTGATGTCAGCAAAGGGACAGTTGCACTCTGGGAATTTGGGAGAGCACCGGCACCAGCAGTCGTTATTGCGGCACAGAAGCTCACCCTCCGAGTTACATGCCACATAGCTGAGGGCCGCCTCCACAAAACGCCCACGGAGGAACTCTGGCAGGACATCTTGCAAACCTGAAATGAAGTCAAAGGTTAAAATAAATGAGTGCAACAGCCACAATTTCAGCATGGAAAAGAACATTCTCAACATAGCAGTTTTGTTTGGCATTTCTTCTACAGGATTACAGGCTATAATTCTACCCACAGCAGGGAGTGGAACGATTTTGACTTCAATTTCCGGCATTCAACATGACTAAAACATGATTTTATTCTAAACAATGTCTTAAGTGGCTGAATATGGAGAAAAAATAAATAAAAACAGCTTCCAAATATTCAACCAGTTTGAAACAACTTGAACTAGGGAACATGAATTGCAATTTGATCTTTTCTATAAATTAGCATTTTTTTTACAGACAGATACAAAGATAGACTGAGGAAAAAAGAAAGATTCTAGCAGAAGCACAGCACCATAAAGACATACAACAGCACACATACATACACACATAGTATACATGCATACATGTACACATACGTAAAGACAAATAAACAGACAACCAGTAACAGGTTATTGCACAGAAGTGCCTAATGCTCCCACAGAGTGTCCGAAATTAACTTCCTGATCCACCGGCCAAGTTGGCCGGTAGATGTAAAAATCAACCGGCCAGGCATATTTTTTACCGGCCAAAATATTAATCCTGACCAGACCTCAATTTTTATCAAAAATTAAGAGTGAGATTATGTTAATTTACAGGGGGTGTGGTTGGGGGCGTGGCTGTCTGGACCCTGGAAGAGAAATCTTTGTTTCCTGATTCTAATAAGAAAATATTGTAGTTGATTATAAAAGGCGCAATAAGAATTATCACATTTATATCCAGGCAATAAAAACACTACAGATTATCATTATTCTATCCGTGTTGGTCTAATTTGTGAATGAGGCAGAGTTTCATCAAGCCTATACGGTTTAACATTGTTCTCTCAGCTGCCGCACTTAAAGCACGCAGGGTTCACGCTGCGTCTTTACGCTGATCCAGCTGCTGGATTTTACCCTCGTGTGCTGCGCGCGAGGGATAAACAGTGGGGAAAATGCATAAATGAAGACTGTAAAGGGCTCCTTTAGAGGGAAGAGAATGAATAATGGGTCTGAGCTGAAGCCCCTGATTTTACAAGTTCCTTAAAAAGTCCGCACCTATATTACATGTAACGTAATTTTGCGCACCTGAATTCAAGCGCAAGGCAGCAGCCCACCGAAGCACCACTGGCTCTGTGTCCTTAAATACAAAAGAGCATTAAACATAGCTACTGACTCTCCTATTGATTTTAATTGGGACATTTTGGTACGAGTGGAAGGACATTAAACGTAGTGATTCACGTTTTGAAGGCTGGTCGCTGACAAAAGCACCTGGCTCCGAGGGAAGGGAGGAGAGAGGCGCAGTTACAGCGCTGAGGCACAAAAACAGCGCCTTTCTCTTCCCTTCCCTTGGAGGAGCGCACGTAGTTAAATGCAGAATTAATAAAAATGAAACTTATAAACAGACTAATGGGCGTTTTAGACTGTATCTGGTTAGCAGCTCTGTTTTCTGATCCAGCGTGCAGCCATGACTGGTTTTGAATGAACGCTTTATCTGGGAGCCGCTCTCCCCAGAAATAAGATGTGAAAGAAGCTGAACCAGCTCCACAGAAGGCGGGTCTAGACTGAGCTCTGTGAAAGGATCATCCGCAGCCCAGATGGGCTTTGTTATTTTTATTTTATTTTTAATTTATTTGGTACAAAGATTTACTCGCCATGTGGCAGCTAGCCCTCTGAAATTCACTCGCCAAACGGGAAATTTACTCGCATTTGGCGAGTGCCGAGTGTTAATTTCGGACCCTGCTCCCACATCCTTTATCCCTCTGCTTCAACTGCCCTCCTCTCCCTGAGTTTGTTGGAAAATGTTAAATGGTAAATGGCTTGTACTTGTATAGCACTTTATCAAGTCTGAAAGCACTCTACACTACAGTCAGTCATTCCCACATTCACACCCTGATGGTAGAGAGCTATGTTGGTAGCCACGGCTGCCGTGGGGAAGACTGACAAAGGCAAGGCTACCATACAACGGCGCCACCAGGCCCTCTGACCACTGCCAGGAGGCAATGGGGGTCAAGTGTCTTGCCCAAACACAACTACTGAGACGGTCAGAGCGGGGGATCGAACCAGCAACCCGCTGGTTACAGCACAATTTCCTTGCGGCACCGTCGCACCTTGTTTATTAATGAATAATTTTCGTTTTCAATATTTAATAGGATTTTTTAAATCTAACATAACTGTTTATTAAAAGCCTTAAAAGCTTACACCTGAGCCACAGGTACAGCACTGAGTTGGCAATATTACACAAATTAGGTTGTTTTTTGACCCAGCAGGTTTGGCAATGTACTGAAGTAATTAAATGCTTAAGTTGTGGGAAACAAGGTTGAAATCAATTCCATATACCCAGCTTGAAAACATTAAAGTTTTGTTGTCACTGCTTGCATTGCGTTAATTGTATTAAAACGTGCCATGCCTATTATAGTTCCCAGATCTATGACAGCACAGCGTATTGAGCCACATCATAAGATGAAGTGTATGCATATCATATGAAGGTTATTTTGTTCCAATACGATTTGTGCATTGTAAGTGTGAATTTGTAGTTGTAGAGGGAGTTAAATTCTAAAAAAAAAAATTTACAAGTACAAATTTTTTTTACACCTCTTCAAATTTTGAGTACAAGTACACAAATTGTGTTCTGTGAGTTGCACATCAAAAACCTCTTACATTCTCAGTTTTCCTCCAAATGGTCCAGAACTATTGTTGCTAAACTATTTGTGCATTGTAATTTTGGTGTTTTGTAATTGTAGATTTTTTTAAATCTGTCACAAGTACAAAATAAAGTTACACCTCTTCAAATTCTTGAGTACAAGTACACAAATTGTGTTCTGTGAGTTGCACATCATAAGTGTCTGTCATTCAGTTCTGCTACAGTTGATCTAAAACAAAAGTTGCAAAACAAATTCAAACACGTGTATTAAAATCTTCAAAAAAATATTTTTTAATATTTTTTTCCCTTAACACAAATACAAATCAACAAGTACAACTGCACGAATCTGCTCCTGTGAGTCACAAATTCATCTTTACAAGTTACGCCTTCATTTTCACTTTTGACACAACCGCCCCAACGGTAAAAAATGATCTGTGATTTGTGGGTAGTACCCTTGATCAGACAGCAGGGGGAGCTGCCTGCTCGGTCAGTCTGTACCAACCGGAAATACACACTGCCTTGTTGCCTTTTAAGTACTCTGCACGCATATGCCTTTGAAGGACGCAGCTGTCACTGTCATAAACAAAGCCATGTTTTTCTTTCCTGTCACTACATTTTTGAACCGAAAAACCAGAAAATTTTAATGAAAAAAAACGGCCCGTTTTTGGATTTCCATTTCATTTCATTTTCCATTTTCTCCTTCGGCCGGTTTCACGGCTGGCCCGGAAGTGCAGGAAAATATTTCAAAATAAAAGCATCGATGTAACATAATGGAAGCCTGAAGAAAAAAATAATAATGAAGTGTAGAGATGTCTTGAATAAAAAAAGGACGGTTTTACGTTGCAACATGATAGTTTATTGTAGAGACATGAGCTTTATTACATTATTGTGTGTTTTATTAGTGGAACATGAAACATAAAAGCAAATCACATGCTGTAAACCAAAAATATAGAAGCAAAGTTTATTTTTCTCATCAAGCAAACCCCCTCAAGCAAAACCCACCTTCACTATTGGATTGCTGTCTATATGTGTCTTGATTTTAGTGAACAGTACATATTTTTGAAGCTAACAGAGAAATTAAGATTTTTTTCATTGATTTATTTGATTTATCTTCACTCACAAATAAATACAAATAGGGGACCCAGCAAACACGTCCAGGTGGGGCCCATAGGGTCTCACTTGGGCTAGAAGGGCTTCAGCTGGGCATGGACTCAGGGTGGGCTCTGTTGCTGGGACCCATGTGGGAAGCCCATCTACTGCCCACATGACTCATGTGGGCAGTAGATGGGCTAGACCAAGCATGGGCAATAGGTGGGCTCCAGTTGGGCATGGTTTACAAATTCAAAATTTGACATGTTATATAACAACAGACACTGAAAGGTCTCCTTTTTTATGCTATTTTATTTATTCATATATTATTTATTAGTGTGCGATTAAAAGTCCTTAATCGCACACTAATCCAGCCTATTTCGATGATACATTTATAAATTATTTAAATCATTTAAATTTAAATCACTTCACAACCCCCCTTTTAGTGAAGCGGCTGAAAATTTAGATCTCAAAATTTTACTGAGATGACAGATCAATATGTTTCATAATAAACCGGCCCTGATCAGTATTTCATATTCTTAAAGTTTTTAATGTCTCTTCCTTTATTGTTTTCACACAGGTGAATTCCACTTTCATATTGATACACTGGAATTAATGTCAAACCAAAAAGTATGTGCGTTGTTTTTTTATTATTTTATGTATAGCGTAATGATTTTGTACACTTTTCATTTAGTTAATTCTGTTCTAACATCACCACGCTGTGGATTAAGTAGCTTTTAAGAGCTTTTTAAAAAAACATGTTTTGCTAAGATGTCTTGCAAACGAAGCATGCTAAGAATTTAGTATTTCATTAATTGTGGCCTTTATTAACAAACATTAGAAGGGGAAAAATAAATTACCACAATTCTCAATTCAGTCACTAGGGGGCAGTGAACACGAGACAGGGGAACGTTTATAATGTTCACATTTTAATAATTTCACAACTAAATTAGTATCTTGAAAATCACCCAAGCTAACTAAACAAATACGAAAATTGTTTGAAACAGAACTAAACCTTGGATCATCCAGGATCATCCAGTAGTCTCGCTAAGAAAACAGTTTAATTTCTGCCGGAAGTGGATTTCGACACCACGCTTAGCCGGAAGTTAACAGACGCCATCTTGTTATCCTAGGAGAGGAGACGGTTATCTTTCGGACGACATACAGGTAAGAATATACCTCTACATCCAATAAATACTGTTTTTCGAAAAGTAACTATAAAGAGTACAGGAGCTAGGTTTAAAGTGTCTGCTGCAGACATAGTTTAGAGAATGCTACGGGTTTGAGAGTAATAACAGCAGCAACAAAAAAAGCCACAGTTTTAGGTGAGCACGACCGCAGCTGCTACCGCCGTCGGCTCGGAGCTTCGGCTCTGTGGCACATTCTACCGTCGTAAGGGAATCAGAGCTGGACTTACACTATAAGACCTTAGCTACTTGGGCTGTTTAGTGTATTTATTTTTTTTATTGTTTTTTTGGCAGTCGGTATTTGACGGAAAGTTAAAAGGGCCGTGAGTATACCCCAACGGCGACTGTTTTTAACGCGCGTTAATGGCGCTGATGTTTTTTTTCCCTCGCCGCGCTGGATTTTTTTTTTCTTTCCCCTCGATGCGGTAGTTCCAGTGACCCACGATCACCGTTTCCAAGCCTGATTATTTCAAATGACTTTAAGTTTTTTTTCTATTTGCGGGTTGCTGTTCTTTGGGTTTGTTTCTAAAAGTGAAGTCGCTTTTTGACTCTTAAATAAATGATAATGCAGTGCATATATCCAGCTGAAATCCCCCCGCCTTATAATGCACACATTAGCCTATAGTCACCTCTGTGATGCGATAAACTCAAAACAAATCTAGCTTCATTTTACATGGATTTAGATCTGTGATTAACCACAGAAATAAATTTTCTAACCAAATCATTTGCAGTTGTTGGTTGGAGTTTGTTATCTCTTGTGTTTGTTATCATAGCTGAAAGCTAAAACATTTATTATTATTTTTTTTAAATAATGGAGAATTCAAAAAGGAGGAAAATATTGGCAAAAGTGGAGGAACATTTGCTTATGCTCGAAAAGGAGTTGACTGATTTGTTGGCAGTTAATTCTGAGAACATAGATTCCATGGACACTTTCTACTATGCTTGCGATGAGAATTTATCAGGTAATCATGAAGAAGAAAATTCCACTGATGTTTTTTATGACTGTAACATTCCATCATTTGATCATATCAATGAAAATTGGGATTCATATGATATGCCAGATAGTGACAGTATAGATCTTACAATGATGGACAGACGCTGATCTCCTCTTCTCGTGGCAATAACTGTTTTTCTGTTGGGGGAAATGTTATTGTGCAAAACATATTGTCACATTCCGACACCGTTAAAGTACTGTGTAATTCCTTTGAAAACGCCCAACCGTTTTTAACCTATCCAATGGACTCCTCACTTATTGGAATTCTTTTTGTCTTCAATTTATCTGAACACTTGCAGCTACTACCTCTGGAGGACTTAAAAACAAAAATGGTTATGTTACCACACAAGACTGGATATGTGGCATTGCCACTCCTGCACTAGTGCTTTGTTTTTTGTTTTTATTTGTTGTTATGTATGTATGAATTTCTATTGATGTGTATTTTTTTTCTTTAAGCATGTTGCCTTTTGCATTTTTTGATTTTGAAAATGGTGGAGGTTTGGCAGTGATTCCGACCAAATGGTTTATCGGGCCTGAGGAGGATGAATGCTACTGGCCACCAGCAAAAGTTAAAATTGCAAAGGCGGTCATAGAGCAACAGGACCCACACTCTGACTGGGCAACCTACAAGTTGACTGTCAAGAGAAAAGCAGGTAGTGTAACCATCTTTCTTAATTAATGTATGATATGATGCGACATGATGAGCTCACCATTGATTTGGTTAGAATTTGTTCTCTGAAATGAAAGTAATTGTAACTCTTTCTTTTGTATCTCTCAGACAGCAACATACGAGATAGCCCGTATAAAATTGGTTGAGTTTGAGCAGAACACAGATGTCCCGACTGTGTCTGATTCTGCGGAGAACATGGGAAGGGGGAAGCGCAAAAAGAGGTAAGGCTGTTTGGATTATGCATGTATGTTAGTGTCGTCTCCCAGCACCACACACACTGACAGTCTACGGAAACACTGATGTCTACATTGTATGATTATATGCACAACTGTGTTACCTGTTGTACAAAATATATTGTTTTAGTATTCTGTACCAAACTACTTTTAAAACACTTCAATTCGCTTAACTGTAACAAATGAATTATCTGATTGTGCTGGTATATTTTACAGGTCTAGGAGAGTGATTCTGTCCAGCGAGGAAGAAGATGATGATGACCCTACACCTCCACTACCTCCATCCACCCACAGGTATGTACTGAGACACCTCCTCTGCCTCCATCCATCCTCAGGTCTGTGCTGACGCCTCCATTGCCTTCATCCACCCACAGGCCTAAACCTCCTCTGCCTCCAGCCACCCTCTGGTCTGCCCCGACACCTCTACTGCCTCCAATTCTGACATACAGTGATGTGAGTGAAACTGATTGGAATGTGTACTTTCAATCGGCCCGTTTAATTGTCTGATTGAAGTGTCTGTGCTGAAATCTCCTTTGCTCTATCCAACTGGTCTACAATGACACTTTTTTGCTTGTACTCCTCCTTAGGTCAACCATTTCACCACCCGAAACCCCGCAAATGCAAATAAGGGACAACATCCTTGTTCACATCCTGACAATCCTCGAGGAACTCAAAGAAGACAATCGAGTCACTAGAAGGATGCTACAAACCATGGTACAGCGTGGCAGCAGTGGTGACATCCTTTCTTTCATCCCAGATGGTTTCCACCTAAAGACAGTTAGGGAGGTTGAAGTAATGGAGGAAAAACTGTCTGACCCAAGCTTCATGTCTGAACTGGTATGTATGTAAAGTCTAGGCTAGTGAAATTTCATTCAGTTTTATTGGGGGGCTGGCAGTAGATGTGATCTGAGCTGCAACAAATCATCAATAAATTGAACAGTAATCAATAATTCAATTAACTGGCAACTATAGTTTTCTTAAAGCAAAAAAGTCCTAATTCTATGATTTCAGCTTCATAAATAGGAATATCTTGGTCTTCTTTGTTCATTCATGGCCATAAACCGAGTATCTCTTTGTTTTGTGGACAGAACAAGAGATTTGGGAAGCACCAACATATTTCAAAATGTTTTAACATTTTATTATTATAGCAACCAATCACAATGTTGAAATAATCAACAATTATACATTAATCTATATCAATAGATTTATCAACAATGAAAATAATCTAGATCCAGAGTTTGTCTTTTTGTCAGGTTTACTCCAGTGGTTATAAAATGATTTAGCTGGGGGTGCGCTCGTGGCGTAGCTGGTAGCGCGGCCCATGTTTGGAGGCCTTTGGTCTGACCCGTGGCCCTTTGCCGCATGTCTCCCCCCTTCCTCTGCCCCTTTCCTGTCAGTCTACTGTCAATAAAAGCGAGCCATTAAAAGCTGCAAAAAAATTAAAAATGATTTAACTTTGTACTGACTTTGTTCCCCCTTAGGTACGGAATGGAAAGCGGGAATTCAGGACTTTAAAGCTGTTTGAAGTCATATTTGGTAAGTGCATGATGGATACTAATAACTGTAATATAGTAACTTTAGTCCAGAGAAATTTATACTAATTTATTGTGACCATAACATATATTTCCTGCAGGAGCTTTAAAGAAGAACACCTTAACCAGCGAGATCACCAGGAATGATGTGAAGATGGCAGTTTAGAAATGGCTGATCGGATCAAGGGACAGGGGAGGCAATAGACAGGTCCGACAGGTCCCTCCTTCTCCCACTAGATCCACTTCTTGCTCAGCGGAAGAAAATTTGTTATGGGACCTTTTTTTTTTTTCCTGTTCCATTTTTTTTCTTGATTGTAGTGACTACTTGTCTATGAAAAAACTTAAAAGTAAACAAACAAAAAATAAATTTAAATCAAATTGTGTCTTGATGAATAGTGGGTTTCTGGTTTTACGCAGTACAAAAAATTCTCAAAATACGTCAAAATGCAGTTCCGTGAGTTTATTCCAGGTTTCTTCAGGAAAAAATAAACTTGATACAAACTGAAAAACTACTTGCCACCTCTCCTGGCCTGGTTTCCTGAAAGGACTGGTAGATTGACAGACTGCAGCACTGGAAGACTGGTAAAAAATCATAAGCCTGGAGTACATGTATTTATACACCAAATGAACTAAATAATCTGAGTTCTAAAACAAAAATAGGGAAATAGCTCCTACATTGATGTATAACACTTTCATAACTGGTTATAATGGTTATTATAATCTGTATCACATTGTGTGTGCGTGTGTATTATGCATCTTATTTGATCTGTAAAATACTATTATTGCTTTTCATTTAATAAAAAAAGCTTGATTAATGGCATGGCATTTTTATTTTATATAGTAGATAGAGGCAACTCATGCTGCTTGACAAGCAGCACTCACATAAAAATAATACATAATACAATGATAAAACAAAATAAAAACCCACTCCAAAATGAAATAGCCTGAAATAAAAAGGCTAGCCTGGGTACAGTGTAGGACATAAGCAAAGATAGGCAATGCAGCTTATCTAGCTATTGGTTAGATTGGATCTCAGTTGTCTTATGAATAAGAATCTCCATCTATAGGCTATTCAATAAGGGAGATTGTAACTCTTGTTTAGTAAAAATGTAATCAAAAATTTCCATCGTGGAGAGAGAAAACACTGAGGAACTCACGTGAAAGCTGCTATAGATGCTTTTGTAGCCCAGACACGGAACAGTGTAACTTTTTAATTAGCATATTTTGTATGACAAATATGAAATACATGAGGCACTCTATCCCCGTGGCAGTATTTGTATGTATTTGTGAGTAAAGATAAATCAATTATATCTATGAAAAAATCTTCATTTCTCTGTTAGCTTAAAAAATATGTACTGTCACTAAAATCAAGACACATATAGACAGTAATCCTATAGTGAAGGTGGGTTTTGCTTGATGAGAAAAATAAACTTTGCTTCTATATTTTTGGTTTACAGCATGTGATTTGCTTTTATGCTTCATGTTCCATTAATAAAACACCCAATAATGTAATAAATCTCATGTCTCTACAATAAACTATCATGTTGCAACGTAAAACCGTCCTTTTTTTATTCAAGACATCTCTACGCTTCATTATTATTTTTTCTTCAGGCTTCCATTATGTTACATCGATGCTTTTACTTTGAAATATTTTCCTACACTTCCGGGCCAGCCGTGAAACCGGCTTTATCTTTTAAATCCGAAGGAGAAAATGGAAAATGGAATTGGCGAAATCCAAAAACGGGCCGTTTTATTTTCATTAAAATTTTCTGGTTTTTCGGTCCCAAAATGTAGTGACAGGAAAGAAAAACATGGCTTTGTTTATGACAGTGACAGCTGCGTCCTTCAAAGGCATATGTGCAGAGTACTTAAAAGGCAACAAGGCAGTGTGTATTTCCGGTTGGTACAGACTGACCGAACAGGCAGCTCCCCCTGCTGTCTGATCAAGGGTACTACCCACAAGTCACAGATAATTTTTTACCGTTGGGGCGGTAGTGTCAAAAGTGAAAATGAAGGCGTAACTTGTAAAGATGAATTTGTGACTCACAGGAGCAGATTCGTGCAGTTGTACTTGTTGATTTGTATTTGTGTTAAGGGAAAAAAATATAATTTTTTTTTTTTTGAAGATTTTAATACACGTGTTTTAATTTGTTTTGCACCATTTGTTTAAGATCAACTGTAGCAGAACTGAATGACAGACACTTATGATGTGCAACTCACAGAACACAATTTGTGTACTTGTACTCAAGAATTTGAAGAGGTGTAACTTTGTTTTGTACTTGTGACAGATTTAAAAAAATCTACAATTACAAAACACCAAAATTACAATGCACAAATAGTTTAGCAACAATAGTTCTGGACCATTTGGAGGAAAACTGAGAATGTAAGAGGTTTTTGATGTGCAACTCACAGAACACAATTTGTGTACTTGTACTCAAAATTTGAAGAGGTGTAAAAAAAATTTGTACTTGTAAATTTTTTTTTTTAGAATTTAACTCCCTCTACAACTTCAAATTCACACTTACAATGCACAAATCGTATTGGAACAAAATAACCTTCATAATATCAACATCTCTTAGAAATCAATAGGTAGCTTGGTGTCTTTTTTTTTTTTTTTTTTTTTTTCATGTTGTCTTCCTAAAATTGTCTGAAGTCCATCCCTGTCTCGGTGATTTTTTCTCTAATAATTGTTAATTTGTGTCAAAAGCTGCCTCTCTGTTCGCTTCAAAAGCTCTTTCTGGATGATTTTCAGCAGCCAAGTCAATCCCACTGTGCCCTGCTATGAATATGCATATTTCTTCTTTGGTATTTTCTCTTTTACTGGCATGGAAAGAGATGTAATTAGTCACATTTTTCCATGTTCTATGCTTTGGCAGGTGCTTTGAGGCCTTCTTTTTTTTTACATTTTTTCCCCTAACTTTTCTGTGGGTTAGTTTGTGTTCGTGTGGGTGGGTGATGTCGTGTGTATGTGCACATGTATAACTTCCAATACTGCCCTAAGTTTCTCCAGTTTGGGAGAGACAGCTAAATAACGCTCCAGTTTTATAAGTCATTATCTCACTCTGTCTTTCTCTCTGCCTTGATAGTCTCTTCTTGTTTTGTTCTAAATTTTTTATGGACTAATTGTAGTGATACGTTCAGAAGTAATCTCCATATAAATAGTATTATTCTAAGTCAGATTGTTTTGAAAGGATGCACAGAATACATTATATGTGGTGATTTGCAGAAAGATGCCTCTATGTTTTCTGAGTCAGTTTCCAGATAAATAAGAGGACTCTTCCTACATAATGTGCTGAGCAACATCCATGAATGTCACATCAGAGGAAGGGTTTGCACAATGCTGTTACATGATGAATATGTATACCATAATGCTAAATATAATTCTATACCAGACACAAACAACTGAAGTCACATTCAAGGCAACTTTCAAGCATCCTTTTTGAAAAGTTTGGATGAGTATTCAAGCATCACTTGGCTGTACTGTCATTTTATACAAAATTGGTTCTGTCTGTCCAACTTGGCTTTTTAAAAAAAAGAACATTTTGAAAGTGTAGACTGAGCACAAATTATTCTGCTAGGCTGTTAGGTTGGTACTTGCCTGTGAGTCATCCTCTTTTCACCTTGCTGCTTTTCACCTTTGACACACATGTCGTTACTGCAGCAGCACATCAGTATTCAGCCCAATGCTCGCCTTGATCAGTATAACACTCACGTCTGCCTTTCCAAAATGAGCAAGAAATGCAAACTGGAATGTGCTTAGGTGCTACATTAGCCTCTATTTGCCATTTTATATCATCTAGAGTGGCATAAAGCTCAACAACACTATCAAGCCTTTATGAATATCACTGAACTGGGAATGCTGTGGCAGACATTTGTTAAAAGGCCACATTATTATTTATTTATTTATTTTTTACATATGAGTAATATACTATAATAATCAAATGGAGACTAAAATAAAATAAATTTTTGGCAGGTAACAGCAAGGACAATGGTATACGTACATTCCTTTTGAGTATTCATGTTAAAGATGGATACAATACAGATTGTTGCTGAATTAAGATAACACTTCAAACTTAATTCAGGCAGAAAAGCGTGACAGGTAACTGGGTTAGGCCACTTTTGTGCTTGATTTCTGTTATTAGAAGATACATTTTGCTTTCAAAACTTACAGGGATTGTAACACCCCCTCAGTGGCGCAAAAAGTGGGTATGCACTATATGCAGTGCATAGGGGCGCAGCACCATGGGGGCGCCAAAGTGATGGTAAAAAAAAAAAAGTTTTGGTATTTTCTATATGTAGCTGCTATTGTGCTTTTCTTTAACATTTTTGAATTTCCTCAACGTTTTAAATAACATTTTAGAACAAAACATGTTAGAGTAGACGCCCTATGTCATAAGATTCCACCGTAGAATTTTGACACAAGAGGGAGCGGGGAGAAGCATCCCGCTGCAGCCTGCGGGAAGGCTGCAGCGGGATGTACTTGGGATAGAATAGCCTACGAGTAGTGAGTTTAGTTGTCTATGGAAAATGGATAAATCAAGAAAGCTGTGGGGGGCGAAAAATAAAAAAAGGAAGAGGGAAAGGGAGATGGCATGTCAAGGGATGCAACAGCAGTTAAACAAGTGGATGATGAAAGGCAACAGGTAGGAATTAAAATTTGACGGCTGTGCTTGGAGGCTTGCAAATAACGTTATTCACGTTAAGAGACTAGCTAGCGATTACTAACGTAGCAGCCAAATGGGGGTTCACAGCTTGCTTAGAATGTGCAAAACCGAGGTTGCTGAGTTGAAAACTGGAAAATATAAGGCAGGAATTTGCTTAAGCGAGGCGGTGAATTGGCGGGGCGACAAGTTTTGCGCGGATCGACTGGGGGGGAGGCGGTAGCGTGAGTATAGCGCTGCGGGAAACCCTGTAAGGTAGCAGGTACAATAGAGGACAAGAATCTGGAAAACAGATACATAAACTGCAGTGGCGGCTGGCCCATAGGGGGCGCTCGGGCGCTGCCCTCCCTAGATGTGGAGGGGAGAAGTCAAAATATATATAGATTTTAAAAGTATTATTAATGTCAGTTTTTACCTAATAGTACGTGGCTACATGTAATAAGAATTATTAAAACACTTCTACTGATTTACTCTATCATTTAACACTGCATTTCCACCAACAGAACGTATCATTTCTCTTCTTCTACACTTTTGGGGCTGTGACTGAAGTAGCCCTATAAGTGTAGCGAAATAACCAATCGTATACTGTTGCTAGGGAAGATTTATAAATATTTGGCCAATCAGCATCACCAAAATGAATGGCTTTGGGGCTCCTGGAGTAGTAGCACTAGCTGCACAGTGATAGGTGCACTTCACGCGTGACGTCACGAGCTACATCCGCGCTACATCCGGGTAACGTTGGACGGCAAACACAGCACTGTTTTCGCTTACCAGCGTGACAAAACGGGTGAATTAGAGCGTACTTTTAGTTTATTTTTGGAATCTAAACAATGCCTACGACTTGTTGTGCTCCCGGTTGCACACAGAAGCATTCCAAATCGTCGGATGTACGTTTGTTTCGTTTACCGAAGGACAAAGAAATAAGAAAGAAATGGATCATTTCAATGAAAAGGATGCAGGATGCCAATGGACTGTGGGAGCCATCATACTAAGATAGAATTTGCAGTCTACACTTCATCTCCGGTAAATACAACTTAATTTTGCACTAGTCATTGTTCTACTACTTAAATCATTATATAATTAAAAAATTAGGATACATATATTATAGTCAAGACGTAAACGTTTGTTTTGTAATAATATACGTACATGTACAATGTATGCAAACCCTCTTGCATGAGTCTGTGAAAAGGATTAACAAGACAAAAACACCAAAATAATCCTTTGTGAACAATGTTTTTTTTTATTAATTAAATGCTTATTGTGGAATCGTAGTAATTTTCCAACTTTTAATTTAAATGCATGTACTGGGTTAGGCAGGGAAATCTATTGGCCAGCCCCACCAAGATTTTTTTTCACCAGCCGCCACTGATAAACTGGTTTATCATGGAATCATTAATATATTTTGTTTTACCATTAGCTGTTGATGTATATAACTAATGCAATGACTTTGGTTTACCATGGAATCATGCATAGATTTGCTCCCGTTACTTAGGCTTGTATATTCATACAATATGAATATATATGAACAGACTAGCTTGTGTTTGCTAACAGTGGGAATGTAGCAGCCAAATGGGGGTTTACAGCTAGCTTCTAGCTTAATGCAAAACCAATGTTGCTGCGCTGACATAGTGGGAAATATAAGGTAGCATGTACAATAAATGACCAGAATCCAGAAAACATCACTTATGCAGTAACTCATGCATAAATAATATGCAATAAAGATGTTGTTTTACCATTAGCTGTTCATGTTAGCTGTGCTGTCAGACATGTAGGCTGCTTTACATTTGTTGGGTGACATGGAAGCTGTAATTACAGGGTCACATCTCTCTCTCTAAAGGTCTGTGCTAAGGCTATCCATATTTCTACTTTTTAAAATCCAAAATGTGAATGTAATTTCAACAGCAGCAAAACCTTACTGCATAATAGTTGTCTTATCTGATGCCATCACTAGGCTGATTTAGAAAGGCTGCATTAAGTTGCATTGGTTATAATGATAATGTTAATGTTTGTCAATTTGCAACTGTTTATTATGTGTTAACATTGTTAATAATATACCATCTAATTATTATTATGGTAGGCCTACAGTGGCTGATATACTTTAAAATAAACCTTTATTACTTAAAGACCATACATGATGATGTCTGGCACTTATTTATTTATTTTAATCCGGGGGGGGGGGGGGGGGGGGGGGGCGCCAAAACTGATGCTGCATACCCCTCTTATACTGGGTAGTTGCGCCCCTGCACCCCCTAAATATTAAACTGCTGTCATGCGGATTTTTCCCCCCTGATCTGCACATTGGCATATGTAAAAATGCATTTCACATGGATTCAGACTTTTTTTTAAATGTAGTCTTTTCTGAAACATTTAAAACCGTCACATATATGAAGATCATGTGTACCTTATGATGTGTTTATAATACTTATACTGCATGTGTAAGGGGTGTGTGGCTACTGTGCCAGGAGAGAGCTAGTTACTTTGGCAGCGATGTAATCAGAGGGTTTTATTCTTTATGTTATGAAAATATATAATAATTTATATGATAATAGTGTATTTTAAAGTTATACAGATATTAACCTTTAACACGGTAACCTGGGATGGGAGTGTTTGCAGAATACAATGGGTACATTCAGACTTCAGTAAGGGTGCCAGCTACAGGACAGAACGGGAAATTTGTGAGAGCCTTGTGCATGAGATAGTGTTTTTAAAAAAAAAACTTTCTCAGGGCCTCAATGTTGTTTCAGGAAACTCCCAGGAACCAGGCCAGGGCAATAGATTACATTTAACCTTTCCAAAATGAGCAAGAAATGCAAACTGGAATGTGCTTAGGTGCTACATTAGCCTCTATTTGCCATTTTATATCATCTAGAGTGGCATAAAGCTCAACAACACTATCAAGCCTTTATGAATATCACTGAACTGGGAATGCTGTGGCAGACATTTGTTAAAAGGCCACATTATTATTTATTTATTTATTTTTTACATATGAGTAATATACTATAATAATCAAATGGAGACTAAAATAAAATAAATTTTTGGCAGGTAACATCAAGGACAATGGTATACGTACATTCCTTTTGAGTATTCATGTTAAAGATGGATACAATACAGATTGTTGCTGAATTAAGATAACACTTCAAACTTAATTCAGGCAGAAAAGCGTGACAGGTAACTGGGTTAGGCCACTTTTGTGCTTGATTTCTGTTATTAGAAAATACATTTTGCTTTCAAAACTTACAGGGATTGTAACACCCCCTAAATATTAAACTGCTGTCATGCGGATTTTTCCCCCCTGATCTGCACATTGGCATATGTAAAAATGCATTTCACATGGATTCAGACTTTTTTTTAAATGTAGTCTTTTCTGAAACATTTAAAACCGTCACATATATGAAGATCATGTGTACCTTATGATGTGTTTATAATACTTATACTGCATGTGTAAGGGGTGTGTGGCTACTGTGCCAGGAGAGAGCTAGTTACTTTGGCAGCGATGTAATCAGAGGGTTTTATTCTTTATGTTATGAAAATATATAATAATTTATATGATAATAGTGTATTTTAAAGTTATACAGATATTAACCTTTAACACGGTAACCTGGGATGGGAGTGTTTGCAGAATACAATGGGTACATTCAGACTTCAGTAAGGGTGCCAGCTACAGGACAGAACGGGAAATTTGTGAGAGCCTTGTGCATGAGATAGTGTTTTTAAAAAAAAAACTTTCTCAGGGCCTCAATGTTGTTTCAGGAAACTCCCAGGAACCAGGCCAGGGCAATAGATTACATTTAACGGTCGAGTGTCAGAAAGCACATGTCTGAGGCAGACTGAATGTCTCCACTAAGGGGGGTTAGTCCGGCCCCTTTGGAGCCGTCTGTGTGTTAAAAGGCTAGTTCCGAGGATAAACGCTGAGACACATTTTACAATTCATGGAGGATACTTCGGGATAAGATTAGGCTATCCGCGTCGTTGATAAAACTTGTAAGTTGTCTCCCATTTGGAATTACAAATTGTAATAAAAGTATGTTTTAACTGTTCTGCCTTTGATTAATTGTCTCCTCTCTTGTTGCCAAATCTTCGAACCGGATGAATGAGACGGCCTGTGGTAACATGAACGAGCCCTGAGTCTCAGCATTTACCATACATGATGATCTCCTGACCATCTTGGGATGAAGGTTCAATGTTCTGCACACAATCAATGTTCTGCACACAATCTATGAATGCCCCCAAGAAGTCAAATTTGCTTGAATATAGAAATTAGGTCCAAACGAATCAGGAGGTCCAAGCTTTTGGCATTCTAAGGTGAGTAAAGTTTCACTAGTGTAGATAATTTGCAAAGATGAAATAAAGATTATCAGGTAATTGCGACAACATTAGTGAAGCATTTATTTAAAATTCAATAGAAGTTACGCTTACATATATATTTTATGTATAATTTGCCAGCCTCATACACAGATCACATTACAAATGCTACAGGTTCAGATCCATAGAAATATTAAAATGCAGGGGAAATGCACAATAGAATGACACATGACACACCAACCATTATCAGCTTTCTTCCAGACTACTGGAAAAAGTAATGTGCTAAGACTTGTAGATGTACACAGCATGGTTAAAAAAAATACTGTGAAGAATCATTACATGTTAAATCAACCTTATTGGAATGATGAATTAAATCAATTATACTCTGATTCTTGTTTTTATAAAGTGTAAGTATTCCAGTTAAAGACAGGCTTGAAATCAATTTAGATATTGTCAGCATCTCTTTATTCCTGTAGTTCTGTTATACCTGTTCCTTTCTGAGTTTAGTTAGATTGTTCCCATGCCTGGCCCATTATCTTGTTCCCTGCTAGGTGCTGTAATTTCCTGCCCCTGTCCGTTCAATGTCCCTCCTTTCTACAGCCTAATTGTATCACTTTCTTCACCTGTGCCTAATTATCCCCCCCATTGTTTCCCTCTGTCTTTTCCCCTTTAATTTCAGTCCACTTTGTCAGACACATTGTCAGGTCCTCCGTCTTCATCCGTCATGCTACTCTGTTCAGGTCTTATCTCTGTCGTGTTCTGGTTCCTGTGATTCTGTAAGCCTGCTTTATTTAATAAGTTACCATCATCTTCAACATGCGACTTGTCTGCGCTCCAGTCCAACAACAAACCTGACAAAAGATGTGAAATGGCGAGGTTATGGAATCGACTTGTTCTCATGTAAGAGGAGACTGAACAGGAAGATTTTTAATTGGGACCAAGCTCACAGTTACCCTTGGTTTAAAGAGATTGCTATAATATTTTCTCTCAATGATTTAAGTTTTGTTTACAAGGACACTTGGTTTTGTGATCTGAATATAGTTAAACTACGGATGTGTAAGAAGTATGAATATCAGTGGTTTCAGGAAACTTGTAGGAAACGTAAACTTTTATTCAAATTAAGGATGTGATTCTAACTGAGTTATTTGTAAAGTTAACTATAAAAAGAAGACAAAGGTCACTGTGTGCACTGTTAAGAATTGGTCATCTTCCTCTGGCGGTTGGACTGGGTAGATTGAAAGGGGTTCCTGAAGATCAGCGTTTGTGTGTTTTGTGAACTTAATGTGGTTGAGGAGGAATTGTATTTTATATTTCACTGTCCTTTGTAATATGATCTGAGAAATACTTTTGTTTTAGCAAAATTGATAAAAAATGGCAGACAACTGAGAGTTTTGTATCCTTCATAATGCACGCTTGTTATGCAATTTAGTTTTTGGAAATGTTTGCCTTGGTTATGATTCTTGTTTGCTAGTCATATTGGTGTTCCTTTTTGTATAGTAGTAGTATAGTGTCTTGTAAACCGATGTAGGCTGAACATCACTTGATGGTGGATTACTCTTTTCACATGATGGATCAAACTTGGGTTAATTATAAAAGCTGTACAGTTGAGAGATATTTAGTAACATGAAAATCTGGCTGGTATCTAAATTTTCCAAACTTTTAATCTTACTAATTCTTTAACTAGAATGAAAAGGAGATGGAGATAAAGTAGATCAAAACAGAAAAAAAAGACGATATTTCATCATTGCCCCTCCAGGCTACCTTTCTCTGAGTTCTAGATTAATTGGCTACCTATTTGGGGCCAAATTATAATTAATCTAACAGAGGTGTTGTATTAATCACATGTTTCTGTGTAAAGGGGATATTAGGTATTGGGACAGTCATTTAATCTGTTAATGAATCAAACACCTATCAATTATACAGGCTGAGATATTTTTAACACTTAATTACATGCAGATAGTGAGCAGATTTCTGACAAAACACTTAATTTGTAAATGCTGTTTGGTTGAAACCATGTTCTGATATTTATATGGTCCATTCGTTCATCAAACCCACAGCATGCCCTAAAATAGTTCAAAATGGTTCAAAGCTATTGGAAGTACTACACCTATGTTCCATTATGGCTTGAAACAGTGACAAAAAACATCACTTGCTTTTAATCTTTAGTATTATTGCTCTTTATCACACCAGGTCCCCAGTCACCACCATGAAAAACCGGTGGGTGTCCTCTTTCTGATGGGGGCTTTTAGGGTCATTACCCATGAGACTTTGCTTCCAACCACCCTCAGATTTAGATCACTCCAGTGGACCAGAAATAGCAGCCCCGAGGTTCCCAGTCTTTCTATCTCTCAATCCCCTGCAGATGTCACATTTTTCATTTTGGGCAATTTGAAGCTCTTAAACCCACCCCATGATCACTACCTCTCTGTTATCACTGCATGTCTTTGAGTGACTGTGTGTGTCCGTTTTAAGCCTCTGCTTTGCTGAGTGCTAAGTCGGCTACACCGGAATGCAGTCCTGTCTCTGCAGGAGATGGCGTTGATACTCTTGGCCTTCGGTCCTGTTCTCAGGGCCTGCGAGTATTGCTTTGGCTTCAGCGTACAAGAGTACACACACTGGAACAGATGCTCCTGTATCACATACTTAGCCTCATTCTTTTTTTTTTTCTTTTTTGGTTAGGTAGGAAAACTTGATCGCAATGCTTCCATCTTACTGTGACTTTGAATTTTTTTTGCAGACCTGTTGCACAGAGTGGGGTGCATATTTACCTTAGCTTAGTGGTTTTATGCTCTCCTGAGATAGTTTTGTGCTCTTCCACAAAAGAGTCAACTACATTGTGCATGTATGAAAAGTGCAAAGCAGTAATGCTGCGAAGAGATAAGGCCCGTGTGGTGTTGAGGGAGTTATATCCAAAAGGTCTGTCAGTTTAAAGGGTAAAAAGCCTCCAGAGCCACAAACCACTTTTTTTTCACCAGATAAATTTCCATCTGGCTCACTTTCTTTTCCTCACTATATCTATTTCTTTTGTTGAAACCTTTACAGTCGAGACATCTAGAGCTGTGATGTCAGAGCAGGGACCAGCGAGAAACTTGGCATGCAAGCGGCACATGAATGATTCATACAGTGCAGTGCACAGAAACATCTTGTGTGTCGAGAATTTGTTTCAGTGACTGCCCAAACTTAGACCTAAGCAGAGGGAGCCACTTGACAGACCTCTCACCCGGCAGGAGCTCACAAGTGTCCTACAGCATCTGTCCCCGTGCCCTGTTCTCGCTATTGAAGGAATTCCAACAAACATCTAAAGGCATGTTTATGGAGCTGTAGGGGGAAGTTGTGGTAGATGAAGGCCACCCTGCAGCTGTCAGCAGGGAATGGTGTCAATTTGACTAAAAGTGGGCCTGCACATTCATCTGTGTGCTTGCTTAAAGGGGAAGTCCGGTCAACAAGGAAAAATCAGGGTATCATTAGCTATAACTAAAACTAATACATTTGTGGTTATTTAATGAACTTATTTTTAATCAATAAGAAAATAAAAACATAAATTGTCGTCTGAATCACTGTGTATGGGGGCTGACATGACTGCCCAAATATGGGCAGTAAGGAGCGTTTGACATCACATCCTGCGACGTGGAAGAGCGGAAGCGGCGACAGTATTTCTCTCCGCTTTCCATGCAAAGTCAATAGGAGCCGTTCTACACAGCTGCGATCATCAATAATTATTTCGGATTTCCAGAGGACTTCACCGCTGACATTCCCAAGAGCTATTGCTGAAGCAACAATGCCCACGTGCATGGCCATCGGATGTTCCAACACAACTGGTAAAAGAGGAAAAAACATTGCTTATTTCAACACAGTCACTTCAGCGATCTCTCCTCCGCTGTGTGTGTGTGTGTGTGTGTGTGTGTGTGTGTGTGTGCGCGCGCTCAGCTGCAGCGCCAGTGCAAAGCCGTGCTCAGCCCAGCATGTGCTGGAATGCTCTTATATTTTAATACTTATACTATAATAATCAGCTAACTTAAGTCACTTCAGAGATCTCTCCTCCGCTGTGTGTGTGTGTGTGTGCGCCCCCCGCGCAGCGCGGAGCGCGCACACACACACACACACGCGTGTATAGATATATACTGTAGGACCCGACTGAGTTTGATCTTGGAAAATAGTGCGCCGTGACAAACAGAGCGTTGAAACTTGCTCAACAGCGGGTCCGCCGAGTGACGTCAAAAAATGGGAGGTGACAGTACTATTCTTGACCAAGATGGATTCCTCCACATAAACATGATTAAATGAGAATTATTATTAATTAAAAAAACTTATAATTTTTTGCACAGTATGTAGTAGTTTTATATTTAAAGTACTTTCAGCAGTTTGAATTCTGATTTTGACCGGACTTCTCCTTTAAACTTATACTTCCAGATACATTTGTTAGAGACTGGCATTCTCCAAAATAGGATTCCAGACAGAAAGAAGTAGAACAGACTGCAAGATAAAAGTTTGTTTGATGTACGGAAATCTAACTAAGAATGTCCTTATCTTCTTTCTTTAACCTACCATACATTTTAAATTAAATATTGCACAGGCTCAACGCTTAATTCGTAATAATATAGATAGAAAGAGCAAGAATACAATGCAATGCTTTTGTAAGGAATGAGTCCTTACAAGAAGCTTTGCTGAAGATTTCTGAGGATAAGTTGCAAAAAAGGAAGGCACATTTCCAGGGAAACATTGAAGGACTTGAATTTTCATTAGATATTCATACCTTTAAAACCCTCACTAGTGATTAAAAACTGGCATCTACTGAACCTTGCAGACGTAGTCATACTTTTTGAAGTTTTTCCACATTTTGTCACATACAACCACAAATTCCAAAATATTTAATTATGATTAAATAATTAAAACTCTACATTTAGAAAATAAAAAAATAATACTGTACGATCCATAATTCACAGCAATTATTCTGTGTATGAAATTTTGGCCCCCTATTCTTTGCAAACATGCTCAAGATCAGATTGGATGGGAGTGGAATTTGTGGACAGGACTTTTCAAGTCTTTCCACACAACCGCAGATGGATTTAGGTCTGACCTTTTGACTGGACAATGAACAGGCTTTGATCTAAACCCTTCCATTTTGGCTCTGGCTCTATGCTTAGAATCAAAGTCCTTTTTGACAATGAAGCTGAGCCCACTTTGACGTTTTTTTTTCTACATCTTATAACAAGTTTTCCTCAGGAATATACCTATTCTTAGCAACATTCCTTTTCGCATCAAGATTGACAAGCTTTTTTGTCTTTGCTGAGGGAAAGAATCCCCAAAAGATGACAATGCCACCACCATTTTCACCATAAGAATGCTGTGTGCAGACTCATTTTTAGTGTTTTTTTTTTCATCAAACACAGCATTTTGTATGCAAGCCAAAAGGTCATCTCTGATGGATTTTTTAATATAGCATTGCATGTGTTTTGAAACTTTTACTTGATCTTTTAATTTTTGTTATATTTACTGTACTCCTTAATGATCTCTCTTGTATCTACCACTGGGACTAAGAATGGAAATTAGCTAGGAAAAAAAACTATAATCTAGAGCAGCACATCTTTGCTCATTGAGATTAATCTTTTCTGTACATGGTCCCTGATAAAGAAACAAATACAATTAAAAATTGAAATGAAAATCAATGCACTCTTTCCACAGCCTGTCAGTTTAAGGTTGACAGACATGTCTTGGTAGGCTTGCAGTTTTGCCATGTTCATTTTCAGATGTTAGATTGAACAGTGCTCCTTAATTATTTAGTTTTACCCCAACTCTCTGTTTTGATCTTCTCCGCAACTGTCAATCGTATTCTTTAATCATTTAAGCAGGGGCGATTCTAGGATCTGACCTTTAGGGGTGCTCAGCCCCCAGTGTTGACTGTGATTCCTGGCATGAACAACAGGCTTTCCATTTTTAGTCCAGATGTAAGATTCTTAGAGTTCAATCATTTTTTAGCTAAAGCTCGTCAAACAAGCTACAACATAGGCCCATCCAACAGCAGTGACAAACAGATTGAAATGTTTTCACGCGATAAAACCTTGTGCATTTGTAAAACCTGCATGATGGCAATAGTTAGACTAGCTATATTGATAAAAGTGAGGAATAATTTCCCTAAAGACAAAAAACTAACTTAGCTTTCTTGAAATTTAATTTTCTCTGGCTTAACAGAGCAAAACATGGTAGCCCTCAAAAACCTTTTGCTGCACAGTGTTTGTCAGCTGGCTGAAAAAAGGGCTGCTATTACTACACTTTCCTTATTGTCGTATTGCTTTGCTTACAAGAGAGACAAATTTAGCAGTTTGGATATATACCCAGTTGTGGAGAAGCATTTATATATATATATATATATATATATATATATATATCTATATATAGATATAGATATATATATAGATATAGATATGCAGTCTCATATAGCACATAAGCCTGCCATATATTATGGCGGTCTCATGACCAGTCCATGTCTTCTGTCAAGCTATTTGCTAATAAGTTAATAAATCCCTACACATTTCCTTTATGAATTTGCATACTGAACTTTGTCTTTTTCAAAACTCAGATTAAGAGAAATAGTTTCCTTATTAGGAAAAAAAACATACAGTTCAGATATAACTATTCAGACAGGCATTCTGAATCCACGACTGCATCTACTGAGCTCATGTTTAGAAACAATTCATTAGAACAGCTGAAGCTCTTCGGACACAGATGCCACATGTGCAGAAAAGAATATAGCTGCAGATGTAAAATGTTCGAATAGAAACAGATCCAAATGGCAAGAATAGCTGCGCTCTGCTTTTTTTGGCAACTAAAAACATCTGTGGTCCCATCATGGTCTGATTGTGAAACAAAGATGCAAGGGCGTAGGTTTGATTTGAACTTTGGTAGAGACACCTACAAACAAACCTTCCATGGTCTGACGTCATTGGTCCTACGCAATATGCATGCTTCTAGTTTTTGATGCTTGACTTGAGCGTCAGGGCGCGTTTCGTCTATCTAAAGAGAAAAGCAGTATTTCTTGCTACATTTATACAAAGTTTATAACCACGACACACACTAGATGCTGTTTGTTACTGTTTAAAGCATCACGGGATCTGGTGACTGTCGAATTGGGACTTTTTTTCCATTTGAACTAACAGCAACAGAGACAAACGGTAAATATGCGTCTATGAAACCAAATATAGTCACAATATGTCTGTTGTCTATCCTGTATTTTCTTTTGAAGATATAGAAATGCGCAGAGATAAACCCCACCCTTATTTTTTTTTTATCTAAGATACTCTGTCTGCATCATAAAACACAGCAAAATTATACATTCAAGGGACTGCAAATAAAATAAATTTCATGTATTTACTCTGCACTGGAAGTAGAAGTGTAACTGACACTGACAGCATTTTAAATATTAAATTCAAACAACACATGTACGACTGGGCTGCAGTTACTCTCTTTAGCCCATTTCATGTAATTTATCTTAACATTCCAAACACATTTCTTACATCATATATCTAAAGTGTAGATAACAGCTTCTCCTTACCTACATCCTCTCAGACAACTAATTATTTCCCTAACAATAGTGAGTTGTCAATGTTTAAATGTGCAGTAAATCTTAATACATAAGGAGCATGGAGGACCTAATACTGTACTTTGAGTAAGTTTAGTGACACCAAGACTGAATTGTAACATGAGTGGTTGTCCATTTCATCATTCAAATGAGAACAAATTAATATACTATTGATATATACTAGTACAACTATTAAAGAACAGCAGATTAAACTTTAACATATGTAAAGGCCTACATTAAATTAATTTTGCGACCACATCAACATATTAAATAATTGCTTACTTTTTTGGTGTACCAAATTACCTTCGTAATGATGAAATATTTTATGGGCTAAGCCCCTGATGATGAGAATGTCTAGCTCCGCCCCTGGTTTGTACTAATTTACTAATGGACAGTGTGGAAATCTATGTACAATAAAACCAATGTAAATAGTGTTCCTCTGTTTTATTTGTCTTTATCCTAATTCTAGAAGTAGAAATAGTCAAATGAATAGCACTATTATTTTGTGCAATCCTAATCATAACTAAGCAACAGTCTAAACAAAAAATAGTTATTTAGGCAGCATCTAGTGTTCTTATACTGTATATCATGTAAAAGAAATAACACCTGCTATTTATACCTGAACTGCCTCAAATGGTCGACAATAAATGAAAGCAACAATAGCAACGAAATATTGGTAAAAGGGAAACCCTCACCTTTTCTTTTTCAGACGGCTGTGGCTAAGAATCTGAATTTTTAATAGCCTTCAGTCTTTGTTTTTCCATCTTTCCAGCGGTCTTCAGAACTCCTGCCTGACATAGAATATTTAATTTTATAAAAGAGATTAGGTTTTTGTTGATAAAATGTATTATACTTCAGAATTAAATGCTATTTTGAGATGCTAACGTTAGTTACTTACATTTCTCCAGTTGAACAAATCAAAACTCTGTCTCCTGCTTCTATTCTGAACTGCACTCAGCAGCTTTCACCTATTTTAGTGCAGATAATATTAATAATAATAATAATAAGCACGCCCGAACATGCACACACACACACGCAATAGAAAACAGCCAATCAGGAAGAGGGAAGGCAGAATTTAAGGCAGCACAACCAATGAGAGAGGAGTTAAACAGCACACAGCACAGTCACGTGTGCTGCAGATTTAAAGGGACAGGAAAGAAAAAGCAGTGGAGCTGCGCACAGCAGCGTTGAAATGACACCGTGGGAACGCTGAGCGCTTCAAACGGAGGCGTTCCGGGCAAACCTGTGCATGTACGCACGTCTGGCAGAGCCGAACCGACAAGCAGGAATACTCTGAATCAGTAATTTTTTAGGGGTGCTGAGCTAAGATTTAGGGGTGCTTGAGCACCCCTAAAAATGGGCTAAATACGCCACTGCATTTAACTTCTACAAAGAAACCTGTGAAACCTCCACAGTGCTAGGAACACTTTGTGCAAACAAATTCTCCTTCTAATTCTAATTAAGTGACTTCTGAAAGCTTTTATTTAGGGTTACCAGAGAAACAGGGCTAAGAGCAAATGCTCCCACCCCACTTGCCACATTTTTATTTGTAAAAAAAATGTTTGAAAACCATGAATCATTTCTCTTCTGCTTCCCAACAATGCAATTGTTTTGTATGTACACAAAATCCCAATAAACTACATTGAAGTGTGTAGCTGTAAAACTGAAGAATCTGAAATGTTCATAGGGAATTGATACTTCTACAAAGACTTGTATAAGAAAATCTGGATTTTTACAGGAAAAGGGGAGGGGATAGTACGAATTTCTGTGATGTTAAAAAAATGTTACATACTCAATATGAAAAGTGGGAAAAGAAAATGTCAGCTCAGTAAGTATGGGAATTACCTTTTAAACAATAATTATTATCATCTAACTGTGATGGACTGGAGACCTGTCTAGGGTGTACCCCGCCTCTCGCCCAATGACAGCTTGAGATAGGCATGAGACCCTGTATCTATAATCGGGTATAGATAATGGAGGGATTATCATCTGACACTCGCATCCAGCTTAGAAGAGGAGAAAAGTTGCAGCAGATTCTGGTAAGTGACTTTGAAAACTTGTACATGTCTTCACTTAGAGTTATGCTAGCCATGTGCATATGTCCTGGCCTGTAGCGTATCCTGATGTAGCCGTAAAAAATAACACTGAACATAAACTTGACCCTCAGTATTTGGCCGTCAAGCTGCTAGCTACCATTGATTAAATTCTAATCATGAAGTGCCTCTACTGTGCTCATCAATATGTTAATAGTTTTAAACTTGGAGCATATATGAGAAGGTTGCAAGCTTTAGGATGATAAATCAATAATTTCTATCTTACACAACAATCCTCTGTTGTGAGTTTTATGTCGTCGCTCTTCAAAAGCCCAAGTCTAATTCCACAATCTATAGCAGATAATTGTTAAAATATATGTACATAGAAATATGAGGTGGCACAGAGAAAACAGCCTGGGTGGTTGGTCATGTGAGAAGAGGTGATTGTTTACTGCTTTTGAGAATTTGCTATAACGACCTTGCATCATGCTCTTTGTGCATTGTAGCGTCTGGCATAAAAAGCCCTGACCTGCCACAGAAAACAAAGCTGCTCAGCTAGTTCAAAGTCCCAGTTTCACAGCATCACTGGCACATAAACCACAGACTGGTCCAAGCATATGGGAAGGTTACACAGTATGTTCAGAGGATAGTGACACAAACTGTGAGACATTTGTTCTGTGGCTGAGGGGCCAAAAGGGCTTCCTACAGACACTGACAGAGAGATGTGAGAGACTCATCATTTTTGCTCTTCAGACAACTGGGGTGTTTGTTGTGGCCCCGGCGAAGAGCCCACGGAGAGAATTATTTGCTTATTGTGAAGGGTACACACACACACGCACACACACACGCACACGCACACACACTCATACTATACACACATATATATATATATATATATATATATATATATATACTGTATATATATATATATATATATATATATATATATATATATATATATATATATATATATATATATATATATATATATATATATAAATATGGCTGTTAAAAATGATCTGCAGTGAAACCCTTATGACAAAACTAGGCCAGTATATCCAATGAGAGCATAGACAAGATAATTTTCAAGCTGATTTGATGTGACAAATGAAAATAGTCAATAAAAGCAACTGTTTTTATATTTTAAATTTTTTGTCTTTTATTTTAGGGACTGCTTTGTTGTTCCTCCTACAGTGTATGTGTAGTTAGGGCCACCAAAAGTAGCTTGTTGGGTTGGCATAACACTAAACTTTCAAACTTGGTCTCAGTTCTAAAGAACATACTGAATATAGGAAATAGTTATGTAGACAAAAATATTAACAAAAAAAAAATTAGTTGGCTGATTCAAACATAATTTTTTTTTCCTCTAATTGCACTTCCTTATCAGAAGCAAATTTATTGGTTGAATGAAATAATAATTAATAATGATAATAAAAAAAAACATGCCAGGAGTATGAATACATTTGGACTTAGCCGTATATATTATTTTCACACTCGCAATACTCGCTTTAGCAACAGTTCATGTATTTTATTTTATTTTACTTTTGGAATCTTTTACCTAAGATTTCAAAACTTTAACTCAGTGCCCAAAAAGGCGACTCTTAAGACTAAACAGTAGGAGTGTGATCGTGTATAGGGGTTAGGGTTCATAACTCGATTAATCGTCAGGCTAATCGATTACTAAAATAATCGTTTAGGACAGTCCTAATCGTGCATAGTCTTAAGATCTTGCAATATTTAAATGCTATATATTTTCAAATCAAATTAAAAATAAAGTGCTTTTAGGCAGTTGTTCTCATAATTTATTCCTATGTAATATATGAAATGTAAAGGCTGGTTCACACGGCAGGATTTTAAAACATACCTCTCTGCTTCTGTGTATGTGAGCCACTTGGACCTTGTAGAAAAGTATGTTCCCCAATTGATGCTATTCATACTGTTTTTAGCTCAGCTGAACAACCACCCTCTACTCATAGGTAATGCACTGGTGTATACATAGCCTACCAAGATGAGAAGAAGAAAATATCATTTATAACAAGATCAAAGGAGTTTTTTATATATATACTTGTACTCCAGGGATAAATTATACACAGCATGAAAACAGCAGATCTGTTTTCACTGTATTTCTGAAAATATATATATTGATTTTCTCCCTGTGCTCATGATTCAATGCTTTGTTTTCTTGGTGTTTTTTTTTTTTTTTACCAACCTCTGACTTTTGTGCTCCTTAGTGGACCCCAGTGGCCCGGTACAAGTGACAAAATTTGTACCGGACAGGTTTTGCGATTGAGCGAGGCAAAAAATGATTTAGAAGAGCGTAAAATCCACAATAGATAGACTAGTTAAACCTGAAATCTTTATTATCAATACTCTACAGTGACTGCAGATTCCTGAAAAAACTATTTTTAAAACAGTTACCCCCATTAAAAACAAAAGATTCTTAGTTTTTCCAATTTTTTTTTATTAAATATCCTTTCATCCCATGAACTTAATGTCATGCTCTGCAGTACAGTGTAACCAGTGCTTTGACTTGAGGTGTCAGGCATTTGTGAAGAGAAGTAAGATCAGACTCACAGTTCTCCAGGTGCTTCTATATCTTCTGTCAGTGGTAGACATACCCCTCCTCTCTTCGGGGATTAATCACATCAATCTAACTTCATCATGCAATGGGTTTCAACAAGCAGTCATCCTACACTGGCCACAGAGTGCTCTTTCAGTTCTCTATTAGAGATTTTCACCAAACACTCACCAACATGCTGAGAGTAAGAATACTTTAAGTTTTGAGATTTCATATCAGTGCGTCAGCCAATTTTTCCACCAACTGGTATATTCTGAGTTGCCACCTCTTCCCACGCAGTTTTGTCTGTTGTTACTTGACTTTACTAGACTCTTGATTGGTTTCTTGATGCACACATACTGAAGTATACTGCCCACACACACACTGGAGGTCCATAAGTAATAACTTGGAAGGTTTCATTTTGAAAGTAATAAGACTTGCAAAAGCAAATAAAAACAACAGTGATTTGGGAATTATTTCAAAAGTTCTACTTTGAAGGATAAAGACACTAAAATACAAATATACATACAGGCATACTCAATACATTAGAAGATGGGTTCTAATGAGGCTCATTTGTCAGATTAAGTACCTTTTGAAAATAGCCTATAAGCAAGTATTATACATACCTTTCATTAAGTCCACATTCCTGTATTGCACTTTTTATTGGTTTGATGTAATATTCTAATCTTAAATTTCAAATCTTAAATGTAAGCATACAGTCATCATTATTAACAGAAATAATGATTTTAAAACATCAGTCTGTAAGCAATTAAGCTATACAATGTGTTTACCATAGGGGTAATTCAAATTTCTGCCTTTTCATAAGAATACAAACAGTACCAGGGTTTCCGCTACATGCAATTGATTGTGGCGCACTGCCACAGCAAAGTAAAAGCCGGCACATCTTCAGAATTACGTTTTTTTTTTATATATGTTAAAACAATGTAACATATATCAGACATAAATATATACCCTATATTAAATACAACCTATATTTGCACATTTAAACTAACCATAATCAGAGTTTCAAATGAATTTAAATATCATGAAAGGATAAAATGCTCTTTATTTTGAAAACCAACACTGGATTTACTTCCTGTCTGGCTGCAAAGCTGGCTAGCGGCTGAGTGGACGCTATGTGCCGCTCTTAGGAGGAAAGGAAAGCTAGAGACGAGATTCCCGTGCTGCCCATTTAGTGTCTTTGTTGCTATATTTAGGGAATTTTCAAACCCCTCTATGAACTTTTTGCAATTGTGATTAGCAATAAGAATTTTTCTGCATTAATGGCACCTTTACGTGAAAGCACCAATCGTTCTGGAGTCACTGTATCGAGGCAACAGTGAGAACTGCTTCCCTCAGCGCTGTCTCACCGGCATGCAGTCAGAGTAAAAAGGAGACCCACAGCAAAATTAATCAAGCATGCACAAAGGTGCTGGTGATCCCACCATGGATTACAAAGAGGGAAATAAATATGACGGAAATATAGTTTTGAAAGTAGCTTTTTTTGTCTCTGAAAGTGTTGAACCAAAATAATTCCCTGAATTTGATTGACACAGAGCTTCAATCACTCACCTCGTTCACTTTGTATGCCTCTGATAAAAGCCTTTTTTGTAGTTTGTTTAATGTAGTGTGGATTCAGGCAATGTATTAATATTAATAAATCATTTAATAAAGGTCATTTGCAGTTCCAAACATATTTAATAACTATTTTTAATAATTTCTTATTCCTACAGCCTTGGTCATAAATGTTTGAACAAATATGCAAATTGGACGATGGCGTTCCGTTCACTGCACTGTTCCTTCTGAGAGCAGCCAAGTCCCCGCCTTCTGTAGAGCTGCTTTGGCTACTTTTCAACACAGCACGCTCCAGGATGCTACCCCTCCCCTCTCCTCCGACAGCTTTATACAGACCGATTTGCATGTTGCAAACGGTCCGAAATAAAACCAATAGGAGAGTAGTTGTGTCATGTTATCTTGATCAATTTTAGACACATATAACAGCTCAGAAAAACTGCTACCCTTAGAAAACAAGTGCACATGTGCATTGACATGCGTTCAATGCAATGGGACCTTATACAACTAGTCCACAGGTGTCAACACCACACGTGATTGTGAGTTATTATGTATATATATATATATATATATATATATATATATAGAGAGAGAGAGAGAGAGATAGATAGATAGATAGATAGATAGATAGATAGATGGATAGATAGATAGATAGATAGATAGATAGATAGATAGATAGATAGATAGATAGATAGATATAGATATATATAGATATATATATTACAAAACAGAACCAAATGTGGCAGGGAAAAAAGTCCACCTCTCATATTGTTAATTAGAAAAATATTTGTATTAAAGATTTATAAATGTCTTCCACATGGTAGAAAGTTTGTAGAATGTTTTCACCACATGGAGCAGTATTTCACTATCTTTGAATGTCCCTCGTTCCTGTTGAAGACATTCTTTACCATTTCAGCCTTTTTGTCTCAGAGGTTATTTCATACTTAACAGGCTGTAGTCAGCATTGTTTTATTTTATTCTTTGAATATAGATTTCAGATTTATTTTGCCGTCAGCATTATTAACTGCCTTAATTTGAGTCAAGAATCAGGTTGTGTCTGTGACAGAAAGACCTATTTTTTAGCACATTAAGAATGGTTATAAAATCTATTTAAAAAAATCTTCTCATGCAAATAACCCATGGTAAATGTCCCTGATTTTGTCCCAAAATTATCCCTTAAGAGACTTCATATCTCAGTGCAGACTTAACTTAGTTCTACATGAGCTAGAACTTTTATGACCTAATTTTTATCCACTTGGCTCCTGGGACAAAATGCTTTGTGAGGGCAGAAATGGAAGCCATCTAGCTAATTAGAGAGTATAAGTTTACCTA
The DNA here is from genome assembly GCA_037039145.1 of Fundulus diaphanus. Classification (NCBI taxonomy): domain Eukaryota; kingdom Metazoa; phylum Chordata; class Actinopteri; order Cyprinodontiformes; family Fundulidae; genus Fundulus; species Fundulus diaphanus. The sequence continues at coordinate 38,860,854 of CM073133.1, forward strand.
TGGTTATTGATTGGGTTCTCCCTCTCTTTTTATTACAAAAACAAAAACATCATAAATTACTTCATTTGTTGAATTAAATGTCCATCTTTGATATATACTCTGAAGGACCTCATAGTTAATTTCTTTCAGCCATTACATTTTTTTAAGGAACTGGCTTAAGTACAAACTAAAATCTGCACTCTATATGTTTTCTAGGGTCCAAGTTGTACCTTTCACTGGCAATTCTACGTTTTTTTCTTGGGATTGAAAAGATTACAAAGATATATTTTCATTTATTGTTCATCTATTTTTCCTCTAGTGAGAAGCTAAAATGGCTTCTCAGGTAACAACCTAGCTGCAGCTTGAAATGTTTTGAAAAAATATTGCTTCCTACAAGAGCCCTTCCCCAAGAATCGTCATCAGGCCGACAACCTTAAAGGCTTCTGTTGCAGGCATGAAAGGCAGCCGTTCACACCTCCCACCAACTTGTCAACATTTCTCTCTGACACTCTCCCATGCACTAACCACCCTCCCTCAGACCCCTCAGCTGGATTTAAGATCTCTGAGAAAGATGTGAATAGGCTATTTCAGCATTAGAAGAGCAAGAAATCTCCAGGACCTGACAACGCCTCTTCCTCATACCCAAGAGCATGTGCTGACCAACTGGCCCCATCTTTACTCAGATCTTTAACATGGCTACATCCAAAAATATCTAATTGGTAAGGAATCTGCAGCCGAAGCGGAGGTGCATCAGCGTTTGCCCTGATAAGTGCTGTGTGAATAGTGCAGTTAGTAAAAAAGGAGGTAGGAAAAAGAGCCTGTATGCTTCCTACTATAGTTGCCTTAGCATTGTGATGTCCCTTATCAGTGCTAAGCAGCTATAACAAATCTCACAATACTTTGTGTGAGAAGACGTATAAGCACAGTCCATCTCACAAAAATGCATCTTGTAGTTCTTTTTCAGAAGGCTGTAGGCCTGGATTTGACTAGCATTGCCCATGTGCGTTTCCGTCGCTTCTTGACGTCTTGGGCAAAAGGCTGTCCGAAATCAGCACAGTAGTCCGAAGCTCATTTTTCTATCCACAATAGAGTTCTTGCTTTTGTCCTCAAGAAAGGTCAATTTACAAGAGCTAGGAGCAGGATATGGGAGCTATAATTAAAACATGTGAGAGGGCCCCTTGTGTTTCAGACACTCCAAAACTTTATCAGCCAACAAGAAAGGTGGCAATCACAGGGTTAAATTACTACTGGTCTATAGCCATGAGGTCTATGATCATGAAATGCTTAGTGAGAGGTGTTGAAGCAGCTGAAGGAGATCACGGGACCCCTGCTGGGCCCCCTGCAGTTTGCTTACCAGACAAACATGTCTGCAGAGGATGCAGTCTGGGACTACACTTCATTCACCATGACCTTAACCACCCATCCTTGGGTGGTTATTTATATTTGTTAAAGTGTATATGTATATAGATTGTTGGTAGAATTTTGTAAGCTCACCTGTAAGGAAATAATGGTTGAGTCCTTAAGCACCTGAGGATAACACCGTACTCTGCCTCAGTCTTCACCTCCACTGTAAATCCAACCGCAAAAGGCTGCCATGATATATGCACAAACTTGGCAAATAAAGGTGGCTCTAATTCAGAAAATCTGAAAGGTTTCTGGTTTTATTTTTTTTACCCAAACACCCACCTGCACAGTAATTCTGCTTTTTATGAACATGTCAGAATGTGAACAAAGCCTTCAAATATTGTTCAATAATTTCCAAGAACATGGGTTTTAAATTTTCTCTAACTTTTCTCAATGTCTACTGCCTCTTTTAACTAATGATACTCATCATGTCAGAATAGAAGGAGGATCAAACAGATACAGCATTTGACCTTGCAATGGAACAGCAAATTATGCTTAAATTTAAACTTTAAATACCTTGAATGAAATCTGTGATACTTTGAAGCTTTAGACCAGTGTAAAGGACAAACAGTAAAAAAAAAGAACGTTTGGAAGTCTTTAGTTTCTTTTTGATCTGGGTCAGAGCTTTTCAAAATGACTTTATAGGGCAGTTCTAGCATGAAATTATAGAGTCAAGCAGCTGAAGTGGATAATGATATTTTGATAGAGTATTTGTTTTACAAATCTTTTTTTTCATTACACAGTCCACCAAGGAAAGATTTAGTCTCCCTATTGTCAATAAACCTGTTAATAATCACAGTACTTTAAGATTGTTATTCATTTAAAAACATCAAAGGGACTGGTGTGAAATGAAAAAGTAATTAATTTTATGCATTGTTTCTTTGTAATAGTTGTGGGAAATACCGCTCCATTTTCGGGTCAAGATTTTTCTTGAGAAAAACTCCTTTGGTTAGTCAGCAGCTCTCTGTTTCTATATGTTTTATCTATTGTCAATGAGAGTAGTATAAAGTATAGCACTAAAGTAAAAGTGCACCAAAAAACTTAAAACTTAACTTATCAGATCTTTTTTCCTACATAACAGTGTTGGGAGTAACGTGTTAGAAATTAACAGCATTAGTAACGGTGTTATCTTTTCAGTAACAGAGTAATCTAACTAATTACTTTTCTCCTTTCCGGAACGCCATTATGTTACAATATAACACGGCACGTTACTACAACTTGATTGACTAAAGTACCTTTTCTTCAGAGCACACTCACCACTGTGAGAGAGTTCTGTTTCTAGTGCAGGGGTAAAGCAGACCCTGTGGAGGGTGGGGAGTGTGAGACAGAGGCATACGTGACACAGATTGGCTAAAGAGACTTATGCATTGGGCACACAGACGTTCGGGTGTCAGTAACCTTTACAATCTTAAGAGACATTTTTGCTAAGACAGCTGACTGAACCCTATTTAGAGCCGCAAATCTTACACAACCTTTTTTATTTAAAAGAACAACAACTTATACCCTTTATTGAATAAGGGAATTTGTTGTCATTTGTAAAGAACAGCTATTTTATTTCTATTTCATAAAAAAATAAAAATAAAAAAGAGGACGGATCAATTTTCTTTCATGGGATGTTGATTTTTGTGGAAAATAATGTAAATAACACCATAGTTTCCAAACAAATGCCAAGAAGAATAGATCTATAAACATTAACATTATTGATCCTATTAGTGTAATCCATTTTGGGAAAAGTAGGTAGTAATTATAAGTAGTTACTTTCTTTTAAGTAACACTATTACACATCATACTAAAAGTTAGGTTTTAGAAATGTTAAGTTAAGAAATGCTATAAAAGGAAGTGGAAGGAAGCAAAACCATGATAAAATAATTGCTTCCCTTCAAAAGGAAGGTGTATTTTCCATGGTGACCTGACTATTCAGGCTGCTAGTTTATGGAAACAGGGAGCTAGACATAACTTGATAACAAGAGGGATGAATGTGCAACAGCAAAGTTGCTCTATTCTATCCTTCAGAATAGTCCCATTCTACAAGTTATGGATCATAGTGGATTTGGAGATGTTGTTTGCTGGAAATCTCACAGCTAAGTTAAGGCTATGCTTATAATAATAAGTAATATTATCATAAGCACTTGTGGTAGTATTCATTCAAGAGTAAAAGCAAAAGGCTTATTACAAAAAAGAGAGATAATGGAAGTGTATAGACTTGTGAGAGGAGAATGGTCTCATTGCTAATGTAAACAAGCATAATGATACACTTGAAAACTTGAAGAATGACAAACAAAAACATTCCCTTATCATACTTATTAAACAGGCAAAGTGATGATTTTCTAATAGACCCTGACATTATGAACCTCATCAATAAAAATACATACACACACACATATATATATATATATATATATATATATATATATATATATATATATATATATATATATATATATATATATATATATATATATATATATATATACAAATAGATCCATCAGCATTCCCAGAAACAAATCATAGCACATTTATTGGGAGAATATTTTTATATTACCTTTGAGATTAAGATAACACTTCACCAGATACATTTAGCCTCCTTCAGGTGGCTAATTTATGCTATTTCAAATCTGTGGGCATACAAAATTGCAATTAACCTTAACAGGATCTTAATCTATTATTGGATATTATAGTTCCTATTATGAAAGCAGCAGGAGATGTGCTTACTATATTAGTAAAAGGACTCCATCTAAAAAGGAAACTAGAATATTAATGTATAAAACAAGCCACCACATTGTTCCTGGCTTTTCCTTTCCTACAATTGTAGCTTCATGACAAAAAGCAGCATTTGGCTTTTTGAACTCTGAAATGCAGAAAGACTTGCTAGGAGCTGCGACAGTAAATGAAATATGGAAATCTGTCTGCATGAATAATTGAGGGGACGCATCCTCAGAACCCTCTGAATACTTATCAAAGGCAAATTTGTTCCCATCAATATTAGATGTTAAACCAACACGAAAACATGTTACATGCATGGAGATCACAGTTAACTGCCTCATACCAGAAAGTGTTATTTATGTTACACAGTTTAAGGCTAACTTTTTATCTCTTGGCCTTTTGAATTTTGGAATGTTAAGTTTGAGTTAGAATATCCTACTGGACACTTCTGTTTCTGTTTTTACAATACAATTTTTTCTTGGCTAGAAAAGTTAGAGAGGCAGAATTACCAAATGGAAGAATGGGCGGGTGGAGGGGGGCACTTTCATGATTCTTGGGTATTAGTTTGTTTTTCTTCTATAGGATTGATCACGAATGACGTTACATTTGCTCAAGCGGCGGACTTTACAGCTCCAGTTGCCTGGATATTCAGAGTACAAACTTAGATTTGTAACATACGTATTATCAATAATTTTGAAAGACGAAGACACCCTTTATTGTCATTCTAACGTACATTCCAATGAAATTTGTACTCTGCATTTAGCCCATCCTCTTGGGGAGCAGTGGGCTGCCACTGTGCAGTGCCCAGGGAGCATTCCAAGGCTGAGGGCCTTGCTCAGGGACCCAGAGTGGAAGTTGAACCCAGAACCTCCAGAACACAAGCACAATGCTCTAACTACGCTTCACAAATTTGGGTTCAACTCCCACAGACTATATGTATATATATTACAGGCCTATGTTTCAAATTGTAATAGGGCTTATCCCAAAATAAATAGATGAAAAAACAGCTTCTTTTCTAAAGCTGTAAAGTTAATCACCTCAATGTAATCAGACACTCACACACAAGCTTTCCTCCTCAGAGACACACAAACTAAGGCTCCATCCGAATACCCTTAATAATAGCTCCTAGTTCCTGTTCAGCGACCTTTCACGGGGTCAACAGTAAGGAGTCTATCGTGAGGAGGAAAGGAGTTTCGGACTGCTGTACCAATTCCAGACAGCCTTTAACACCTACGTCATCACGTGATGGAAACACACATGGATGATGCGAGTCAAATCCGGGCCTACAGCCTTCTGAAAATGAATTACAAGCTCATATATGCACTCTCTTAGTTCTGGACATTTTTGTTGATTTCCATGAGGGGGATGTGCTTACACGTCAGGCTTCTTAGCACCGGTAACGGACATTGCGGGGTTCCTAGGCAAAACCTGCTGCGATAAGAGGCTCTCAGGCTCCTTTTCCGACCTCCTTCCTTACTGACTGCACTAATCAGACACCACTTATCATGGTGACCACTAATGCACTCCTGCTTTGGTTAAAGAGTCCTCATTCAATAAGGGTATTAGGATGGAGCCAAGAACCCATACACACATGAAACCCCATGAAAAAGAGTGTGGTGTGTTTACCATTATGATGATGAGGAAAGCCATGGGTTGTATGATGTTTTCTTTCCGCTGAGAAAAAGCTAAATAAACGTACCTGCAGAGACATTGCAGTGGCTGGTACTGGGTCTGGAAATTAATTTCTTGCCTCCTTACCACCAACATGTTCCACAGTAAAGCCCTCTTGCTTACAAGAAAAGGAAAGGAAGGAAGGAAGGAAGGAAGGAAGGAAGGACCATATGAAGGAAAAAACTCCCTTGATATGGTCACCATCCCCAAATCAAGAGTCACTCTGAGAGACAACAAAGCAGCACTGTTTTGTTGTTACCATAATATATCTGTTGAGTCGATATTCAGGTTTGTCATCATTCGCGATCAGTCCTATTGTGTATACGCTTTCATCATTTCCTTGCTGTTTTATTATGTTCTTAGCCCCTTAGCCCCAGGATGTCCCAGAGTGCCGCACTTTGGCAGCCCACTGCTCCCTAAGGGACGGGATGGGTTAAATGCAGAGTACAAGTTTCACTGGAATTTCTGTTGCAATGATAAAAAAAGACTAAAATAATAAAGCGAAAGAGAAACAGGAACACTATAACTTTGAATGCCTACAGCATTCACACTAATGGTTATTATTATTCTTAGGACTTTAAATATTTACAAAAGTTTCCCATAGACATTATAGCCACAATTTGTTTTACAAAAAAATGTCAGAGGTTTGTTATCTTGTCAATACACCAATTCTTCACCCATCACAACCTGAAAACATTTGGCGATAATTCACTCATAAGTATAAATAAATTGGAATGCCATTTGATAATTTAACCACATGAGCTTTACTTGTTTACTGAGTTCTCTAGATGGTTTTGGATGGATTAGACTAAGGTCAGTGTGGGTCTGGACAATCTCCCGCCTGGTAAAATAACAGATTTCCTAGGAGACTGAAAACCAGTCAGGCAGAAACAGACATATAAACTACTGCAGCGTAAATAAAGGGTCATCCAAGCCAACTACTACACCAGAGGTGAGAAAGTTGGCAGGCAGGTGGATGGATGAATGGATGGATGTGGTGAATGTGTGTGTTTAAATGTGTGCGTACCAATAATTTTATCCTATCAGTGGATCTCTTCTCAAGGTTTGAGGCTGTGTGCACATGGATGGAGCATGAAGTTTTAAACACAATACGTGTGAATTTGTGGTTGTGGGGACTTACCATTTAGGTGGATCTTATTTTCTGGGCTGTGCACCAACACCGAGCTAACCGAGTCCAAACTGTCATAGTTGCTGCAGCCGAGAGGACCTGTTCTTGTTTCTGTTACCTGGGAAAAAAAAGAAAGAATATCTAAAGTCACATGTGGGGTGAATGTTTTAAAAACAAGTAGAACTAAACAAGGTAGATGTTTGTTACTGTCTCTTAAAATTTAGGGTGCAGTTTGCAGCAGTTGTGACAGTAAGCAAAGGACTATTTGAAGTAAAGCCCCCTGAGAGCAAAATAAAATAAAATAAAAAATCAACAGTTTTTCCATTAAACTCCAAAACCTGCTGTCCCAGCTGTCTGTGATGTGGGGGTTATTGTATGGAGAACAATGTAATCAGGAAAAGGAGAGAAAATTGTTTATGAGTGAACTTTAAAGCAGTCATATCAAAGGATCCAAAAATTGTGTGTTTGTTCATGAGGATAAGCGTGAGGCATCTATTTTCTTTCAAGCACTCTTAAATTGACCTGATTTGGGGTTGTGTAATGTAGTGAAATGTGGATCCATTGATTTAAAATAAGGTTTTGTTAAAAACATTTTTGACGTTCCTAAAGAATTATTTATACTTTCATTTGACAGATATAAAACAACAAAACCTCAAAAATTTTTGTTTACATCATATAAAAAATACAACAAGGGCATAGTGAATGAATGTTTGTTCTTCTTCCTCTATTGTAGTACCAAACTTTGTATGAAAAACAAGCACAGTACTACCGATTCCTCAAACAGTTTGTGTTGTCACATCATGCCGCTTCCTTCATATATCTCTACAGCTTCAGCGTGGACATGAAATACACATAATTAAATATTCCTCCATCTCTTTGCTTACCAGCATGACCATAAGGATTCCTTATTCATTCTCTAGTAAACACAAGACAGTCTGCCATCCCATCACAAGGTCAAAGAAAGGCTGAAGCTGCTGTTACACTGTTTGTCTACGCCAAATTTTTTTTCTGTGGGTCTTCACAAAAAAAGCTAATTTTTGTGAAGTGAAATCATGTCATGTCTGTGTAGATGTCTAACTCTTTGGATGGGCTGTTATTTTGTATAGTGCATATTTATTTAGATTAAGGGTATACAATTCACATTTGAAGTGGTTGGTTCCTGAATTTTACTTATTAATGATTATAATCTCTGTATTGAATCAGGAATCACAAGTCTGAGGTCTCCATTAATCTTGATCATATGAAACCCAACACTGGTGGCAGCCAAGTCAACACATTATTAAACACAACAAGAAACAGAGGCAAATTCAGATGATCCAGTTCGCCTACTTGAATTAGCAGACTCATTGGAAACACCTCAGACTTAAATCATTTCGTTTACTAACTTCACCCACAATGACTGTTGTGCTAACAGTAATAACAGAGACTGCAGTCAAAAAGTTGTGCGATACACACAGTAGATAAAAAAGTCAGATTGGAAGCAGAAGAAGAAAACAGCAGCAACACAACGTAACTCAAATGAACTGCATCATTTTAGTAAGTGAGTCAGAGTATCCCAAGGTCTTAAAATGAACAATTTGCAACATCCGTTTCACAATGCACCTATGCATCGGAATGGGTATGATAAGTTTCCCATCATGGTACCATCTTGAGTATTTTTTACATTTACATTAAGCCCTAAAAAAAAAAAAGAAGAAAAAAAAAAAGAGTTGTATTACTCAGAAACTGCAGTTAGGCCAATAATTATTCATACCCCTGGCAAATTTAAGTGTGAAGTGATCTTTTAGTTTTACCAACTATGTCTCTCCTGACCGGAAGTTACATTGATGCTTTTGAGTCTTGATTTGTATCTGATAGAGAATCTGTGGAAAGAGCTAAAGATTAGGTTGATGGCACAGATCCCTTCCAGCCTCGAAGACGTGGAGCTCATCCCCACAGATAAATCATCAACATGATTTACAGGTGGAATTTAAGTGGAAACATACAAAAATCTGGTCAGAATTAAAGGGGAAGTCCGGTCAACAAGGAAAAATCAGGGGACCATTAGCTATAACTAAAACTAATACGTTCGTGGTTATTTAATGAACTTATCTTTAATCAATAAGAAAATAAAAACATAAATTGTCGTCTGGATCGCTGTGTATGGAGGCTGCCCTTACTGACCATATTTTGGCAGTAAGGGCCGTCTGACATCACATCCTGCGGCGTGGAAAAGCGGAAGCGGCGACAGCATTTCTCTCCGCTTTCCATGCAAAGTCAATAGGAGCCGTTCTACACAGCTGCGATCATCAACAATTATTTCGCATTTTCCAGAGGACTTCACCATTGACATTCGCGAGAGCTATTGTTACATTAACAATGCCCACGTGCATGGCCGTTGGATGTTCCAACACAACTGGTAAAAGTGGAAAAAACATTGCTTATTTCAACTTTCCGATTCATGAGCCACCGGGCTCGTCGCTGGATTGCCAACTTGAAGAGAGCGGATTTGCCATCTAATTTCTGGCCAGAGAGAAAACACGTCATATGCAGCAACCATTTCGAAGAAGAATGTTTTGAACATGACATGAGAGCGAGGATTTTCGGTAAGTTATTTTTAATTTTTTATTTTGAATTTGCGGGGATGGTATCCCTCCGACCAGAGGGGCGGAGGGATACCACATGTGATGTGGTATCCCTCCGCCCCAGCATGTGCTGGAACGCTTTTATATTTTAATATTTATACAATAATGACCACCTGCCCTATTTACTACGGGGCAAATATAACTCAAGTCACTTCAGCGCGATCTCTCCTCCACTGCAGCGCCGGTAAAGCCGTGCTGCAGAGGAGCGAGCGCGCGTGCACACACACACACACACACACACACACACACACACACACGTATATATATATATATATATATATATATATATATATATATATATATATATATATATATATATATATATATATATACTGTAGGACCCGACTGAGTTTGCACTGGAAATAAGTCCGGTTTCTGTCAAGAAACTCTTCTAAAAAAATCCATATCGCTATCAGATGATAATAGCTCCACGGAACTCCCATCACTGTCACTAAGTACTTTATCACTCTCTGCTTCGTACAGTTGTCGCCATCTTGGAAAATAGTACGTCGTGACAAACAACAGAGCGTTGGGACTTGCTAAACAGCGGGTCCGCTGAGTGACGTCACAAAATGGGAGGTGACAGTACTATTCTTGAACAAGATGGGTTCCTCCACATAAACATGATTAAATGAAAATGATTCTTAATTAAAAAAACTTATAATTTATTGCACAGTATATAGTAGTTTTATATTTAAAGTACTTTCAGCAGTTTGATTTCTGATTTTGACCGGACTTCTCCTTTAAGCATTTATTTTGTTCCTTTGATCGAGCAACATATACTGTATGACTTTTAACTTCCTGTTTAATGTCTGTTTAAAAAATAGCTACATATGTGGCTTTTAACCATGTTTTAATGTATTTGTGTTTATCTTCTCTTTTTGTAGAAAGTAGACATGTTTATCTGCAATAAGTGCTATGTAAATAAAATGTACTTACTACTTAATAGAAATTCTAAGAAGTGCTTCACTGTTGTAATGAAATAAAGATTTTACCATTAATAACTGAGAAGGGTATGGATCATTTTCCGCATTTTGTCTTTTACATTGTTTTATTATTACTTAAGAGATACCGGTCTCATTCTTAATTAGAAGAAAACATCTTGGCTAAATAAAAATGCATTTAAATAAAAGTTTCGGGCTTAATGATGTCACTCAAAGCTACTGTACCTTCCTACACCATTAAAACAAAGGGGAGATTTACGAAAGTGTGATACAAAAATTAATAAACAAATAAATAAACATGCATAATCAGACTCACTGCTAGGGATAACATAGAATCCACAATGTTTTAAATTGTGTCGTACAACATGCAAACTCAACACAGAAAGGCTTGATCTGACGTTCATATTGAGAATCTTCAAACGCTATGCTATTATCCTGCCTAACTAGTTGCCCATTGTCAATGCAGCTGCACATGTTTTTTTACTCGGTGTCTTTTATCCTTTATTAGTGAGGTATTTATATATAGTTAAATGTTCCTGAAATAACTGACCATTATTGTCTTCTTGCAATGTCATCCTATTAAAACACAAATGCTTAAAGCAATTCAGAATGGATCAATGATGAATTAAGCACAATTACCACTATATGCCACAGAAAACAACATGATTCTCCTGTGAATAAGACAAAACCCCTGCTGCACACTTAAGAATACAGAACAACACAAGTACTGAGCCTGCATATGGGAAAAAGACTTCCAAATTCTTTACAGCATTTTCTGTCATTAGGGAATAAAACCAAATTTATGCCCATGTCGGATGTCTCTGAAATATCTACTATGAAGGTCCATAAAATATTTATTTCAGTTAAATCTGTGACCTGGATATCAGTACTTCTGAATTGCAGGAAATATATGAACAGTGTTGTTCCAGATTTCTCACATAAGTTACATTGCTGGAGGGTGGTTTATTGGAAAACAAAGAATAATCAGAGCGATGCAGAAATAAAGACAAGTCAAGTAGACAAAGAGAAAGAAAGAGGGAAGAAACAAGGTTCTCAACAAGAATGAGTATGAATATGACAAATGATTCATTTCCTATGTGAGTGTTCAAAATAGCACAGCCTGAGAGGATGGATATGGCCTCTAGCAAAGCTATTCTTCAGCTAAGTGGCCTATCTGGAAAAAGATGCAGCCTGTGCAGCAGTCTTGTTGCTCATATCTTCTCACTCTGCTTGCCTTAAGATTGCATCTATTATCAAAAGAAATAGAAGTTATCCTTTAAGGCACTATGGGTGATACACATCTCAAAAATCTGTCAAATATATACAAAAATTGGAGAGAGAAAGACAGTACTGCGTTCAAGTTAAAGATAAGAGAGATAAAGGCAAGAGGCAATGGAAGATGTGAGAAACAGGAAGAGGCTTTTTTAGCTTGTTTATGTCAGAAAACCACCTTTTTGAATAAAGCTCAACATTTGGCTCTTATTGATGTTTTCATTGATCATGTAACAAAATGTCTTATCTGTTTTCTTACTTATTCTCCAAAGGGGTGTACAGGATGAATATAAAGTGCAGTCCCCATTGCAAGCTAAAATACAGAATCAGTTTTAGAAGGTCTTATTAAGATTTGACTCATACCACCTTCTTTTCTTCACCTCAACACACTGCTAGACCTCTTGGCTTTCACATATCTGTCTGTTTTCATCAAGCTAAACAGAAAAAAAAGCAAATTTTTCAATTTGATCTATCTTGTTGTCAGATGCACAAAGCAGAATTTAGATCAATTTTAAGGGACATAACTGAGAAAAAAAAAAGCATTTCAAGGGTAGCACTCAACACCAAGACAGCAAAGACTGAGTGGTGTGCAGGGACTTTTTTATTTGCTATATATTCTGTGTTCAAGGCTTCACAGTCAGCAGCTTACATTGAGCAGAGCAAGAAAGTTAACTGGTATGCTTCTTCTTCCATTTTCTGTGCTGATTGTCTTTTTTCCCATCAACCGTCACCTGTGATTAGCCAGTTGGAATCTGACACGGAACTCATTCCCAGTCAATGGATGTCTCATGAACACGTGCTACCGGTTTGATGCTACTGAGTAAAGTAGCTATTTTCTATTTTAGAGGGGTGTTAAAACATGAAGACAGAGGAAGAACAAGATAAGCAGCTATTTAAAAGGAAAATGTATTATCTATGCCAAGACATGTCTCAGGTTCTTTCAGGCTGCATGAGATTGAGAGAGAACAAGACTTTCAGCAGATGACAGGAAGCCTGAATGGAGCAGCCACATTGTTGCTTTTTATCCTTTAGCCTTAGTCTGTCATGGAAAAATTCTGGATTTGTAAATATTAGCTTACAATGTTTTAGTGGGTCATGGGCCCTTTGTGTGGCAAAAAAACTTCTAAGAAAAAAACAATAATCTGAGTTTCATTTTTGACAGTCCTTACCTGTGGCGTCTCTGCATTTGGGGCCAGTGGGGCCTGGCCCCACCAGATGTTGCTATGGATCTCTATGTTCACAATAATCAGCCGGACTTGATCGTTCTTTATGTAGCAATATTGTAAAAAAGACAGATTCCCTTCCCGATAAAATTCTGTTAGAAACATTTGTGTCTATATATCTATGTCTGACAAAAATACTGACAAGCTCACTAGGCTAATTCCTCTTTAGGCACCTTGATATTGGGGCCGACCAACAACGTTTGTTTAAATAATGAACATCTGAAATCGCAGTGCGGATGCCCAACACGCTCTCAGTAGAAAGCTGTGGGGCACAAATCTTCACTCTGGCCCCAACCCTGGATCGTCCAATCAAAGTACTGGAAATGCAAACGGTATGTTTTACGTTCTGCCGGATAGTGTGCGACCATCAAGGCAAGGCAAGGCAAGGCAAACTTATTTGTATAACACATTTCAGTACAAGGACAATGCAAAGTGCTTTACATGATTAAAACATTGGAAAATAAAAACAGAATAAAAGCAAGTGAAAAAAAGTGTTGGAATAAAATGTAAGAAAATTTAAACAAAATAAAACAGAGGAAAATGAAAATTAAATGCAAATATTCATCTGGTGTTGGTTGTCCTTGCTAGCTCATTGAATGATTTATGTGAATCTCTTCTGTTCAATAAATTAACATTATTAGTGAGCCTTTATTTGTAATTTTATGTATAAAAATGTTATTACATTTAGCTTATATAAAATAGATTTTCTAGTGTGTTGGTTTATGCTGATTTATCTGTTTAATATAAAATTTATCAAAGTCAGGTTGTATGTATCACAACAAATTTCGTTGCTGCTAATAGGTGTTGAGTTTTTGTACCCCACTTAGCTTATCATGCCAGAGACGCCACTGCTCCTTACAGTCATGCAATGCAAGTTGACAACCATTGTTTCACATAGAAGAAGTTGTTCAAAGTTTGTTTACATGATTGATTGAACATGGCAAATGCAGATACAACACCTATTTGCAATATGGATTCTATATTACAAAGGGATAACTACTGTGGATGCTGCACCATTTTCAGATTTAACCCAGACACCGTCACATTGCCATGCAATAAACATCATCTGGCTCTCTCAGTTCTGGTGCAGCACTGTGCTAATAAGCCAGTGTTCTCCCATAGCCACTCAAGCAGTAAAAAATATCCTGACCATTCAGCACTACCTGTCTCTGTGAGTGGGTTTTTTTCAGCTCTTGCTCAGCCAAAGACAAAACCAATACAGACAAGAAACTGAGAAGGATCTCACAGTTGCTTTGGTCACTATGACTTCAGACTTTGAGGTGCTTATCACAAACAAAAACATGCTTAGTTCTCCCATTAATTCATTAACATTCAGGTTTATGATGCTACTGTCTCAAAGCACAATAGTTTTCAGGATTTAGCTACTGATAGACAGTAAGAAAAAAGAGCAAACTTGAATGCTTTTGAATCACAGTTTTTCTTAAATCAATTTGTGGATAAAAAATTCTGCTGAAAGAAATATCTTTTTTTCTACGCTACAATGTTGGTTATATAGGATATAGTGTTCATGATTTGTTGCAACTGTATTTTAGATAATAGCATCTATTTTTAATTTTTGCTTGTACTGTTTGCATTTAAATTATCTTAATCATTTCCTTTTAATGGCCTATCTAGATTTGCACCTTTTACTCTGTCCATTGTCGTGACAATTCAAGTTCTCCCTAAGGGGATGGAAAAAGTGTGATGATTCTCAGCTAAATGTTTTGCAGCTTTTGCACGTGTTATTTCATGTATGTTACAGAGTCTGTTAAAAATGGTTGTTGCTGATTGAGCTGAATGATATATCAGGCTCATAATTAATGATTGAGCAAGGGACTAGATTCAAAGAATTAATTGAAAAATGTCCTTGACTTATTCCAAAAAAGTTAAAAAACAAAACAACTGGACTTTTTTCGAAGTCTGAAGATGTTTCACTTCCTATACAGAAAGCTTTCTCAATTCAAAATGTCTGGACTAGTGTGGAGCTGTAAGCTTTATAGTACTGCCCAACAAAGGCCTTGTTGGGCAGTACTTGTTGTGAATGACCATGACCTGGATGACTGAGAATCATCACCAGCATGTCCTTGACTTAGTTTGCGTTCGTCACTAGGGGCTAATAGAGTCCCAAAGCCTGACCATTTGAGAACCAATGTTGTCGAGAATACACATGGAGACTGCTGTCTAGAGTTAGTAGTGGTAAGTTATAGGTTGCTTTATACAGTATCAGTGTTAACACTAGATCTTTTCTTTGAAATGTTGTGCAATTATACACTGTTTAAAGTTATTTAATGTTTATTAAATAACCCTCTGTCTGTTAAGTATTGTCTGGTGATGATCAGCTCTTAAGCTGCTATCAAGACAATGGTTGAAAGGGATGAATTCGAGCACTAGCCATCTTTTAACAGCAAAACCTGCACACACATAGAATAAGGAGTGACAACTTATTTTCAAGTCCAAGAATTTAATAACAGAAATAAAATGAACACCCAGAGAACATCACTATGTAATGCTGTTTATCTGAATTAACACAATATTTCGATTAACAAATCCTCTCTACTAGGCTAGTGAAACTTAACTAAACTACTAAGCAAAATGAAGATAAAAAAAGGAAGCTAAGCTAAGGAACTATTTACATGCAAAACAAACAAAAGACAACAAAAGTGGTTGATCATAATCAGATTAATTCAGTGAATCCTTGTTCACTGAAGATCTTATTCCAAAAAAAAACATGGAATGGAGTTAGAAAAACATGTGGCATGTATTTCAATCCATTCACAATGCAAAGCCCAAGTTAAACAAAACATTATTTGATGAAATAATATTTTGTTTAAGTTAAAGAACCGAAGTTCACCTTAAAGAATGTGAATTGTGGTTAAATTAGCTTAACTAATTCAGAACAACATTTGAAATGTGTTTCAACCCATTCACAATGTAAAGCACAAGTTAACCAGAACATTATTTTGAGAAAATAACATTCTGAGGACCGGTTTGTCCTGTAAAATCATTTAATTCAGAATCGCTTGCCTTTGTTTATGCGATTCTACCTCCGGAAGGTAGGGGTCGCTGTAGCAACTCGATGGCTAAGAGGTTACAACATAAAGTTATCAAAATTGCCTTGAAAACCGGCATTAATATACCATATTGATGCGGAAATAAGACTCATAACACCATCGGAGGATGGCGGAGCAGAACAGTTACGCTTTATGCTTTAAAGGCATACTATGCAACATTTTTCAGTTAATTAATGTGTTCCATACCGTTTTGGATGATTAAATGAGTCATTTCAGGTTGAACAAAGGTTTTCTCGGCCGCCCTGGTGGTCTGTGGGGGAAATACTGCACTTGCAATTGCAGAAGCCCGCGCCCACAGGCTCAGAATCTCGTGCAAGATCGCGAGAGTCGGTCTTGCTTTACGGCGAGAACTGCTACATGCCCCCAGTGAAACGCATGCTCGGTGCTAGCGCAGTGGCGATATCTGTGCAGTTATCATGGCGGAACCGGCGATAAAACAGCGAAAGCCCATGTCGGAGCAGGCAAGAAAGAGGAAAAGGGCTCTGGACAGAAAGAGGAGTCGTACATGGGTGAACATCGGGCAAGCTTTTTCCCGAATGGCGAGAGCTAAAAGAAAGAGAAGGCTGCAAGGCTGACGCGGACCTCGCGTTTCTGCTGATGCGATTGTAAGTAACATTGTAAGGTTTCCCTCACGCTACCGCCTCCCAACATTACAAAAAAAAAAAAAAAAATAACTCGATATGCGCCAAAGCTTGTCTCCCCCCCGCTCCGCCGTGGATCGCCGTAAAGCTTGTCTCTCTCTCTCTCCCCTACCCCCCCCCCCCTCCGCTGGTCGTCCGGTAAGCAAATTCCTAGGGGAAACACTGCATTGGAATGGTTTCTCTCTCTCTCTGTGTGCATGTTCATACTTTCACTGTGTTAGTCATTGTTTGTACTGCCGTTTTTTTCGACTTTTGTATTCGTTGCGTTCGCCTGTCTGCTAAGCTCAAAACAACCGCGCCTGGCTTGACGGAGAAACCAGTAGAACAGCTGAGCATATTTACGACAGTGCACTTTTACTTTCGCCCTCTGGGGGGAGCCTCGCTGGAAAATCAACCCCGGTTGCATAGTATACCTTTAAAACGAACTCCTTTTGAAATGTCCGGGACCGGATGTTAGCAAGGCTAATAGCATGTTGGCTAGCGGACGCTCAGCGCTAACAAATGAAAGCTTTTGCTTTATTTTTAGTCATAATGAGCGGCTGGATAACGTAAACATTAATGTCCCATCAATGTATGAAACCCTTGTGGAGGTAACCTTTCTGTTAAACCTTAAAACTCACTCGACAGTGACATGGTACCAAATGCTAGCAATGCTATATCGTTAGCCTTTTGTTCAAAACACCAGGGCTGTGTCTCATTCCGCCTACTTCTACACTTCGAACACTTAGTTTTAAGTATATAGTGTAGATCAGGGGTTTTCAAATTCGTTGAAGGTGAGCCTCCCATAGGAATAGGTAAAGATAACCACGCCCCCCCCAACCACAAACCTACCCCACACAAGTCCCTGCAGTAAATGCATCTTTCTTTTGTGTTCCTGGAATGCTGTGTTTCAAAAACAACTGATAGCCCAACACATGTTTTTTTATTGTATTTCTTTTAAAGTACATTCATTAAAAAAGGCCTATTCATAAAATATCCATCCAAATATTTTCATTTTATGTGCTACTTTTACTGAAACATCACGGACAGAGGGCCTACTTTTAAAATTGAACTGTCATTAGAGCAAATTCATAAACTATTGTTTTCAACAGCAGACAAACTGAACTAAACAGACGCCAATGATAAACTGAACTCACGTCAACAGGAGACGTCAACTGAAATAATAATAATAAAAAAGATAACCTGAATTTAACAGACGTCAACATATTACATATTCCGATTTACATATTTAGACTAATTATACACAATTTAAACCTATTGCTATTTTAACAACCAAGTATTTTATTAGATATTATTTCTTATCTGGTGTATTTCTGATGTTTGGCACTTTGTTTTACCTTTTGTTAAAGTGCTCTTTAAATAATGATGACAATGATAATGATTATGCTCAGAATAAACTTTTGCATCACCTCCCTGAAGCTGGAAAGAAAAGAGACAGCTGGTGTTAAGCGTTCAATGGGCAGGTCCAGCGCGCGAGGTGCGCAGGTCCAGCGCACAAAAAGTCATTGCACTGAAGGTACCCGGATGACCCCCTAAAAACGGGCACAAAATGCAGTGTGTAACGATGGACCCTACTCGCACTAAACGGACGCCATCTTGACTACAAAGCGGAAAGGGAGGGGCTAGGGACGTCGGGAAGATGTTCCCATTTTGAAAATAATGGCGGACAATTCAGCCGAGACAGCCGGAGCTGCCACACCGCAATCATATGAATGTAAGTAATGGTGGTAATACGAGGCATTGTACTCTCGTCTAATGCATCACTTACCTCATGTTCAGCCAATATTTGGAGGATCCTGCGTTGACATCGGAGGCAATGTATTTTCCACATGCTGTGAATGTAAACGATTGTTGTTTGTAAACAAACGCCGGCATATATTTTTGGCGGGCTGAAAAATTTGCGTTCACGTGTGTTGCGTTCGTCACGTCATCCCGGCATTTCGGTAAGCGTTTTAACATAAGTGTTCCTTTTGGAACACTACTAACGGTCGAAAGTGGGCACTACGGCAGTAAGTGGTAAGTGCACATTAGCAGTGCACTGACGGAAGTATTCGGAATGAGACACAGCCCAGGTGTAGAAACGGCTTACAAAACATTTCCCAATAAACCTTTTACTTCACCCTCAGCCCGCTGCCCAAACCTGTCTTTTTCTCGTGTCAGTTCTGTTCAGTTTGGCCATGCACGGAGAAGGAGCGTTGAAGGAGGAAGCTTTGTTGGCTAGCGTTAGCGGGCTAGCGCTTGGCTCTGCTGCCATGTGGTCGGGTCGGAGGCCTGGTGTCCTGGAGACAGTCTTTGCCTCCGTTGCAGTCCGATTTGAGCAGATTTCTCCTCGTGACCATCCAACATGGGCTCTGCTGCTGGAATCTGGGGTTCTCTTCCCTGTGTGCTGAGGAGAAATGCAACAAAACTGCTTTTGGCATGCAGGATCCTTCTTCCTGCATCTGATTATCAGGTTAAAGGCCCATTCATACCCTACGTGTGGCCTTCACGTCCGTATTTCTGTCCGTACGTTCTATCCGTTGACTCCTTCATACCTCCGTCCGTCTTTTTATGTTGAGGTGTGCAATAACCAATATTTCCTCTAGGTGGCAGACATCCCGTTTGCTCCATCGCCGCTTTTTTTATTATTTATTTTGCTATGAGCGCGCACATAGCGCTCCCTAATTGCGGTCCACTTGGATTTTATGACATCCCCTGTCATGCCCACAGCCTCCCCGATTTCTTGAAAACTATTTAGAACTGTTTGTTTGTCCCTGTGCCCCGGACACGACACATCATATATGTGTGGGTAGTTGCGGACAAGCTCCGCAAGTCGTTCCTCGAATTCCGCCATTGTTTAAAGCCTAGAATTATAACCTTCTTCGTGATTTTGTTGACATTTTGTACTACAAACTCAATAGCGCCCCCACCTTTTCCGGTAGTATTGCTCCGTATTGATCCGTTTCGTCCGTAATCGTAAGCTCCCAATTTTCGTGTCAAAATACGGACGAAATCGACGGTTAGAACTTATGAAACACTCCATACGTATCCGTATCCGTCTTTTACGTGAGGTATGAATGGGCCTTCTGACAGCAAACTTAACCTGATCTGCCCGGACATGGTCTCCGGGCGACGAGGGGCTCTCTCCAGATGCTGGATGTGCGTCGGTCAGGCCCGTGCAGGGCCCATGGTCCGAAGCAGCTCTTTCCTGGTCTGAGCAGGAGGCGATCTGTGCAGTCTGAGAAGTGAAGAGCTGAAGAGATCTGCAGAAGTGGGGCTTTGTCTGTGGGAGGAAAGTTTTATCACCAGCAGCAGGACCCCTGGTGAGAAGAAGGAGGGGCCGTCCTCTGTGCCTGTGTATCCTTTACAGCAGGAGTTGGGTTCCTTTGTCAAAACTCTTCCACTGTTCAGAATCCAATCCGAGATCAATTATTTATCATGGCGTTATTATGGCATAACAGAAATGATAGCAAAACGTATTTTAAAGCTGCTACTCTCTAACAAATATATGGTGGGATGTCACCTTTGCTTTTAATATAAATACACCAAGCACAATTCATAAATTATGCTTAGTAAATCCTGTCTTTTTAGATCCACCTAAATATGCGTAACAGAAAACTATTTAAGGGTTGGGCAGCAGAGTTGAGTGAGTGGGTTTTGGCCACAAAAAACAAATTCCTTCTGCCAATACCAAAGAGCTTTAGGTAGAGGCAGTGTGACGATGTGGGGAGACGTCTCAGTCTATACATATTTTGTTAATTTGGTTATCTCGTCAAAAGTTATTAATGAAAAAACAGAAGTTATTTGATTTTTATTTTAAAATACAAAATGCATGAATTCAAAATACAGGCTTGTAGTCAAAATTCAATGAAGATAACTTTAGTTTATTTTTATTAATAATATTAATATAGAATATAAATGCCTTCATGTCTTTTTTCTATTTGAATGAAAATCAACAAACAATGTTTTTTTTGTTGCTCTGTTTAGTTTTTCCATCTTCTGATCAGAAAATCAAATTGTCAAAATACATACATACCCATCTCCCTCACTGAAAAAAAAAAACACAAGGCTTGTCATCATCGCAGGCGGTCTCAACGCAGAGAGATATGAAGAGAGATTCTGCGAGAGATCCTCCAAGATAATGCTTGCCCCCACAGAGCGGGGTTTATCAGAGATTACCTCCAAGAATTGAGTGTGGGAAGGATGAAAGCACTGTCTGCAGCCCTGACCTCAACTCCTTTTAACTTCCTGTTGTAAGGATTTGCATGCCAAAGCAAAAACCTTAGGGACTTCAAAATGACCGGTATAGTGCAGAAAACACACAAAAAGGGGAAAAAACAGACTGAGTCCAAAAATTGTAGAGCTCTGTTTCTTTTTTATAGATATTTGCAAAAAAATGTGAAAAAACAGACCTTACATTAAACAGCAGAGGAGCAGGGATTCCACTTTCTCCAACAGTGCAGGACAAACAAAAAAAACTGACTCTCCCATATTGGAACAACCCAGCTCTTAAAGCACCAGCCTGTACCAACTAAAAAGTAGCAGGGGTGAAACCCTTTACAACATTTACAATTTCTATTTAGGAAACAAACTTAATTAAAACCTCTAGAGGAAAAACAAAAACAACAATGTACATTCAACTTCAACAAATCAAAACAATACTCCAAATCCTAGACAAAAACCAAAACATCTCCCCTCCATCTCAATCAAAATGGATTTTCCCTCATGAGGCTGATTGACAACACCAGGTCCTTATTAGTACTGCTCATGGGCGCGCTTCCATGGCAACACCTGACCAGGTGACCTCAAAGAAAAAAAAAGAGTGGTGAGAACAAGTTCATAAAGTTACAAATACAAATAAACTTAAACCTTTCCCCAAATACTAAAGTACTTTAAAAAAAACAGCAAATGCCTGTTTAAATAATTTGTTAGTGAGGGGGTAAATCCCTCACACTTTCCCCCCCTTCAGAAGGCTCTCTGTGTTCACAGCGAGACAGAAAATCTGCCACACTGTTTTGTTTTCCGGGAATGTGACAAATCTTAAATCGGTAAGGTTGAAGGGACAAGAACCACCTTGTGATCCGACTGTTTGTATCTTTCATGACCTCCAGCCATTTTAATGCTCGATGGTCAGTCTCAAGAGTAAACTCTCGGCCCATGAGATAGTACCGAAATGAGTCGATTGCCCATTTAATGGCCAAGCACTCTAATTCCACTACCGAATATCTGGTCTCCCGTGGAAACAACTTTCGGCTGATATAGGCAACTGGCTTCCTCTCCATTCCTTCTCCCTGCAGAAGTACCCCACCGATCCCCCTGGCAGACGCATCCGTCTGAACTGTAAAGGGTAAACTAAAGTTTGGACTCTGAAGCACTGGCTCTTGACACAGTGCCCCTTTCAAATCCTGAAAAGCTCTTTCCTGTACCCCTCCCCACACAATTTTTGTTGTTGAGGTTCCAGTGAGGTCAGAAAGGGGGGCTGCTCTAGCAGAAAAGTTCCTAATAAACCTCCGATACCACCCTACTAGACCCAAAAATGATCGGACTTGTTTCCTAGTTTTTGGCCTCTCTGCTGCTTTGATTGCCTCTACCTTATCCTTCACTGGTTTTATGACCCCTCCACCAAGGATATGGCCTAAATACTGGAGCTCCCTCCTGGCCAATGAACATTTCTTAGGATGTATGGTCAGACCAGCCTTCTTTATGGTCTGCAGCACCTGTTTCAAATGAATTAGGTGTTCTTGCCATGAGTTGCTATAAATAACAATGTCATCAAGGTAAGCTGCAGTGAATGATTCCATACCTAAGAGCACCTTATTCATCAGTCTTTGAAACGTGGCCGGAGCCCCATGGAGTCCAAACGGCATCTTTGTGAACTGCCACAGTCCCTGAGGAGTCCTGAAAGCAGTGAGAGGCTTGGCAGCGGAGGTTAGGGGAACCTGCCAGTATCCTTTACAAAGATCCAACGTGCTTATATATTTAGCCTGGCCAACACATTCAATAAGGTCATCCAACCTTGGTAACGGGTAGGCATCAAAGTCTGATTGAGCATTCACTTTCCGAAAATCAATGCAAAAGCGAATGCTCCCATCTTTCTTAATTACCAAAACCACAGGGTTGCTCCATTCACTGCTGGATGACTCTATCACACCAAGCTTCAACATGACCTCAATTTCTTCTTTGAGCGCAGCAGACATCTTCTCTGGAATGCGATACATGCGCTGCCGAATAGGAGTACTATTCTTCAGACGAATGTCATGCTCCACCAAATCCGTTGCTCCTGGTTGCTCTTTGAAAAGGTCTGGTGGAATGATAGCCTCCAACTCCTGTTGCTTGGTGAAAGAAAGATGAGCGAGATCAGGTGAAACAGCAGAGTCTTTGACAGATGGCAACTCACCCTCATCATCTTCATCTTCTACTGCACGAACAAAATACTGCTGACTAAGGGGTGGATCCCGTGATTTCCACTCCTTGAGCAGATTAATATGAAAAGTCTGTTTAGAGTTCCTTCTCTCAGGCATCTCGATCTCATAGGTAGTAGCACTTAGCTTCTTCATCACAGTATATGGCCCCTGCCATTTTGCCAAGAGTTTATTGTCAGTTGTTGGAAGTAATAAAAGAACCTTCTGACCTGGCTTGAAGGATCTGCACCTGGCGCTCTTGTCATACCAGGTCTGTTGCTGTTGCTGAACCTCCTCCAGGTTCCTCTTCACTAGGTTGGTTGTCTCCTCCATCTTCTCTCTCATTTTTAAGACGTAGCTAATGATGTTGACCGACTGGTCCTTCTTGCCAACCCAGGATTCTTGAAGAACATCCAGAGGGCCCCTTAGCCGTCTGCCATAAAGAAGTTCAAATGGCGAAAAGCCCGTGGACGCCTGGGGAACTTCACGATACGCAAACAAAAGATAAGGCAACCACTTATCCCAATCTTTGCCATTAACAGAAATAAACTTCTTCAACATACTTTTCAATGTCCTATTATACCTTTCCACCAACCCATCTGTCTGTGGGTGGTAGGGGGTGGTCCGGATACCCTTTATGCCCAGCAATCTGTAGACCTGCTTAAGATTGTTGGACAAAAAATTAGTACCTTGGTCAGTCAGTATTTCTGAGGGAATCCCCACCCGTGAAAACAGCTGGAGTAATGCATAGGCTATCTGTTTAGCTGTAATGTCTCTAAGAGGAAAGGCTTCAGGATAACGAGTGCTATAGTCACATACAACAAGGATAAACCGATTCCCCGCTTGGGTCCGTTCAAGTGGTCCTACGATGTCCATACCTATTCTGCTGAAAGGGACATCAATGATAGGCAATGACTGTAGCGGATATTTTGGAACATTCCTACCTCCTGACAGCTGGCAGACTGCACAGGATTGGCAGTAATCCTTCACTTCTTTATAAAGACCTGGCCAATAGAACCTAGCAAAAATCCTATCATAAGTCTTTTTAAAACCCAAATGTCCCGCCCAGGTAACATCATGTGCCAATTTTAACACCTGTCCCCTTAAACCTTGAGGCACAACCAGTTTCTCAGAACCTGTTTTCCCACACTTAAAATATAGAAATCCATCTCTAAGGATGTAACCCCGTCCTTCAGAATGTTTACAGATTTCATTATCTGAGACTGGAGTCGCTTGGTGAAAAAGAGTCACCAGGGATTCATCATCTTGTTGCAGCTTTTTGAAATCAATATTTGCACCCAAAATATCCTCATCAAGATCTGGCAACCCCAAGGATTTTTGTCTCACTGTACCTGCCATTTTATGAAGCCTTCTTTGTTGTTTGCTTTTCCTCGTTTTGACTGAACTCTCTTCTGCAGGAATATTAGACTTGAAGAAGGGTAGTTCTTGGAGGGAATTTATTTCACCATCCATATCAGAATCTATTTGCTGGTCTGTTTCTGCAGCATCAGCCATAAACTCATAACCATCCCCAGCTAGTTCTTTAGCCCGTCTTTGTGATCTGGTTACCACACACACTGGTTTACAAGACTGGATAAGATCTGGTAAAACCGGAATATCCTGACCTAAGATAACTTTGTGAGCAAGACCTTCTACTACACCCACACTTAAAAGATATGTTTGGTTCGCCACCTCCAAGTAGACTGCAGCAGTAGGGTAAGTTTTATGATCACCATGAACACAGGAAATATTAAGGCCAGGCCCTTCTAGATAGCACTGATCTTCCAAAATAGATGGATGAATTAAGGTCTGTACGCTTCCTGTATCTAGGAGGGCAGTGACTAACTTCCCATTAACCCTAACCTCCATGACCTGTTTTTTACCCTGAAATTGATCTGCAACCACCGGCCTCGGCACAGTGCAAAAATATGCTGACTTAGCCTTCCTTAACGGGCACTCTGGTTTTATATGTCCCTCTTGACCACAACCATAGCAAACTATAGGTTTTACTTCTGACTTAAGCTTAGCAGATGGAAATGTCTTCCCTCTTGGCTTCTCTACACCCGTCACCTGACCTGGACCACCACCCAAACCAGACCCCACAGACTTACCCTGTATAAAACTGGGCTTCTGTTGAAAGCTGTGTCGAAAGGCTTTTGGTCCCCGTCTTGCAGCTAGGAAGTTTTCAACCAACTCTGCCGCCTCTTGTGCTGATGTTGGATTCCTCTCTTTAACCCATACTCTGAGCTCCGGAGACAGTGAAGTGTAGAACTGTTCCAGAATGAGGATCTCCCCCATTTCTTCCTTCGTCCGCTTCTGAGGTTGCATCCACTTCAAATAAAGATCTTTGAGACGATTATAGAACTCTCGAGGGGTTTCACCAGCTCGAACCTCAGGGTCTCTAAATCGTTGTCTGTAAAGCTCTTCATTGATCTCATACTTAGTTAAGATGGCTGCCTTTACCTTAGCATAGTCACAAGCATCCTCTACAGCCATGGCCACGTATGCTGCTCGGGCCCTGCCGGTGAGATGAGGTACCAGCCTTACTGCCCAGTCCTCTTCTGCCCACTGGTAGGCCGCTGCTAACCTTTCAAAGGTTGTTAGGTATTGTTCAATGTCATCTCCTTCTTGAAACTTTGGAACATCTGATTGAGTCCAGGCTCTTTGTACTGGTCCACCTTGGGAACGACGTTGAAAGACTGGCTCTTCATCCGCACCTGAAGAGGGGCCTGGTTGAGGTGGAGATTCACTCTTCTGCCGCATCTCAACCTCATCTCTCAAGTTGCCTACTTGCACTTGTAGCTGCCGCCATCTTCTCTCCTGCTTACACTCCTCTTTGTCCCATCGATCAGCAAAGTCCTTCTGGCACTGAAGACATTTTTCCAGCATGGCAGCAATGGCATTCATGTCCAGTGATGTCGTTTCCTCCCTGGACTGCCGGACTACAGTTGGCTGACCTGTAGCTCCATCCTGCTCCATCTCCTCCGCTGACTTTGAGTCTGCAACTTTAAGGGTTTTCGTCTGCTGTTTTGGGCCCATCCTTATTGTGCTCTTCTGGACATCGGCGTCACATCCCACCACTGCCACCAAAATGTAAGGATTTGCATGCCAAAGCAAAAACCTTAGGGACTTCAAAATGACCGGTATAGTGCAGAAAACACACAAAAAGGGGAAAAAACAGACTGAGTCCAAAAATTGTAGAGCTCTGTTTCTTTTTTATAGATATTTGCAAAAAAATGTGAAAAAACAGACCTTACATTAAACAGCAGAGGAGCAGGGATTCCACTTTCTCCAACAGTGCAGGACAAACAAAAAAAACAGACTCTCCCATATTGGAACAACCCAGCTCTTAAAGCACCAGCCTGTACCAACTAAAAAGTAGCAGGGGTGAAACCCTTTACAACATTTACAATTTCTATTTAGGAAACAAACTTAATTAAAACCTCTAGAGGAAAAACAAAAACAACAATGTACATTCAACTTCAACAAATCAAAACAATACTCCAAATCCTAGACAAAAACCAAAACATCTCCCCTCCATCTCAATCAAAATGGATTTTCCCTCATGAGGCTGATTGACAACACCAGGTCCTTATTAGTACTGCTCATGGGCGCGCTTCCATGGCAACACCTGACCAGGTGACCTCAAAGAAAAAAAAAGAGTGGTGAGAACAAGTTCATAAAGTTACAAATACAAATAAACTTAAACCTTTCCCCAAATACTAAAGTACTTTAAAAAAAACAGCAAATGCCTGTTTAAATAATTTGTTAGTGAGGGGGTAAATCCCTCACACCTGTGTTGTTCCCTTTCCACTGTCCCCTCATGCATGATCAGTATGAAGAACTGTTGAAAAGTTAACAACACCATGCAACTGACTGTCCACAGTTGTTACCTACTCATTTAGGAGGAGGGATTTCTAAAAAGTCAGCAGCTATATTTACATGAACACAAGTAATCGCAACAAAGGCCCGATCAGAATGAAAATGCGTCACGTAAACATGGCAGTTAGAATATTGTGATTGGATTAAGGTCAATTGGAACGACATTGTCTTCGAATGAGACGGGTGGTTTATGCAGATTGTTAATTCGACCAGCGCTCATCTAAACACTTGTTCAGATCATGTCATTCGGATCAGGGCAAACTGCCCTGACTGTGCATTTGTGTCTCTCATCCTGTAATACAGGAGGACCAGCAGCATGTGTTGCTAAGCCTGGAGCTTTATTAGCGAGTGCAGTAACGCCTCCACCGTTCTGAGAACATGGTATGGGTCCATTCAGAGCGCTCAGAAGACAGAGAACGAACACAATCCTGTGCTTGTTTACATATGTAATTGTTAGTTTTCCATGTTTGTTTGTAAATGATTATTCAATTAACTTTAAAAAAATAAACCTTCCAAGTTTTATTTGGCACAGACGGAAGTACAACTTTTTAGGTCAATTAGGGACTGCACATGTCATGGTGCTTGTATTGTGACTAAAGCCTCCATGTAAAGGTAAGTCTTGATCAGATTAACTGAGTTTTTGCCCATTTAAACAATGTATTTGGATTATTTTTTTCTTTCAAAAGTACCCCATGAAACGTGTTTTCAATCTGAACACAATCTGATGAAGGAATTTTGCGCATGTAAACATAGCTGGTGACTGAATGCAGTCAGCTGGCTTTCCCTTATGACAAGGATCCAGTTAGAACATATGCTTCTAAATCTGCCTTTTTTTGTATAGTGCCATGAGACAAAACTTATTATGAATTGCTGCTTTGTGAATAAACTGAACTGAACAGTTGTGGGATAAACCAGGTTGTGCTGTTCATGTCATAGTGACCAACACAATCACACTGGTTGGCTTATGATAAATGCTATTTGAAGAATGACATGCCAGTGTTCGACCAAGCTGATGACCAGCGAGAGAGGAGGTGCCAGGCTGCTGTGGCTGTGTATGCTTCTTCCACATGTAACTGAAGCCCCTGTTTGATGAATGAATACATTTTTTTCATTGCCTTTTTATAAAATGTATTTTTTTCATCAAACTTCAATCATTCAATTCAATAAACATCACAAAAACAAGAGTCAATAGAGGAATGGGTTATTTGGCACTAGCAGAGAGAATATGGCTAGTATTTTTACAGCCCAGCCCATATACTTAACTCAAACCCACAAATTAATTTTCATTACAAACGATAAATGGACATAAACAGGCTTTCTAATTATAAGACACATTGCCAGAGGCATCATTGCAAGAAAGAAATAATCAACCAAATGCAAATTTCCCTACTTTTCTGCCAAGCTTAATTAATGACCCCTCACAAAAAGAACACTTGAAAAAAATACATTATGCAGTTCTTATACATTCTTTTATTATAGTTCTGAAAGAAATTTCAGGTCTGTATCAGCAGTTCATAGTTTAAAAAACAGCGACTGGAAATCCACCACAAACAACTGACCAAAGCTTCTATAGCTATTGTTACTGTATGTCAGAGACAGTTTAATAACATCCCACTAAATGTCTTACCCTGTTAAAATGTGGCCAAATAGGTCTTACTTAATGCAACTATGTTGTTATTTCCTATCTTTATGTATTTTAATTATACCTCAAAGCTAGACATTTTGAGTCAACACACTTTCTTTGTCTGCAGGGACCATGAAGAGTTTTCAGCTTCGCTCTCCGCTGAGTACACGCTGGGCTTTTAGTACCTCCCGAGAGGAACTTCAATGACAATTCATCTGAGAGCTGCCCCCGTCTCTTAGTTTGTTTAAAACTCCAAAAGAGCTCTTTAATGAAACGATCAATCAACCTTGGATATTTTACTTTCAGCAATCACTCAGTAACACGCATTATCAAAACGTCTCAGCATTCCCCCAATGATAATAAAGGTGTTCAAAGTTCAAATAATGTGAGAATCCCTTGTTCCTTTTTTTTTTTTTTTACATCTGAAGTATTTAATGCAACACTGCTTCTATCAAACCGTTGCTGTAGGTGAAGCAAATATAAAGTCATACTGATTTTAAATGTCTGGTGATTCTGCATAATTCCACATTTATCCATTTAACCACAGGGGTCATTTATAATTGTTTCCCAAAGTATAAACAGAAAAAACAAAGACAGATCTTAATAAACTTGCAAAAGATGAATTCAAAGGAGACATCATATTTCTCCATCTTTAACTTGTTCTTCATGGGGTTCCTGTTAAATTTGTAAATTTAAGGGTGAGTGGACAAGTAACACATTATATTGTGATTGTTCCATACATTGCCAATAGACTGAGTTGACTTGTGGATTTTACAGTTAATTGATGTACAATTATTGATGAACCACTCCTAGTTTCCTCTCTCTTTAAGACAGTCTACTAAAATCTTTCTCTTAAAGCTTGTTTTTAGAGTGGCTTTTCATTTTTAATCATGCTGCTTCGTAACTCTGTCAATTATTTTTTGTGCAATTGCTGTTGTCAGGAACTCTCTTTCTGTTAAAGGTGCACTTGGTCTGGTGCTGTTCTGATCGGCTGTGAGTATTTTAGGGGAGGGCCACTGACGGTGTAATATCTCACTTTTTCTTTGTCATAGAAAGTACTCCTGGCTCATAAATATTTGATTGTCCTATTCTGACTCCCCAATGATTTACTTTTTCTGAATAAGTAATTGAGGATTTGTTTAGAGGGAACCCCCAGAGGGATTTATTTTTTTTACACTAAATGGAAATGAGGTTCTTGTACAAAATAATAAAAAAAATAATCTTTGCTTTTTTGGTTTATTGATTGTATAGTGCATAATTACAATTAATAAAATAACACTATAGGTAAACCAACAGAAAAACACAGTAGTTAGGAATATGGTTTAGATATATTGCGGTAGAACATAAACTACAGGATACAGTTTTACAGATTCTGGACTGACGTGCAACAACAACAACAGAATAAACAGAAAAGGTTACCATTACAGAATTTCTGTGTAGAGGATTTTGGATTTGTGATAGTTAGGCTTTTTTGCATGAAGGAAAACCAGGAAAATGGGGCCAGTGATCAATATTGTATTAAAAACAAGATGACTGATGAGTCTTTATGGGCTTCATGCCTCTTATGGCCTGATATTATTAAATGCTTGCACTCTGTGAATAATTACACACTGAGTACATCCTCATAGTGATGGGCAAATGAAGCCTCATGAAGCAATGAAGCTTTCCAACACTTTGCTTTGGAAAAAGGTTTTTTATTCGATGCTTCATTCATCACTCACTAGTGACATCTGCTGGTGAAACTGTAACAACCTTGTCACTTAGTTGGATCATACTTCCAAAAATTAGTAAATGCAATATTGTCACAAAGTTTTCATCAAACTCATGTTTAGTAAGAGGAGAATCAATGAAATCATATTTGTCATGTTTTAATTATTAAAATGGTTTGTAGCCAATCTAATCCTTGACCATGAGTGGTTGTATTGGGTTTTCTTTTATGTCATGGACTTATTTGACAATGAAGATATGTGTTACTTTAGTATATTGAGTTATTGTTGGAGCAGACTCTATGCTTTTAGCTTGAAACTTGCTTCCTGAAAAACAGAATTTGTTTAAAATCATCTCTTCCTGGGAGTTCTAGTTCTGGTTCTTAATATTAAGTTACACATAGAGTTTGCCTTTTCCAATGGCTTTTAGTCTGTTTTGATGTGTGATTCTGATGTATCTCCTGATCAAACAAAAGAAAATTTAGAAATTTCTGGATTTTAGGTTTAATTGTTTTTATTTAGGAACAGGACTTTTTTTTCACTGTTTCAGATTTTTGACGGTTTCTCCGTCGGCAAATGACCTCACCCACGAAGCAACAGCTTTTATTTTGAAAAATGATATGCAAAATGAAGCAATGACGTGGCAGATGTAATGCGAGGCCCCGTTTGTTGTTGATCACGTGATTTTCCTCAATATGACACAAGCTCCGAAGCCGGGCTTCGTCTGACATGCTTTGTTCTGCTGGATGACTTTTCATGCTAAAGGAAAGTTTTTCCCTTTCTGTTCTGATCAAATGCTTGCTCAAAATAAGGGGTTGTTGCAAAGTCAGTGACATTTTAATCACCAATTTATGATCAACTGACTTAGATTGTGTTTGATGAAATTTCTTTGGACCTATTTGGAGCAACCAAAAAAGGATTCCAAAATGACTCAGATTTGTGAACAAGTGATTATACTACTACACGGTGTGATTTCTTTTTTAACTGAACATTTACAAACCTTTTAAAATCACTTCTTCATTTATTATATGATGCAGAGTTGCTGTTATGTCCCACAGCATGTACGGCGAGATTTGAGTTATGATTAATAACGTAAACACTATTGGATCAAAGGACTATTGAAGAATAAGAAAAAAAGGGGAAAAAAACTCTCTTTGCCAAAAAAATAAACTGGCGACCTTAACTGTTTCCATTATCTATATTCAAAATGTATGCATTGTTGAAACTATTTTATTTATATGGGATTTAGGCTTTTACCTTTAAGGTTGTGGTGCATGATTAAAATGCATCAGTTGTAAAATTTATTTAACAATTGCTGAGGTGTTTAAATAGAATTCAGGCATCTCAGTGAAGTTATTGTTTAGTTACCAGGCTCATTCTGACTTTCCACAACTGCAAAAAAAAGGGAAAAAAAAGAAAGAAAAATAAACCCAAAAACACAACAAAGAAAGACATCTTGTTTGCATCACATAAAGCTAGTTTCTGCCTATAACCCCGAACGGCAGAATTCTCACAGACACAACACAAACTCTTTTCTCAGCAAATGATTTTGTAAATGGATATGTGGCTAAGATTCATCCGCTTTCTTTGTGGCGAGAATGATGATATGCTTTGCTCCAACCTCCTACTGCCTGCTGCAATGACACAAAGCCCAGTGGAAAAACATGGACGCAGGTCAAGTACGTCCCACTCAGTTCTCCTTCCTCTTGTCTGATGAGTTAGTGGGAAGGTATAAAAGGGGATCCTTTTCATGGCTTTTATGTCTGTGTTTGTATGCAGTTTTCATGTCTGCTTTTTTTATTTCACATTTTGTTTTCAACGTACTGAAATTTTAAAATGTGATTTATTTTGTTGAAAACCATACATTTGAGTTTTCTCAAACGTATTATGTTTAGATTATTGGGCTGTTCTTCAAGATCCAGCACAACCTTTTTCATACAGGCTTTTTCAGGTTTAAGAAACAGTTGCCTTTCTGTAATTTAGCTTACTTCAGTTCTAGTTATGCTTTAGATTCTGTTTTTATTTCATCCCTCGCTCTGTAGTTGGGTCCAGCTTCTAACAACATGGTTGACAAATCAATTCTCTTTACTCATCAGTAACTAGATCTCCCTCAGCTAAGGCTTTAAACAGAGACTGCAGACAATTTCTCCCTAACGAATAAACACTGGAAGAGAACCTGCTTTCTGCTCATCTACCAGCCAGGTGTAACTACTGTAGTTGCAAAATCTCCATTTGTAAATAAGTTTCATATAAGTTTATTATTATCTGTGATTATTATCTAATATAATCACACTTAAACTTAATAGTATCATTTGATGTGCATGTACTTTCGCATCGTATTAAAACGTTGCATTTTTACTTGAACTACATAAAACATAGAGCAGAAAATGGGACTTTGGTACATCTGGTGTATACTCACTAAATAATGGTATTTAGGTGGTAGCTATAGCACATGTTTCACCTCACCAGGATTTCTGAAAGACTGCAGAGTGAGATCTAGCTGTGAATTACTCTGGCAAAAACCCACAGCACCTTGGAAAAGTATTCCTTGAACTTTTTCATAATTTTTCAGGTTATAACCAAAAACCTTAATGAATATTGTTGGAGTTTGTATGATAGAGCAGCACAAAGTATTTGCCAAGTAACTTTGACGTGGAGAGAAAAGCAGTTGTGCTTTTCAAAGGATTTTCTTGGTAAAAATCTAAAAAGCGTGGCCTTCACATGTAAAACCTTGTGCCTTGTAAAACCGTCTTTCTCTGCCATTTCAAATGGAAACCTTTGGGACTACGCCATATTTAACTGTGCAAATCTGAAAACTGATATATTTCCCTATTTTTCTTTGCAACATAGCATGAGCTCAGTCAGATTGATGGGACAGCATTTTGCAGCACCAGTTTCCAAGTCTTGCTACAGATCTGGAAGGTCAACCACTACCTCAGCCGTAAATCTTTCGTGTCCTCTGACAAGTTTGCCCTGTGGTTGGCTCCATCTAATATACCATCAACTCTGAGCAGCTACCGTGACCCTGAAAAAGCATTTGACGATGGTTTGCTAGTGTTCATTTTATCCATTCGCATTTACATGTAGCTTATTATGGGTTTCTCTCAACACAGGCTTTCTTCTTGCCACACCTCCATAAAGGCTAGTTTTTGGAGCCATTTGATGAGACACCCTTCCACCTGAGCTATGAATCTCTGCAGCTCCTCCAGAGTTACCAATCCTTCTGCAAGGCACGGTGCATGGCTTAAACAAAACATCCTCCAGGCACTAACTGCTATGAGTCTATATGACTTTGCACTGAATTATGCCTTGACATCCAAATATTCTGTAATTTAATTGGATTTACTGTTTTATCAGTAAATTCATTTGCTTTTTGCTGCTCGTATTCTTTTCCTCTGCTTTAGTAAAGGCTCGCCACATTAAAAGTTTTTGAATTCAGACCAAATTCAGTAATTTCTTTTAGACAGGACAGACCACAATAACAAAACAGCCATTAAAATGTATAAAGTATGAGGAATTTGATGAATACCATGCAGAAGTTATTGTTACAGCATCAATACAGAATTTAAAAAAAGTAACAATTTAGGCACCCTTTGAGGATTTCCATTGTTGTTTTCTTAACATAGAGCAGAGGCCTTTCAATGAAACCAGTTCTGACAGTTTCAGTTCAGATTGGAGGGCTTTCCAAGCAGAGGGGGCAGAAAAACTGAAAGCTTTCTTTCTCGTTTCACTTCAAACGTCAAGAGCACAGACATACAAAATGTCATTTGAACATAAGGCAATGCTAGGGAAAACAGTGGCACCTATTAAAGACAGATCAGAGAAAATCTCAAAAATTATTTATTGTCTCATGATGTAACATTCAGGAAAGGCAAGCAGAGCTAAGAGAGTTAGGGTAGGGTTCATTTACATATTTACATATTTGAAAAAGAAAACCTGGCAGTTACTAATAGCACTTTTCCCAGCAGAATGGTGCACTGCAAACTCAGTAGAGTTAAATTCTTACTTTCTCGTTTAATTCAGCAAAAGAAATGTATCTTTACTGTTGAAAGATGTTGCATTTATAAAGCAACTTAAACTTTTTCCACAACGCTAAAAGAGATTGCTTTGATGATCAGCTTCTCTTTTGCTAATTTGTTATGAAGATAACGTTCATACATGCCTTTTTTAATTATTTAAAATTATATTTATTTTCACTTTCAGAATCCCCTTTCCCCAAGGGTAAAATTATTCATTCCAAGAGGCTTTTTGCTCCCTGTCTTGTCCAACCATTCGAGTCAGTGGGAGAGCAATGAAGTGCTTTGGGCTCCATTTTATAAGGGCTCTTGGAAACAAAAATGGTCTGAGAGCCAACACAACCTTTGCATACTGAGTTTTCAGCAAGTGGAGGGTACTCGGACAAAATACTTATTACGTACAGGCTTCATATGAACTTGGCACTTAACCAATTATATGTCATTTCAATCAAATTTGTTATTTAAGTTGATGAAGAGAAGCACGGCCCACCCACCCACACACCTGCTGTTGCCACAGGAAAGCCCGCATGTGAAAAATATATTTCTTGGTTATGCTATCCTGGCAGTCACAGGGGAAATAACATAATAAGATAATAGGGGCTTTTATCCATTTTTTGTGTATTTAAACAACCAAGTTTAACCAACTGTGCATCTCAGAAATTTTGACTTAAAATAATTTTGGATTTCATCTTAATTCTCTGAACTGAGGTCTGCCATGTAAAGGTGATACTGTGGGGGGGAAAGGTAGTTTTGGCCTTAAACGTCTGTTATACCGTTGATTTGAAAGTTTTTCTTAGCAGTAAAACAAAACCTTTAAGGACAATTTTTTGGACTAATATTTTTCTCTCACACATAGTCCCACTGCATATTTACCACACTAAGACGCTGTAAATTAGACCAGATGGCATATACTAGGGTAAAATATGTACCTTCATATGTGTACAATTCCCTTTGAGACCTTAGAGAAAGTTGACATTTGCCATGCTGTGCTCCCTGGGAGACTTACAGTCCATGAACCATGTCATTAATCTACTCCTGCCTCTTTA
Organism: Fundulus diaphanus; assembly: GCA_037039145.1. Lineage (NCBI taxonomy): Eukaryota > Metazoa > Chordata > Actinopteri > Cyprinodontiformes > Fundulidae > Fundulus > Fundulus diaphanus. The sequence continues at coordinate 38,896,169 of CM073133.1, forward strand.
GATAAAAAAATGCTGTTTCCTTGAACCCCTTTTTAATCTCTTGAACCTTGAAACCATGCACTGCAACAATAATCTTTAAAAATGATTGTTTGTTGGAGCTGTTTTTTTACAGGCGCAGCGGCGAGCGATATCACCCTGAGGAAGAATTTTATGAGAGTGTTAATGTTGGACTGTCCACCCTCATGATTGTTTGGTTGAGAATCTATAAAAAATAAAAAAATAATAAAAAAAACAGCAAATAAATGTGTGTTTGGCAAATAAGCACTCTGCCTTTGTATGCACAATCTAGTGTATCCACAGCATCTTGAAATTAACATTTCTCAGCAGGAAACTGAAGCAAAGACTATCCATCTGGATGGGTACTGTAAGTACATGCTGAGTAAATGAGTGCAGTACCTTAATGGCAGAGGTGGCAATCTGGAGGTGGTGGAGTCGCCTAAGGGTGCTCTCCCGATCGGTGAAATAAGAAGCCGCCAGCTGATGGAGCAGCTCCAGAGACACCACAGAGCTGTTGCTGTTGCCCTCGGACTTCTTATTTAGCTTCTGCTTGTCCAGGAAAATGGTCAAAGACTCTTCTCCTGTGAATCAAAAATTGTCAAATCAATTTATTAATCTATCCCTGATTATAAAAAAAAAACGTACATATCTCCTTGGCTATAATTTTTTATTCAGGAATTTTGAACGTTTTAATTTTGTCACCATGGTTTTATTCTTTGCTCAGTCATTTAGATGACTTACCATTTTTCTAGACGTAGTCCTCTTATAGCAAACAACTACAGGCCATTCACCATTAGAAAATTGTTTTACTTTAGTCGTCTGTGAGTGACTACGTCAGCTAAACTTACAATTAGCTGGGGAGGAGTGTGATTAGAGATTAATTTTGTAATATTTGCCATTCAAAATGAATTTTGACAAATTACTATAACACTCCTTATGAAACATACATACTTTTTCCTTTTAATGAAAGGGTGGACAATATTATCCAAGTGGAGCTGAGCAGTGTTTGCCAGTTTACTGAAACCTAATAATTGTTGAAGTTTTGAAGTCAAAGCTTGCTGGGGGCTCTGCTTTATCTGGCTATTACCCAAACTCCAGCATTCGGTATTATCCAACACCTGGGAATAAATCTGGTCTCAGAGCAGCATAAACGTAAGAGGGGCACATTAAAAAGTGCGAAAGGTGTCAGCACTTTATGCAAAGCACATATGCTACACAATTTAACATGTGTGCATTATGTAGAAGGTTTTCTTATTTTCTTATCTTTGTATTTGCATCCATCCAGTCAAACATCATGGGGATAGATTAGAAGAGCCCTGTGGTCAGTCACCTCAAAAGGCAGAAGCGCTATCCCAGTTTAAGTGATCGCAGTGCTCATCTGGTCCGAATGAAGTGTGTGGCAAATCCGTAAGAACAAGAACAAGGTTCTATTTTAAATGTTTGTTAACTTGTCAGTAATTTGAATACAGCTCTTAGCGGTGCTCCTTCATTTTAGTTATTTTTTTTGTCAATGTAAGCGTCAGGAAGGCAAGCAAAAAGTGTCTTATTTACATTATTTAGGACATGCAACTACATGTGAGTCGCCACTTATGCACTGATCCAATGTGGGTTAAAAACTTTATCTCCAGCCAAAACATTATGGCCGTTTATAATAACAAATAACTAATTTGCATAATGTGAGCACAAACCCAACCCACCTGTGAAATGTCCATTGATCCATAGCAACTATTTGTGATAAACGACACTTTAAAAACCATGAACAACCAATCACACTTCAGTAAGGGCCACTAATTGTTCTTAATCTACGTCCTCTTGATCAATCGTGTTGGGACTGAAATAGGGGATTAAAACTGCCACTCTCTCAAATGCCTTGCATAGCGCTATGTGCTAAATTTAGCAAACAAAAGAAATCTGTTTAAAAAAGCACACATTATTTTCGGACGCTATCATCTAAATCAGAGCAGCGTGATGACTTTGCAGTTGGGTTTAAATCTGGGGCAGGGCATTTCACTGTGGAGTTTGTATAATCTCCCAGTGAATGCCCATTTTTTCCCTTTGAGAACTTTGTTGTCGTTCAACAGCTCAGGCTTTAATTGGGCCAATTCAACTAAATACTCAAGACAGTCCTTAGCTGTGAGTATGTGCATGATATGGTTATCAGTTCTGTGTGTCTAGGCATCATGATGGAATGGAGAGCTGTCCATCACTACAGACGTCATATCTATGACAAACTTTTTGTCCATTGATCGCTGCAGATGGACATCAGCCCCCTAAGACCCAGAACATGAATAAGTGAGCATTAAAAATGGATTGGTGGTCTAGTTGAAAGCCAGAAGGCTTTTAGACGCAACGTTGTGTTGCCAAATGTTACACTTGCATACTTAGCTTGTTGACAGACTCAGTTTTTCAAAGCTAACCTACTTCTGCTGTAATTTCTTTTTACATTAATCAGTCATGGGCTGCCCAGTGGTACCATTATTACCCCTACTGCCTTCCACTAGTAAGGTTCTGGGTTCAAAACCCAGCCTGAGCTCCTTCTGCATGGAATGTGCATGTTCTCCCCATGGATGTGTGCGTTTTCACTGGGTACTCTGGCTTCCTCCCATAGTCCAAAAACATGGCTGTTAAATCAATTGCTTACTGTAAATTGTCATTATGTGTGCATAGTTATCTGTGTGGTCTGACGTAATAAGACCAGCATACATGATTTAACGGTTGCAGGTGTTAGTTATTAAAACATGCTGTGACTAGTGACACTGCCCCCTAACCAAGCAGTGACCGTTGTGTTTTCGGTGCGACTGGAAATGGTTGGCAGCAAACAAGCAGGTACTAAAAATAGTAGCGGTTCCACATAACCATTACTAACGAAAAAGCAACTTGACTCGTGGTACTAGTGCAAAAGGGTGCAGTTCTGTAACTGTGACCTTCCTTGGGTGTACCCTGGCTATCTCCCAAAGACCTCTAGAAATATGCACCAGCCCCTTCGTGACCATACATGGATAAACAGGTTTAGACAACAGATGAATGGACGATTAGTCCAATAATCTAATGTTAACTAGGTCCTTCAAACGTGAAAGCTCGGCTTAGTCAAACAGCAACTGAGAACGTTTTGAGGTGTTTTCGAGTGGCTGGATTAGCAAAATAGTATTAAATCCCACCCGCTGCTTATCTGCTGAGAAGAAGGCAAATATGATAAGGAGTGCAAATGTCAAATTAATATCCCCTCTCACCCTGTAAAGCAGGTTTGTTTTAACAATATAAGCAATGTTATTCAATGGTTCTGATTCAAAAAGTGTCTCATTATGGGATGTGCCCCTTCTGCATATTCCACAGAAACATTTATCTTATCACACTACTCCTGATCAGCTGGTGATTGTGACCCTTGCATCACTGACCATTTACGTTGACGCATTAAGTAGTAGATGTCGCGGTCACTTAATCGGCTGGCTTGCTGTCATTCCATTAAGTAATCCTATTATTGCAGACTGATGTTTCAACGATACATTATATAGACTTAGGTCATTATTTCTTTTGTCAAACATGTCAATACTGCTCAATTTATAATGATAAAAATGACAATTCTAAAGCTCCACAGCTTCATTAAGTGAATTCACTTGCTTCTGCTTAAGCAAACTGCATTTCAAAGATTGATGAAGCTGGCAACACAGACTAAAATAAAACAGCAATGGAGGAAACTGGCAGAACAAAAATCAGATCAACATCCAGAATGTGCACTTTTGCTCTGCTTCAGTCTAATCAGTATGCAGACTGGTTGTGCACATTTAGCTAGGACTGTTAATTAAACATAAGAGTCTACCTATCAGTGTGACACTGCATTCATCTCTGCTCTGTCTCCCACATTCAGGCTCCAGCACATACACTGAAAGCCGACTCCTCAGCAAAACTGCGTGATGGAGCTATTTGGCTACGTTTGGTAGAAATACCCTGTATATGTAGCAAACAATGGTTTTGTGTTTTGAGGAAAAAGCATTTTTTTGCCTTATATTTTTATTTTATTCTGCAGGGGTCAACACTGAATAAAGCTCCAGCATATAGCTATATGGAGAACAAGATCTTAGATCTGTTCCTTTGCAGTTTACATAGACACATACAGCTATGTATATGTCCTTCAATGAAAAAGGAAAGGGGGAATTCCTCCATTGAGCAAGAAATACTGGGTAAATGCTTCAGGGTATAAGGCGGGACTCTAGCTTTCCTTCCTATTTGTCTACAGAAGCATACTGACAGGATATCACTCCTATTCCTAGAATGAGTACCTCTTCTATTTTGGTGTGCCCAATCAATTCCAAAGAATAAACACCTGCAGGTCCTTCTTACCTCCCAGGGTAGCAGAAACCAGGAAGTGGGTTCCATACTTCTTGATGAGGTTTTCGTTGATTTGCTGCAGGCTTGGCCGTCGCCCCAGTAACCGCAGGTTGCGTAGGAACTCTGGTGCTAAGGGCAACGGCGCTTTGAGGAAATCTCTCTTCTCTGTCGCCAAGCTGTTCACCTTCCAGTGGCTGAACTCCCTGCAGGTATGAACAGATTTACAAGTGAATGCACGCTGTGTCCTATGGTTACTTCACCAGGCCACAATCCAGGGCCTGCATACACAATGACGGTTTTCCAGAATGTGCCTCGCCTCTATCGAGACAGTTGTAAGTTATAGCATTATATCCATGATTGATCACATCTTTCTATCTTACAAAATCTGCTTTCGACAAGGAAGATGAAAGAATATCTGAAGCGGTGTCTATATTTTAGATCTTGTGTCAACATGTGATTTATCAATCCATTATTTTTTCTTCAAAGTTATTCTGCAATACACAGTCCATCTGTCCAGAAGTTACCAAAAAATCTCATCCATAGTCCACTGGTAATAGACACCAGTCCCAATGCAAACCGAAACAGAAATAAGAAAGCACAGAAAATGGATCATTCTGTTATTGAATGGATGCCTGACTACTGGTTTTGTTTTTATTCATTAAGTCCTAAATTTTTCTTTATTGTGGAACTTAATCCTGTATTAATTCATTCTGCCACCTCTATCTTTGCTCTCTAAACATTGTAGACTCTCGAAAGGATGAGAGTGAAGATTGTGCCAGTTGACATGATTAAACAGAAATGGTATTTGTTAAAGTCAAAACACCAACTTCGTGGTAATGTAGGGTGGATTACATCAAGGTCAGAGTGATCATGCACACATTTCTATCAACATTTCAGACTTATGTTGCTTTCTGGCCAAGCAGGAATGTATGTAGATGAAAGCAAATGTATGGTGATTTTCTCCAATACATTTATTGTGTGCAAAGAGAACAGAAACATCACATGTAAATGACTACAAAGTACAAAGACATGATCATTATGCTAACACATGCATAATAGTGTGATTTAAATGTTTAAAGGACTTTGTTTTATAGATTATTTCAGCTTTGACCTGTGTGAATTGAATTTAGAAGTTCTTGGCAAGGGTTAACTGGCCCAACATCTGGTACTGGCTAAGACATTTCAGCATACATAAATACATCCTTATTTTCTTAAGTCAAAACTGCGTCAATTATGAGATTTGTTTTGGAGAATAAAGTTACAGTAAAACATAGCAGTTAATCTGACAATATACATTTAGGAAAGCTGGCAGAAACAGACCAAGGTTGCCCCACAAGGTAGAATTAATTCGCTCTAATGAGTTGTTCCTGATCTTTTTGCAAATAATTTCCAGTTAAAATCAATAGCAGAAATTGTACTTAAAATCATATCTTTTTAAAAAAATACAGAACATAAACTTGTGGTCCTGGTACTCCCAAATAAATGTTTCACATGGATATAATAAAAAAATAAAATAAAAAATGAGCTCATTCTGTTTTGCATGACATGAGTCATGCACACACCCATAGATGTATGTTCCTTTCGGCTGGGGCACTGGGACCACGGTGGTTCTGCACAGTGGGGGACACAGGGGAGGTCAGACATAGAAGGTGGCTTGTGAGTGCACAGCAAGCACCCTTCATTAAAAACTCTGATTATTTGTTAATAAATCATATTAAGTGGATGCAATTGCAGGTAATCTTTTTTTTTTCAATCGTAATGTTCCTTAGTTTGATTTGTTTACTGTAAAGCAATATATGTGCTATATAAACCAATGTTGACAATTAAAAGTTATAGTTTGAGTTCATTGCATTTATATATACCACACATAATAACTAAAAAATCGGATTAGTTTTTAACATTAGTCATTTTTCAATCCCCAAATAAATAAGTTAAACGAATAGATCTTTCCAAGGCTTTTTCCAGTCGGCAGCATCACTTATCGAATTGGGAATGCAATTCTAACATGCCTCCTCCAATTACATCTTGTTCAAGTTTTAAATAATGGCTCCAGGGGTCAGAACCTGCAATTATGTGTTAATTAGAATCACAATATTAAAGTAAAAACTTTTTCTTTATCTGTATTCTCTCTTCTGCATCTGCTGTGATCGTGGCGGAGGATGGAACACCTGGGACCTGACACGAAATAGGTGCAAATTGCTCTTATCTGCTGTAATCAATGGGAGGGATTGTTCCTGCATGTCTTTTGTGAAAACTGCTTTGTGCAGTTCAGAAATAAAAATGCAGATGCATGAGTCAACAAAACAGAAAAAGGAAGCACTACACATTAACTCAATAATAATGGGGATTTGTGTTCCAAAATTCTCTGAAAGTAAGTTTAACATTTTAGTCATGTTTAAACAACAAATTTAAATCTTCAGAAGGCTACTACTGTGGGTGGGTGATTGGTGATTGTATGTTGTTCTGTAAATGCAGGCCACAAGATTGGGATTCAGACGTAATGCCTGCCATTGCCTTAACTCAGAAATCTGAAGCTAAGTTTGGCTTGCAAAGCAAAACACTTTCAGCAAAAGTAGAAAACAATAATAAGAACAAAATGGTGCTGCTTGATTTAATGCATGATAGAGAACAGCCTTTGTTCCCAGTCTTGCTCATAATCTAGTCTGTTTACATTTGACTATGTAAAATATCAGTTATGAATGTGCTAATTAATTAGACAGAGTGTTACCACTGGGGGGATCTTAATCAAGCAAATGAGGATTTACCACTCTTTAGTCCCATGCTTTTGCTGTTTGGCTAACTGAACGATTAGTACCAGCAATGTATTAAACTTAAAGTTATATTTTTTATAATTATGAGCCTAAACAATAGCATTATTTCAAGTCTTCAGGAATATGCTTCTTTAATGAGGACTTTGCAGTAGTTCTACACTTGTTGTGAAATACAAAATGTCTTTGCCTTAAAAAACTTTGTTGTTCTTCTTGTTACTTTGAGTAAAATAACAAATTTTATATCAAAGGAAACCCGACTCGTAAATTTAATATAACATCGTCCTGTGTTATACATTGTTGATTACTCCCCACCTAAATATGATAAGAATTTTATTCAACAGTTTTCTAAATTTTTTATGGATTTTATTGCTGTTCATGACAAAATTTTATTTTTTGTGGATTTTAATTGTCATGTCTGTTGCCCTACTGACTTCCTGACCTTTGAACTTTCAAGACTTTTAGCTTCTTTTGCCTTGGCACAATCGATATGTGGATCAACACATCAACTTGGACAAATGCGACATCTTGTCATCTCTTGTGGGTTAGCCATCTCTATTTGTAAAATATCTGAGACTGCTATCTAAGATAATTTTCCTATTATACATTGTGAGGTTACCTCTCCAGACAGTAGGCCAATAACAGCAGGTTGTTACCGCCGTATTCTTCAACCTACTGTTGAAGGTGGAAGACAGTTCACTGTTGCTTTACTGAACTCACAGCTATACGCTTCTGATGTCAAAAAGGGAAAAGCTCATTTTTTGTCTGAACTACTTTCTAACAGTAGTCAATGTCCAAGGGTGTTATTTAACATGAATAAACCATATTATTTCCCAATCAACCCCTGTTCTGCTCAATATATTAGTCTCCATGTGGTCTCCAATAGTCTCTAATAACTTTCTTTCCTTTCTTACCAAGTGGACTCTGTCCGATGCATCACTGGCTCATCTATCACTGTCGATCTCTCTGTTGTTCCTGCTGTTTCAGCTGTATCTGACCAGTTTGGACCTGTTACTTTTTTTTTAGATAAGATTGTGCATGATATGAGCCCCATTAATCACCCTCTTCACTGTCTTCCATCTAAATTGACAAAACTAGGTATTTTTAAAACACTTTCTAATTTATCTTTTCTTTCCAAGGTTTCTTTTTTCATTAAACTTTTTATAACTTTATTTATATCAACTTGAACTTATTTTAAAGAGCAATGGAGTTGAAAAGTTTCAGTCTGGCTTTAGATCAGCATTTAGGACAGAAAATGCTTTATTAAATGTACATCATGTCTGTCGATCAAAAGTCTCCTGTGGTTCTGGCTTTTTTGGACCTCAAATCAGCACTTTGACAAGGTGGATCATTCTGTTCTTTTGTCTCAATACAACCCCTCTGTCAGTATCTGTGGCAAAGCACTAAAATGGTTCACCTCCTATCTGACATAATAATTTTACTTCTTCCAGTCCTCCTCTTTCATGTGAGGTCCGTTAAGGCTCAATTCATAAACCTCTTCTACTTTTCCTCTTTAAGCTGCCATTTGAAGCTCTTAGAATAGAATAGAACAGAATAGAATACCTTTAATGTCTCACAATCGGGGAATTTGGCAGGGACAGTGGCAAAAACACATATCCAGGATACACCTTAGTTACACACTAGATTAAGTAATTTGAATAAAAAGCTAATTTAAAGTTAAGTTCTAAAGCAAAGAGAGTCAACTTATCAGACAGGGGGAAAAATGAAAATATTGTGCAATTATTAATTGATAATGCAGCATATTCATGTAAAAATTCATAAATTACACAAAAAAACCTATATTCAATTTAAACAGAGGAAAGACAGCAGCCAATTACAACTTATAACTGTCAGGATTCGGTTGCCGTGCTCTGTTTTTCTTCTCTGCTTCACAGGTGATTGCAGCTGACGGGTGGGCGTGGTCCACACCTGCAGCACGTTAGACACTCTCTTGGCTGGCATTTAAGGAAGACGCGGCGAGCAGGAAGACGCCAGAATGTTACCCCGATTTGGTATGCCTAGGCCAGAACCTGTTTACTGAAACCTCGTACCTGTGAGTCTTTTAAACCGTGTCTTGGATCTAATTTTTGTCTCCTGTTTTCTTCAGTGTCTGTGTTGGATTACTCACCCGAGTGCTGCCCGTGATTCGAAGACCAGCTCTGCATTCAGTTCAGCTTAGATTCTTCTCTGGCGTCTCGCCTCTTACTCCCTTGGTGTTACCAAGCCGGGCTAGAGTTCCCGTTCCCCTGGATACATCTGGTCACTTGGACTTCTCCGGTTCTTCCTGCCCCTCCTGCCTGCCACAACGGTGGCGTTGCTCGGATCCTCCGTCAGTATCGCTGCTACCAGTCACCCGTCACTCAGTCACCTTGTTCCACCTCGGAGCCACGGTAACCGTTCACCTGACTACTCATCCTCCCCGGATAGGTTCTCTCGGCCAAGCGGTAAGCGGCGCGGCTTCTAGTATTTTTCCCTGGTTCGACCCTCTCTAATTATTCTCCCCTTTTCTGCAGAGCTTCCAGCTTCGGCGTTCCGACCTCCCACGTTGTACAGTCTGCTACTACTGTAGTTTGAGCCTTCAAATAAACATCTTTAGATCGTTCCTGTGTCTCCGTTAGTGTCTACATGTGGGCCAAGAACTTGAAAACCATGACAGAAGAACATTCTGGCCAAACTAACCCAGCAGACACTTTCGGCCGGCAGCTATCTGCCAAACAGGACCAAATACAGGCTCTAGGAGCTGCGATTAATTAAACTCATGACCAGCTACAGCATGTTACCGCCCAGCTCAGCCAGCTAACAGCGGCTCTTACTTCCGCGTCGAGCCAGCCGGCTGCTGCAGCGTCAGGCGCTTCTTCCCCAGGTAATCCAGCCACTGATTCCGCTGATCAATCTGCGCATGTCTCCGAGGGCTCTTCACGTAACCCAGATAAATTGTAGAGGGTTCCTTTTTCAGTGTTATTTAGCATTTAATCGCTCTCCGCGTACCTTCGCTTCCAACCATTCCCAAATCTCTTTTACATTACAGCTTCTGACGGGTCGAGCCCTTAGGTGGGCTGAGTCCCGTTTTCCCGATTGTAGATCCTTCGCTTGTACCTTTGACGAATTCATAAACGAGTTTAAGAGTGTTTTGTCTGCTGAATTAGATCCTGTGCAGCAGTCCCGTCATCTGTTGACCCTGAAACAACGCGGACGTCGCATTTCTGATTTTGCTGTTGAATTTCGTACCTGTGCTGCGGTTCTCATCCTGGCATCTACCGTATCAGTCTAAGAAGACCGTTTTCTTTGATTCTCTAGATGATCCGTCAAAGGATGAACTTGCCCGACTTGAGGAGCCGGAGTCCTTCGAGGATTTTGTGGCTCTTGCCGTTCGAATAGATGCACGTTTATGAAGTAGGTCCCGGGCTCGATCTGAAAGACCCACTCGTTTAACGGTTCCACCTGCTCCAGCAGCAGTTTCAACCAAGACGGCTGGTAATCCAACGTCCCCTCCTGAGCCTATGCAAATTGGCCGCGTTCGTCTCACTCAGGAGGAGCGTCAACAACGCTTCTCGGCCAATCAGTGCCTTTATTGCGGGGGTCCAGGTCACTATGTTAACTCCTGCCCGATTCGGCCAAAAGAACGGGTCAGTCGCCTATAGTGGGGAAGACGACGGACCGGTGTAATGTTTCTGTCCCCAAGTCTTCTCAAGATCCCGTCTTGTCCAGTTTCTGTCTCCCAACCTCTTTAGTCCTAGATCAGGAAAGACTTAGTGTTTCAGTCCTTGTAGATTCCGGTTCCGATTTTAATCTCATTGATCTGGAAGTAGTTAAACAATCACAGATTGAAACTATTCCATTGCCCACTCCACTCCAAGTATCCGCGTTAGATGGAGAACGTCTCACTCTTATTACACATCAAACTAAGCCCGTTGAACTGATTGTTTCGGAAAATCATCGTGAGTTTCTGTCTCTGTTTGTCTTTCCCGTTAAACACTCTCCTGTAGTTTTGGGCCTTGCTTAGTTACAACAACACAATCCTCACCTTAACTGGGCTGAGTCCCGTTTAGAGGCCTGGTCTCAAAATTGTCATTCTCATTGTTTAGTGTCGGCCCAGCCGGTCCGACACCCTTCCAAATCCCCACCTGAGCCACTGGACCTGATAGATCTGAGTTCCCTTAACATCAAGCCCGATGCCCTCTCCAGACAGTTTTCCCCTCTAGAGCATGAAGAGGAATCTGCACACATCCTGGTCCAGCACTGGACCAGCTGGACTCAAATATGTTCCTCAAGCCGTTCGTCCTGAGGTGCTACACTGGTGTCACGATTCCAAGTTCTGCTCATCCTGGCATCTACCGTACTCAGTCTCAGGTTTCTCGCCGGTTTTGGTGGCCCTCCTGGAGTAAGGATGTGCGGGAATACGTCCTCGCTTGTCCAGTTTGTCCGCAAAACAAGCCTACCAATCAACCCCCATCTGGACTACTCTCTCCATTACCCATTCCCAAACATCCCTGGTCTCACATCGCTCTGGATTTCGTCACTGGACTCCCTCTCTCTCAAGGCATGACAACCATCCTGACGGTAGTCGACCGGTTTTCCAAAGCATGTCACCTCATTCCCATCCGCAAGTTGCCTAGTGCCCTGCAGACAGCTCAACTCCTAATCAGACATGTGTTCAGACTCCATGGCATTCCGTCTGGCATTCCGTCTGACATTCTCTCTGACCAGTTCATCTCGCAGGTTTGGAAGAACCTCTGTTCTGCTCTCGGTGCCCGTTACACTTTAACCTCAGGATACCACCCACAAACCAATGGACAAACATAAAGAATGAACCAGCAGCTGGAAACCACCCTCCGATGTCTCACTGCTTCATCCCCGACTGACTGGAATAAGTTTTTGCCCTAGGTTGAATACGCACTGAATTCTCAAGTCTCGTCAGCCACCGGTCACTCACCGTTTGAGATCTCTCTAGGTTATCAACCTCCTCTCCTCTCCTCTCCTCTCCTCTCCTCTCCTCTCCTCTGATGAGCTCCGTCCGAGCTCCGTCCGAGCTCCGTCCGAGCTCCGTCCGAGCTCCGTACTTTACTTTTAAAAATAAACATGACTTTGTGGTCAGGGCAAGCTATTTTCAGCTGTGCCTTTTGGCCAAAATGAAGACTTATTTTTTATCATCTTGACCTTGCGAAGCCCTTTCATGCCTTTATTGGCTCCAGATTTGACTACTGTAATGATTTCTATGTTGGTGCCTCAAAGTTGAGCCAAAATTACCTACAGCTTGTCCAGAATGCAGTGTCCCATCCTCTATCACCCCCCTCCCCCCCGCCCCGACACACATGTTTTACCTTTCTTTAATTTTCTTTACATTGGCTTCCTGTTTGCCTTAGAATGTATTTAACATTTTACCGTTTGTTAATGGCCTTGCCTGTCCTTATTTATCTAAACTTTTAAGTGTTTGTGTATGTAGCAGGTAGTTGGGGTAATCCGATCAGCTTTTATTGGATTTTCCAAGGTGTAAGTTTAAACGCTGGGGTAACAGGACCTTTTCAGCGGTGGCAGGCACAATCTGAAACCAGTTTCAATTGGATATTCAGGTTCAAACCTGGGGTTTTTAAAAGCAAATTGAAGAAGTTTTTGATCAGAGAGGCTTTTATGTTCTTTAGAACATTCCTTTTTAACTGAGTTATCGTGTTTTCTGTGAACTTTTTAATGTGTTTTTAGGATTTTATTGCTATGCGCTTTGGACTCCTTATTGGGATGTTTTAAAACACTTTATAAATCAACAGATGAAAGGAAATGAGATTACAACAATTATTACCAGATTAATGATCTCTATTTCATAAAATGAGTGAAAAAGACAGCCCAATTTTTCCAGAAACTATTTAACTGAAGAGGAACAGATCTGTTTGCATTTCTCAAACCTTTATTTTTTGTCGAGTCTAATTACTTCTTCAAATAAATCATAGAATTCTTGAAAACAATATGCTGAAGAACAAGGTACATTTTGCATTGTGTTCTTGCAAGCACATTGGATTGATAAAGAATTATCAATCATATTATGTCCATCTAAGGTACTTTACATATTAATGCAAAAATATTTCTACCCAGTTCAACACTGAAATTTTAAAACATTTATGGCTTGTTTAGATTTGCTGGACATCAATGTTACTTGCTTCTCTAACTTTTGATAACTTTATGGGCAGCATTAGACAAATGACAAAAAATATTCCAACACATTAAAAACAAGTTAGCAAGGGAAAAATTTGTAGTATTATTTTAAAGAATATTTTATAAGATGCATATTGTAAAGAGACAACTTGAAAAAACATGACAAAGACAATACACTTTAAGCAGCATAAAGTTATTATGGTAAATGAAAACCTGGTGCACTGTCTACATGTGATCCAAAGATTGAAGCATCTCTCAGGTCCAGTTTCACATATTTTTCAGAGTTGGGCAAGGGATCAGTTCCAACCCTCCTACTGGCCTCCTATGGCCAGACAACCTATGCCAGAAATCTTCGAATAGCAGAGCACGGTCTTGATTTTATTAAATTACCATCTTTCTCTCCCTCTGCTCAACAACAGCAACATGCTGAATTTTATGTCAACATAAAAAAACACCTTACCAAACCTAGAAAGCTTAAAAGCTATAGCTTTGATTTATTGAGGTTATTTACCTTTGGCTAGAAAACAAAGGGTAGAATAGGGAAAACATTGCTTGTTATTTGTCACAAAATATAAACAAGATTTTGTAGATACATATTAAGGTTGTCTTGTTTTATTTGAAAAAAATAATTGTATTTTCTACAACGACAAATATGGCAGGCTTTAGGTTAACAACCGCTGTAAAAGTACATTTAGTAAAAGAACAAACAAAAAACAAAAGCAAAACATAAAACAATTATAAACCAGTGAAATTGTATTATCTTTGGTATTTTTAAGTGAATCATTAAGAAAATAAATTTGTTTTCTTCAGGGATTGGATTTGTCTTCCAATCAAGTCTGACCAGTTTCTCCATTCCTGATTAAACAAAGCCTCCCTCAAAGCATTATTTTTGCCACTTTTAGATTTCATTGTGGGAATGGTATATTCAAAAAAATAGCCTGTGTTCATTTCATTAATTCATCAAAGAGAATGCATGAACAAACATTTTGTCAAAATGTGTCTTCATCAGTACGTAACACTGGTAGTCTCCAGCCGGGTCATTTTTGTCTGCTGTTCCAGGCAAGACAATGAAATCTCCAAGTGACGTTTAAATTAGCTGCTTACTAGCTAGACATAGCTAAACCAAATGCTGTGTAATTGATTCATCATCAAGTCCCTGACAATGATATCATCATCTCACTCCTTCTGCCCCTGAGTTGTGTGAATGTTACAGCGAGACCAGCAAATCTGTACGGATGCACTTCATCTACATAAAAATGCGAACAAAACAGGCTTTGAACATAAGTGGCATGAATTTCAGTGGTCTGAAACAAAATACCAACGGTGACACAGTCCTTTTCCCATGAGTGTGCTTTCTTCCCTAGACACACGCACTTAGAGTAGAACATACACTGGAGGAGGTATAAACGTACTGTATCATTGTCACAGTTTCCTACTAGCTCCTACCTTTTTTGCGGTCAAAAGTTTACCATTACAGACAACACAGTACCATAATTATTCTGTTGACAGCTCAATAGCTACTTGGAAATATACAATAGGCCAGTTCTCCCTGATATTATACAGTAAATATGAATGGGGTCATTCAGGCAGTACTACAATAAAGACAGCAGCAGGCTGTAATTAGTTTCTGGCTCTTGCATTGAAAACTTGTCTTCAAAGGAGGACTCAGTTTTGTTACCATTTAGTACAGAGCATGACAAAGCTGTCCTTAGAAGGAATGGCCTCAGGAGCATACGGTCACACTTGTGCTTCATTAGGAGGTTCATTTTCTCTTAATGTGCCAATTAAGGTCTGCCCACAGCTGCACATCGCAGCACAACACTTGTACAAGCTACCCGGAGCTCCGGCCACACTGTTCTGTTTTCAACTACGGCAGCTGGGGTGTGAGGGCACACTTCGGAGCAGCAGGGAAAAGGTGTAAAGAAAGAAAAGGTCAAGAGGAACAGAGAAAACCTTCTCTTTCTCAGCTGTTGTTTTCAAAGACATCTACCCTTACTTCACTTTCATGAGCTTCCACTTGCGTTCTCATTGTACTCTCCTCTCACCGTCAAGCCTAAGATGTATCACTTGTGAAACACTTTTCTCCGCATGACCACAGCGCAGCAATGCACTTTGTTCTCTCTCGCAACTTCTGCTCCTAACCGCCATTCTCTGCGCCAACTTCCCAATAATTGCTGCAGTCACCAACTATTTTCCCCCCTAATTTTTATCAAAAACAATGATTAGTTAGTCCTGTGTATATCCATAAGAAAAATTGACAGTTTTGCAATAAACAAAAACCTTCCTGCAGTAAATGTAATATTTGGAACTTCAGTTCTGGTAGTTGTACGTCGCTAATTAATGCAACTACAGTGCCTTGAAAAAAAACAGTTTGATTTATTTTTTTTACACATTAGTTTTTCTTTCAAGTACTTTGGGGGACTTTATGTCAGAGAACCAGAAAAAGTTAAGCGGAATTGTGAGGTGGATGAAAAGTGACACAGGGAAGGGTACATCAACACACCAGACCTCACCTTATTTAAAAGGACAGCTTTTCTCCAAGGTCCCACTAAATATCACTATAACCTTACAGATTTAGCCACAACATTAACCTGCCCCAGGTGATAGCATCCTGAGTCTTCAAGATGTGAATGTTTGATGACTCCGAAGTGTCATGCTCAAAAGGCCTTGGCTGAATATTTGTGAGATATCAGAGCATATAAATGAACAGCCGCCAGGGTGAATGTACCCCATAATAACTAAATGCATCATATCTGTGTAGCCGAGATGCACAATGTCATCTAATATGTGTAAACACAGCTGTTCTGGGAATTCCTTAGATTGTTATTGGGGAATTTTTGTAAAACAAATATCTTGAAGGTACTGTGCAATACTAAAGAAACAAAGAAAAGTCTTTAAATTTCAGCAGCAGTTCCAAGTACAATTATTTGATCTCATTCGTGTGCTGCAATCTAAAATTCAACACGTGCATGGGGAAGCACTATTTGTGGCTCGGTATTTAGTCCAGCGAGTCACAAGACGGCAGTAGTCGCAGACTGATTTAGTGCTGCTGATGTAGACTGATGTGTTCTTAGAGCTGCTCTGCAATGAGTGAGCACAGCAAATGGGGGAACTGATGGTGACCGGGCCTGAACAGCAAAGAAGCACACTGCATCATTTACTTTTCTCCTTGGTCCGTTCCCTAAGAGTTAACAGTAAGGCTTCTAGCCGACCGCTTGGCTAATGATGATAGATTGTGTTAATTAAAAGGTTTTAGTACAGCACTGATTGCACCTGCAGCTCTGGCACTCATTTTTTGCTGAAGAAGAGGAAATTTAGTTTTTAAATGAATAAATAAATCTCCACCTATACATACATTTATTTTAGACGCACCTCCTGGCAGCATGCAGGAAAGAGTAACACATGGATGCTGTTGTTGGCTGTCAGATATCAGATGATATAAAATAATGGGTGTCGGGGTGAATGCACCCAATATTAACCATTTTGATTGGATTTTGTGCTCTTGAAAAAAATTCTGTTTTGTTTCCCAACAGTCAAAGTTCGACTCAAAAGACGAAGAAAAACTAAGAAAAGTAAATCCATGACTGTCAAATTTAGTATGCATGTGCATATCTGCATTCCAAAAAAGTGCATAGTGCAAGTTTTGAAGTTAAACATTATTTATTTTCTTTCCCAATGCCTGACGTGTAAAATGAGTTATCCTCTATTTACCCCATTTGCCTCTATAGGCTGGATTAGTCAGTTCATGAAAGAGCCATTCGGGCCGAATCCTCTGGCCGTGCGTGTAGGTGTGATGCACTGCATGTTCTCATTCATCTAGCTACTTTGTTGAGTCTCCGCTGTAATCGCTGCATTAGCGAGAGGACACAGGCTAACTTCAATATTTATAGCTTTCTTATCTCAGAAGACATTACGGCTCTAAACAAAAGACCTGTGCAGTCGCAGCAGCAGGTGCTTTTCCTCTTCTTCCATGCACGTGCACAACACTGGTGACATGTTAACTTGTTGCCAGAGAGGGCGTGCATCTGCAAGACTCCTGGAACTTATGCTACGCTCATTTAAAAACATATTTTTTAAATAGCACTTCAAGTAAAAAGGATATTTATACAAATCAGGTTGGATCCTAATTTAAGAAATAGTTGTTTTAATAAAAAATCACATGTGGCACAATTATTGGTACCCGTGACAATCACTTCAAATTAGATGTCACTGATAGAAATTTCTGACATTTTTACTATATTTTTTGAGGTGATCAAAGTTTTTAAGAACTTACTAGTAACATATAACATTTAATTTTCCTGTGGTACAAATATAACATGACACAGAGGTCTTTTTTTTCCAACCTCTGGCCTCTACGCTGGACAAAGGCCCATATTGGTCTCACTAATCCTACACACAGTGGGTAGGATGGTAGGGGAGATATAAAAATACTCAAGGTTCATTTTTAGAGAATCACAGCAGAGAATGGCATCTTAGGGTCACTAAGCATGGTGGTAGCTATATGCCAACGGTGTGTCAGGTCAGAATGCCAAAAAAAAGAAAATAAATCCCTGGAGAGTTTGTTAAAGTTTAACTGAAACCTTGCTTTGGTCGGATAAGACTAAGATTTATTTTTCTGGTAACAAACACTCAACAAACAAGTGAGCAAGAATTTAACAAACAAGAATGGGCGAGGAATGAGAAAGTATAAGCACAGGGCAACGAGTAAAGCTCCATCTCCGTTTGTGCTCAGACTGTGAAATATTTTAAAAGACTACAGTAAGCGCTCTTTTACTGGTGAAGGAGGATTTACTAAATATGCAATACCTCTGACCTTGAATAAATAAGTACTTCTTGAAGTGTTTTTCTCCCACTACATAAATGTCTTCGAGGTAACGGTTAGTTAACTTTTGATTTTCAAAGCTTTTTACACGTCTTTAACCGGGGTGCCAAAATGTGTAAATAAGCCACACAAACACACATTCCACCATCCTACTATTTATCAAAATCAATACTGAAAGATTTATTGAGAACTAAGTACACCCCTGAAAGTGAAGATATGTAAAAACACAGAAACCCCTGACACTTCAGGTAGGTGTATTTCTTTTTCTCCTTTTTCTACACTCTAGTCGTTTGCTCTACTCACAAATGTTTTAGAAAATAAAATCCAAAAAGGATTTGGGCGAAACAAAGCCAGACAGAGGAAATGGGAAAGAAACACACACAGGAGCGAGAATTGCAGGTTTCTGTGTGTCTCTGCCCTCTCCCACCGTGTTCATTACAAGCCTGTTTGTTCTGAGCTTTGACTCATGATGTGAAGTTTGTGGTGTTGCAAAGTGAACAGAGCTGAAACTTTATAATGAGCAGCTTCACCTGAGTCAGGTACAGTGTTACCTATTAATAAGAAGTGGCCCACTTATTATTTCTGACTATTTCTGGAGTTGGAGGTTGCGTGTGAGGGGTGTGGGGGCGGGGACGGAATTTGCTCAACCTTTAGGATTCTCCAAGAAAACTGTGCTTCACTGTTCAAAACAAATCCTGCATGGAAATGAGGACAGGTGATATTTTCAGCTGCCTCATTGGAAGTGTTTTCACAAGGCCATTACACTCAAGAGAACTTGGTCAGTGCTGCCGAGAAATTAAAACACAGACATTTCTGAAAAGGAAGCAACGCCAGCAGCTTAGAATGAATAAAACATCAAATTTCTAAGCGCTTCTTGTGATGAACTCTATTAATTCAAAAAGCTGAGAAATGAAAATGTTTGCAAACTTGAAATTATGATTGACATGCCTAGTTTTGTCACACATCACTCACCAAGGAGCCCACGTGTACACAAGGCTCCCTAAACCTGAAATTGGCAAATAAATTTGTCAAACATCTTCGTCAAACATTCAACCACAGGATTATTACTCCCAAACAGTACATATATAAGAAGCTTGGCTCCGGTCTGAAGCAGGAGCTGTTTCAATTTTTCACCCTGGGAGCTGAATCATGAAGTCGATTCTCTTGTCCTGGGATTCGAGTTCATTAAAACTCCCTGCTGTCTTGCAGGGGCCCTCTAGAAATAGACCATCTACCCAGCGTGGAGGGAGAAAACTAGTGCATGATTTTTAATGATGTCTGAGGCGCTCCCATCCGAGTCATTATGCCTCTCCAGCAAGAAATTAAACTGGAAGTTCACTGCAAAGGACCCCAAACAGCGATGGCATTATGACAGCAAATGGGAACGGTGACGTGAAGGGGCTGGTAGAGATTACTTTATGGACAAAAATTTGATGTGCTGTAAAAAGCTTCAGCTATGCAGCATGCTGATTTTAAAATCAATATTATGGAGGGAAAGTCAACAAATTTAATATTCGGTAATGTGGATTTTTCAGTGTGTCCTGAATCTGTATAAGGCATCACCTGCCTACTTATTGAGCTGGCAGATCTGGGTTGGATGTCTCTGTCAGCGGTTTTTGAAATTTGTCACATTTAAGCTGTGTGCGTATCTTGACTCAATTTGCATCATTAACACTGCCGAGATTTGACAAGAAGCAATTGCTAAAATAATTTTCTAAAAAGGCAAGTGATAATCTGTATAAATTGACATGTTTACTTGTAGAAATGAATTCAAGTCAGGTCTGAAATATCTAATCACGGAAATAAACACATTCTCATCAGATGCATGCCATCTCGCCTGTCTAACATCGCATTGCTGTAGGTTAGCCGATGTACGGTTTGCCCTTGGACCAAATTTACCCCATTATCATTTAACGATGCAATAATCTTTAAATCTACCAACATTTAATACGGTGTGTAAAAAAATTGTAAATTACTTTAAATAATTCTGAAAATTGATAATATTTACCCGTTTAAAATATAAATATTATAAACATGTATTCATGTTTAAAGAAAGGCAGAAGGTCCCTGTTAATGTTGAATTTCTGAATGAATAAAAAAAAACATGCTTTTTATTCTATTTTTTATGACCTATGGTGCATTCTCTTTGTACTTGGAAGTCATATTCTCTGGGTTCCCAGTTTAAAACGCAACAAGAATGCCCCTGAACTCAAAATTCTGACTAAGAAAGTCAGAGCTCAGCAGGCAACTCTGCACTCAATATCCGACATGGTTGGATGCATGCAGAAAGTACAAGCTAAAGCACTTCTGATGCTTGGTATCTCTTTGTGTTGACTGGTACACCAAGTCAATATGTACCATTTGTATTTTAACAATTAAAAGACAGACAAACATATTATCGGTCTACATTGCTAGTAGATAGTACCACAACTAATAGCAAACTCCACCCTTTTCCACATTGCAATGACTTTTCCAACTCGTGTGTGACGTCATTCCTAGTGCTGAGCCCCAACTTGAAAGCGTCTGCCGAAAACACTCTATAATGAATTTAGATAAAGAATCGTTCCCCTTTTATTAAGGTATATGAATAGTTTTCTTGACTGAATTGAAACAGAAGTGACATTCTTAGATATACATTCTTTAAACACAGAGGAGTGTTATAGAAATGTTGAATGTTCCCAGAAATATCTAATATGTAAAATAATGTACAGTGAATATGCATGACTGGATCTACCATGGAAAAAGCTCAATTATTTTTTGTCTTCTTGTAATGATCCATCCACATAAAGGTAGTATATCAAACACTATCCTTTAATCTAAATGCACCCGTGAACCTATGGTGCTGGCTAAAACAGCACTTGTTTTTCCCTTCAAACTTAAAAGTAAAAGTGCAGCAGCATGATAAGCTCCAAGCAAAGTTCTTCTATACCCTGCTGTTATTTTGCACTTCTGCCCTGGTTCATAATGAAACAGTATATAGGCTCGATGTGTGCGAAATTTGTCCCATCAAGCTTTTTCTAGGCTTTAACAAAGGTTAACCTTGAGGACTTGTGATATGCTCTTACATTTTCTTCCTTGCCTTACTTTATCAGTATCCTACTGGCAAAATCAGGGAGATGAATGCTTCAGTTTCCATATTACATTTCCCCCAGCTATTTTGAGAGTTCTGGTATAACCAATCGCTCCTTCTTTGTGTGTATATATGTACGTATGTGTGTGCATGTGTGTGTGTATGTGTGTGTGTGTGTGTGAGAGAGAGAGAGAGAGAGAGAGAGAGAGAGAGAGAGAGAGAGAGAGAGAGGAGGCTGATATGTCCTATTTCCATTGTACACTAAAAAACTAGGTTTGGGGGTTTATTAATTTTTGTTTCCAGCTCTCTTGGTTAGAAAAAAAGACGAGGCCTATCACTTTAGCATTAGATAACCATTTCTGCATTAAAATGAATCCATTTCAAATGAGAAGACTTCAATTTGATTGTTTCTCGGCTGAATAATTGTTCTGAAAGACACTGAGATTAAACATCTCTGGTGTCTTTGAAATAAAAAGTGGTCTGCCAGTGTTAATTTGTTGAGATGGGCTCAGCCTGTCTCTGTGTGGTTTCCCTGCCACTCGGCAGTAATACATTTCTGAGAAGCCACAGCTATATGGGCACTTGCATTATTCATAACTGCTACTACACAAGGGAGAATTACTTATTGATGTGCATAGAATTCCCTGCAGAGGGGGAAAGTTTTCAGAGTTCTTATACCTCTGTCAATAGAGTTAATATGGTTAGATGAGACACATACATACAAACATAGATGGATTTAGTGAAATTACTTAGACATGGATAATTAGCACATTTTTCTTTTCCCATGTGTCTTTCTGTGCCTAGTTGGCTTTAACAATGAGTTGGTTACATACTCATTTAGCACTTTTACTAAGTCTACATAGCTGTTTATTTGTGTTTGCAGTGGAAAGATAAATGTCTACATGTCATATTTTTGGATGTCAGAAGTCCAAGTGTTTCAAACAAATGTTGAGTTGTTTTAAACACGCACAGATGCAGACCATTCAGGTGCAGAAAGGAAAGGGTGGAACTCTGATATACGATTTTTTAAAAGCAATTATAACCAGCACACTTGGGACATTGGAGACAGAATGGTGAATTAAAGGTGCCATGACATCACCTTGCAATCCGTTATTCTTGCTAGTGGAAGTGTTTGTGCTGCAGGATGTCGGACAGGCGAGGCTAAACTGACCAAAGGTTGTAACCTGGCAGCGCAACTCAACACAGTGGGGGCAAAATACATAGACAGGCCAGCCAAACTAACGTTTGCCTCTCTTTGATACGGCTGAAGTTTGTTTGAAACTGTTCCCATACAGGGCGTTTTCTGGGGTGTGGTTAACAGGCGCAAAGTAAACCAATCAGAGAAACTGCAGAAGTGACGTAAAATAGGCACAATTATATAAGCATCTTGTTATTGCAACATGCATTCCAGTGAAATGTGTGGTCTGCATTTAACCCATCCACTTGGGGAGCAGTGGGCTGCCAGTGTGCAGTGTCTGGGGAGCAATCTGGAGTCAAGGGTCTTGCTCAGGTGACCCAGAGTGGCAGTTGAACCCAGAACCTCTGGGACATAAGTGCCATGCTCTAACCACTAGGCCACCACTTCCAAGCAGTTAGATTTCCAGTGTCAAGGGGAAACTATGGTGAATGATCTTAAAACAGAAGAAAGAGCACAGGCAAACAAATGCAGTGTAGCAGCGGCAAACTT
This sequence comes from Fundulus diaphanus, assembly GCA_037039145.1. Taxonomy (NCBI): domain Eukaryota; kingdom Metazoa; phylum Chordata; class Actinopteri; order Cyprinodontiformes; family Fundulidae; genus Fundulus; species Fundulus diaphanus. The sequence goes on from CM073133.1 coordinate 38,918,983, forward strand.
GTTTATATTGGCTGAGGGATTCTCGGGCGCTGTACGTCACTCAACATATAAAGCCCGCCCACACCTGTGATTGGTTGGTATTAGAAAAGAGGGCTCTATACAGTTCATATTATAGCCCCAAAACCTCTTAATTTGTTGTCATGGCCTTTTTAAACAAAAATTACTGTAAGTTATATTGGGCTAAATTGCTGATATTACTTCAAACTTGAAACGGTAACAGTTGAAACAAAACAAAAACCCAACTGTAGTGTACAAACAGCCAGTCACCAACAAATCAGACCATGCCACAACAATATCAACATGCAGCGATACTCAGTTGCTGAGAGTTCATTAAAACTTACAATTACCAAACACATGGTAATAATTACTACTGTCTTACAGAATATCCTTCAATCGGACCTTTTATCCAGCAAATTACATCAATTTATGTAAGCAAATAGATGGTTCCATTGTTCACAACTTATTCAAAACTTCTCCTGCTGTCCTAAAAACTGATAATGCATTATCATCAATGCTAAAACAAAGTGTTTGTGTTTTATTAAACACCCATCCATCCATCCATTTTCCGAACCGCTTAATCCCTGATGGGGTCGTGGGGGGTGCTGGTGCCTATCTCCAGCGTTCACTGGGAGAGAGGCGGGGTACACCCTGGATAGGTCACCAGTCTGTCACAGGGCAACACAGAGACAGACAGGACAAACAACCATTCACACACACACTCACACCTAAGGACAAATTAGAGATGGCAATTAACCTAACAGTCATGTTTTGGACTGTGGGAGGAAGCCGCAGTACCCGGAGAGAACCCACGCATGCACAGGGAGAACATGCAAGCTCCATGCAGAAACACCCTGGGTTGGATCATATTAAACACGTCAATCTAAAATCCCACAAGCACACAGTCACTTACAGTAACTAATGCTTTTAAAGATATGTAACATATCACACTGAGAGCCACATTAATTTTATTTGTTTGTAAATATAATTATACCTGGCCTTTTGGCTGTCACAAGCTTGGCTTATGAGACACCATGCATAATGAGCAGGGTCCAAACCTGATGACAGATTTGAGCACATCCACCACTCTGCAGCTCTACTGACCACCATAAAACTGATGACATCTTAAAAGAATAGCAAAAGAATCACCAAGCGCTCCAATCTTTAAATACATTTAGTGTCCACCAGCGTCTCCCCAAAAGCATAGCACATTGAAAAATTAACAAATATCCAACCTTCACTGATACGGTGATCCACTCCCCTAACACTTTCTATAAAATGTACATAGGATGCTATGACAAAATCATGTGACACAGAAGTTCTCTTCAAGCCACTCTTCAAGATGGGAAAGACAAAACATGCCACTTATGTCACAATCCTAAGGTGTTTGGTTATTTATTAGTTTTTAGGTTCCTTGGATTGTCCATCTTTCAGTTACCATAGTGGTTTTTTTTGTGCATAATTGTTTCATTTCCTTCTAGTTTACCACCCTGGTTGCCTCCCCTGCTGTGTGTATTTCTGTTGATTGTTACTCACCTCTTCATTATCCAGTTGATTACTTCCTAGCGTATTTAAGTTTCTGTTTTCTGTTCATTAGTTGCGGAACACTCTGTTAACTTACCTCTGTTAACTTACCTCTGTTAACTTTATCTGAAGTCCCGGCCTTATTAACCTTCGGACCGGGGGCATGGATTGGTTTTTACAGGCCTGCAGTTCCCACAGAAAACCATTTTTTTAACCTCCTTTTTGTGAATACATAATGTATTGACTATTTTCAGGATAGAAGAAGTGTTTCTGAACAGGATTACCAGCTATAGCTTTAATTTGAATACTTCATCTTTTTTACCTCAGTATGCCATACTATAAATAATTGTGCAATATTTACCCTGGCATTATTTTTATTCTTTTCTGTTAATTTTACCGTTTTTGAAAAAGCTCACCCTCTACTGCTGTAGAACTAACTTGAAATTAGATTAGCTTGTTTTTTAACTACTCTGAACTGTACTTAAGTTTGTGTCTTTGCCACTGTCACACCCAAATTTCCCAGTTGTGGGACAGTAAAGGAGTTCTTATCTCATCTATCTTATCTTAAACTTTTGCATATCAACAGAGAAATAATTATAGTTTTAAAATAACTGGAATTATGACCAAAGTGAACATTATGTCTGTGAAATACTATACTAAGACTGGGGATTCACTCAGTATGTTAGCAGGGTATTTATCAAAGATGTGATTAAATCATTGCAATAGCAGTTAACCAAACTCAAAATCAACTGTTGCCATGGATGTATCAATCCCCAGACTGGGACGAACTGCAGAGAAGTGAGAGGACAACAAAATAGTGAAATAGGAAAACATATCTGTCTTTGTAAGCTTCACCCTTGCAAAGCGTTTAGGGGAGAAGACCAAGCAGTGTTCTAGTGACAATATGGGGGACTGTATAATTTTTTAATAAAAGGCCTGCCAAAAAAAAGGTAGCCACAGATGATTTTCTCCAAGACAAATATATTTTTATATGGATTCATTTCCCTCTGCTGAATGACTGTAGTCAATGCTATGGTTGGATTTTTCTATTTTTTGTGTGTGTGAGATAATGTAACTGTAATAAAATATATCTATATGTAAACAATGCCATACTGTAAATACTTATTCTCTGCTAGTTATTAATGTCAAAACACAACAAAACCATAACATTTCTGTATTTAAACAGTTTTTGTTTTGACTTTCAAGTATCATTCCCAGTTTAAGATTAAATATTCGCTGAGTTAGCAATGTTATACTTCAGTGTAGGAAACTTGAAATTATAGTTTTCCTATTTAAATAAATAGCAAAACCATAGCTATTTATTTAAATATAAACGGATATTTAACATTTTTATTTTACATAATTCAACCACTTTAAAATCTAAGTGTATAACATGGATCAGAAATGTACTACCACCCTCATCTGAAAAAGTCTAGGTAAATGTAATAAGCATTCTAGAAACACAGCAGTTCCAGGATTATTGGGCACAAATCTTTATCTTTAATGTGTCAGAAAAATGTGAATGAAACACGGCAGGGCTAACAACTGTGCTGTATAATTAACATGTTAGTGGTTGTCCAATGTTGAAGACAATGCAGAAAAACTGTTTTTCTATACTGGTGATGCAGAAATGAAGCAAAAAAAACTTGTTTAGACTTATAAAACGCTTCCAGGCTGCAACTCCTTTTCAGGCAGTAGTTTTTTTGCGGGGGATTTTAATTTGTCTATAGGACTATCAGAAGTGAACTCACACTGATGTCTAATAATTTTTTTTGCTCATACCCCTGCTCATACCCCTACTCTTAATATGTACTTTCCCATTATATCTCGTGTTCTCCCTCTGCCATTTCAATACAATCATGAAGCTTAATTTTTATATCAGAAGATAATACGTCTGCAGACAAATACAAAACAGAGACCATTTTTTGTACATTTTTTTTTCTTTTTTTAAATTGGCAATTTCACCCAAATGAGATGAGGGATTACTGACAGACAAATCAAGGATCTTTGTACGATCCCACTTCCGACATCCCCACCAACAACTACCCTGCTCTTTGTGAATAGAGACCAAACCTCTGCATTATAATTCAAATTGACTTCAGCTAAATTGAAAGAGAGAGCATGTGAGAGGCAAGCATACAAATGCAGGTTATTCCGCCTCTTACAGTTCTGCCCTGGAGTCATTTCCCAGTGGAAAAGTGGCGGAATGTAGAAGAATCGAGTTTGTTTGTGCCTTTTATTCCAGCTGAGATTAAATAATTGAATCAGTACGTGTTTATACACAGATCTGGTGGCACTTCATAAATACAGCTTGCTGTCAATCATGCCCTGCTGGGAGGCTGTTTTGCCAGCAATTTCACATACTGCACGCATGACATGTGTGCGCATGTGGGCAACAAGGACCAATTACAATCCAATTCCAGTTCACTAGTATGAGGTGAAGATTGTCTGTGGCCCCAGTGTCACCAAAGACTCACGGAATAAGACTGTTATTAGAGCTTGCCTTTGACAATACGAAAAATAAATAAATAACAGTTTTCTGGCAGAAAGCTTCAATATAACCCGTGGTTTGACATGGTTAATGCTGTAATGCGTTGTTAAAAGCTCAGCAGATAACTGGTTAAACTCCTTGTAAGCATTTCAGTACTTAACAAGACCATGTTAAAGGAGAAGTCCGGTCAAAATCAGAATTCAAACTGCTGAAAGTACTTTAAATATAAAACTACTACATACTGTGCAAAAAATTATAAGTTTTTTTAATTAATAATAATTCTCATTTAATCATGTTTATGTGGAGGAATCCATCTTGGTCAAGAATAGTACTGTCACCTCCCATTTTTTGACGTCACTCGGCGGACCCGCTGTTGAGCAAGTTTCAACGCTCTGTTTGTCACGGCGCACTATTTTCCAAGATCAAACTCAGTCGGGTCCTACAGTATATATCTATACACGCGTGTGTGTGTGTGTGTGTGTGTGTGCGCGCTCCGCGCAGCACGGCTTTGCCGGGGCTGCAGCAGAGCGCGCGCACACACACACACACACACACACACACACAGCGGAGGAGAGATCGCTGAAGTGACTTAAGTTAGCTGATTATTATAGTATAAGTATTAAAATATAAGAGCATTCCAGCACATGCTGGGCTGAGCACGACTTTGCACCGGCGCTGCAGCTGAGCGCGCACACACACACACACACACACACACACACACACACACACACACACACACACACACACACACACACACACACACACAGCGGAGGAGAGATCGCTGAAGTGACTGTGTTGAAATAAGCAATGTTTTTTCCTCTTTTACCAGTTGTGTTGGAACATCCGATGGCCATGCACGTGGGCATTGTTGCTTCAGCAATAGCTCTTGGGAATGTCAGCGGTGAAGTCCTCTGGAAATCCGAAATAATTATTGATGATCGCAGCTGTGTAGAACGGCTCCTATTGACTTTGCATGGAAAGCGGAGAGAAATGCTGTCGCCGCTTCCGCTCTTCCACGTCGCAGGATGTGATGTCAAACGCCCCTTACTGCCCATATTTGGGCAGTCATGTCAGCCCCCATACACAGTGATTCAGACGACAATTTATGTTTTTATTTTCTTATTGATTAAAGATAAGTTAATTAAATAACCACAAATGTATTAGTTTTAGTTATAGCTAATGATACCCTGATTTTTCCTTGTTGACCGGACTTCCCCTTTAAAAACCCAGCACGCAAATATATGGTTTATAGGACTTCGTCACACTGTCTGTCCACAAACCTACAAGAAATGTTAATATCAAGATATTTTTGGTTTAGGTTAAAAGATGATTTCCCTTGAAAATAAATATAAATGAGAACACCTATTCAGCACTTATTCAGTTCTGGAAACAGCTACTTTAAATTTCACTCTTTCCATAATTTCCTAGAATACATAGCAACCCTGTATTTATTGAATGAATAAATTTAAGTGAAATAAATACAGACAAATTCTATAGGATCTAGAAATCTGCAATGTCACGTACAAAAAATTAAATGTTATCAAACATCCCAGGAGACGGCATCTCAGTATGAAACGTTTTTGTTAATACAGTATCATACTGTATATTTGCATAGAGCTATACAAATATACAGCTATGCTCTTTATCAGCTTAGACAGTCCTTGCCACAAAATGAACCTTGTAGTGTCCTATATGTCTTTATAAGCTCTGTATGGTCTCGATATTTTACCAGCTCTCGGTATGCTAAATATTAGGCTTTTTGCCGACCAGTACAATATGTTAGAACTAACTGTTTCTAAACAACAACCTGGCCACCATTGGCCCTTTTCCATGTGTTTCATTTGTCTTTCATACTCACAGTGAAAAAAAAACACTGAATATAAATATGAGAGGCCATGTGCGGGTTCTCCCCCCTTCAGATCCTTATGAAGAAGCAATTATTTTACTAAAATTAAGGGGAAGAGAAGCAAAACTGGCAAAAATGGAACTAAGAAAGCACATTAATAGCAGATTTATTGCAGGATGTCTTCTTCATTCATCTAGGCTGTGTCAAACCTAAATATTGCATGCACCTGGAAACATATTCTCCATCTTTGTTTTTTTCCTACACAATTGTACTTTGTTGCCCTTTGCTAGAAAAAGCGTTGTTCACAACAACCTTTCTTTATCTATTCCATTTGTCCAATTTGGGTGAAATTATTGCACCAGCTTTGACCTTTTAACAATTTCTTACTGCTTTGGTCTGGTTAGAGTTTTTACATTACTATTATGGCTGTAAGATGTAGTGCTTTATTTTTGCCTCTCTAATTTAAAACTGTAGAGGTTTAAACATATTATTAAAACTTGTTTTTCTTGCCTATTAGCATAAGCTTAAAATCCAGATAGAAAGGTCACTCATTTCAATGATCTCCCTAAAAATGTATTTATTGCGAAGGTTTCATTTTAAATGCTGTTTGTTTGACATTGATATCTGAACTTGCAGGACTGCAGAGGTTTCCTTAAGGTTGTGCAAATGGGTTAGGTGTAAAAAAGTTTCATCTTACTAAAATGAATAGAGAATATAAGAGACCTCAATAAAGAAAAAAATATATAATTTAAAAGGTACAGTGGATCTCCAAAGCAAAGACTCTGCTATTGAAATCCTGTTTGTGAGGTGAATATTGAGAACAACTGTATTTTTTCAAAACATTTTTCCACCTGTAATTTTAGTCCCCATTCTTCTACAGCTCATGGCTAACATTAGCTATGTTACATACACAACATTTCATGATCAGATTGCAATGTATTTAGATTAAAAAGCAAAACAAAAAAAATTGGATTGTACCATTTATATGGGCACACAATCAATCAATCTGATCAAAATGTGCATTTCTATGCTCTTGGCTTTATTCAAAATAGAACCACTCTGAAAAGCACAGTTATCAACTTTTCCTAAAAAAAACATAGAAAAATAACTTACGTCTTTGCTGAACAACAGATAACAGTAAATAAAAGAGTATAAGAGTATAAGTAAAGTAAAAGAGTATTGTACAAATTTGTCTTCCAAGTGCCCAGGCTGGACTTGCAACAGGTTCTAATTACAGTTGAAATGTCCCTGAATAAATAATAAATTTGTGCTTGTTAAATGTTTCCATTAGAAAGGTTGTATTCGGCAGTTTTGCTTCCCAGCATATTTCTTCCACTCAGAGCATTTATATGCATGCCGATTGAATTATCAATCGGCATAAACCACCCCTCTCATTTGGAATACAATTTCATTCCGATTGGCTTGTTTACATGACACATTTTTATTCCAATTGGCCCCTAATCCGATTACTTTTGTGCATGTGAATGTAGCTACTGATTACAATCAATTAAATTAATCTGCCATGAAGTTCAGCTGTCCTAGTAGCACAGTAATTGTCCCGAAGTTTTCACATGTGCATCCGAATCTGATTGTACAAACGTATCAGTCAGCAGACAGGTAAAAAACATTCCAGAGCAATATTTATATAACATGGTAAATGAAAACAAGGCCCAATAAGTGGGGGGAAAAACGTGGATAATAGTGACATTACAAAACCTGGATGTTTTTGAAAAGATAAGAAATAAACTGTTCATGATGTGGGGCTATTCCCCTGCTAGTGATACTGCTAAATTGCTCAAATTGTTGGACGTAAAGGAGAGGGGGGTTGCCTCCAAATTCTTCCACTTCACCTCAAATCAAAAGCAGGCTGCTGGTTTGGGTGTTCCAATTGGATACTTAACCCAAACACAAATCAAACCTGGTTCTGAAATAGATAAAACTAATTCACATCAAGCTTCAAGCACAACCTCCCAAAGTCCAGGCCTTAGCCATAAAGAAAATTTGAGGTCAATGCTTAAAAGCTGTGTCCATACCAAGAAACCAACTGATTCAAATGAAATACTAATTCTGTAAAAAAAAGTGTGATCAAATAACCAGTCAGACTATAAAAATAAAATCCACAATAACTTAAATTGTTCCACTCGCCGAGAAAGATTATTTCTTAAGTACAATTTGAAAAAAATAAAACACTATCCAGCATGTACTGTGGCGTCAAGTTTGGCCCTGAGGTTTAATCAAACCACATTCATAGCCGTTTCTTTCTTTTCTTTTTTAACCATTTGCTCATAAACCTCTCACTCAGTTAATCTACCCTGTTTGCAAGTTAATAAACTATCCTGTTCTACATGTTGTTTGAGAAAATACCAAAGATGAGGCAAAAATGTGAAGGTCTACTGGGAGAGCAATTGCTATGTGCTGCTACCAGTTCTCAGAAGCTGTGTTTGATCAGGGAAATGTGTAAAAGGTTTTCTTCCTAAACCCTAATCTTGTGATGATGGAAAAAGGATGGAAATAAAGCCTAAATTATCATTCCAACAGCGTTGTCTCTAGTAGTCACTTTTTGATTTCATTTTGTGTTTCTTCTTGGTGTATCTCTGAATTTGAATTCCTCAAAACAAACTTCTATTAATGTGTGAAAGGGTCTGTTGATTATGATTGCCGGCTTGAAATTCAAAAATCGGAACACAGAAATATTTTGCACTGTACTCAAGAATGGAGATTGTTCTTAATTGATCGCCACATTCAACCCAAATTTGATAATCCCCTATTCATATTCATGGACATTTGCTTCCTATCAAATCATATAGTATGTGAAACTAAGCATAGGCTAGTGTAAGATTCTTTTGGTATGATGTTGTTGAATAAAACTCTAGTTTCATGGTATGATATGATGAAAGGAATAACTTTATCTAACTGCTTTTATTTAAAACACTTTACCAACCAACATGTAGCTGGCCAGTTGTAGCTTTAAACAGTGTAGGCTGAATAAGAGTAATGGGTGCTGCTCCTTAAGTTTGCAAGCATGACTGTCTATAGCCTATAGCCTCTTTTTTTCTGCAATTTCTGGGATTTAAACACCTGGGATTTTTTTTTACCTGGGTACGAACAAGCTGACAATTTTTTTTTAGCAAACATAAAATGAGGATTAACGACTAAAAGTTGGCAACGCAATGAAATGCTAAGCAAGTTTCTGAAAAGCAATTAGTGGCTTTTACTAAAGTTGTGATTTTGACTCCTAGAGAGAGTATAAAAGCTGAAAACTCTAGGGTCACCTTTAAAGCCAGCAGGTTTTTTATTATTATTAATGTACAATAAATCTTCAGTGTCACATCACTTGAAATTTGATACGCTATGTGTGACCTTTCAAAGCTGAAGACATTTATGGAGTTTTTTGTTCAACCCCATGTTAGAGAACAAAGGTGAACAATTTGAGATGGATTTTGGAAGCCTTTTTTGAATTAGAATTGAAGCAAATAAGTAAAACTATAAATAAATAAGTAAAAATACATGCCTTTTGTATCCCTAAATCATGCGGATTATGGTGTGTTGTTCTTTTGTTGTGAACATTTTTAAAGTTGCTGCATTTTCCCTTATGATTATCATAGATCCTTATAATCTTATGATCTGAGCAAGCAGGAAGCAACTGCAAACTTTTAGATTGTTAGATAGAACTCACATCAGAAGATCAACAAAAATTATGTATCGGCTGCAGTATTGCGAAAAAAAGACCTTGATTTTGAAAAATTCAGCTAGTTCTGGGTATCTAAAATATGGATGAAAAAATAAAGTGAACTCGAGTATGTGGTCTTATATGTGCTCTAATAGAAGGATATCTGTTACAAAACATATAGAAACAATCCCCACAAAGCCATGCAGCCATGACATGAGATATATTGAGAGATATGCCTCTAATTAAACTGCTCTGATACCACATTTAAAACTTGTACTACCGGCAGAAATGGCCTCTGCCTATGATTGAGTTTTATCTGTTTCAGAAATGGAGGAAATACTTCTCTGACCCTCCCTGCAGATTGAAAATGACTATTAAGGGCTTTAAGTGATGTGAAAACAGAATATATGACATTACATTTAGCCAGTTGATTGGGAACACATATTTTAAAGTACAAACACTCTTATATACTTATTCAGACCTAGAAAGTACTGAACTTAAATACCATAGTTTCCCATGCTGTGTAAATGGGTCATACAGTGAGAATGTAATTATGTCACACAAGATAAAGCAATTATTTCCAACTAGTTTGTAAACAGCTTTTGCTTCACGTGTGAACTTACTTATTTGAAGCAATTCAAAGTTTAAATTTAAATGTGCAAAGCTTGCATGTATTATCAAGTATATTTTATTTAAAAGGTTTTTGAAGTTTGACTGATCTAACTTTGCATTTTTAACTTAAAAAATCTTTGAAAGTAAAACGGATCTTTTTAATAGTTAATGTGAGCTCTGTTTGGCAAAGAGCTTCACAGTTTTTGGTGCATTATTGGCTTTTAAGTGACTTAACAGACACTTTGCTCTGCACAATCGCAATTGGCTTCACTCTAGATAATACATCCCTTGTTATGGTTTTCTTTTTCACTAAAAGCGATAATTCAGTACTGCTGTCCTTGATACAACCATTATTTCTGAGACTGTTACCCAACACAATTATAGATTGACCAATATAAACCCTGTCTTCTTCTGTCACAAGAACATTTTTGTTTATTTTAGTGGAAGTCAATTAGCTGCTACACATAAGCTGCAAGCGAGGGTAATTAAGTGATGGGTAAAAACTTAAACAAAAAATAAAACCTGAACGTTTTTAAAAAATAAAATAAAAAATACGACAAAATCAGAAAACAATGCTATATTAGAGGTATAAGATATAAAAGACATGTCAGCAGTCACTCAGAACTTAAGAGTGGGGAGAGAACAGGGATCAGAATAGATTCATCGCTGCCCTTTCCTGAAGACTGAATGTGTTTCTATTCACTGCTGCTGGGAGTGTTTGACATAAATTAATTAACACGTCCTGCTTAAGAGTCTAAATTCCTTATTCCTCTTTGATAATCTGTCAGGAGAACTTGTCATTGCTCCTCAACATGCACACTGACCATATACAGTCTTCTTATACAGATCCATTCAATAAATTAGAATATCATTGAAAGTTTAATTTATTTCTGTCAGGATCCTCTGTGTTGTGTTCCTGTTTTCTGTTGATTGGACTCACCTGCGTTTAATTATCCCTGTTGTGTATATAAGTTGCCTCAGTTTGTTTCCCCATTGTCGGGTCATTCTGTGTTCACCCTCTGCGTCCTCCTGTGTTCTCCCCGTGCTGTTGCTGCCTGGGATCTTGTAAGTTTAGCTCCATTAAAATATCTTTGTTTAACCCCATGCGCCTGCCTCTGCCTCGTTGCCGCCTAGGTCCTCGCCTCCTCTAACCATGACAGTAATGACCCGACCACGAGAGGGCCAGGCAACAGGGCTGGAAATAATCGGGATGTTTAATCAGCTCTGGAGAAGGTCTCCGCGCCGTGCTGGACTAACGCCTCGCAAACTTCCCGCGGGGGTCAGCCACCGGCGCGGGGCAGGCATGGAGGACGGCGAAGAAGAGGAAACCCCGCGTCGTGCCTGGCTGACGCCCCGCATTCCTCCCGCGAGGGTCAGCCACCGTCATCTCTTTGCTTCCGTCCACTGCCGCCCAACTACCTTCACGCCGGCTCCGAGGCATCCGACCGCACCTCCTCCTCCCGGCAAGCAGCAGCCTCTCATCCGCCAGTCAGCGGGGAGAGCAGCGGCGCACAAAAGAAATCCCAGGATGGTGCCCAGGCCCCTGCAGCAGCCCCTGTCCAGCCACTCAATAATGGATGACTGGGATGACCTGCCTCCATTAGTTCCTCGCTGTCCTAGGGCGCCACCCCCAGCCAGAGTACCACACGTGGAGGAGTCCAATCTGTGGGACTTCTTCTATGGAGACAGGGATGATCTGTTCCCCAGCTGAACGTTCCTGCTCCTGCTGCGCACGCCACGGCCAAAGCCTGCATGGGTGCGCACGTAGCTTCATCAACCTTCGCCTCTGCTGCTGTCTCCACCGCAACCACCACTGCCTCACCACCAGCAGCGGTCTCTGCATCGCAGTCTGGCTTCCCCCAGCGTAAACACCGGGCTCGCCGGCACAGAACCTCCCTCGATGCCCAGCCAGACGCGTCCGTCTCTAAGCCCCCAGCACAGCCGGCCGACGAAAGCGCAATCCCACCGGCCGACGCTGAAGATCCCACTGCACACGCCATTGCCCAAGCCTGCGTGGGTGTGCACTCACCTATACAGCCGGCCGTCTCTAAGCTCAGTCCCGCCGGCCGCCGAAGAAAGCTCAGTCCCGCCGGCCGCCGAAGAAAGCTCAGTCCCGCCGGCCGCCGAAGAAAGCTCAGTCCCGCCGGCCATTCGAGGTCCTGCTCCACCCGCCACGGCCAAATCTGCGTGGGTGTGCACATCCCGCCGGCCTTCGCTGACGTCCCGCCGCCGCCGGCCTTCGCTGACGTCCTGCCGCCGGCCTTCGCTGACGTCCCGCCGCCGCCGGCCTTCGCTGTTCCAGCCACGGCGGGGCCGCCCTCCGCAACGCCCGCCTCTGCTCCAGCCACGACGGGGCCGCCCTCCGCGACGCCCGCCTCTGCTCCAGCCACGGCGGGGCCGCCCTCCGCGAGGCCCGCCTCTGTTCCAGCCATGACGGGGCCGCCCTCCGCGACGACCGCCACCGGAGACCCTGCTGTCCCGCCGCCGGATGACTGCGCCTCGCCGAGGTCGTCCTCCGCGACGACCGCTACCGGAGACCTTGCTACTCCGCCACCTGCCGTGTCCAGGCCGTCCTCCGCCAGCTCATCTGGTCATCAGCCAAGCAACCTGCCATTGCTCTCAACCTGCCGTCGCTCTCAACCTGCCGTCGCTCTCAAGTTCCATGTTCCTGAGTTCCAGCGCTCTACGTTCCAGCACTCTACGTTCCTGAGTTCCCCGTGGCCGTCGGCCACCTGAACCCTTTGTTGGACTCTAGCCCGCTGTACTAGACCCCCTCCGCCCGCCCTGGTCGGGTTGTCTTCTTTTTCTTATTGGACACTAGTGGGCGTCTGGGATCCGCCCTTAAGGGAGGGGGGGGTAATGTCAGGATCCTCTGTGTTGTGTTCCTGTTTTCTGTTGATTGGACTCACCTGCGTTTAATTATCCCTGTTGTGTATATAAGTTGCCTCAGTTTGTTTCCCCGTTGTCGGGTCATTCTGTGTTCTCCCCGTGCTGTTGCTGCCTGGGATCTTGTAAGTTTAGCTCCATTAAAATATCTTTGTTTAACCCCATGCGCCTGCCTCTGCCTCGTTGCCGCCTAGGTCCTCGCCTCCTCTAACCATGACAATTTCAGTAACTCAATTGACTAAGTGAAACACATTAACTAGTTTAATTACACAAAGACTGATGTTTTCAACCCTTTATTGCTAATGGTGACATTTTCCACTCACATCTAATTAAATCATGGCATTTAAGATTATTAGAATGTTATGTTAGACCAATAAAGAAGCATTTTTAATACACAAATGTGAACTTAATGAAAGGTATGTTTAGTACCTGCCTGAAGGTTATTTTCAGAAGGCACTTTTATTCTGAGAGTCTAGCACCAGACCAAATTTTGACATTCCATTGGATTGACCATAGGCTCATCTAATTGTGATAAATAGTAATGCACTTCGATTCATGATTTTTGAATCAAGATAATCAAGATCCTTGAAGAACTGAAGCAAGTCTGATTACCGCAGGATACATCTTCTGAACATTGATGCTAATTTGAATCCATGCTGGCTGGAAAGGAAAATTAGTATAAATCTCAAAAGCTTTATCTATTTTAGTTATTTCAGAGTGGGAACCCCAAACTTTTACAAAGGGAAATTTCCACAAAACATATCATAAAAAGGCTGTTTGCTTCAACTCTGACAGCTATTTAAAAAAGTGACACCTGACATGTTTTGTTACTGTGCAATTGGGCGACATTGCATCTCGTTCACATGTTTAAGTTTAATTTTAATTATAATACTTTTATTTGTGTTCCACTCAAATTCCTCCTCCCATTGTGCTTTCAAGCCCAGATTTTGTGTAAAAAGCAGCAGTAATTTATGCAGCAGTTGGAAGCTCTTTTGTGTTGTTATATGAAACGACAAAATCTGCAAAAACCCCAAATCTGTGGGTATCTTTATATGTGGCGCGCCAGTGGGCAGCCCTAATTGGTGTTATGGAAATTTGCAAGAGTTGTGTTGGTCAGCTGGAACACACACATACAAAGGCACACACACTGTGCTCATCAGGCAAAAGCATCCTGCTGGGCAGGCTGTTACTTCCTGACTGTTTCCATCGCAGAGCCACAGGCCTTTTTCTGCCCTACTGTTCTGTCCATGCTAAGCTCTTTATGTCTCTGATGTTGTTCACCATAGAAAAAAACACTGTCTGTCCTCTGACACCTTATAACCAATAACCTACCAAAAGTCAAACACACTCTACACCTGAAGTCAGGAGTCAGTCCATTTCTAGTAGAACAGTGCCAAATGAAACTTAGACAAGAGTCATGAGTATCTTCATAGAAAAAGTTCAACAAAGCTTTTGTGTAACTTCAGACAGATAAAAAAGAAAACACTTATTACTGTAAATAATATGTTTCGACATGAATTCAAACTGGAAAACTCACCCCGACCACACCTGCATCCAGTGATTGTCTCATCATGTGTCCGTGCCCAAGTCAATCTGTGTCAAGTCCTCTATCATCTCACAAGCCTTTCCTAAGGCTCTCCATCCACGGATTCTCCTGCTTTTGAGCTGAACTTCGACCCTCCTCTACCCTATCTCCTCCTGGCTCCTCCTCTCCTCTGGCCTCCACCAGCAGTTTACGGACCCCGAGGGGAAGACTTGACCCCCGAGGGGAAGACTTGACTAACCCTAATCCTAAATCCAAGCTAATAGACATTCACAGCTTTCATGTCTTCTGCCGGGGTTCGAGCGCCAAAGAACTTTTCTGATTTATGTCAATAAACCTCTCTAATTGCCTCTTCTGTCTGTGTGAGTCTCTCCAGGTTGAAATAATTGTGTATTCAGTAGATGACATCTGTGTTGGTAGATGCAGACCTGATTTGATTCCTCAGTTTCTCCAACGTGGTTCTAGTCTCAAAATATCTATTACTACCAGGATCCTCTAATGTTAGGTCTAATTAGTTTTTTTTTTTGGCAAAATCTTAAATAGTTTGCTTGCAATAAACAAATGGCACAAGAACAGCTTTGGGTAATTAAAACAAATATTACCAAGATTTTGATCAAATTCAATAATAAATTATATTTTCAGTCTGCAGTCTCAGAATTATTCAACCTCGTGTACTGTATTCTTTCTAAAAGCACACACTGACCTCAGGCATACGTGATGCAACCAATAAAGGGCTTTATTGGTTGCATTTGGTGTGTTTCATATAGAGAAATAAAAATGGATTCATTGCAAGTAGAAAATAGAAATATATCACCAGAAGTAAAATTCAGAGGAAAGGCCACTACATTGTACAAAATAGAGAAAAAGTAAACAAAAAGTCTGGAAAGGTCCTAAATGTCCATCGAGATACAGTTTGAAGCAAAGATAAATGCGCAGCAGCTAGAGCATTTGGGGTTGATTACCTAAGCAATCAATGGCTACTTAAAAACATGTTGGTAAGTTTCTTTTTTGTGGAGTAATACATCAAACCTGGAAACTTTTGGGCCAAAAGATCAGCAATATGTCTCAAGCAAGAGGAACGACATATGCTGAAAAGCACACAATGCTCTCAATGAAGCATGGTGGCAATGTGTGGAGGGAAAAAATGGATTCAATCAAGCATCAGAAAATCATGCAAGAAAATGTTGTACCATCTGCAAGGAAGCTAAAGCTTGGACTATAACGGGCCTTTAAACAGCACAATGATCCCATGCCTCATGAAGCATATTTGCAGCAGGTCATCTCAGCAAAAAGGTACTAAAGATGCTTATCATGAAGGTTGTTGAATAATGTAGGAACTAGGAAGTGCAATAGTAATTGGAGATTTGGAAAGAACATTTTTAAAATTGGCTGTGTGTGTGTTGAGTAGAAAGGCCCCACAGTGGGGAAATTCAGGTGTACCAGCAGAAAAGAGCAAATTTACAGCATGAGAAAAAATAATTATACTGTACAGTGTTGAGCTCCTGACAAGGCCTTATGTCACCACTTTGGAGCTCTTTCAATGTGTGTTGTACTTTTTGTCCTAATAATAAGATTATTACAATATTTAAACAGGACATTGCTCTTGAAAATGAACAAATACATGACAAGGAACTGAAGTAACCGAACCCCTGCCTACAGTCGCCAACAGGAGGCAGCAGAGCAGGAGGAATACAGCTAAGCTGCAAACATGGGAGCTATCTGCAAAAAAAGATAGCAATCAAAAGGACTAGAGCAGCGGTCCTCAATTCTGGTCCACATGCTCTGGTGCGATGGAACTTTTGGACGTCTCCCTAGTCGAAAACACACCTGAATCAAATGGGTGAATTAACTCCTCAGTATGCAGTCAAGTTCTCCTGCTTATGAGCTGATTATGTGTCTCAGGTGTTTTAAAGCAGAGTAACAAATAAAAGTTGCAGGATACCAGTCCTCGAGGACCAGAATTGAGGACCAGTGGACTAGAGCTGGGATATTGTAAGGATTTTTTTCGAGGCATACCTTGAGTGATTTAATGGATGTGACCATTCTCTCGACACATGAGGGGGTGTAGGGTCATCAAAATTGGGAAAGTTCCGCTGACTGAGCAGCCCTCTCTTGGCAACACAGCTTGGTAATTTTAGTTACTATGCATGATGGAATAAGTGTGCTGTTGGTGTTTGGTAGAGAATTTCATTTTATGTGGAGCCTTTAATTATTTTAATTATTACATTTTATCAACAAATGCTAATATAAAGAAACAGCTTATTTGAGTCATGCGGTGGAGTGGTAGTATTTAGAGCAGGCCCCTAAACTCTGTCCTTTTATACTACAAATCTAACAGGAATGGGCTGAAATTATTACTATTATCGTTTATTGTGAGACTGACTGAAGCAATTATAAACAAATTTATTGGACAGCACGACTATTAGACCAGGCAGTTAAAAACACTGATCAACAGCGCTGCTTTTTCCGGACAATGTGTTTTGGTGTCATCTTGGGCCTTTGTCCCTTCCTACGTGTTGTTTGTTTTGAGGGTAACAGCAAGGAGCCTTTATGCCTGCAAAGATGGTATAAAACCAGAATCGACACGAGGTGGAGGAGTGCTGCTTTGGCATCAGGTGATGTGACAGACACAAAACGGTTGGTGTATATTCACACTATTTTTTTTAAAGTTCCCAGAACACTCAGTAGAACAGCGTTTTGGCATATATTCAACAAAACCAACAAGCACGTAAGCAAGAAAAACAGGATATTTTTATTGATGGTAATAAAAAAATACAGCTCCACATATATCTTTACAAAAGTAGATTTAGTTCTCCCACCACTCATATCTTTATATATGGTAAGGAAAAAGATATTCACCATCAAACTACAATTAAGCATTGTGGTGAAGTCATACCCAGTTTTGTCCAAACTTAAAATTTGAGATATGCTTATGTTTGTTTCATGGTAAAAAACAAAAACAGTGAGACGTCCTTTAAATTTTTCCTGTTGCATTTGTATATTGTAAAGAGCTTGTGGTTTGTATATTATGCAAGTAAACCTAATTTGCGGAGAGGGGTAAATGATTTTTGGTGCAACTGTAGGTTTAAATTTCCATATCACAAATGTAAAACAAGTTTAGGAGATGTAAAATCAATGAATAACAGAGCAGAGGCAAATCCCCACATTTGCAGTCAGACACTTGGTAGAATTGTTGCTGAAAGGACATTTTTCATTCAACAAAAACTACAGAAAAGACCTGACAAAAAAGCATAACGTTGCTTTACTTTAAGCATTGTCAAAGAGCTCCTCAATACTTGGGAGGTTAAAAAAAATCTATTTTGGCTAAATATATTCCAACCAAATGATTGTTTTATGTATATTCTATTTGTTGAAACTTGTTTTTTTTTAATGTAATGTTGTTTAAGTTGTTTATGCAAAGGCACTGTTGGGAAAGAGATTCTTGATCTTATTTAGCTTTATATCATGTTAAATAAAGGCTAGAATAAATATAAAAACTGAATAAAAAAAAAATCATCACCTCTTACATTTACACAGATGAGTACATATTTAAAACCTGTTGGTCATTTTTGCATAGTGTCCTAAGAATCAAGGTAATGGAGCTTAAAGCTGAAATTCAATTGAAGAAACTCATTGCCTACCTCCATCCAACTAGAGACTCATTCGCCTCCGACGCAAGCCAATCAGGTTTGAACTGCTCCTCCACGAAGCCAATCAGCGTCCTGGGTTCATCTTAAAAGAATTTTAAATCCACGTCTCAGCCTTCTACCCAGCAAGCAAGCAGTGGCTGCGCAATGTCTGATTTGGACTCTGATGACCGATTCAACCCACCTCCATCCCCTTCTCCACCATCGTAGCCAAGCTCCGTCTGGCTTCCTATGGTGCTCCTTCAACCTCGTTCCTATCAGAGTGTAATTCCTCCTGGACTCTTACTGCATTCCCTGTTACATCTCAATCGGTCCGGCAGAAGACCGCCATGTTGAGCCTGGTTCTGCCAGAGGTTTCTTCCCAAAGGGGAGTTTTTCCTTTCCACAGTCACTTCATGCTTGCTCATCATGGACAGTTCATGCAAACCTGTGTTATCTAAGTTGGACATCTATCTTTCTGGTCCCCGAGTGAAGCATTGGTATCAGCTTACGCAGTCTACTGGATCCCACCAATTCAGTTCAAGTAGATCATCTCGCAAACCAGCGTCTATGGACTAAACCAACTTTATCTATCTCCACTCCACCACCAGTTTCAGGCCTGGGGGGAACGTCCCTATTCTCATACACCTGCTTATGCATATTGAAGTATAATTCAGCTTGAATGTTTCCTGCCGAGGTCTGAGCGCCAAAGTCTTAAAATATTGTATCAATAAATTCTTCTAATTGTCTCTTCTTTTCATGTGAGTTTTTCAGATTGAAATACCATTTGCCTAGGTGCTTCAATCCATTCTGCACAATCACAAGAATGTGCCAAAATCCTCTCTAAAATTGTATAGGTAACACCATAGCTGTAAAGTTTGAATTTTGTCTTCATTAATATTTTTTTATTATTATGTTGTATCTTATTGAGATCCACATGTACACCAGTATCCACAGTGCCTAATACCCAGCAATGTTGTCTTGGTAAATCTGAGACACTGGGATCACACTGACCCCAACATAACCCAGCGATGTTTTTTAAAGCTTGTTTAACATTGTTACATGTCACACTGTGAGTTATGTGATGATGCAATTAAAGGATTCAGCAGATTAGGGATGGCTTTAAAAAGTGCTGCTTCTGTGTAGTCACATCATTACCCCTGATTAAAAGCTAATGAGTGCTGACAATTTTACTCTTGTCCTGTATGAAGTTCTAGCCGAGAAAAGCCTGACAGCACTTATTGTCTTTAATGCTAATCAGATATCACCCTAAGAGAGGTCACTAGGGTACAATTAGAAACAAAAGGCAAGTGCATTCCTCATGCAGTGGCAGTGTTTACTGTGTGACTCCATGAAGCTTTCCTTACCCAATAAGGTCAAAGTAGAACATAGCTATAATTAATGTCTAACTCCACCATCATGTAATTAATTGAGTCATTTATTCCATTGAGTGGCAAACAGGCCTCCTTGTTCGCACCTTGATTCGTCTTGATTCCTCTGTTGCTTACCACTCCTTGTCTTCTCCTTATAGACTCCAAGCCTCCCCCCCCCCACCCCACCCCCCCGCTGTTGTTAACTGGTTCCAATCCTCGCTTCCAGGTCATCATTGCCCTCCTCCGTGTTTTCCTGCGGCTGTAATTCCAGAATAAGCCTCACCTTCACCAGCCTGTCCACCCTCCAATGGTCAGCTGCTCCACAAGGTAGAACATTACCAATTACACTGCTGCCGCCAACCTCTGCTTCGGGACACACTTACCTCCTCCTTGGATTACCGGATCATCACCTTGAAAGCCAGACCAGTTGCCATACCCAGAGTCTCAGCCTGGACCTTCACCCCCTTTCCTAAAAAATCCGTTGAACTTTCTCCTGTGTCCGTGACTGTCGCTGCTTATGAATCTCCGTTAATCATGACAGAAGAAATATTAAGGTGATTGGTTTCCACTGCCTGTTCTTTTCCCCTTGTTTTTGAACAATTTTGCCAACATCAACATTGTTTATGCTTGAGACCTGTTCAGCCGGACTGGCGAGCTAGCCATTTCAAAACTAAATGTTCTTCTACCTTACTATTGTTTATGTGATATGTACAGTAAAAACGGAAATCTCTCTTCAGCTTTCTAGCAGACAAAACGGTTTGGATTAAAACTGACTGGAAAAAAAGGTCCATCTAAGGAATAAATAGAAACGTAACCACTATGTTTTACTGTGGGCGTGGTGTTCTTTTGCTGATGTTCTGTGTTGTTTTCATGTCAAAGATGAACACTTTTGACTCAGGTTTCATCAGAACGTAACACCTTTTCCCTCTATGTCCTGGGGGATTTTAGCCAGACTCCCTCTCCCTCCCCTGGAGAATGTGGGAAGAAGGCAGAGGGATATCAACCGGCCCATTCACTGTCTGTGGTGTGCAGGGAGATCTGGTCGCTTTACCCGTGTTTATAGTTGCTTTTTTAGAGCCCAAATAAACGTTACATTCTGAAACAAGCCCAGAAAAAACACGGCTCGAGGAAATTACAAGTGACTTTAGAAAAAAACAAGCGGACTTGGCAACAGTGCCAAAAACCATTTCACACAATAAATTAGCAGTAGCTAATACTGTACATGGAGGGCATGTTGACATTGTCACATTTATGACACTCCACGGCTTCTGTAGTAGTTATTATGCTCTTAATGGAGCGGCCGCTTGTAATTCATTTGGTGCACCACAAATCGTGGCGATTCTTCAATTCATTGTAACCTCTTTGTAAGCTATGGCTTTAGCTACAAAATGCAAATAAGCCAATGTCAAAAAAATTAATCAAACCAAAATTTGTTTCAACAACGTTTCCTTTTTAGGGTGTGCACACCGATAAAACCAGGTTTTGAGACCCATTGCATCAGTAAATACAACATAATGAAAGCTGCCTCTCTGAAGTACAAAGAACTTGGGACATGTGATTTTGTGTGAAACTGGAAGTGGTATCTATTAATGGCTTTGCCATGAGAATGGATTATAAGGGGAAGCAGCAAACCAAAACGAACAAACATTTCATGTAACAAGAGAAAAAAGTTGATTACTTTATTTTGAAAAGTACACTAACTTTGTTTAGTCTACTGCATTTCATCAAGTCCAAATGAGTTAGTGGAAATGGAACTGCACAGTGACAGTGTAAACTCAACTCAAGATACAACTTTTTTGTCTCAGAAAGGAACTGTGGCTGATATGCAATACGGATCACATTTTTTAAAATATAATACATAAATTATGAGCTGGCCAACATATTTAACAACTTTCATCATTTTACTCTCATCTGTGACCAAATATGTGAGCACTTTTTTTTTTTTTTACAATACATGGGACACTAATTTACTTTTTCCCATTTTGATCCTCTTGATATTGTTGGCTATTGTCAGAAATAAAGTGAGCAAAGAGGGAGAAAAGTCAAACAAAAGACTATTCAAGGCAACATTAAAAAATAATACCATCTGAACCTCGGATGACTCACATGTTGCCTTTAGAGGGAGAAAGCATTAAAATTCGTCAGCTGGGGATATTTGGCAGCAGCTCTGTGACACAAATGCAAATGATTTATGTTAATACCAACTTGTTTGTTCACCATCTACGCTTATATAAAAATAATTTAAAAGTAAAAGCATTTGGCTCAAGCACTGAAAGTCAAAGTTAAGATAAAGGAAATCACTCAAACTGTCCTGCTGATAAAAGTGGAGTCCCTTTTTCCACATCTGTCGCATAACCTTCACCTGTCATTTTACGCAGAACTTCTCCATCTGTAAGTGATGCTGTCATTTCCATTTGATTCAACTTCAGGCAGAGAGAGTAAGAAGAGCAGAGAGGGAAGAAGGGAGATGGATAAAGACAGGAAAACATCGCTGTTTTCATGTTGCGTTTGAGAGCAAAGAGACTCTCGACAAAAGGAATTGATTGAAGTGCACGTCTTTGGAAATACACTCTGTCAGCTTAAACGATCAAAGAACAAAAATTAAAAACGAAAGAAAATGTGTCTTTCCTAGGCTCAGGTCTACATGTGTAAACAAGGAGCAGTCCATGATATCCCTTATAAAAGATAGATCATCTATTTTCAAAGTGGAGGGAGGGTGGGGAATCAGATGACATGAGAAAAAATAATCGGAATATAATGTAATCAAGGTTGAGGAAATAGAAATTCAAATTGCAGCCTCAGCAAATAGAGTGCACATCATTCACATCTGCTATCATTTTCAGAATAATGATAATGGTGACAGGGGCCATTATCTCTGGACCTGACCCAGGACTCCACTGCATCATTTAGAGATCACCCAGCTGACAGCCCCCAGACACAAAAGCTCCTTGCTGAGCACTCAGAATCCTCTTTTTGTAAAGACAGTTTTTCCTCCCCCCATAAGGCTTATGAAGTAGTTTTTACATTTTCTGGATGGTATTATTGACCCAAATGAGTGACTTGTTTTGTTACTTAATTAAGCCATCACTGGAGCTACTAAAAAATATCTTATACGTCTAATTGATCCTATTATGTAGGAGTTAACATATTTAAACAACCAGTAAAAATATTAAAATAATGTTTAAAATAAACTAAATATCTGAATGTTCTATAAAGCACATTGATATTTATTTATTTTTAAAAATAAAAAAAATACTCTTTTGGTTTTGACAATCTGGTTCTTTGGCCAGGGCAGCATTGATGGAGGGTGACAGGTGGGCTTAAACCCCCCCAAAACAAAACCATGTAAGAAGCATATTATGTGAGTTTTTGTCAGTTGGGAGCAGGCTCCCTCTTTTGTGTTGTTTGGGATTCCCTGAGATTCACTGAGTTTAGGTTGCTCAGGTGTTGGGCTTTGTATGGGACTGCAGAGCAAATTTGCCACTTTTTTTGCTTCCCTTGTATTTTATAATTTAAAGTGTAACTGTAAGTGTAAGTGTAACAAGCTCAACATATTTTGCAGATAAACTGGGCCTAAGGATGCTACCTTAAAGCTACTTGGTATTTTTTTACATTTTCATTTGAACTTGTGTAGTTCTGCAATGTTCGTCTTACAACCATCTTAGCGCTGCCCTCTTAGGGTTGAACGGTAGCCATTGTAGTTGAATTGGCCTATTGGTTCAAAAGGTAAATGCTTTCATCATCACAGCCCCACGTTCAGGCATAAAAGTATCTCAGTCAGACAAGCAGTGTTGCCAAGTCCGCTTATTATAAGCGACTTTGGGCTTGTTTTTCTCACTTAGCTTTCTTCCAATAGAAACCCTTTTTTCTGGTTATGCATGCACAGCAAGTGACCTGGTTGTGCTGCTGCCGTGTTACAGACAGCGTCAGCGTTGCAAGATTACCGCCATTATTGCTAGTGACCGACAGAGTGCTGGTGGAAATTTGGCTACTGTTGGTCAGCAAAGAAGAAGAGAAAAAAGAGGGGGAAGATAGGTCTGTAGGCAGAGAGAGAAGAGGAAAGGCTAGAGATTAGGACTGAGCACTACCTACCCCCACCATCTGGATCCCACCATGATCCAAGGATCCAATCCTTACCCCTTGGATCCTGATCACTCCCCCCAACACCACCTAAATCCTCTGACAGGTAAGGCCCAATCTGTCAATGACTTCTGGCATCACAGATCCTACTCCCTGAACCACCTTCTAACCTCTTATCTTCCCAGTGAGCAGCTCCCATCCTGAGAACCATCTACTTCAACTTCCCAATAAACTCTGTTCAAACTGGTTCTGGTCTTTTGAGTGTTAGCTGTGTGTGTATCAGAAAACTTATGCCAGCTATGACATGTCCTTGCTACCCCTCACTGTTTAAACACTTGCTTTGCTTTCTTGCATGGTAAAATGTGTACCGCAGTTCTTCAGAAATATTGTCTCTTTGACAATATGAATAGTATAATGCAGGTTGTGAAGCATGCCCATGAAATGTTCTCCAGTCATACAATTTAGGACTGTGCTAAATTCAGTGTCATCCTGCAGAGCTCATGAATAGTACAGGAATGAATAAGTAAAATATTAGGATTCAAACAGTGTAGCAGTGCCACAATCTGCAGTTACACCCTTAGTGTGCTGACATTAACGGTTCATTGAGCAGTTCAAACACTTTATTTTACTGAATGCTCAGGATAAATTAACCACATGAATCAGAAAAGTTTACTGTAAGACACAAAGCATGTTAATATGTCCCCAACATCTTAGGCTAACTCAAAATTAATCAATTAACACTATATACTTAAATTTGTCACAACTAAAGCATGTTGAAATGTATGTGTATTGTAATGTATCCAATTATTAGTCTTTTAAATTAAATTCGTTTTATATTCCACAAAGATAAGTCTTTCTCTCAGATACCGATGAATCACTCCTAGAGTTGAAATCATACTTTTTCATCCATCTTACAATCTTGAAGAACTCTGACACATTTTTGAAGTAAAAGTTATTTGAGGGAGCTTTTCAAATTCTCAGTTTTCCAGTGTATCTTTTTAATTAAAACTGTAGTGCACAATTGTATGAAAAAAATAAGTAAAAAGACACAAAGTTTCAAACAAAACTCAGGTGATGATTTACTGACTGAGCAACCATTTAGCTGATTTGGCTTTGAATATGCAAGGTTCCTTAACTGAGCAAATGTGACACATTGTGAGCTGCTTCCATTTAAAAGAAATCAAACAGAATCACACATGAGGTCCTCGAACTGTTACCAGTCGATAAATGGGCAGTCAGAAAGAGTTACACCAAAATATAATTTTCCTTTTAGGTGTAAAAACAAATAATTCTACTGAGGTTTTTAATACAATCTAGAACACTTGAGGGTAATATGAAGGTTTCTATCTGTACAAAGCCTTTTGCTTTTACTTTAATTTGATGGTTTCTTTTTTTCAGGTGCTTTGTTCCCTAACAACTATCGGATGAATCGCAAGTTTGTGCTGTTGGGCCCAGCCATGGGGGTAAACAAGTACTTTACGCATATAAAACAAACAAGAGTGATACAAAAAAGAAAAACCAATGAGTCCCTCAATGCCCAGCATTATCTCATTTTCATGACAGCTCCCAGAAAGGAGGAGTCACAGCTGGAATCCCCATGACCTCATAGAGCTACAAAACTACATTGAGGAGGACATGCGTGTGAGCATCTCAAACTTGCTGGCCAAGCAAAAGTCTGCAACTTCAAAAGAGAAAGTAAAGTACAGTCCACTGTTTGTGAATTTGGTGAGAGAAAAGATGAGACTAGCTTCCTGAAGCTGGTTGTCTGAGCTTCTGCAGAAAGAACCTGAACAAAAGGTTCTCCAAGAAGCGACAGGTTGTCTGTAATAATGAAGCGGATTGCCTTTCGCTGCCCTGAAAAAGACAGAATTTGAAACCACAGCTCCACAAACCTGATACATTTGCCAGGCTGAGCATACGCTAGGCCCAGCCGCTGGACCGTGAGCTACATGTTCTCTGTTCATTGGACCTGCTGAACTCTACGTGCTCTCCTGTTCATCAGAACAGCTCACAGTCTTGGCAGAGAAAATTGTCCATCGGGGTGGGGCCTATCTCCTCAAAGAAAATTAGTTTAGAATAAAACAAACTGAATATAATGTAATTTATTGTGTTTTGCTTGTTTGTGGCGCTAACAGGCCGCTGAGCCTGATGCTACAAAATTTGTTTCTGGTTGTGCTTTAAAGTTGCAATAAGCTTTATCCCAAGTGTCTTTTAGACACTGATTGTCCAGTAATGTTAGCTTGCTCCATTTTGCCAGCGTTTCCCTTCATCTCCTTTCACTATTGCACAGAAAAATATGCATACTCCTTATAAACGTGTTTAGTTGTGTTTTTGTTACCAAGCTCCTAAAGCTAAAGCTCTGCACATGTTGATGGTAGCTTAACACATTAGTTCTGCTGTGTTTGATACACAGATAGCTCCGTCCGTTTGCTATCTTGTAATTCCATAATCGTTTTTCGCCACCATCCTGGTAGTCCATCACAACATTCAATCAGAAACTAGTTAACAGACCATTAAGAACCAATTGTCCAAAATTGTATTGTTTTCTCAATCAGCAAATTATTTCTTTCACTATTTTGTTAAAATAGTGTGTTATTTTCCCTCCTGCTTTGCATTGTGAACTGATTGTTTGAACACATATCATCAACTGTGTTCTGTTAGCTTTCAGAGTTAATTTGCTCTCACTCCCAATTCCTCAAAACAAACTGTGGCTCTTAAACATGCATATTCACGCTGAACTGGGATATTTCTGCATTGTTTTATTGCTTATTGTATCAGTTTTATAAAGTTGAAGTATTGTGTCAATGAATTCTTGTGTTCTGTATCTGTGTGCAATACTTGCTGTTTGAGATTTTCTGGGTGCAAATTAACTCCTTAATCTATTGTTCTATAATACCACATCTCACCAGGCAGGTATTCATAAAGCAATGACTGAAAGAAAATGAGAACTTGTGGCAATTATTTCCTTGTGGCAATTATTTCCTGATAAGGGTTTCCACAAAACTTGGCAGTTTTGATAAAAAAAATGATAACTTGATAATTGCTTTTGGCACTCATTAATAGATATTGCTAGCCAAACCAAACGTATTGTTGCACAGTCACTCCTTAAGTTTAATATGCATTTTACAACAATACGTGTTTAGTAAATGTCTTTTATACCTAGAGATCACAAGTCAAAATGCTGGACAAACAGCTCTTTGCAGGAACAGGGAGACACACAAACCTAAACTTGGGATTTAAGGGTGAGCGCAACGTTCAGCTCCACTTTTTGATCTCCTAAGTGCATTCTCTTTTCATCTGCCCCTTCCCCTTCTGCCAAATGTGCACACATATGAACACCCCCTCTTACCTGTAAATCTTGTATCTTGTAGAAAAACCCTGCTGGAACCGCTCTCTGAATTCGGTGTACTCAGGGCATCTGTGAAAAGGTCCTTTCTCTGACAGCAGCCAGTCCAGCTGCCCCCCACTCTGCCTTGTGTTGAACCCCCATGCTGAGGAGCTGGAGGGGGATGAAGAGGTGGAGGAGGATGACGAGGATGCTGGGGATGACAGGGAACCATGTAGCGCTTTTCCACTCTGTCCCCCGCTGGCCAGTTGTTCTGCTTCAGCAGGCCACGGCAGCCATAGCAACACCGAAGGCAACCATAGGAGCATCAAGGAGGACGCTGACCATCTAGCAAGGCTTGCAAAGCCATGGAAGCACCTCTTTTTTCTCATTGGCCAAGGAGTTGCCATGGTCCCGTTGATGTTGCACTAGGGCACCTGGGACCGGCATTTCTTCTGACAGTCACCTCTTGCAGACCTGAAAGAGACAAAAAAATAAGTTCACAATAACCCCGTTGAAGGGTGTTTCATTGCGTATGGACATTTTGAATAAAACCCTTGGCTGGGAAATACTTTGCCATTAAACTGCAGCTGCAAGTTGGAATTTAATAAAAAAAATCAATAAAAAATGTGACACTAGAAATGAATCTTCCACCAAACAAGGCTCCTCCCAGTATAAATAGATAAATATATAACTTCTCAATATTATTTTCGGATGGCGGTGAATGTACGAGTTTAATATGTTAATTGGAGCTACAAGTGCATCCGCTTTCTATAGGATGATGGTATAGACCATATTTACATCTTACGCAGTAGCTGCTAGAAATTACTTGGTAGACCTGAGTGAACGCACAGTAACAGATTAAGTTTATGGTGTCCATATTTCATAGAATGAAACTGAAACTATTAATATCTAGCTTCAATGTTGACTGAGAGCTATTGGGCCCGTGACACCAGAGAATGAGGTAAGAGAAATCCCTTGCATGCTGGTATGTTTGAAAGCACGTTAATTTAAAGGAATGGAGGAGCGTTACTGGAACATCAAGTCCAGACATGTTACTCAAATATTGGTGCTGCTTTAACACCATCCAAGTCTGAAAAGCACATGTACATGATAAACTGACCTTTAAGCAATGCAATTTCCAATCCCAATAAGCGCCACAAAGTGGTGAGATATGTGTTAGCCCAAATAAGTCAGAGTGCAGACACCAAGACTGGTTTCTTTTTTCACTTTGAAGCAAACATTTGCCAGGAATGTTTTTGTATCTTGCAGGTATTTTGTGTTTATCTGCCCTGAAAATAGAGTTAATTAATCAGAAATTTGCCAAAGTTTAAATGCCTTTTCTTTCCTCCTAAAAATATATATATTTTTGCATGACAACCACATGTAAAAAGCCATTTTAGACTGCACCTGTGCTTTTGGTATTGTTTCATGTTTTACTTTTAACAAACCCTCTGAAACAAAACAAAAGTGATCCATATAACCCCACAAAACAAAAAAGACTCCATGGTCAATTGAGGAAGTGTAGGACTAAACCAAAAGGGTTCTGTCAGATAGTTTTAGATGGTTGTTATATCTACAGTTACGTCATTAAATGACTGTCTGGGTGGTCTAGTGTGCACATTCTCACTAAAACTATACAAGCAAGAAACACGGCCCAGAACTGCAAGGTGCTCCACAGGAACTTCTTTTGTAAAGACACAAATGAAACTTTACCAGACATTGTTATTTCAATAATCTGTATGAACAGCTCTTTAAAAGGGCATTAGTTGAAGCTAAAATACATTCTTTCTCCGAGAAGAAAAGTATGAATAGCCGACGAATCGGATTAAAAACCATTTCCAGTGTCATCAAAGCAGTAAAGCACATTGCTATTTCACGTTATTGCTTTGATTCCAATTATCTGTGAATGCACTATGCACTGGTTGGCAAACACAGAAGTTGTAACTAAGACTCAACCCCTGAAAACAGCTGGATGCGAGTCGTAAAAAAGGTTTTATTCATTTCAACACTAAGGGAACATGCTCACTCCCTTAGTGGATATTCTATAGTACTATGCATTCCACTGTTTTAATAACATGAAGACACCCAAAAGTGAAAATGTTTGGTATAAATATGTAGCTTTTATTACAATTTCTATAAGGAGAGGCTCTATTAGATACTGAAGGTCCGACTTTTCCAGTTGGAATTCAATCTTCAGTGGGCCACTTCTTGTTGTCTTTCCAACTGGGCCCTCAGAAAATCTGACTTCTGAATTAAAATAGAATGCACCATTAAAGTTGTATTTATACAGCATTGCCTTTTCAAGGTATTCTGACAATATGACTGTAGTGTGATATCTTGCCAGATCCATATTCAGTCCTATTTAAGTCCTTGGAAGGTGTGTACAACGGTTTTGTCTCTAGAAATTTAATCACTTTTTCCACTATCAGGAACTTTATAGGCTAAATACTAGAATGCCTTACAGGTTCTAATTATTTTTTTTCATTATGTCCAATAGGTTGTATATTTTGAGATATCAAAGAAGTAGCTTATTTGTAAAAGCAATGAAGATCCTATCACAATCCTCACAAGCCTTGGTAACTGAGGATATGGCTTGAAAAGATGAAGATTTGTCAATGTGCCACACTACAACTGCTGGATAAGTTATACTGCAGAGAAATTTATAGATCAAAGTATAGAAAAAGTGGAGCTCTGAGTATTGTCAAGATCCACAAATATACAAAGCTATATGGGCCACATTGCTTAAAGCCACATTGCTTAAAGCTGCCAATATATAACACTGGCTTCTAGGAATAATCCTTACTTTTTGGTACATCGGCTCGACTCCAATGAAAAACTACCAATTTAAAGATTCCCTAAAAACACAATTTTAATGTAAGTGGAGTTGTTTCCCAATACACAAGTGACAAGGGAAGAACACTAGGCAATTACAAGATTATATCAATGCATAAGGATTCTATATAATGGGCACCGCAGATATCGATATAATTTACTAATCAAGTGAACATTAAAAGTAAACAGAGTTAATAAAATTAGCAAATGTAAATATGCCCACAGGGTTGCACAAACCAAACATATTATCATGACGGAAATACTAAATAGCTCTCTAAGAGCCATGTTTTTGTTTTCATGTTTTAGGCAATATACAAAAAAGAAAGTTTGAGTTCTTAAAACAAAAATCTAGGTGTATACCCATATGAACAAAAACCTTTTCTAGAAATGAGATTTTCCATGTTTTACACTCTTCATTGTAGCTTCAGTGCAGTTTGCACAAGCTTGATGTTTGTGACATCATGTTACAATGGGCCTATTATGCAAAGCCAAATATTCAAGCTATTCGAAATACAAATATTGTCTGAGCACAAAACTGTCACACCTGTTAAAAACAATGTGATTACAACTGTGTAGCCCTCAAGAGGTTTAAAATGAAATTACTTGATGAAAAGTTTTTGAAAGCTAAAAAAGATTGGGCTGAGTAGCATTTGCAATACACTGAGGGATGAGTGTTTGCGATTGCACCACCGTGACATGCCAGGCAGCTTTCAGTTTTTTGATTTGTGTTTGGACAAGCATGTCATCAAACGCCTCGACACATATTAGTGAGTGTTAGCAGCACAAGCCACACCATGGCTTGAGTGTGAATTCTCAGCATTGGAAAAAAGGAAACTTCCCTCCTTCTAATCTTGGTTTCATTAGACAGCCAAAGCAAACACATGCACACACACACACACACACACACACACACACACACACACACACACACACACACACACACACACACACACACACACACACACACACACTGCAATAACGATATACAAAATTTTACAGAGCCCTCATGAAAAGCTGAGACTAGTTCTTCATTTCAATGTTAATGACTAGCAGGATTGCAGAGAGGACTCTTCGGGGACAAATCAGCATTTCAGAACAGAAATGTAAAGTAGCAGACAAGATGCTTTAAGTGGATTGGGATCTCAAGTATTCCCTGTGTATCTTACAAACAAATTAGGAAATTAATTTCAGGTGGATAAATGCAGGCTCAGACATAAAAAAAAAAGAAAAATGCTGCTCAGGGAGGTGCATTTTTTTAATTTTCACCAAATGTATCGTGAGGTTTCTCTAGTTTAAAAAGGTAATTAGGGAAGTCATCTGTAAAACGGATATAGGTATTTATACAACTAAAAGCCAGATCCAAACTTGACGAAGAGGGTTTTGATGCTGTTTTGTGCGCCGTCCTGCCCAGAGGTAAAACTGGTGTAAATTAAAAGTGTACCAGCTTTGGTTATATAACGTCTCATCTTGATCGATGTTGTCACAGGCAAGAACTATTTGTAGAGTAATTCAGCTATAAAAAAAGAAAAAAAAACATATGCTTGAAAAGAGCTCTGTTTGCATTGAAAAAAAACATTCTGAAATACTGACTGAAGGATTTTGCCCCGTTTGCAAACGTTATGAATATAATCTTCCAATAAGCTCTCGCAAAAATGTAAAAATAATATGACTACAATTTGTGTCCTCAAATACAGTTAAATAAAAATATTGGTATATATTATAATATACTATTATACTGTGAAAAAAAAATCTCCATTACATTTAGTTTAGATCACATGCTGCTCTTCTCAGCTAGATATGTTTCTTATATTATACTAACTTTTATACTAACTTTAATGCTATGAAGTTGAATGCTGTACTGCACTGTTTTTTACTGGGAAGTTCAACATCACAAATAAAGTCTCCCAAGATGTCAGTTAAGGTGTAGTAATAGATCTAGCTCAAAAGACAAGGCAAAACATGATTTTCAATTCATAAGATCAAGGACACTTTAGCTTTAGTCTTTGACTAATAATGAACATTTTATTTTTTATAACAATAAAATGCGTCAAGGTTTGACCAGTTCATATAGAGTGGATTATTTTGCTTTTCCCAATCCAAGATGGGTCTAGAGCCAAAAAAAAGCATTGAAATTTTTATTTTCTTGCGTTTCAGGAATAAATAAAAATTTTACAAGTCCCAATCTGTGTTTTAATAAATCTCTGTTTATTGCCAAATTTTCCAGTTTAGGTTTAAACATGTCATGTAATCACAAGATAAAGATGACTTTATATATATATATATATATATATATATATATATATATATATATATATATATATATATATATATATATATATATATATATATATATATATATATTAACTGTGTGCAGAATTACATCACCCTGGGCGACGGTGGCACAGAGGTTAGGGGGTGCGGGTTGCCGGTTCGATCCCCTGCTCTGACTGTCTCTGTCGTTGTGTCCTTGGGCAAGACACTTCACCCACATTGCCTGCTGGCGGTGATCAGAGGGCCCGGTGGCAGCCTCGCCTCTGTCAGCCTGCCCCAGGGCAGGCTGACAGAGGACATAGCTCACCACTGCCAGGGTGTGAATGTGTGTGTGAATGGGTGAATGACTGAACTGTAGTGTAAAGCGCTTTGGAGGTCGTCAAGACTAGTTAAAGCGCTATACAAGTACAAGCCATTTACCATTTTATTTACCCTAAGGAGAAGGCAAGCGAAAATGTGTTCTTGCCTACATAATGTTGAAGTATGAAGGAAAAAAACTGTATGCTGTGTGTTTGTGGTCACCAACACAAGGAATATTACATATCCAAAAACAAAAATGACAAAACAAAAATGGCACTGACTCCATTTTTATTTTATTCGGATAGTGTGAAAGGGAACAGAGAAATCTTCTGATTATTTAAAGTGTTACGAACTTCTTTCAACCATTAGGATAAATAGACATATGCTCTTACAACCAGAACTTAGTCTTATTCAAGTGAAGCCACTAAACAAGACAAGACAGTTTCCTTTGGGAGTTTTGCGTCACTAGCCTGGTTTTCCTAACTATCCCAGAAGAAAACAAAAGTCTGAAAATTCTCTTCTGAAATGAGGTTCAACTGGCTAGAAAAACTAATGCTAAAAGGAGACAAAACATTTTGTAGCTTCTCAGGCCAAAACCGCAGATAATACTTGTGCAGCCTTGAAGCCTTCATTTTCAATTAATTCTACTGTGCAAAAATAATTTCCTAGTCTACCAAGTAAAGAAGAACTACATGTGATGGTAAAAGTTTAATTACACTTATTTCCAACCATGATGCGTTTGGATGAAAACTTTCACTTAATAGTAGAAAGTAATAAAAATCAAACTTGTTACAGCAGATGTGGTCAATACTTTTTATTAATTGTATAATAAACTACCTTTCTCTGAGAGGGGTAATCTAGCCAGACAAACTGAACATGTTTTTACAGTTCATTACATGTTTTGCATGGAGGATTTATCAGTATAAACATATACTCATGGTTATGTATGGCTACCTCATTAACCATTTAAGGGAGTTGTGATGATTGTTTATTATTGCACAACAGTATGAGCAGAGTTTTGTTGAATCCACTTTGACTAGCTAACTGATAATCATTATCTTCGCCTGGGGGCTTCAGCCAAAACAAACAGAAAAGACAATTAAAAATGTATCCTGCAGGTAATATGTTGCTCATACTCTCTCAACAGAACTCCACTTCAAAACAGGGATGGATACTGGTACGATAGAAACGATGGGTTTAAAATCTTCAAACAATGTAGCTGTTAGGCAGTGGCCAGTGTGAGATTCTCACAGCAGAATAACTTTTAGTAAAAACACCACAGAGTCACTGCAGATACTCAACATACTAAACAGAGCTGTATTTTAGAATCACTTTTTAAAGCAGCACTGTTTAACATTTAGCAACTTGGGATACTAGACCTGTGACTTCCAGGTTTAGCGCCTCTGAAAAAATAAAAAAATTTAATTAAGCCGTCTCCCTCCGTGTTTTAGAATCTGATAGCTGACCAATTTGGAGCAGCAGACTGAGAAGTCATGGAGTTACTTATAAAGACCAGAACACATTCACCCCTGTAGATGAAATCCTACATCAGAGAACCAAAAATATGTCTGAACAGGTGAGGGTCATATCTGTTGGGTATTGTTGTTTTGAGCTCAGACTGAATGGGTCATGTGACTTAAGAGAGCCACTCTTGGTCACATGACCTATTCATCGACACATCCAACTCTCTCAAATTACATAGGCGAGTTTTTTTGAAGGGCAGCTTGCACGATGCATCGATACATGGCAAGTGCTGTATATTGACCTGGAAAATCATTTAATGTTATCTCAAATTAAGCTAATACTTACACGATGCTGCTTTAAAGCAGACTAGCAACAATTATCCCTAGTACGGACACAATTGTATATTATTCCTTAATAGAAACTATATAGTAATTTGATGTATTTCAATTTCGTTTACAGTCATTTTGAGATGTAATGATGGTTATTTTGACCTTGATACTCAAGCCAAAAAAATAGAATAGACCCTCAAGTGTTTATGCAGGATGGCATAACCTTTCACTATTCTTGTTCTATTGTTCATACCAAAAATACCCATGTTTTTGTTGACCAGAAATATTTCCAAACAGCCAATTTTGTGTTTGTTGTAACCGTGGGGGAAAATGTTGCAGTATTAGCTTTTTCTTTTTTCAGCAAACTGACCAGCAATGCACAGGAACGGAAATGCTACAGTCCCATATGCAGACAGTACTGCATGCAGACAGAACAAATCCTGATTACTCCTAAACCTCAACACGTAGCAACGACCTGACAAATTAGTCTAGCAATTTTGAAAATGTAACTTTTTAAAACTGTACTATTCTGTGATGCTGGTTAACAGCTCATGCCTATCAAGAAATTAGCTTATGCGCGTTGAAAAGTAAACAAAAATAATTATGTTTTCAACTTTATTAGGCTGGAAGATGTAGTTTCCGAATACCTTTCTATAGCTTCTTAAAATGCCTCTCTTTTACAGAAATAAGCATTCACAATAATAGCCAGCCTCCACCTCCCTCCTCCAAGACTCCACCGCTAATTATAAAATGCATAAAACATGCTGCGAATGCCAGCAAGACTATAAGGGGAAATAGTGAATTTTTAGCCTTGACATTTAATGTTCGCCTTGCATTATTCACACACCCCCTTTGCCTATTTACCCTTTTCCTCCAACCAAATCTGGGAAGGCAGGAGCTAAAGCAAGGAGCCATGTTCATATTGAATCTATTTTGGAGGAGAGGTAAGGAGGGAAGTAGAGGTGATGTTCGCACAGGGGTGTGAGGGCATCCTGGTGGAATGGAAAAATCGACCACGTGTCACGCTTAAATAACATCTCAGACACGACAGGGTAACGCGTAGCAGAGACTTATGCTTATTGGATTTTTTTTTTCCGCCTTTCCTGGGCTTTGCAAGAAAAGAGAGGTTGTGCTGTGTTTGCACAAGAAGGCAAGAAGGATAAAAAGGGAAATGAGAAACATAGAAAAGGTTGGAATACAGGACTGGGGGAAAACAAGAAGAGATGTGTTGACAGAAGAACTCTTATCTGGAAAAAAAAAAGGACCCTTCTGATGAAGCCTCGGGAACTTTCTAAAGTTCCCACCCAGTCACTGAGTGACCAGGCCAAGCGGTGAGATAAAAAATAGTTTGACCTACAGACTTATTCAAGTCACTGCTGCTCCTCTTGGGAGGGCAGGAATTATGAAGGTAACCCAGTGTCCAAGCTTTTTTTTTTTCCCTGAGTCAGAGAAATTTACCATCTTCTTTTTTTCTGTGCCACAGAGAGCTGCTAGGAGAATTAGGGTGCTGCAAGTCCCACTGCTTAGATCTATTCCATGTGTTTCCAGACTTGCCTGTAGATCTGTGCATATGCAGTGGTTCTGTCGGTTCTGTAAGTCCATATGCTGCCAAGCACCTGGCCTGGACCCTGCACAGAATTTAGAGCTGGTGGAGGTCCATCAGCATTAGAGGCCAGCTGTATTCCTCGACCCCATATGTTCATCAATAACCTTCAATATTATGCTATGAGAGTCAGCAGCAGTAGTCAGCCAGCTGCACACCTGCTTCTGACTCCCTTTAGTTTCAGGCCCGCTCTATACACATCAGGAGTAGGTAAAGAGAAGTGGGGGAGAGAGTTGGATAAACACTGGTTTAAGAGCATTGATGTTAACAATACAGGATTAACATTCATGTTAAGCAAGACACAAAACAACAGAGACAAAGAGGAGGCAAAAATGTACATTTTGATGAAGGTTCAATTTGCACATGACCAGTTTACACAGGCCACAGTGAACGGCAGTGATATCTGCCTGATCATTTCATGGCTGTCTGTGTTGCAATGGTTGGCATGAATGAACTGTTTCCCTTTTTCCATCTAATTGGCTCTGTGATATTTCAGCTATAGGGTTATAATTTCTGGGGCTGTGGAACTAATTTAATTTTGGTATGAATTTTGCTTTTGGCTTCCAACAATCACAAATCCATGAAGTGAACAACAGAACTGTTATTGATAAAATTATTTTTCCACATTACACTTTGCATATGAGTCCAACAACATGTAAAACACAAATGGAGGAATTCACAGTAAAACACTGCAGTTTGAGATATGCGAATGTGATCTAATGAATCTGGAACTTAATCGACGAAATAGCAGTTTTTCATGGCTTCAAATCAATTCAGCTATTCACAAATTGCTAGCCCAAATTTTAAAGGATCTGGCAAATTTGTATGGCTGCCACTAACCTACACAACTCTGCTGCCTAACTCACAATGTAGGTTTCTTACAAATGTGGCACCATTTAAGGGGAAATAAACAGGCTCTAGCACAGCACAAGAACTGTTATCAAGAAGCATTATTACAACATTACCCCCCCCCCTCTGTATCAGTTTAAATAAACCATATTAATAGATACAAAGTGTTTTTTGAAGTGAGTCAGTAAACTTGAGAAGTAATTTTATATTGACTACATTTTTTATTTTTTCCCATAATCGAGCAACCATAATGTGAAATGGTTTACCAAGATTCTGGCCCTAGTTCAGCCTAGATACTCTGCTTTTTCAAAGGCTCACCTCGACAAAAGTCATAGATAGCTAAATAGAAGCAGTCTGAGGCAAAACCTTAGAAGAAACAGATCATTGAGCCTCTTGGTCACTGTAAAATAGCCCTCTTTTTTTCATTTAATCTAACCCACGTTGGCTGAAACACTAACCAATAGTTGTTTGACATTTGATTAGTAAAAAAAATGTCAAAATAAATTATTAAATACTTGTTTAAATAAAGAAAATACACCAGCTAATATGGTGTAATGTTTGAGGAACAAAACTGTGGAGTGACATAAATCATAAATAAGACTTACATATAACATCTGTTAATGTGAGGAAAGGATTTTAATAAATATTATGAAATTAGCTTGATTTAATTGAATGCATCATACAATCC
Organism: Fundulus diaphanus; assembly: GCA_037039145.1. Classification (NCBI taxonomy): domain Eukaryota; kingdom Metazoa; phylum Chordata; class Actinopteri; order Cyprinodontiformes; family Fundulidae; genus Fundulus; species Fundulus diaphanus. The sequence goes on from CM073133.1 coordinate 38,956,295, forward strand.
TCTACCCTGACAGTGTTTGGGCTCAGCAGAACAGCATCAGCATCTATCTTACAGACCTCAGCAATCTGTTTGCACCAGATTGAACCGCATCTATTGATCTCCGCCTTCAATCCTCGAGGCTGGCTGAGAGTTTTTTTTAAAGCAGCTTGTTGACAAACCCAAAAATGGGAAGAAACAACGTCATGATTAAAGCAGAAAATGGTTGATCATAATGCTCGAGCTAACCCCTGCGTGCGTCTCTCAATAATGTATGAGGCTCTCTCAAAACACCCCGCAGACAATCGGGATGCCAGGGCTCCACCCAGCGAGCTCTCCTGCGTTTCAGCAAAAACTTGTTAGTGATCCAAGGAAAGAAGAAGGATTAAGGATTAAAAAAACAACTGTGACCTGGAGTTAAAAAGTGTGATTGTATTAATGAAGTGAGAACAATAAAAAGAGTATTAAATTGCATCTGATTAAAGGCAGGTCTAATTGGCTTTTCACAGGCTAACAGCACCTGCAGGGTGAGTCTTGAACACGCATGTGGCGGCAGCCACAGACTGTGGAAGAAATGCTTTCATGCACGACTGACAACACGTACGCATGCCCAAATTAGCGAGCAGCAAGGTCAGCGAGAAAATCTGTGCAGCATAATGGTATCAATGTTCGAAGACAAGCTGATGCCTTGTGGTTGAAAAATGGAGGCTCTGCAAATTATAGGTTGAGCGTGCCGTGCGCGTGTGTCTGTGGGATGTGTGTGCCCAAATTTCTTTGTACAACACATTACATGAGAGTGCAAGTGAAATGTCCTATCAGTGTGCACTCTGGCCAATTTCCAGCTAGACAAACTAACAGCCATATGGTCAATTAAGGATCATCAATACTTGTGTTAACATCTTTACCAGCTAATAATTAAGAAAACAGCCACCTGTCAACTGCATCTACTGCTGAAGGATATTTTAGCCTTCCTTTCACATACTCCACCTCCTCACTGGTGTTTGACAAGAAATTAAAAGCTACTTTTTGCCCACACCGTGTTCCAGGTTTTTGTTTAAACAGCATTACTTCCTTGTTTTAAACAGCATGGCACGCCTGAGCCAGATCAAACTGGACACCCAGTGAAAAGTATTTGCGGTTGGGTGCTATTTATTCTTCTTCCTCATGACAGTTCGATTATCCCCCCTGGTTCAAGCTCAAGCTATTATTGGATTGGTGCTTCTAACAGGTACCATTGTTAACAATGTCGACTCTTTACGAGAGGGTTTTGTATTTGAAACTCTGAAATGAAATGAGTCTTAATTTTTGTTAAAGAAATAAAGTCTGTATACAAAAGAGATGTTTGACACCCATCCATCCATCCATGCATTTTCCGACACGCTTATCCCTGTTGGGGTCGTGAGGGGTGCTGGTGCCTTTCTCCAGCTGTTAATGGGTGAGAGGAGAGGGTACACCCTGGATAGGTCGCGTTTGACACTCCCTTTTTTCTCAATATGTATCCAAATATAACAACATCCGTAATGATATTAAAACACAATTTTAATGCACTGGTAAATGAAATGCGTTCCTGAACAACAAACTCAATGGAAAACAACTTACAATCCAAAGTTAACTCACACATGCAAACAGGACATGGAGAGGCTCCCGCTATAGGGGCCCTTTATTATGATGTGACTAATGTTTAACGGACCTCTGCACTGTGGCAGCTGAGAGTTTCCTGGGGCTTTCTTCCCTGCTGGGGGCCCTTTCGGGCGTCTGGGGTTCTGGTCTCCCCGGTGTATGTCTCGGTACTCTGGGGGGTGGGTCATTGGCTCCTCACAAACACTATTGGGCATTTTTCTTGGATAAACCTAACGTATACAAGCACGCTCTCACAAACACCTACAGGTGCTTGGATCCAGGCGCTTACAGACACACTTCCATACAGATAAACCCTAAATTTAGCTTTGGCTGTCACTAAATACATCTTGTATTAAATAATACTGCGCATTTGTCAGTGATGTTATCAAAAGTATTGGTTGTTTGTACCTGTTGTACTTTCTCTGTTGGCTTTGTTGTTCTTTCTATATCTCTTTCTGCAGCTGTAGGAGCAAACTCTGAGGACTTAATCTTTTACTCTCATTTTCCTCTGCTCTATTTTTGTCCCCTTTTGTCACTTTTAATGTTTTGCCTCACCTTTCTCTCTTTCTTTATTTTTCTTTTACCTTTCTGATTCTGTGTCCATTGAATTTGAAATAATCCCAAAATAATATTCAATAAAGTTTTATGCATACATATAAAGCGACAGACAGACAGACAGACAGACAGACAGACAGACAGACAGACAGACAGACAGATAGATAGATAGATAGATAGATAGATAGATAGATAGATAGATAGATAGATAGATAGATAGATAGATAGATAGATAGATAGATAGATAGATAGATAGATAGATAGATAGATAGATAGATAGATAGATAATGGAATGTTAAAAGTCCTGCTATAATAGTGCGCCTCTCTTTTTGTGTAGTGAAGAAGCCAGCCTCTTATTTCAAAGAATTAACATTGTGCAAGTACATGAGAGATGCCTGTGGGCCTCCGTAAAACACTCAACATGCTTTTTCATCTATATATGCAAACATTAGGTAAGGTTTTTCAAAGAGTCTTCAAAAAAACCTCTCATTAGTGAGCAAAGGGTGCAAAACACGTAGATAGTGGCTGTCTACTAAATTGAATATTTAAGTTTGTTTGATTCAACCAGAGCAAAAACTAAATTATCTATTTGACACAAAAAATGTATTTTGCTGGAAACCTTAACTTCTAATCTTTGGATAGTTTTAAATTACTGATTAAATGTGTTATGAAAGATGGAAAAAACCAGAGTTTACCATTTACCAGCATAACAATGGGCTTTAAAAGGTCTTAGCAACAGTTATGGAAAGTAACGCATCCAGAGGTATGTGTTAGTATAACACTTGTTTCACAGCCAGATTTTAACATGATACACACATTTACTCCACTTAAGGTTCACTTAAAGTTACAGAAATAACACATTTAAAAGTCATTCTTCGTAGTCTGCATCAGTATTTACATATTTATTATCTGATGCAGTTATTCTAACTGGCCGGATATTTGAATACTCTTTAGAATCTTTGTCTGATTGTGACTTAATAATTACCAAATGGACTCTGTTAGAGTCATTAATGAAATTAGGGTAATTAATTTCATTATTTAAAAAAAAAAAAAAATCAAACAAGGAATTTAGTTCATTTCTGCAGCCTCCATCTTTCCATCTCTGTCACCCATTCTTTCTTCCTTGCACAACCACACTCTTTCGCTCCCTCATTAGCTTTCCTCTTCTTTTTTTACCCCTCAGAAACAAATTTCACCACCCATCCACATTTTTCTCCATCGATGGGTCTGGTAATTACTCAAGCTGCCTCATAAAGTCCATACATGAATACGGCAACATGGCCTTTATTAGTTGCAAGCTAGTTTAATCCTTTCCAAATAGGTCCACACAGAGTCAGCTGGGCTTCACTTGATATTCTGCAGGCAGCAGCAGAAAGCAAACTCGGGTAATTGAAAGAACCCAGGGGGTGCTACCTAACACACAGCAATATATGAAAACCTGAGGTTATGTTTAAAATATACATGAGTCAGTTATGCCACTAGATTCCAAGGTATGAATAATCTGCGTTTAAGTCACAGTAATGATGTAGAGTTTGTCACTCAAAAGACAAGTTGGAGATTGGTTAAGGCAAAGCTCCAGGGTAGGTGAAGAAATCACAAAAGGTTTGTTTTTAATGGGGCAAGGGGATGATTTCAGTTTCTTGGAGCATAACCAAATAATAGCTGAAAAGGTTGTCTGTAATTGTCCTTATTCTTGAAGATGTACCATGTAAACCTTTCACATTTTGTGATGTTACAAACACTTTAATATATTGTAATGGGATTTTATTTGATTACACAATACAAGCTACGCCATTGCTTTGTAGTGGAAGGAAAAATATGTATTTTTTAAAAAGGTTTGCAATTAAAAATCTAAAAAGTTTAGCTTTCATATTTTTATGTGTATATGTGCATATGCTTATATATATATATATATATATATATATATATTATGTGTACTCAGATGCCCCTAAAAAATCCAGTGCAACCAGTTGGTCTCAGAAGTCACCTTTTCAACATATCCAGTTGCCCCTTATATAAGTGAATCTCAGTATAGATACAGCTGTTCTGTGAAGTACTCAGGGGTTTGTTAGCGAACACAAGTGAACAAACATCATAAAGACCAAGGGAACATACCAGTCAGGCCAGAGTATAGGCTGTGGAGATGTTTAAAGGGGAAGTCCGGTCAACAAGGAAAAATCAGGGTATCATTAGCTATAACTAAAACTAATACATTTGTGGTTATTTAATGAACTTATCTTTAATCAATAAGAAAATAAAAACATAAATTGTTGTATGAATCACTGTGTATGGGGGCTGACATGACTGCCCAAATATGGGCAGTAAGGGGCGTTTGACATTACATCCTGCGACGTGGAAGAGCGGAAGCGGCGACAGCATTTCTCTCCGCTTTCCATGCAAAGTCAATAGGAGCCGTTCTACACAGCTGCGATCATCAATAATTATTTCGGATTTCCAGAGGACTTCACCGCTGACATTCCCAAGAGCTATTGCTGAAGCAACAATGCCCAGTGCATGGCCATCGGATGTTCCAACACAACTGGTAAAAGAGGAAAAAACATTGCTTATTTCAACACAGTCACTTCAGCGATCTCTCCTCCGCTGTGTGTGTGTGTGTGTGTGTGTGTGTGTGTGTGTGTGTGTGTGTGTGTGCGCGCGCTCAGCTGCAGCGCCGGTGCAAAGCCGTGCTCAGCCCAGCATGTGCTGGAATGCTCTTATATTTTAATACTTATACTATAATAATCAGCTAACTTAAGTCACTTCAGCGATCTCTCCTCCGCTGTGTGTGTGTGTGTGTGTGTGTGTGTGTGTGCGCGCGCTCTGCTGCAGCGGCGGCAAAGCCGTGCTGCGCGGAGCGCGCACACACACACACACACACGCGTGTATAGATATATACTGTAGGACCCGACTGAGTTTGATCTTGGAAAATAGTGCGCCGTGACAAACAGAGCGTTGAAACTTGCTCAACAGCGGGTCCGCCGAGTGACGTCAAAAAATGGGAGGTGACAGTACTATTCTTGACCAAGAGGGATTCCTCCACATAAACATGATTAAATGAGAATTATTATTAATTAAAAAAACTTATAATTTTTTGCACAGTATGTAGTAGTTTTATATTTAAAGTACTTTCAGCAGTTTGAATTCTGATTTTGACCGGACTTCTCCTTTAAAGCAGGGTTTGGCTATAATATATCCCAAGATTCGAACGTCCCATAGAGCTCTGTTCAAACCATTGGCAACAAAAAAAAAAATAAAAGGACAAGAATATGCACAACATCAAACCTACACATACATAGATGTTCGCCTAAAAGTTTTGACTGGGTAAGCAGAGCATTGCTCAGAGAAGCAGTCGTTTTTCATGGGAAAACAGAAAGCCTTTGGTGAAAGAACGTAACCATTTGAAACAATGTGCTCTGGTCTGATCAGTCACAAAATAAAGTTTCTGGCTTACATACAAAACGCTTTGTTTGTTGGAAAACGTACATCGCACATAACCCCTGAACACAAATTCCCATTGTAGAGCACTGTGATGGCAGGATCATGCTGTGGGGATGCTTCTCTTCAGCCTGGGCAGGAATGCTGGTCAGAGTTGATAGATGGAATGAGCTATGTACAGGGCAATCCTGGAGGAAATCCTGTTACAGACAGCAAAGGCTTTGAGACCAGGGCAAAGCTTCAGCATCTAGTAGGACAGTGGCTAAAACATTCCACTGGAGCTAGAGCAAAGCACATTTATGCGTTGTAATGACCCAATCAAGATCCAGACCTAAATCCATTTGGTTATCTGTTGCAAGACTTGAACATTTCTGTTTACAGACAATCTGACAGAGCTTGAGCTATTTCACATGGAAGTACAAAGTTGCAGTAAAAGCTTGTTCTTTTTCATAATATTCACTCGGTGTCTCGCTATGGGATGCAGCCTCCTGCAGCCCTGATAGAAGCATTTATCTCAATCTGCCAATCCTGATTGGCCGGTGAAAGTGCTCGTCTTACACCATGCCCAGTAGCCCCGACTACTAAAGCGTGCGCAGATCACGTCACTTCAATTCAAAACCTCTTCTCACCTGAGAGCTTATCTCACGTCGGAGCCTTTTGCTAGCTTAACTGCCCATAGATGGACCTTGCTAGCTTCCGTCGCCGGACGCTAGCACTGTGCTTCGATTTCTGCCCTGTCCGCTCACTCCAGACCGGACCGGTATCGTTTTTGTTCCGTTCACTCCACGGCGGAATCCCTCTCGGCTCCCCTCCGCGGACGCTCGAGTCGGTCGAGCATTTGGCACACCAGCGAATTTCTCGACCCCACCACGCTAGCACACCAGCTAGGCACGGTCCCTTTCCCTACCAGCACTCCAGCTCGTCGGAAAATGGCAACCGTCAAAAACCCTCACACCAGAGGAGACTACCGTCTTTGTGGTTGCGGGAACAAAATTTCGGGGAAGGACACCCACCCGGTGTGCAGTACCTGTCTGGGGGTCGACCACGCCAGGTCAGCCCTCGAAGTTCCCGGGTCCTGTGGGCACTGCAAAGTGTTCACGGTCAAGAGCCTCAGACGAAGACTAGCCCGCCAGGTTAGCATCTCGGACCGTGACCCATTCCTCCCCACCGCCGCCCACGAGGCAGCCGCAGAGGAGGACGAGGACATGGCTGGGGAAGCCCCGGAGACTGGCTACGACTGGAGTACCCAGTGCGAGCAGCTCCGTGCCCCCCCCCGTTTCCCGAGGAAGACGTGCTGGATGTTAGCCCCATGGAGGAGGATGACGACGCCTCGTTCCTCATATCAGAGGACGAGGAAGAGGATGACACCTTCATGGCCCCAGTCCAGACTGAAAAGCCGAAGCTGCCGAGCCCTTCCACCAGGGAAGACAGGGGATCGAGCTCACCAGCTCCCTCCCTCCATGTGGACCTGCTCGACGTGTGCAAACGCGCGGCAGAGAAACTGGAGATCCCCTGGCCGATTGCAATAGCGGAGCCCACCCGGTCCCGCTATGAAGGCAAACGGCTTCCCTTGGCGCGAAATGCAATGAAGCAGCTTCTTCCTGTCTTCCCCGAGTTGCTGACTGAGCTCTCCAAAACATGGACTAACTGCCCGTACAGCAACAGGAGCCCCATTGCGGGCGCGACATCCCTCGATTGCGAGGCGATGGACGCCCATGGCTTCTTCTCCATGCCTCCAGTGGAAGTCCCGGTAGCTGCGCATCTCTGCCCAGGCAGCGCGAGCCAGCTGTCCGCAGCTTCCCCCAGGCGCCCGACGCTGCTAGCTAAGCCCGAGCGTTTTCAGTCTGCGCTGACCGAAAGGGCGTACAAAGCAGCTGCCCTCTCGGCCAGAGCCCTCAACGCCCTCTCCATCCTCACCGCCTACCAAGCGGAGTTGTTTGGCGCGTCCGCTGAGGAGCAAGACCCGGACGCGTGGGAGGAAATGGCGGTCATCGCCGATTTGTCTCTCCGCATCCAACGTGTCTCGGTCCAGGCCACGGGAAAAGTGATGGCAACCCTCGTCGTCCAGGAGCGAGCGACATGGCTCAGTCTCGCTAACCTGACCGACAGGGAGCGGGATGACATACTGGATATGTCATCCCGCTGCCGCGGGGGCGGGGCGCTCCTGGGGCCTCTGGCCCCCAGGGCCCATGGCCGGGACCACTTCAGTGCGGCCGGCTGCCGGCGGAGCCCACGGGCTCGTCCCCGCGGCTCTTGGGGGCGTCGGCATTGCGGTGGCTGGGGGATTTCCTCGGGGTCGTCTCTCCTCTTTCCTCGGGGGGGGGGGGGGGGGGGGGTTGCAGATTTCCTGTGAGGGCCCCTCTCGGGCGCACTGCTTTGGTGGCCCCTTTGGGAGTCCGGGGTTACGGGTCCCCTGACTCCTGCCTCTGTGCTCAGGGAAGGTGGGTCTTCGGTTCTCCACAATCACTATCAATATATTTCCTTCTGGATAATTTTCACCTAAACTAGTGCACTTTCACAAACTCCTACAGGTGCCGGGTCCCAGGTATTAAATGTTCACTTATATACAGAAAGGCTATAATTTATTTATTTACTTTCTTTTACTTTCTTTTTTAGGTATCACATTACACATGTCAGCTTAAATAATAATACATATGATTTAGCAATGGTATCAAGGTGTTACACGATTGTATCTGTTGCTTTATGTCTGTTGGTTGTGCTGTTGTTTTTGTGTCTCTTTCCAGGTGATGGAGCAGACAGAGGACGTTTTATCATTCTCTTCCTTCTATCTCTTCTTTCTTTCACCCTTTTCTTTCTCTTTTTTTCTCTTCTTGTTTTTCTTTTACTCTCCTACTTTCCCATTGTAGTGTCCATATAATTTGAAATTCTCCCTGCAGGAATCACAATAAAGCTATTTACACGCACAAATCAAGCGGAGCATTATGGCGAAAGCTGTTTGCCCCACTTGTGAAAGTAAAATCTGTCGAGCTCTATTTGGCATTAAGACATCAATTTTTATTGCCACATTGCTAGACAGGACACTGGAAAAAAAAAAAAAAAAAAAAAAAAAAGACATACTGGATATGCCAATCGTCCCTGAAGGCATCTTCGGCTCCGCATTGGCCACAATGCAGCAGAGATGCGAGGCAAAAAAGAAGGACAACGAGGCCCTCAAACTTTGTCTCCCTCGGAAAGCCCCAGCGCCTTCACCTCCGGTGCAGCGCAAAACCTTTGTGCAAGCTGCCTCCCAGCCGCCGCGTTTTAAAATACCGAGACGGCCACCACCACCTGGCCAGCCCCTCCCGATGAGGAAGGAGCGCGGAGCCGGCTGGCATGGGAAATCCGCCTCCCCGACCGCTGCGCCGCCGCCACCCACAGCCGCCGCGACCTCGGTCCCCCGGGCGGTGAAGAAGAAAAGAGCGGCCTGACAGCCGCCCGTTCCTCAGTTGGTGCAGCCTGCAGTTCCCCGTTGCGCAGGCCCACCGTTTTGGCTTGTTCGTGCGCGCCCCGTGCCACCGCTGCCCGTTCCAGAGCCGGTCCGCGAGGAGAGGGACATCGCCTCGGAGAGTTGCGCTGTTGCGCCCTGAGCAGAATGTCCACAAGCACACACATACACACACGTTCGAAGGTTGAACGGTGTGAAAATAAAAACAATAAATCTGTCACAACCAGGCCACGAGCCGAGGGTGCAAATAATAAAAAAAGCCAAAACAAACAATGCTCTCTCCATAAGCAGGGTGGCCATTCAGCCCCCTGCAGCCCTGCTACCGGGATGGGCGTCGCCATCCCCGTGGAGCAGAGCAGAGCGCCCCGTCACACCTGCGGTGGTACCCGAGGATCATTCCCCGGCTCTACCACAGGGGGGCGCGGAGCAAAAGCCGCAGTATGCTCCTCCTCTTTCTCTCAAATGGGAAAGCTGGAAAGCAGCAGCGGCCCCACCGTGGGTATTACGCACAATTTCCCGGGGATACAGGCTTCAATTCGCCACTGTCCCTCCCCGTTTCTCCGGCGTAGTACACTCACATGCACAGGGAGAATCAGCTCGAGTCTTACAGGAGGAGATCCTCTCTCTGATAGACAAACGAGCGGTTTCTGTCGTATCTCCCGAACAGAGTCTGTCAGGGTTTTACTCCAGATACTTCCTCGTCCCCAAACGGGGGGGGGGGGAGGGGAATCCGCCGTATTCTGGACCTGAGAGCCCTGAACAAATTCCTGCGGAAATACAAGTTCAGGATGCTGACACATGCAGCACTGCTGCGTCTAGTAAGACCGAACGACTGGTTTTCGTCCGTGGATCTGAAAGATGCGTATTTCCACATTCCCATTTACCCCCCTCACAGACAATATCTCCGATTTGCCTTTCAAGGGGTGTGTTACGAATACCGTGTTCTACCATTCGGCCTGTCTCTCAGCCCGAGGGTTTTCATACGGTGCACAGAGGCCGCGGTAGCCCCGCTCAGACGCCGTGGGATACGTCTGGCCACGTATTTGGACGACTGGCTCCTGTTAGCGCAGTCAGAACAGGAAGCCAGGGTTCACACACATATTGTCACAGCACACCTGATGGATTTGGGTTTTGTGAAAAATATGGAAAAGAGCCACCTATCTCCGACGCAGGAGATATGCTTTCTGGGGCTATCCCTGCGCTCTGTGCCATTCACAGCTCGCCTATCGGAGGAGAGGGTGACGACTTTCAGAGCTTGCCTTGCACACTTCCGTCGGCACAGATCCGTCCAGTTCAGTCATGGCGCACGGCGGATAACGGTCACAGCGGACTGTGTAACAGCTCTGCGCTGTTGGCGAGCCCCGTCCTTCCTGACCCAAGGGGTGCCCATGGGCACCGTCTCGTCCAGGAAGGTTGTGACCACGGATGCCAGCCTATACGGCTGGGGCGGCATTCACGAGGGCAGGTCTGTGAGGGGTCGCTGGAGCCAAGCTCTCCAGCGCCTGCACATAAACTTCCTCGAACTTTCAGCTGTGTTTCTTTCCCTGAGACACTTCCTCCCATTCCTCTCAGGTCACCATGTCCTGGTGAGGACAGACAACACGACAACAGTGGCGTATATCAACCGCCAGGGAGGCTTGCGCTCTCGTATGTTGCACGATCGGGCACGCGAACTGATCCTCTGGAGCAGTGCCCACTTTCTCTCCCTGAGGGCGACGGACGTCCCGGGAGATTTAAACACAGGTGCGGACCTGCTGTCCAGGGGCGCGCCAATGTACGGGGAATGGACGCTGAACCCGCAAGTCGTGGAGCAGACATGGGCGCGCTATGGCTGCGCCCAGATAGATCTGTTCGCGTCCAGGGAAAACGCTCGATGCTAGCTGCACTAGCGCACGCTTGGCCGCACGAGCTGCTCTACGCGTTCCCCCCGCTGGCCCTGATACCCCCTACTCTCGCCAGAGTGAGGGCATCCAATCACAAGCTGATCCTGATAGCTCCACACTGGCCAGCACTACACTGGCTGGCGGAGATATTCCAGATGCTATGCGCCCAGCCTTGGCAGCTGCCGCTGCGCAGGGACTTGCTCTCGCAGGGGGCGGGGACAGTGTTCCACCCGCACCCGGAGCGACTACAGCTGTGGGCCTGGCCCGTGAGTGGCTCAATTTGACCACTGCTGGGCTCCCTCAGAGTGTAGTTAATACTATCCAAAATGCGAGGGCTCCCTCCACTAGGACTCTATATGGCTCCAAGTGGGGACTGTTTGAGCGGTGGTGTCTTGAACGGGACTACGTTCCTTTTCAGTGTTCTGTACCAGCGATTCTGTCGTTTTTACAGGAACTGATTGATAAAGGAAAAGCCTTTTCCACGGTTAAGGTCTATCTGGCTGCTATAGCGGCGTGCCATATAGGATTTGGGGACAAAACGGCGAGCCAACACCCTTTGGTGTGCCGGTTTATGAAGGGCGCGCGCAGGCTTCTCCCTGTCTCCAAACCTTTGCTGCACCCGTGGGATTTGATGGTGGTTCTGGAAGGGCTCAAAGGGCCCCCTTTTGAGCCATTGTTGGGGACCAGTCTTAAACATCTGTCTCTTAAGACAGTGCTGTTACTGGCTCTGGCCTCTGCGAAACGAGTCAGCGACATTCATGCGCTCTCTGTGAACCCCGCATGTACTCGGTTCGACCCGGGGTACACGCGTATGGTTCTGAAACCCAACCCAGCTTTTGTTCCTAAAGTAGTTGGTTCATGTTCACCGATCGAGCTGGCAGCGTTCTCCGCTTCCCCCGGTGAACAGCGAGCGCACATGTTGTGCCCTGTTCGGGCCGTACGCTCTTATATGGACAGGACACAGAACATCAGGAGGAGTGATCAGCTCTTTGTCTCCTGGGTGGAGCCCCGTAAGGGACAGCCGATCACAAAGCAGCGCCTCGCCCACTGGGTGGTAGAGGCTATAGCTTTGGCGTATGAAAGCAGGGGTCTGCAGCCCCCGGCGGGTTTACGTGCACACTCTACCCGCGGTATGGCCGCGTCCTGGGCTTTATTCAGGGGAGTGTCCGTTCAGGACATTTGTTCGGCAGCGAGTTGGTCCTCGCCTCTGACTTTTGTGCGGTTCTACATGCTTGACGTGTCCAGACTGTGCGTGGCCAGTGCGGTCCTGGAGTCATAACGGAACTTATGGACCTTCCCCATACGGCCAGTTCTTGTTCGATAAGCTGTCTGGCAATACGGGAGCTACCATATCCCATAGCGAGACACCGAGTGAATATTATGAAAAAGAACGTTTGGTTATCTAACATAACCCCAGTTCTTAGAATAATATGAGCGAGGTGTCTCGCCAGACAACCCTTCTTGCTGGGCGGTGAGAAGAGGTTTGCTTGTTGAATTGAAGTGACGTGATCTGCGCACGCTTTAGTAGTCGGGGCTACTGGGCGTGGCGTAAGACGAGCACTTTCACCGGCCAATCAGGATTGGCAGATTGAGATAAATGCTTCTATCAGGGCTGCAGGAGGCTGCATCCCATAGCGAGACACCTCGCTCATATTATTCTAAGAACTGGGGTTATGTTAGATAACCAAACGTTCTGTAAAGTGCTTATGGTAGGCTGAAAAAAAGGGCACATTTTTCAGATTTTTACATTTTTGTGCTGGTCATCATAATAGATATGAAATCCAATGAAGTTTGTGATTGCCTTGTATGTGACACAATATGAGTGCAACAATATAAATACTCTTGCAAGGCATGGTAAATACTGCATCACCTTCCAAAAGTAGACTATATTTAAAAAATGACAGAGGAATTGTAATACGGCCTAAAATACTGTCAAATTATTGTACCAGGTTTAAGCAGTTATTCCAAATGTCATAAAGCTGGCTGGTTGAGTCCAGCTCTTAAATGCTAACTGTCTGAAAAATAAAAGTGTGAACTTTTTATCCATGTGTACTAGGTTACAGAGGAGAAATAACAGCCGAATTCAAATGTCATGACATAGATGGCACTATCATGTCGGGTAATTACTGAATCGCCCGAAGCTGATGCTAAATATACTCTGTGTTGTCTGAGACACACAAACAATGTTAACAAGCTCCGAGCAGGATCTTGCCAAGCTGAATAAAATCTGAACATATACAAAACAGTTGGCAGATAATTGAGTGAGCACTGAGCCTTATGTGGGTCATTATGCTTTCCGGTCTGGTCGTGTAGGTTCATAGGGATGGCATGCAATTAGCACTGTCCTAAATGAAGCTGTAATGATTATTCCCAATATTACTCTGACAAAACGGCTTTGACCAAAAGCACTAACTGGGAACAGTTTCACTGTAATAATAGCTGGACTGACACGCGTTATTGTGGACAAGCTGATTCCTAACAATATCCAAAACAGAGGCCAATTTGACAAACAAACCATTAACGAGGCAGCAGTTGATGCCCGACCGTTGGCATGTGGTTTGTGTAAATTATAGTAGCACACAGGAGGTTTTTAGTAACATGAAGTGATTAGCTAAACTGCACCATGGGTGTGCTTTATTTGTCGCTTGATAGATATTCAGGTTGACCATATGCAATTATTTTATTTTGTCTGGTTGTTTTTGTGTGTTTATGTATGTCATTAACAGGTTTTGGCAAATTGAATAGCAATAAGAAAGTTTGCCAGATGTCAGATTTAACCTGACACAGGTCTGATTGCATTTTTAAATCTCTAAATCGTGACACATAGCATTCGGGGTTCATTTATTACTCTCATTTGTGACATGAGCTGCTGAGTCCGACAACAGCAGCCAATAATCAATCGTGTGGTCAATTCTACCATCTGCCAATAACCCCAAATTGACAGTAACTGCTGTTAATGGGCAGAATTAGATCGCTGCAGTCCTTGCGCTTGAAAGGAAATTCATAGATACACACACAGCAAGATGTTTAGCGCTGGTAACTTAGAGCCAATGTACACCCTTTTTCTCCTAGAACAGCTTTTCAGGTAAAGAACGAAGAAACTGTAAACGTGACAGACAACATATGGACAGTTTGTGAGCACTGTGACATTACAACAATTGACTAACAAACGGTTAGTCACTAAAAACATTAATGTTAGCATCTACTTCAGAGCTTCTTATCAGTATTGAAGGGCTAGTGAGTGAACCCCAACCAATCATTTCTAATTAAAAAAGAAAAATACTTCAACTAAATTACTGAACTGGATAATTCTTTACTGAGTAGAGATCCTTTAAAACACTATTTTAGATGCATGAAACTTTAGTTTGCTTTGGAAAACGACAACAAGGGAGTTATTTCAATGCTTATTCTTTGCTTTTGATGATATTAGGATTAGACAAGCATGAAAGCAATATGTCCACTGGGATATTTTACATCGACTCATTGACAGACGTTCTTTAATACAGTTTGTGATTTGTAAGATCTCGCTCTATATGGCAACATTCTAAATGGGTATTTGTAGATTGTTTCAAATACGGCTTCTAAACTCGTTTTCCTTAACCAATTATCATGTTTTTGTCAGGTCTAGTAAGGTGGATGTGTTGTCAAAGGCACAAGTTGCTTTAGATTTGCATGCAACAGTACACAGAATAAAACATATATTAAAGGGACATCAATATGCGTCAGCTGCATAGTTTTGATATAGCTGATCGAGGTTGTACAATACTGGCCTTTTATTCAAGAACCTTTACTTGCTTTTGTGGTTTAATTTGCCATTACTACCAAATACTTCACTACCAAATATGTGGCGTATGGGGAAGCCCTGGGGTAACCAACTGTAGCAATGAGGCTGGTGTGCAATAAAGTAACTGGAGAAACAGGGGGTTCATGCCAGAAAGGAAAACAGAAAGCAATTTCTTAAAAATACCAAGATAGCCATTGATAGTGAAGAAAAATATGGATTGTATCAGGTGTGTGCATAGTATTGGCCAAAAGGAAGGGCCAAAATGTTTGGACAATGGCTTAAAACATAATTATTGGTGAAAAACCTTGTTTATAAACTGGAAGGGTGTGTTTTTTTACAATGTTTTAGGACATGTTGATGCTTCTATTTTCTGTGAAATCAGACAGATTGAATTCACATGTTCATGCAGCAAGCAACGTGTAAGAGACATGTCCAAGTCCTAAGTTTTTGAATAGAAGACAGCTGGATTTGCTGTTGTTTTGCTTTTCAAACTCTGTTCAACTACAAAAGAATGAAACTCCCCTCCAGTTGTTAGGGATACAGAAATTCAAAGTACTGTGCCTGGAAGCTGCTCTTGAAAAATGTAGATGTTTTTGCTTTTATGCAACAAACATGTCCAAAATTGTAACCTTAGTGCATTATATTAATGCTATTTTTTTCATAATTTAAACAGATTCTACAGTTTGACACAATAAAAGCAGATTTTCACAATGCCTTGAAAAACACACCTAAGTAGAGGTGTTATTAAGTCTTTCAGCTGTCCAGGTCTTACTCTAACTAGTTTTCAGTGTGATAAGCTGGAGAAAAAAACAGTCAGTTTCCCTTAAAACATACAGTAGAAGTTTAAGGTTTCACAACTAAAAAACTGGTGCCATAAACTGCAGCAGCAAGTCGAGGTTAAAATCAAGTGGTCTGTACCAAGTTATCCCCAGGCATGTATAACACCCGGGCTTATCAGCAGAGCAGCAAGGGTAGGATGCAGTATTTAGAAAGTCTATGCATTGACTTTTAAACGTAACATTCAAATCTGATTATCTCATGTAAGAAACAAAAGTTATGCACATAACCCGACTCATTTACATCACCTCTGCTGCCATTTCTTCAGCGGAGCAGTATCATTTTGTCAGTAATACTACTGTTTGGGAGATCTGCAGTGAGTGAGCCAAAACTAAAACCTCATTAGTCTAACTCAGTTGATTTAACCCTGAAGACTATTATTCCTGAGGAAGCAACTTATTGTCTGGTGTTTACCAGAGTGTAATGTGTACAAATTAGACTGATGATGTGTTCTGTCAATAGTTTTATTTATTATTATTTTTGCCACTATTTTAAACTTTTATTTTAACAATCACACTAGTTTTTGAATCCAGTAAAGGTCACTACATTTAATTTTTTTTAAATTTAGGAGTAGTAATAAAGAGTTATTTTAATTGTCCAGATAATAAATGTTTCTACTTACTGTTCAGTTCCTGAATGGCTGAGGAGCACATCTGTTACAATTCATTATATTCCACCGAGGACCATTGGGCTGAAATTATAATACAAGGCTTTTCAGTTCAACGTTTTAATAGTTTGCATATTGTCCTTACAGCATGCCTAAACGGAACAGATTTATATTTCCTATTATTTCCTATTTATTATGATTTATCAGATTTTTATATTTAGTTACCTTTCATCAGCGACTTGACTTGTAACCTTTTACATGATTTGAGGGATTTAAATCTGTTTTTCATTAACTACTGAATCAAATGTGCATTATGGGTTCACATTTTTAAACATATAATGGATCGCTTTTTAAATGAGCTTGACTTTATGGTGATTGGTCACATTTATCCTGACAAGGGCTATCCCATCCCTTTTAAGCCCATTTCACATGATAAGTAATGGCTGCCTTGAGCTCATTCATCTTCAATAAGTGGTGAGCAGGCAGGTGGGGAACCATGAGCCGTCTGGCAGCCATAGAAGCAAGAGTGTTTGCTTTAAAACTGTCATGTTTATGCTCATTCAGTGCTCTTCTGTACTGCTACTCCACCAGTTTAATCAAACAGTTTCTTTGCCTGACCTCTGAAAATTATGCAAAATGAAGAGAAGGTTAATAGTAATACTTTCTGTGTGATTAAATTATATCAACACCTTTTATATAAAAAGGTGAAGGCCATTAAAGAGAAAGTGTAAGGGAATGGGTAAAGTAGATCAGAAACACAGTATATCCCATGATTTTGGCGGAAAATTGTAGTTTAATTATAAATACTGTAATATTTATAAATAATGTCTGTACGCTGTGAGCATAGTAACCAATGTCAAATTCTTTGCTTGTGCGTACAATCATGGCCAAATAAAACTGATTCCAATATATATTAAGCACCAATTTAATCAAAGGATGAAACACAAATCAGGTTTTTGTTTCTGTTTTTAATCCCTTTTTCGGAGCTGAAACATTTCAAAGCCTGGGAGCAATGACAGAAACTAAACTAAACTATGGCTGTTGTAAAGGGCTATATAAATAAATTAATGAAATTAATGAATATAAAAAAGCTTTTCTCATGTAACTCTTTGTAAAGCAGCAAAGTCTATTTCTAGAAATGTCATAAGACTTGTCAGGAAACAGGACAAACCATATTAATGTTCATGTAAACAACCGAAGCGGTATGGTCCAGAGGTTAACTTGCCTCAAAAGGGGGTAGCTGAAAAAAAAAAAAATGTTTTTTAAGTGAGTGAAAGCACTATACCTCAGACCAAATGGGTTATAATAAGAACAAGAACCCTTCAGTGTGGAAGTCTTTACTCAAGAGAAAAACTAATCGTATCTACTTTCAATAACAGCTAACAGCAGGGTGTGCAAATTAATGTAGAAGAACCACAAAGATGGAACAAGGCATATAAAAATAATGGCAGTCCATTCAGGCTATGAGAGAGAGAAATTGTCAGAAGATAACAGTAAGGCTGTTTTATCCCTTTGATAAATCAGCTTCTGTATTTAACTGGTGATCCCTGTTTTGAAAAGGTTGTCAGCCCTTTAGAAGAGTGAACGTAAGGATTTACATTATTTACATTATCTTACGAGTACAAAAACAGATGACTAATGCTATCCACACTGCCTGCTCTATAGCTCAATTCTGATCGGACCAGGTCTCCTTTTTTCAGCTAAGAAATATTTCTAAGTTTTGAACTTTGGTGTCAAAAACTGAATTAGAAATAATTATTCATGTTTTTATTTAATCTCATCTTGACTATTGCAACTATTGTCTTTTTATGTCGTTGAAAAAGAAAGATCTTCACCGTCTGTAAGTCAATACAGAAAGTTGCTGCAAGGCTTTTAGTAACCAACACAAGAAAGAGACAGCATATTACTTCAGTTTTAATCGCTTTACATTGGCTATCGGTACATTTTGGAGTTCATTTGAAAAATTTTGCCCTGACATATGTCCTTTACCCTGTGTGATAAAGCTCCAGCTTATTTTACCGACCTTCTAAAGCCGTATTACCCCTTCTCGCAGTTTAAGGCTGTTAATGTTTCCACAAACTCATTTGAAGACCAGAGGGAATCGGTCTTTTAGAGTTGTGGCCCCCAAACTGTGGAATGAGTTGCCTCCATCTTTGCGCTGTCTTGACTCTGTTCATTCATTTAAGAAGCAGGTGAATTTCCTCAGATTGGCTTTTGACTAGTTTGTACCTAGTTTTATGCTATGATGTTGCATGTATGCTGCTTTACCTTTTTTTATCTTTTAATATTTGTTATTTTGTGCTGTTCTTTTGGTTGTTTTTTTATTGTGAAGCACTTTACCCTTTCTATCCAGTGAAACATGTTATATAAATAAAGTTTACTTACCATGTCTGAATCTGTGACACTGACTTAATTTCGATAAGTATACATAGTTATGGGAAGTAGCCACTGGTAAAGATCTGCACTTCATCAACTGCTAACGAGGATCTTCATTCAAAATCCCAAATTACTTGTACATTAATGTCTAAACATTGTTATGATCGTGAATCAGGCAAACCCAGTATTCAAACCCAACAAGTGAGGTTAAGGCAAAAAACAGGATTTTAATAATGAAAACAGGAACAGGCGGGCTCAATAGTCAAAAGGGCAGTCCAAAATCCGGTACACAAAAAGCAGTCCAAAATAGGCAGAGGTACAGACAGGGCAAAAGCAAGCTCGGATAACCATAGGACAGAAACTAGTCGGTAAACCGGTAAATCAGTCAGACAGGGCAGGAAAAACAGATCAGGGAACAGGCTGGCTCAGAATCAAAAAGGCTCTCGGGTTATCGTCAACAGGTCAATCAGAATAAAGAATGCTGGAACTAAACTCACCGTGGCTCGTTAATGATCTGGCAGATTGCAGAGGTTTGTGGCAGGACTATATAGGGGAGTGAACAGGTGAACAGGAGTGAAGACTAATTATAAGTGAGCAGGTGGATCTAATCAAGGCAAGAAAGCTGACAGATTGCTGAGGGGAGACCAAACAGAACTGATAAAGTGACAGGTGGAAAACAGGTAACCTAAACAGAACAACATGTCTAAAACAAAACCAAACAAGACCCCAAAAGCAGAAACTTAACTAATAAATCTGATAACATAAACCAAGACAAAACCCAAATCGTGACAGAACCCCCTCCTCAAGGCCGGATTCCAGACGGCCTCAGAAACAAAACAGACTAGCTCGGGTGGGTGGAGGGAGGTACAGGACGGAGGGCTAGAATCAAATAAATGTCCAAATAAAAACTCAAACAAAACAAGACGAGTCAAGTTCTCAGGCGGGCGTCCAGGAGGACGGCCCCGACGAGTCAGGTTCTCAGGCGGTCGTCCAGGAGGACGGCCCCGACGAGTCAGGTTCTCAGGCGGTCGTCCAGGAGGACGGCCCCGACGAGTCAGGTTCTCAGGCGGTCGTCCAGGAGGACGGCCCCGACGAGTCAGGTTCTCAGGCGGTCGTCCAGGAGGACGGCCCCGACGAGTCAGGTTGTCCGGCGGACGTCCCGAAGGACGGCCTCGGTGTGTCAGGTTGTTCGGCGGACGTCCCGAAGGACGGCCTCGGCGTGTCAGGTTGTCCGGCGGATGTCCCGAAGGACGGTCTCGGCGTGTCAGGTTCTCCGGCGGACGTCCCGAAGGACGGTCTCGGCGTGTCAGGCTCTCCGGCGGACGTCCTCGGCGTGTCAGGTTCTCCGGCGGACGTCCTCGGCGTGTCAGGTTCTCCGGCGGACGTCCTCGGCGTGTCAGGTTCTCCGGCGGACGTCCTAGGCGTGTCAGGTTCTCCGGCGGACGTCCTAGGCGTGTCAGGTTCTCCGGCGGACGTCCTAGGCGTGTCAGGTTCTCCGGCGGACGACCTCTGTGAGACAGGTAATCCGGCGGGTGTCCTGAAGGACGGCCCCGGTTAGCAACGATGTCCGGCGGCCGGTGGCGGAGCAGGTCTCTCATAGACCGGCGGCGGAGCAGGTCTCTCATAGGCCGGCGGCCGAGCAGCAACCTCGGGGACCGTCGGTAGAACCGGACCCTCAGGAACCGACGTCTGGAGAGAGAAAGAACAGAACCTGCCGCCGGACTAAAGGCTGGAGACAACGCCGGACTAAGAGCTAGAAGAGAGGCCTGGTTAAAGAGTTCAGGAGGCGTCTGGCTACAGAGTTCAGGAGGCGCCTGGCTACAGAGTTCAGGAGGCGCTTGGCTACAGAGTTCAGGAGGAACCTGGCTACAGAGTTCAGGAGGAGCCTGGCTACAGAGTTCAGGAGGTGTCTGGCTACAGAGTTCAGGAGGAGCCTGGCTACAGAGTTCAGGAGGAGCCTGGCTACAGAGTTCAGGTTCAGTCGGCCCCTGGCTACTGGCTTCAGGTTCAGTCGGCCCCTGGCTACTGGCTTCAGGTTCAGTCGGCCCCTGGCTACTGGCTTCAGGTTCAGACGGGGCCTGGCTACAGGCTACAGGTTCAGACGGGACCTGGCTACAGGCTACAGGTTCAGACGGGGCCTGGCTACAGGCTACAGGTTCAGACGGGGCCTGGCTACAGGCTACAGGTTCAGACGGGGCCTGGCTACAGGCTACAGGTTCAGACGGGGCCTGGCTACAGGCTACAGGTTCAGACGGGACCTGGCTACAGGCTACAGGTTCAGACGGGGCCTGGCTACAGGCTACAGGTTCAGACGGGGCCTGGCTACAGGCTACAGGTTCAGACGGGGCCTGGCTACAGGCTACAGGTTCAGACGGGGCCTGGCTACAGGCTTCAGGTTCAGACGGGGCCTGGCTACAGGCTTCAGGTTCAGACGGGGCCTGGCTACAGGCTTCCGGTTCAGGAGACCCCGGGCTACAGGCTTCAGGTTCAGGAGGCCCCGGGCTACAGACTTCAGATGCTCCCAGACCCTTTAACACCCAGAACCTCATCAATAACCCTTCCAGAACCTCCGACAAAGACAGTTTGGTCAGCCACTTGGGAAATTGGCTGTCAAGCCAAAGATGAGGGGGTAAGAGCTTCCGAAGAGGTCCAGGGGCCTCTAAGTCTCCATGGGGCTCTGGGTGCTTGTCTTCTCGGCGAGGCCCCCGACGGAGCTTGTCGTTCGGGCGAGGGCCACGACGCCGCTTGTCGTCTGGGCGAGGGCCACGGCGCCGCTTGTCGTCTGGGCGAGGGCCACGGCGCCCAGTGTCCCGATGAGCCCCCGAGTTGCGGCCTGAAAGAGGGCTCGTCTGAACCCCCTCATCGTGGGCCTGTGGTAGACCCTCCTGGGTTCCCACGTCGCATACTGGCGGCGGACCCTCCTGGGTTCCCACGTCGCAGACTGGCGGCGGACCCTCCTGGGTTCCCACGTCGCAGACTGGCGGCGGACCCTCCTGGGTTCCCACGTCGCAGACCGGCGGCGGACCCTCCTGGGTTCCCACGTCGCGGGCCGGCGGCGGACCCCCCTGGGTTGCAGCGTCTCGGGCCGGCTGCGGACCCTCCTGGGTTGCAGCGTCTCGGGCCGGCTGCGGACCCTCCTGGGTTGCAGCGTCTCGGGCCAGCTGCGGACCCTCCGGGGTTGCAGCGTCTCGGGCCGGCTGCGGAGCCTCCGGGGTTGCAGCGTCTCGGGCCGGCTGCGGAGCCTCCGGGGTTGCAGCGTCTTGGGCCGGCTGCGGAGCCTCCGGGGTTGCAGCGTCTTGGGCCGGCTGCGGACCCTCCGGGGTTGCAGCGTCTTGGGCCGGCTGCGCAGACAGTGCTGCCTTATAGCTGCCGGAGGCCGGCACTGGAGCTGAGGTAGGAGGCGGGTCCTCTGGGACAGGTGCAGGTGCCGGGGCGTCGGCTGGACCCTTGGGGACAGGATTGAGTCCACTATAGAAACCTTGGAGAGCCGCTCTATAGTGCCCCTCGACCTCCTTTAATTTTGCCTCCAGCTCCTCTGAATACTGGCAGAAAAGAGCCTCCCTAAGGTCTTTAATAATAGGGGCAAAAGCTCTTAACTGGTCCTCCAGAGCCAGATCCTCAGCATCACGGGCGCCAACAGGAGGCGCTGTGGGCTGCTCAGCTCTGGGAAGCACCGGACTCCGATCCACTGGGCAGGAAGTGGCAACGGACGGGCGCGGTACTGACTCGCCTGTCGGCCGAACAGAACGGGTGAAGGAGCGACCCACAGGTTTCCGTCCCCTCCTCCGACGGCGGGACGGCAGGACTTGCTGGAGGTTTGATCCTGTCGGTAGAGCCGGGATCGGTGGAGCCCACAGCGTTCCCTGCATCTCCTCCTCTGGAGGGAGAGAGAAAAAAAGATCCGGGCGAAGATCCCGCACCACCTCCGCTTCGACCTCCATAAACAAAGTTGGTTCTGGATAAAACCCATGGGCAGAGCCGACAGCGGTGTCGCTGGGTGAGTGATCCCTTCTATTCTGAGTTGAATCTGAATTTGTGACAAAGAGCCCTCCCAATCGTAAACTCGGAGCAGGCAGCGGGTTACTGCTGCTGCGGCTGCTGGAGAGATGGCGTCTGGGACCGATACCAGGGGGACAGAACGCCAATCTGGAACCCTCCCAAGCCATAGCGTGTGGAGGGGAAAAAAAAAAAACCCTCTAAAAACTTGTTGGGCGATAGGTTTTAGTGGGCCAGATCATTCTGTTATGATCGTGAATCAGGCAAACCCAGTATTCAAACCCAACAAGTGAGGTTAAGGCAAAAAACAGGATTTTAATAATGAAAACAGGAACAGGCGGGCTCAATAGTCAAAAGGGCAGTCCAAAATCCGGTACACAAAAAGCAGTCCAAAATAGGCAGAGGTACAGACAGGGCAAAAGCAAGCTCGGATAACCATAGGACAGAAACTAGTCGGTAAACCGGTAAATCAGTCAGACAGGGCAGGAAAAACAGATCAGGGAACAGGCTGGCTCAGAATCAAAAAGGCTCTCGGGTTATCGTCAACAGGTCAATCAGAATAAAGAATGCTGGAACTAAACTCACCGTGGCTCGTTAATGATCTGGCAGATTGCAGAGGTTTGTGGCAGGACTATATAGGGGAGTGAACAGGTGAACAGGAGTGAAGACTAATTATAAGTGAGCAGGTGGATCTAATCAAGGCAAGAAAGCTGACAGATTGCTGAGGGGAGACCAAACAGAACTGATAAAGTGACAGGTGGAAAACAGGTAACCTAAACAGAACAACATGTCTAAAACAAAACCAAACAAGACCCCAAAAGCAGAAACTTAACTAATAAATCTGATAACATAAACCAAGACAAAACCCAAATCGTGACAAACATAATATAACACTGTCGCTCAATCGCTCATACGGCGATTATAACTTCCACAACATAGACTGAATGGCCGTTTCCTCTGCTAAATTACTTTAGCTAAACAAAATAAAAAAAATGTTTTATCACTTGTAGGTACAGGTTAATCAGTTTTCATTCTCACCTTCAGGCAATTTTTTTTGTAAAAGGATTAGATCACAAAACTCAACAGTCTCCTTAATGTTAAACACAAAATCTTTATATGAAAGGGTTTTTCATAAACTGTGTAGCAGCTGCTGTGTAATTCGGTTCTAAAACTTGGATCTGTTCTGAACCTAGATGAAAAATGCAACCCATTCCATGGGTTCATTGCAGCCTCATTATTCATTGCCAATTGTGTCAAGCGGGTGCCTTAGCTGAGGAAGGACCTGAAAATATTACAGGTCCCTGCACATAATTTAAAACAAAGAAGGCCAAGATCTAGAGTAAGTGCTGCATTGTTTTAATTCTGTGTCGGGGATGGCAGATAGCAGGGAGCATGCATCATCCTCTTGAACTTTTACCATGTGAAGTAATAATGAAAGGGCACAGCAGTGGTGACCATGTCATTACAGAAATATGGTCTTTGTTGGGAATGCATTGGTTTTCAAACTGCTACATAAATCAAGGTCAAATGCAAGGGAATGGCCCTCTCCCTGCTATGCCATGCATGCGATGACATGTGTCGCTCCCGTTTTATTACAAGCTCCCTAAATGTAATGAAATGCTCCAGTGTTTGCATACATGGCAGAGATTAAAGGAGGCTCTTTTTATGTGCTACCAGCATCTCAGGCTCAACTTGTACCTGAATTAGATTTTCTGAGGTTAGCAAAAAAAAAAAAAAAAAAAAAAAGGCAACTCAAGGCCTTTTTCAAGGTGGGTTTATAAGATTCTTCAGGCGTACCCATTGAAGCAACAATGTTGGTTAAAAAGAAATCACTGCTATCCCAGAGTGAAAAAAATACATGACTGAAGGCTGCTTCCCCTTCTAACATCATTAAGCAGCCACCCATCAGTACAAAAGAATATTAACAAGAGAATATTAACAGCTTACATCAATTCATCGAAATGTGTTTAAATATTCCTTTAGCAGAATAGATGCACTTTAGTCTCCTGCGTCTCAGTGGGCATGCAGAGCTAGCTCAGTCAAACACATACACAGGAAATGTACCTACAGCCACGGCACAAACAGACTGGGCGGCATTTCTAAATTCTCCCCCCGTCCAGCACAGTGCCTATACAAAAGTATTTAGCAAATCCTGCCACTTCTCAATAATGCCTGAAGAAGTCTTTTAATTGCTTCACCAGGCTGCAACATTAACGCTTCATTTTTCTGAGCAGAGTACAGATGAAGCCTTACAAAAAAAAAGAAAAAAAAAGAGCCCATCGCAGGGTGTATTTAACCTCCAAGTAATGCACCGTGATCATTTCAAACGTTAGGCTACCCATCTCGAATCACTATGGATCTAATGGGGCTGATACAAACACAGAGAAATGTCAGTCAAGTGTTTCTTGTGTTATCAGAAGTTACAGCTGAAATTATAGCTATAAAATGTAAGGTCACAATCAACATTATCAGCAATGACAGAAACTTGTAATTTCATATTCTTCGGCCTAGTGATTCTTTCCAAGCTCAATTTGGCTCGCAGTTCATTATCACACACTGCAGAGCACAGTCGGATTTTACTCCGGTGAATAGCTACTGAAATTATCCATCTCTGGTTTTCACCTTGAGGAAAACCTACAGGTAAAACATTCTGAAGCACTTTTTCTTCTGCAACAGTAATCACTGAGGTCTTGGCAATCTTGTTAGCCCTGTTTTGCACACGTTGAAACAAGAAACCCAAGAAAAAAAAAAGCTCCAGCAAAACACAACACTGACTGATAAGAAATCTCCAAAGGAATGCATTGAAGATTGTGCACTTGAAATGTGACAAAATGTGAACAAGTTCATGGGGTAAGGTACTCTTGCATTAGCTATTGGTGATTAATTGGAATCTCGTATTTTTGAGACAATTTGCAGCAAAGGCCTGTTTTTTAAAAAAAATAATTTTAATAAAACCTTTTTAAAAACATTCAAGTGTCTGAAAAAAACAGTTAATGCAACAGACAAATTGTTTTTAATGGCACAAAAATGGCTGCGGCTTGAGGGTCTTGACCTACAAAGTGTTTCTCTGCTGGATTAAAACACTCTTGAGCAGTTTACATGATTGTCTGCCGTTGTGTAGCTTTCTCCCCCTCATAAAAAACAATGCATATTGATTTGAAATTCTAATGAGGTTCTTTGGGATATGTTTTGATTTTTTTGTACAATACGTGCATTACTAAAGGTCTAATGCCCAGCAGGACATCCTGTTATTTACTGTTTATCGTGATTAGCTGTATGACACAGATGTGATGTCAAGGTACTCATAACGATGAGCACAGCACACCCTCATGGGAATATTAGCGTCTAAACAAAGGCACCTAGTGCGTATGTAGACTGCTAAGGAAACTGAATGCAGTGGAAGACTAAGTATATGCCAGAATAACACAGAGCTACAACGAACACCTTTCTCTCTAGCAACATAGATGTGAAGCGCAGTGCCTTGTAAAAAGTAGTCATAACCTCTTGAACTTCATTGGCACCTGACGGCAAAGTAAAAGACAACATCTTTAGAAAACCTTGGATCCAAGGAAAAGTACGGTCTACTGCATTTGTATCTGGTGCCTGTACCCCAGCCAGCCAAAAATAAAACTAGCTGCCTGAAACTGGCTGTCTGAGTTCCTGCAGGAAGAATCTGAGAGGAAATATGTTGTCTCCAATTGCCAAACATTTTTGCTTCCACTGGCCTGAAGAAGACAACATTTGAAACCAGAGCTCCGCATGCCTGACACGTGTGCCAGTTCGTGTAGACGCTGATCCCAGCCGCTAGACCAAGAGTGGGTGCCACATCTTTTCTGTTCATCAGACCTGCCGATCTCAACGTGTCCTCCTGTTCATTAGAACAGCTTAAAGTAATAGGTTATCAAACATTATTTATTTCATGGTGTTTTAATTTTCTTCTCATGCTAAACTGTTCAAGTGAATTTGGCCACTAAGTCTGATGCTTCAAAGTTTGTTAATTACCACAACATTAAAAATAGTTTGTTGAAAATGTTAGTGATTTCTAATGCAGGAAATTACTTTGAAATGTGAGCTGGGAGTTTGAACACAGAGCAACTGATGTTCTCTGTTAGCTTTTAAAGCTAATTTGGCCGCAATTCCACATGACAAACTTGGTGCTGACTCTCTCTCTGTCTCTCTGTCTCTTTCTCTCTCTCTCTCTCTCTCTCTCTCTCTCTCTCTCTCTCTCTATATATATATATATATATATATATATATATATATATATATATATATATATATATATATATATATATATATATTAGGGCTGTCAAACAATTAAAAATTTTAATCGCGATTAATCGCATAATGTCGATAGTTAACTCGAGATTAATCGCAAATTAATCGCATATTTTATCCTTTTATTTCTGAAAGTGTAATAGCCTGTTTGGGCATTTTAATATGCAATTTTGCAATAAATGACACTAATAAAATACATGCTTGTACAAAAAATATATTTACTTTGTTATTTTTCAAGCACTTTTCAGAATTGGAATGAAAACATCCTGGTGCCAAATGTTAAACTCTGGACTATAATGGCTAAATGACTAATCATGACGCCCTGATGTTTACACACTGTGTAAACAAATGTGTAAATAAATACCTGTTTTCATGCCGATATATTTTGTTTGCCTTTTAAATAAAGATAGACATGGTATTATGCATAAACATATAAATTAATAAAAATTGTACATTTCAGTCATAAGTTTTGTTCATTTCTTCACTCTCTCTCTCTCACACATCTAATTCTGAGCTTTCACACCAACAACAATCATTTCTTTGAATATTTTTGCTTGCTGTTTCTATCCATATTCATAGAGTTTAAGCCTGGAAAAAGGTTTTAAATTTCCAGGTCATTCCAGTCTTACACTTTGCTTGCAACTGGGCCAGGAGCTTAATACCATTGAAAGAGACTGTTTAGGAACTGATTAGTAACTCCAGGTACTTCGTTTGGCAACGTGATTCATCCTTGGTTTGTCAAATACAGAGACAACAAATTAATAAGCATTAAAGCACGGTTTATGGGTTGGGGTTTCTGTTATCAACGTGTAAAAACTCATCTTCAGAACCAATCTCTGCTTAAAATGGTGATCTGCACCATGTAATCTACTTTCAGCAGTTATCACCGGTTATTGCACCGTAAACTGCAGAAAATACGAGCAGAGTTGCTCATTCTGCCTTTACTACCGACGGCTCCTATGGCGGAGGGATATTTCAGCTGGATACACTCAAATGTAGTGCAGGCAGGTCTCATAATAACCCCTATTTCGTCACTTATTTTAGAGCCCAAATAAGCAATTTCACTTTCAGAAACCTGCCCAAAAAAACCGCAACCCGTGACTCATGAAATTTACAAGCGCTTTTAGAAAAAAGAAGCCCAAAGTCGCATGAAATAAACAGTCTTTGGCAACAGCGCGGGTCTGTTTTGCTACAGTTTTCTAGCACTCTTGAAACTACGGAAAGCGCCGAGGGTAAAAGAAACACAGTCCGGATAGCGCGGCGGGGGGGGGGGGGGGGGGATTTGAGACATTAGGGAACGGTGTGTGTGTTTTGACACGCGATTAACGGCGACAAAAAAATTGCCGGCGTTAAAATGGGTTTACGTTAACGCCGTTAATAACGCGTTTAACTGACAGCACTAATATATATATATATATATATATATATATATATATATATACACTGATCTGCTGTGACAATACATCACTATTTTATGGTTGCTTCATTCAGATTTTTTCAAATTTATTCCCTTTTACTTTTTTGTAGTTAATTAGTTCTCCGTATGTTGTGCTTATTCTGTATCTGTGTGCTGTGCTTGCTATTGCCTTACCAGGCAGGTATTCATAAAACAATAACTGAGAGCTGCTTGGCTATTTATTGTAGATGATCAGGTGGCTCCCTCGACTTATCAATTTTGATCGAAATTATCAAGTTCATCAATACTTTTCCTTTGCACTTGTTCATAGTTTCTCATAGTAAAAAAAAACACATACTGGTGCACAGCACCATCAAGCAGAAACATACAGAGAAAGGTTTGAATTAAAGCTGTGCAAACACATAATTTCGGTTGGAACTAAGTGAGACATCAAATCATTCATCATTAGATGATTTTGGAAATTTTATTCTATGGTTTAAACGGAGGTGAAGCCACATTTTCTGTCCTTTAAAACAGAACTCCAGAGTATATTTGACAACTTTCCGATCGGGACAAACGGACCAAGCCAGAACAAATTAGCTGTTAATTCACCTCGATATAAGGGAAGCATAAGAGCTGGATATCTGTACCATTCAATGTTTTGTAATTTACTTCTCGTCCTTCACTTGTAACACATTAACATCCCCTAAATTGGGGGCACAATGACAATGTAAGCATACAATTTTGACCAGCCTGAAAGTAAGTGCTTTTAGAGGGTTAAATCATATCTTTCCAACAAATTATTTTTAAACAACCTTGAGTTTTTTTGTTATTTTCTTACGCATAATTACCCATTTATATGCACCACATTGCCATTACTTTATGTTGTCTATGGGAAGCTTTTGATATAATGGCACCCAAGAGACATAATGACAGGATGTTCTTTATTATGATTACAAGTATGACAATGTCAAGGTTAGGCACAAGAAAACACCCCTGCAAGGCCAAGAGAAATCATTTTTTATAACCTGCTATTGTGTTATAATGTTGCTGAAATAAGTGTATTTCACTTGCAATCACGCTAAATCAAGTGTTTTTAACACATATAACCTTTTTCTTTTTGCCTAAATGTGGAAAGTGAATCTCTGGTGCCTCTTTTACAACACTCATGTTTGAAATTTACATCTAGTGAGGTGGGAGGAGTGATGCGTGAGGGTGAAGGTTACCAGAAAGGATCAATAGGTGTGCATCTGCTGACATATATCCAAACAGCTTCAACCATTGGTTTAAAAATCAACAACAATGCCCTCAAAGGCCGGAGCTCATTGACTATCTGCTTGTATGTAGGTGAGTGTATATTTGCGCAAGTGTATGCATTTTTAATTGCAGTGGGATGCCCTTTGAGAGTTACCCACCACTTCTCAAACAATTAGTTTAATGGAGCATTACGGCAGTATCTGGGTTAGCAAAGTCAATACATTGACATTCCCCAGCCATAAAGTGTCAGCACAGCCACTCATACGTCCATGAAACAATGCCACACACTTTAGATAACACAGACACCGACTGACCGTGTTTAAATAAAATAAACTATTGAACATGTTGTTTCAATAAGGAGACAGATAAGTAGCATTTACCGTGTTAGATAAACAGACAAAACCAGGCCTGGGTCTATTCTTAATTCACAATAATATGCCTTTATTATTTATCTGACTTTTATTTTCTTTCTTTATTTTTTGTCAATTTTACATCTTGATATTATTTTACATCGACAATGTAATCCAAATAATGTAATTTAGTTTTGAACTTGTTTATTACTATTATAAGGAAAAACTGAAACTTGCAGAACATGGATGGGCGTGTGAAAAATAAAATCACATGATCTAACGGGTGAAGGTTTGTTTATAACTAGAAAATTTCTAAAGAAATTCAATAAGGCGACTGCCTCGTGGTGCGTACCATACCGTCAAAAATACTAACAGGAAGTAACACTGCGAATTTCAGGTTCCTACGGTCTTCACAGCCCTCGCAGCGGCCGTCGAAAGGTGCCATGTTAAGTGGAGCGTGTTCCGGACCTCCTAGGAGCCTCTGGCTAGCAGCGTTGTTATGGAGACTCCCTCACAGCTGCAGCCCTCTGTCTTAATCATCATTACCTTTATCATACAGGGAACTGAGTGGAATGTGTGATTTTAGTGTCTTTGGAGCATGTCTGCAGCATGTAGCAGAGAAAAAAAGGGGTCAAAAATGGATGTTTGACACCTCATAAAATAGACATGCTTTATCCAACATGGCCAACATTTGTTGTGGAGCTTTCTCTCTAAAGGAAGTACAGACTCTGTCAAGCAGAAGTTGGTAGGACCTTCCTAGAGCTACTTCCGGTTAGCAACATGCTAACTGTAAACCGCTAAGATGGTTGTGTTCAGTATCACCGGGTGATGGTACTCTGTTAGTTTAGTCCAAAGCCTGTACTGGAAAGTGCCTCAAAAAGGGAGAAAATGCGATTTTGAATGGTTTTTGTTCATCACGTCGCCATGGTAACTTAAAATGGCGGCTGATACAAAAAGAGCAGTTCACTGGATGAAGTCGCACCTTTTGACATATATATACTATGGGGTGAAAATGTTAATACTCTAAACTTGCCACACAAGGTTGTGATCCTGCAACCTTTGGAGTGCTAGCCCAACAGCTTAACCAGTGCACCAAACACAGGCCATATAGAGGTTTGCATTTTGTGCAGCCTAACTGTGTTCATGCCCATTCAAAAGCATTGGGTGAGAAATGGCCGCGAGCAGCACTTTGTTTCTCCGGAACCGTAAATGCTAGAGATGTAATTTTTTCTGCGTTTATTTCGTAACGGATAGGGGAACAGGATAAGCTATGGGTTTTTGCTGCAAATATTGTATGGGACTTTTTGGCATGGTTTTTCGCTTTTTACATCGCCATGGTAACTCGAAATGGCGTGAAGTACAAATAGTACACTTCACGGCATCGAGACGCACGTTTTGATATATACTTTGTGTATATACGTTGCTGTATTAACGGTGAAAACCCTTATTAGGTGCATAGTAATAGGCACTGCCCATGCATTTGCATGGCAGTCGCCTAATGATGAATTTATCTATCAGTTACAGTGATAAATTGTTATTTTGAGTGAGAATACACTAGTGTGTTTCATAAAAATGTGGTCTACAGTGTATTACCTGAATTCTTTTTTCATATGTGATGGGGAAGCTGGAATCGTCAAATATTTAAACCATCAACAACTGTCTAAAGCAGGGGTCACCGACATGGTGCCCGTGGGCACCAAGTAGCCCTCGAGGACAACATGTGGTTCCCACGAGCCTGATCTAAAAATGGCAAAATCCACCAGTGAGCTACATCTAAAACTTCATTTTATTCCTTTACTTCCCTGTTTAATCACACTTGCGTTTATATAGATTTAAAAATGACAATATCTATAGCAAAGCATTAAAATGTTTTTTATTTTACATAAAGTTAGGGTAAACTCTGACTCCTCTAGTTCAAAGGTCAGTACTGGTAGACCTTTGTATGAGACAATAACAATAAAGTAGCTCTCAGTTTCAAAAAAGTTGGTGACCCCTGGTCTAAAGAGTGCGTGCATTGCTAAAGTATTATCACCCCCTGGAGGTTTTTCAAGGGGTGATAATTAGCCACTCCTACCATGCCATGCCCTACCACAGATTTCCAAGTGGATTTCGGTTTGGACTGACTGGGCCATTCTAACACATGAATAAGCAATAATCTAAACCTTTATTTTATTAGCTCTGGCTATGTGTTTAGGGTTTTTGTTTGCTAAAAATGTGAATTACCCCTCCAGTCCCTGAAGCCTAACAGATATTCTTACAGGATCATGTTGTATTTAACTGTGTTCATCTACCAATTAATACCGACTAGCTCCCCATGTCCCTGCTAAAACTTATTCATTCCAGTGTCACCACCATGTGTTATTGTGTTGCATAGAGGCAACAGTTGTTTGGCAGCATCTGGCCAGCTTAACTCCCTTCACATGCTTGCTATGTCCCCTGCACGGCTTGAAGCAAACTGCAAACAGGACCCTTTTTGGCTTTCTTTTAACACATGTTTTTTCAGTTCTTCCATAAAGGCAACATTTTTAGAGTCCACAACTACCATTTGTCCCATCAAGACATTCTCCCTTTTAAGACATGGATCTCTGAGGCATCCCTCTAATTAATAATTATGCACTATTTGTGCTGTTCTTTCCACCAAAACTCCCCCAAAAGACATTAAAGGAGAAGTCCGGTCAACAAGGAAAAATCAGGGGATCATTAGCTATAACTAAAACTAATACATTCGTGGTTATTTAATGAATTTAGCTTTAATCAATAAGAAAATAAAAACATAAATTGTTGTCTGGATCACTGTGTCTGGGGGGCGGCCATTACTGCCCAAATATGGGCAGTAAGGGCCGCCTGACATCACATCCTGTGACATGGAAAAGCGGAGAGCCGACAGCATTTCTCCGCACTTTCCAAGCAAAGTCAATAGGAGCCGTTCTACACAGCTGCGGTCATCAACGATTTTTTCGGATTTCCAGAGGACTTCACCATTGAAATTCGCGGGAGCTATTGTTAAAGCAACAATGCTCACGTGCATGGTAGTTGGATGTTCCAGTACATCGGGTAAAAGTGGAAAAAACATTAGTTTTTTCACCTTTCCGATTCATGACCACCATGGGCTGTTTTGTTGGAATACCTACTTGAAGAGAGAGGATTTGCCATTGTGCTTCTGGCCAGAGAGAAACGTCATATGCAGCCAACATTTGGAAGAAGAATGTCTTCAAGATGACATGAGAGCGAGGATTTTCGGTATGTTTTTCTTTTTCATAATGTAGAATTTGCCGGAACATTTCTGTACCGACCAGAGCGGCGGAGGGATACGAGACACTTAGAAAGCATGCTCACTGTTGTGAAGCCCACTTATTTTATGCAACATTGGTCTTATTTTTTCTAAAGTCACTTGTATATTTCATGAGTTGTGGGGTTGCAGTTTTTTTTGGGCTTGTTTCTGAAAGTGAAGTCGATTGTTTGGGGTCTAAACTAAGTGACGCTGAAATATCCCTCCGCCTCATAATGCGCTGCAGCTCCTCCTCACAGCAGCAGAGAGTAAACTCAGAAGGAGCCGCTCTGCCTGTATTTTCTGCAGTTTACGGTTGCAATAACTGATGATAACTGCTGAAAGTAGATTAGGTGGTGCAGATCACCATTTTGAGCAGAGATTGGTTCTAAAGATGAGTTTTATACTCATCTTTTAACATTGCAGAACCCAACCCATAAACCATACTTTAATGCTTATTTGTTGTCTTTTTATGTCTCTAATACTAAATGTAAAATTAGTATTACCTTAAATTTAAATGCTTAAAACCATGTCTATCTTTGTTTAAGAGGTTAAAAAATATATTTCGGCATGAAAACGGGTATTTATTTACAAGGGGACAGATAGGACATCGGGACTTGCTCTACAGCCGATACCGCGAGAAGGGTATAACTGCAGAGCGTAAGAACACCCCTGTCGGAACGCCCACACTGTCGGAACGCCCACACTGTCGGAACGCCCACACTGTCGGAACGCCCACACTGTCGGAACGCCCACACGCCAACGCAAACGCTGATTGGTTCGTTGATTTGCCCACTTCAATTTCCCTCCATCTCCTTCATTCAGCGGGACGGACGAAAAATGTCCGTCCCGCTGAAAAAATCCGTCCCGACGAAAAAAATCCCTATCGCAGGGTATTAGTTTTACCTAGGGACCACATGTGATTTGTAATAATTACGGCGTTGTATGCAGACAGATATTAACTGGGTCGCGCTGTCAGGAGAAAGCAACAGCGCGAGGACTATTGTGTAGTACGATAGAATCCTGTCCTGTCAGGATAAGGGCTTCTACTGGAGAAACACCCCAAATATGCGACGGCACGTTCAAAAATAAAGCTAAAAAAAACGCAACTCACGAAATTTACCAGCGACTGTAGAAAAACAAGAAAGCATACAGAGGTGCTTCTGTCACACAGCTGCAGCGTATTAATTACATGTAATCCCAGGTAAAAACCAGATCCGTGCGAGTAGGCGATTGGACATTTTGCTGCATGGAGCCAGGCAAAGTTGGAAATAAAATCCGCTTCCAAGCATAAAGCCTGAAAAAGAAGGACAAATATGCGTGTGGGGTATTCAAGATCCGGACTGTCACCTGCCTTACGACGGACGAAAGCTTCGGATGCTTTTGTGTAACTCTGCAACATTTTTCAATGTATGGTTAGTTTAATAAAAAACAAGTGTCCTAGTGTCCTTTTATTTGCGCACCCATAAGCGGAGCAAAAATCGGGCATCCTCAGACGGAGCTCTGGAAGTTTGCTTACTTTCAATACAAATTCGAAATCATTTATTAAGTTAGACAATAATTTAATTCAATCAATTGATCCCATGTAGCCCCTAAAGGGGTGACGTTTTCAGTCAGTTGATTTATCTGGAAATCGGGTGAGAATTCACCGGATACAGAGTGTCTGAAAACATAAAGTACATTTTCCTTGTATTCTGTCTGACTGCAGCTTGGTCTGACCTAAGATGGCCGCTCTGTCGGCACGCCTCCCACCCGACAACGCGGCGTCTACGTATACATGCCTGTGCGCAGAAGGACCGCCCAGTCGGAACGCCCACACAGTCGGAACGCCCACACAGCTCTGCAGTTACCCCTTATTGGATACCGCACCGTTACGTCACAAACTGGGAGGTGGCAGGGCTGTTCTTCACCAAGATGGCGGCCCCCATAAAAGGACCTTCAAATGAAAATTACTCTTAATTAAAAAAGCTTATCATTTATTGAACAGTATGTAATAATTTTATATTTAAAGTACTTTCAGCAGTTTTAATTCTGATTTTGACCGGACTTCTCCTTTGAAGTTAGTGAATGAACAAAATGCTGAAAACCTTAAGATGTATGAATACCGAAGATGACACCCCCAGCCGACCCCAAACC
Organism: Fundulus diaphanus; assembly: GCA_037039145.1. Taxonomy (NCBI): domain Eukaryota; kingdom Metazoa; phylum Chordata; class Actinopteri; order Cyprinodontiformes; family Fundulidae; genus Fundulus; species Fundulus diaphanus. The sequence goes on from CM073133.1 coordinate 38,991,494, forward strand.
ACAACCATTCTAACCCTGACTCCTAGCCTAGCACTTTTACCTCCTAACTATTCTCTTACTTTATTTCCTCTGTCCATTTAACAATATCAAATTGGATGAGTAAAGCAAAAGCATTAGCACTGACACTTATTTTTGTTCTTGAAATGTATTGCAACGGTCTAGCTGGTAATATTTAATAGCTGGAATTCTAGGAACTGTCAGTCAATAATGGTTCCCACCTCTTATACTGGCCTCACTGAGCAATGCTATTCATTTGTGACACGTTCCTTTACAAGGCTCTGTCCACCTAAAAAATTGTAAATGCATGAAATAGTGTTAATAAAAAATGCTTTACATTGTACACGATTTTATGTGTTTATGATTCAGATCTTTTAATGTTTGAGTGGTCACTCCCAGTTAATATTTCAAGCTGTTCTGATTGTAGGAGTTCATGTAAATGACTGAGCAAATTACAGCATGCCCCATTAAACAGATTTATTATATCTTCCAGTCTCTATAGTTAATAAATAATTCCATATATATATATATATATATATATATATATATATATATATATATATATATATATATATATATATATATATATATATATATATATATATATATATATATATTGAGGTTTTTACAGCACTAGTGGCTTGTTTTTTGTATAGTGGGCTGACAGGAAAGGGGGTGAAAGAGAGGGGGAGAGAGATGAGGCAAAGGACCACAGGTCAGAGTCAAACCTGGGTCAGCCGCGTCGAGGACTAAGGCCTCCCTACATGGGTCGTGTACACTAACCACCGCGCCACCGAAGCACGTCCCTCAAAATATATTTTTATTAGTGAGGCTGCACAGTGGGTAGCACTGTTGGCTTGCAGCAAGAAGGTCCTGGGTTCAAGTCCTACCCTTGCCCTGGGTCCTTCTGCATGGAGTTTGCATGTTCTCCCTGTGCATGCGTGGGTTCTCTCCAGGTACTCCTGCTTCCTCCCACAGTCCAAAAACATGACTGTTAGGTTAACTGGCCTCCCTAAATTCTCCTTAGGTGTGAGTGAGTGTATAAATGGTTGTTTGTCTCTGTGTTGCCCTGCGACAGACCTGTCCAGGATGTACTCTTGCCCATTTACAGCTGGAGATAAGCACCAGCACCCCTCGCGACCCCACAAGGGATAGGCATGTTAGAAACGGATGGATGGATTTGTATTAGTACAACATCAAGTATTAGTACAAAAGTATTTCTAATCTTTTTGGAACAACAATAGAAACTCAATTGAAATATCACATCATATTTGTTTTAAAGTCTGGCAAATATTCACCCTGATAAATGCACACCACTTTAGCAGAGTGATGAGCATTATCCTGAAGCAACCTGGGATTCTGCCAATAAAACAAATGTGTGAAAATGCAGCCTATTCTAAGTGTTTTAACACTGACATTTGCAATTATTCCACATCACAGTATATAAATGTATCTACACCAATATGTAAGTTAAACACATCTGAAAGCTAATCCTAAATGGAAAAAACCCCAAACATTTAGATTCCCTTTAATCTGGCAGTTCGTAATTGTGCTTGTAGACCTACAAGCACTTTACAGACTGATGTTCAAGTAAGTTCACCCGAATCCATTCTGAAACCTGGCCTCTATTTCTTTTGTTGTGCATGTCTTAAGTGTGGGTTCACGTGAAATGTGTGCATGACTTATTGTTACGGTCTCATTCCTCTCAGCCCTCAGGTTACAATGTGCATCCACTCGATGGTGCTGCAGTAGAACAGGATGATGTTTCTGAGGTCTGTTCTTTTCACATCTGTCTCTCCACGTTTGCATAACTCAAGGGCAGTTAAGGTTAGCAGCCAGACAGACTTGAAGACTTAAATCAAACAGAACTGAGAAAGAGAAGGTTATGTATTCATTTTAAATCTAATCGATGAATTAAATATAAATATCAGCTGTGGATACTTTTAAAACATTTCCTTTGTGTTTATACATGTCTTAAATAACATTTGGGCCTAGCCTGCATTAAAGTTGGCTTATTTTTCAGTTATTTAATTCAGTGTATTTATATTATGCCAGTTCAAAACAAAAACTGTCTCAGGGCACTTAAAAAAAGGAATTTCAATCAAATTTTACAGACAGATTCAAAGTCAATTACATGGATTTGACTTTGATCCTCCTTATCAAACGATGCCGCTAAGTTTAATTTATTATTCAATTTGGTAAAAACAATTTCTTACAACGGAAACCCAGTCGATTGCATCAAATCACAGATTTGCAGCATTCACTCCTGTGATCAATTAGCCAATTTTTTTAAATTGTGGATATAAGATGGTTAGCGCTCCAGTTTTATGGAAAACAATAGAAAACATTGATAAATGTGTGCATCAAATATAAATAAAATTGTGTTTATTGTATATCTAATATATTTGTTGATATTCATAGACATTGCAAACTATATTTTTTTAGAGAAAGTGGATACACACTTAGAAATCAACTGAGCCATGAACTGCTATGTGTAAAAAACACAACTCCAAAAGCAGCGTGAATATACAAAAATACAGGTGGTAACTAGTCATGACTCAGTATGAGATTTAGAGGCTATGGCAACCTGGAGTAAAAGCACTGTAACAGTTTGATTTTAATAACACAGTTTATTTGGTTTTATACATGATATATATGTACACACACACACACACACACACACACACACACACACACACACACACACACATATATATGGCTTTTGGCATGGGACCTCACATGATGTGGGAGTGGTGGCCTGTTAGTTAGAGAGCCTGGTGTTTGGTCCCAAAGGTCAGTGGTTCAAAACTCAGTCTGTCAGTCTAGGTCCTCGAGCAAGACCCTCAATTAGTGAAAGTCCACTCAGAAATTGTTATGAAATACATAACCTTATATTTGTCCTTTTTCACACAATTGGCCAGCATTAAACTTTTCTTCTAGACAAATTTCCCCCTTGGTTGTGAGTGGTTTACTCTTTATTAGGCTCTCTTGTTGACATTTAAGCCTCTTTAGGAACAACAAGATTTGGAAAAGAACACATGAGTTACACAGCCCACACCCTTATCAAAAACTACAACACCGTGCCAGAGAAAGCAAATGTTGGTGTCTAGACACCTTAAATCACTACATTTCACCTGGCACCTGGATCGGTGGAGCTGTGCTCATCCCTCTTAGTAAGCAATATAATTCACAAGCAATAAATTGAATGATTTCTTTGCCAGCCAAGGAAAATTTACAAACATATTTTATTTATCTTGTTGACTTTAAGACTTGGCTTCTGTTTAAATCTTGTTCTCTGTGTCTTACTGCAATGTACAATAATGAATATGAGCCAGAATCTGTCTTTTGCAAGAATACTGCAGAATGTGCAGCTTCCATAATACCTCATACACAACGGACCCTGCAAATAGCAAAAGTGTCTGATATTCTTTGGGCATCTCACAGGGTGATTTTTATCGCTGATATTGAGCGATAAAAATCGTAGCTATAAATGTCTGAGAAATGTTGAAACAAAGTTATCATAAGCTTCACTGTAATCTTTCTCTTCTGATTTTCCAAAATTTCTTCCTCAATTTTGAAATAATGTTTGTATTATGCACAGGAAAAATGACCCTGCACAAAAACTGCCTCTTTACCTCATTACTTGTGATTGATGAAGGATGGACTAATCTATCAAAGGGCTCATATCACTCACTACAGGACTAATATTAGCCCTCGAACTCTGATACAACATTTTTTTTTATATTTTGCATGCTCTAATGTGAAAAAAAACTATAAATACTAAGTCTGCCGTACATGAGTGTCATGTTACGTGCTAATTTTTTTTCTTTTTTTCTGTACATCCTAAGCAGGGTCTGCCACAAAGGTAATCTCACCATGGTAATACATGGTGACAATAAAGTCTTCTTGAATCTTGAATCTTAATTTGCACTCTGCAGGCCCTCATTCCAATACAGGGATAGTTCAGGACAATATCACCTACCTCGACCAAGATGTTGAACGTTTAAATAAGTGATTACGTATTTGAATATAAGCAGCTGAATAGCAGTGTAACAAGATCTCACAATATTAAAATACCACAACAATTATTGGCAAAGTGAAGTCTGTCTTGTAGATCGCTATGAGGTTGCCGTGTGCGTGTCCCTTTGTTTGGGGGAAGTGTGTGTTCTTATATTAAGACGTCTGCTATAAGCTTGACAGCCTGTTGGGGTTTGGCATCTGATTTTAATTTAGGAAAGGAAGTAATTCTTCAATTGTCCTAATAAGATTGCTCGTTGACGAGCTTGCCTTCTCAACAATGTCACAAATGCATTAATGAAGCTTCGATCACCTTTAAATTATTTGTCCATCACCATTTCAGGTACATAATAAAAAGTAAACAGTGATAATAGGAGAGATGAGATCCAAATGATTTTTAAGCATTATGAGAATGTTGCTAATGGCCAATCCTTGGATACCAAATGACAATAAAGTTTGCATGTGCTTTGGAAATTCATACTGGTGAAAAACTGTAGGGATATTTAACGGTTTGTTATTGACTCATAATTGCATCTCTTGTTCAAAATGCTAGATACATAAATTATCTAACCTGAACTTGAAATCGAAGTATTCTTAATGCTAGTTTTGCATTTGGGCCGCCTTACTGAAATAAAAATATGTGGAGAAGTAAAAACTGGAATGAGAATAGTACAATTACATGAACATAATCTTTTATTTTTTGTTTGTGTGTGTGTGTGTGAGAGACATGCTGTGTTGTCCATTATTGGATGAACAGCCATCAATTACGGCAAATTTAAAGAAAGAGCCTCTCACTAGCTTGTTATAGCATTAAAAGGGGAAAAAAGGACAAACGTGATAAACAGACACTAGTAAAACACACTTTCAACTGGGATGTGTTATAATTATTTTTGTGAAGCACAAAAACAGTGATTAGAAATCAGAGACTTTATGGTAAAATTTGGACAAAATATGACAAATACATATTTCTTTACCATTCCTCTGAACTATTCATACTTTAAAAATATGCCAATAGCCAATAGCCAAAATAACATTTCTGATAATTGAGCACCTTTCTTCTGATTCTTTTTACAGCTACCTCTAAGCCTTTTGTCTCTGTACAATGTGCTCTCAGCAATTACTAAGGTCCATTTGCCAAGCAAATTATTACAATTATTACTGCTCTTTAGCTGATTTTATTTTAGCTGGAATAAAAAGAAAACGATGACAAGGAAATGTTGAAATTCTCTTAATGGTTCAAATTAGATGCTAATTGCTCTAATTTAGCCCCAGTGCATTCAGATGACACCTTTGTTTTTCTTTGAATAGGTAGTATAATTAGTGTTTATGTTAGAGACTTACAATTATGTCTACCACTGTATCTTATGAACTTTGGTGAGGTTTACCCTTCACAACAACCAGTTTAAAGTTTAGCATATACTCATTTAAGTGAATCTGTCCATAAACATAATGCATAATTTTGTGTAAAGTAATTCTGGGTTCTAGTCTTTAAATTTGTGTACTTTTCCAGTAATGGCTATATCAATGTTTTAGGGTTGTCAGAATAACTGATATAACAATATAACCGGTGCTAAAAAGGTTAATTACTCAAAGATCACCTGGATAGATTATGTTCAGCTATAAAATTGGATTTTGCATATGTCCCCTTTAACACTTGTACTGTTAACTTGTCTACTGCTCTGCTAAAAAGGGAAGCGACACAAACACACATACGCTATATATACACTCAGCAAAAATATAAACGCAACACTTTTGGTTTTGCTCCCATTTTTTATGAGATGAACTCAATTATCTAAAACCTTTTCCACATACACAATATCACCATTTCCCTCAAATATTGTTTACAATCCAGTCTAAATCTGTGATGATGAGCACTTCTCCTTTGCTGAGATAATCCATCCCACCTCACAGGTGTGCCATATCAAGATGCTGATTAGACACCATGATTAGTGCACAGGTGTGCCTTGGACTGCCCACAATAAAAGGCCACTCTGAAAGGTGCAGTTTTACCACACAGCACAATGCCACAGATGTCGCAAGAGGGAGCGTGCAATTGGCATGCTGACAGCAGGAATGTCCACCAGAGCTGTTGCTTGTGTATTGAAAGTTCATTTGAAATGGTGATATTGTGTATGTGGAAAAAGTTTTAGATCTTTGAGTTCATCTCTTAAAAAATGGAGGCAAAACCAAAAGTTTTGCGTTTATATCTTTGTTCAGTATATATATATATATACTGAACAAAGATATAAACGCAAAACTTTTGGTTTTGATATATATATATATATATATATATATAGAGATAGATATATATATATATATATATATATATAGAGATAGATAGATAGATCTGAAATGTCCCCGACTTAGTGGTTTTGCCCATATTAAGGGAGTTACCATATTGTAATTAACCACATTTTTTGCTCTTGACTACAAAGAACATCTGCCATCAAAATATTTTGCCATGGTACTGAAAATGGCATGGCTTATTCAGTTTAAAATTCTAATATTATGGCAATTGTAAGGAAAAGTGGTTATAATTCTCCAGTAAGTGACACCTACCAACAGGTCTTTCAGATGTTATTTTAATTAATTCAAGGGTCAACCTGTCTGCTTTTTAAGAGTTGGCTGACCAAAATTCTGATATAATATCCTCAGAAAATAAAACACTATTTCATAAAAAAAAATGCTTTTTCAGCAATACTTATCTTTTCAGTGGTTAAATTTTGAGAGAGTAGGCCATTAGTATACTGTTGGCACCATAATTACTCATCGGTAGTCACTTTCACAATACTGTAGCTGATATGCTAAAATCAATTGCGTTTTAGCAAAGCCATGGTATACACCTGGAATTTTACACTGAACTACTAAACGCAAGGTTTTGTTATTGAGAAAATAATTCTACTTCACAATAGGAAGGGTGGGAATCTTTAGGTACTTAAAACTTTGTTTACAGTTCACTGATGTAAAATGACCCTATTCCCTTGCAATACATACAGAACCCCCGGCCAAGACCTACCTTTCATTCTAAAGTCTCAGACATCATTGACTGCGTTGCTCCAGTTAAAGTGAAAGTTCTTTCCGGGAAGAATAAATCTCCTTGGAGAAATGCTCCAGCAGTTAGAGGTGAAAAAAGGGAATGTCGGAAAGCTGAACGCAGGTGGAGAAAGAATAGACTCCAGGTTCACCATGACATCTATAAAGAGAAACTTTACAGATATAACTTACAACTGAAAAATGCAAGAGAATCTTTCTTCTCTGAGATCATCAAGAAAAACATTAATAATGCTCGTGTCTTATTTGCCACAGTCGACAGGTTAACAAATCCTCCTGTGTCCGTGACTTTCGAACTCCACTCCACCAGGGCCTGCGATTAATTTGCTAACTTCTTCACTGAGAAAATCCTAAAGATCAGAGGATCAGTTTGTACATCCATACCAACTCCAGAACCAAAGCTGTATCCAGCAGGAACCTATCCTGACAAAATCTCCCAATTCAGCCAAATAAACTACAAAAGCTTAGAGGAGATCATTCAGCAGCTAAGTTCCTCCTCCTGCTGCCTTGATGTTCTCCCCACAGCTTTCTTTAAGAAAGTTTTGCCTGTCATAGCGTCTAATTTGACTCAGATAATAAACACGTCCCTTCTGTCAGGTGTTTTCCCCCAGTCCCTAAAAACAGCAATTATCAAACCACTGCTGAAAAAGAACAATTTAGACAAACTACTACTCCAGAACGACAGGCCCATCTCAAACCTCCCCTTTATCAGCAAGATTATTGAAAAAGCTGTGTTTCAACAATTAAACACCTTCTTAATAACGACCAGCCGCTTTGACGTTTTCCAGTCTGGCTTCCGTGCTCACCACAGTACAGAGACCGCCCTTATCAAGGTGTTTAATAACATCCATATAAATACAGACTGTGGAAGAACCACCGTGCTGGTTCTGTTGGACCTCAGTGCAGCATTCGATACTGTCGATCACTCCATTCTGCTAGAATGCCTGGAAAACTGGGTCGGCCTCTCTGGTACAGCTGTCAACTGGTTTAAATCCTACTTAAAGGACAGGGACTTTTTTGTATCAGTGGGTGACTTTACATCAGAAATGACAAAAATCACATGTGGGGTTCCCCAAGGGTCCATTCTGGGTCCCCTCCTGTTCAATATCTACATGCTCCCCCTTGCTCAGATAATAAAAAACAACAACATCAGCTACCATAACTATGCAGATGACACACACAGAGCTTTAAATCTCCATGTCACCAGGTGACCATGAACAAGTTCAGGCACTAGTAAATGCCTAGAAGAAATCAATGCCTGGATGTGCCACAATTTTCTTCAATTGAATAAAAACAAAACAGAAGTAATAATATTTGGACCAATAGAGGAGAGATCAAAGGTTAGCACACAGCTTCAGTCGCTTCAGCTAAAAATCACTGATCAGGCCCGAAACCTGGGTGTAGTGATGGACTCAGACCTGAACCTCCAAAAGCATCTAAAGACAATTACAAGATCGGATTTCTATCACCTGAAGAACATTTCCAGGATTAAAGGACTAATGTCTCAGCAGGATCTGGAAAAACTAATCCATGAGTTTATTTTTAGTCGAATTGATTACTGTAACGGTGTTTTCACAGGTCTTCCTAAAAAGTGGATCAGACAGCTGCAGCTGATCCAGAACGCTGCTGCCCGCGTCCTCACTAAGACTAAGAAAGTAGAGCACATCACCCCAGTTCTGAAGTCATTACACTGGCTCCCTGTATCTCAGAGAATAGACTTTAAAATACTTCTGTTGGTCTAAAAATCCCTGAATGGCTTAGCACCTAAATACATCACAGACTTGTTATCAGTGTATCAACCCTCAAGAGCACTAAGGTCTTCTGGCTCCAGCCTTCTCTGCGTACCTAGAACCAGAACTAAACAAGGAGAAGCAGCATTTAGTTCCTACGCTCCACTTATCTGGAACAAACTTCCAGAAAACTGTAAAAGTGCGGAAAACCTGAGTTCTTTTAAATCAAGATTAAAAACACATTTGTTTAGGACTGTTTTTGACTTTTCTAGTTAAACTGTTCTATTGAAACAGCATTAGTTCAACTTTTTTAGTCCAACTGTTTATTGATGTTCTATTTTGTTTCTAAATTTTCTGTTTTCTTTTCCTGTATTTTAATCATGTAAAGCACTTTGCATTGTCTCTGTACTGAATTGTGCTATACAAATAAATTTGCCTTGCCTTTGCCTTGCCTTACAAGACCTTGCAGACCTGTGTGACTACCTTTTATGGCGGTCAGCTGTAGGACACAACACACCACTCAACCATGCCAATAGTTATCCATGATCTCCGGTTAGAGCTTAAGTATGTGTCGCTGTTTCAGAGACATATGTTAGAGCTGGGATATAATTTCCCAAGAGCACTCCATAACACAAAAGCCCTGGTTCTCATTGTCCCTCAATGGTCACAGATATTTCAAGGTAAAAGTTGCAAGGAACTTTGTAATTAGCTTTTCTTATTATTTCCCACCCCAATACAACAGTAATAGCAACAGAAGAAGATTAAACAGGAGTTACAATGTTCATACACAAAGACAGACCTTGGGTCAACATCATTAAATATGCAGCAGTGTTTAATGACAGTATTTAAAGTGCACCTGAAAGCAGCTTTATAGTCCAATGCTGTAGCCTACCAAGTTTCACATACAAGCAATCCTTTGCAATTGTGATTTTGTGAATAGTGAAATCAGTATATTGTGCATCTATCACTATTAAAAAGTGTGAGTAGTATCCCACTTTGTTTATACTAACACCACCACTTTACACAGAGTTCCACTTTGTCCCTTACCCAATAGATAATATTTGTAATTATCTTCCATGAAGTAGCAAAAGAGCCCCTAAACACGCCTTTTTGTTGCAGTCTTCACAAATCAAGAACCGAGAATCAAGCAGCTTTATTGTCACTATGTGTTACCAAAATTACTTTTTTTGTCATTCTAATTTTATAAGAATAACATCCTTCAATGTCAAATGAAATAAAAATCAACAATGCTAATTAATCTTGTTCAAGAGTCAAGGAGAATATGTTGTTGATGAACATGTTCATCTTCATAAATTTATGCACAACAGTTTCCTTTTAGTGTTTACATGGATTAGCAAACTCATTTTCTATACTGACTGCTGCCGTGTCCTCTGGGTGAAGTAGACATGTTGAGTGTCCCATAAGGGAAGATTTTCAAATATCTGAAGCATTATTTCAATCTAGAACTGAATGTAGGACCACTTGAATAAATAAGCAATGCGGTTATATTTGAAGAGCCCTGCTGTCAGCATAGTTAAAAGATTTTCTCATGTCAAAGTCACAGCAAGGGCCTAATTTGACTTCCAGCTTGATCATATGCAAACTCAAATATTCCACCAACTCACTGTGGGACTGAAAAGCCATCAAGTAGCAGAAACCTACATTTTCATGTAAATCCAATTGTCGGATAACCTCTAATGCACATTTAATAGCAACGCGCTTATTTCAAGGCCTTATGAAGTATGTGAGAACCCCTCTAATAACTTTGAATCCATCATGGCTGCCGCATATAAAATTATGAGTACTTGCAGTGCAGTGTTTAAAACAAATAGTCACTAATAGTACTCTATTAGTACTATTAGTATTAGTAATTATTAGTAATCTTCCACTCTGTCTTTCAAGCTCTAGAAGTATATGCTAGGTTTAAACGGGCCTATCACTATGTTTGGATCAATGAAACATGTATTGGCTTTTCTAGTGGGTTTGCACTCTGTGGATCAATGCAACAATAGTTCTATTTAGTCCTCTGAATTAATTAAACACAGACAAGCATGCAGGGCTCATCTTATTCCTAGTGTAATGATTAAAAAAATAGAAACATTACTGATATTTATCTAAGTGGCTCAATACTGCCCGTAAGAATTGGCCGCCAATGACAATCTGAAAAAAAAGTCCTATTGGCACAACTGAGGGGGAAATACTGTTTATGGGGCTTGATCTAAAATCACTAAAAGGCCTTTTCTACATCACAGACATAAGAATGTGAGAAACTGATGACCTGAACTACTCTCTGCTTTAAGCAGCTTTGTGAGGGATGAAAAAGCATTGTTAGAGCTACTTAATTCACAGTAAGCCAACAACTGAACCTTTCCCCAGACCCTCTGATAGCTAGCGCCATTTGACGAAACATTTCCTCGAAGTGATATTGTTGGAAAGTGGCTGTGTACATGGGTTTCATTCCACTCTAATGACCCTGAGCTGAGCTGAACTGAGCAGGGATGAGATGAGAAAATAGAATGGGCCACACTGAGCAGGGCGATGGATTACAGAGAAAACGTTTGCAGTGCTGAACAGAGGGAATGTGTCTATGGGAAATTGGGTCAGCAGTACTCTACTGCAAACAGATATAATTTTATAAGCATCGTGATCTTGCCTTATCTCAGATTCAAACACACCAATGAAACGAGAGCTGTTTGTGTGTGTGTGTGTGTGTGTGTGTGTGTGTCTTCAAAAGTTTTGATTAGATGGTTGGCACATTACAAGAAATCTGTTACCTTAAATTAACTTTCTCTTTTGATGGTGATCCCTGGAAGGACATTTTTAAAATAATTGAATAGCTTATGAATTATACTTACACTTTAATCTCTTTATGTGAGTGGTTATGGCCTTAAGCCTAGAGTCAGAAAAAATTGCCTTAAAAGGGACATCAAAACCTCATTTTAGCTATTACTCTGCATAAAAGAAAATAGTTCCTCATATGTTTTCTCAAGAGCCTTTTGGTCCATTTACGTTGGAAGCTGAAACTTGGATCTGGGACCGAAAAAAAAAAAAAAATAAATTAAAGGATTTGCTAACTGTTGCGGTTGATGAGCAAGTTAACTACTAACTCCCAGCCTATAAAAATGCAGTTTTCTCCATTGCATGCGAATGCATGCAATGGAGAAAACTGCATTTTTCAAAACTGCATCATTCAAATACCAAAAGATTACATTATCGGTGAAAAGTTTACGTGTTTATGATGTCATATTAATTCTTTAGGAATGCATTTCTACCATTGTGTTTATATGTGCGAATGATTATAGAATTGGCTACTTCTGTTATTATTTATTTAAGACCTAAGTGTACAAGGTTGAATTTAGTCTGGATTTTAACACTCACTACGGGGTCAACAATGTACCCACAAGCTCAAAGATATACATACACCTATCCTAAGACCTGAAGAGAAGCCACATTCTTCTTTGAACCATCAACAAGTTCTGACATAATTCTGGCCAGATATTTATTTTTTATCAAAAGGCCAGAGTTTAGTTAAACTGGTGGGTAACATTGAGATAATCACACATTTTTAAGTGGATTGAAGTCCAGAAACTGGATTTTAGCCATCCCATTCCAGAAATAATTTTGATGTGTTTGGCATCACTATCTTGTTGGGACACACTACTTAGTGCAAGTTGAAATCATCTAGCTGCTCATTGGAAGTACTATTAATGAATTTGGAGGTAAACTATTGTGACTGGTCCCTACGCATGGTGCTACTGCAACTAAACTTGATAGGTGATACAGTGTTTTTCCGTATTGAAAATCTCAACTTGACCTGTTCAAGCATTCTTCTTGTCAGTGTGGCTAAATATTCCAGTCCTTGTCCTTTAGACGTTTCTCAGCTAGGTATATGAATTGTCCATAGGGGCATCTGCAAAAGGCTCCAAACTGTGCTCCAGCTATTTCTTTTATTTCATTAATGTTGTTTGCTTTATCATTGAACCAATCAGAAAAAAATAGATAATAAATGCTTCAAATGAATCAATTACAGCACAATAATGATACAATTATCCTCCCCATGGTGAGTGTGTGTAAACTTTTAACTGGCACTGTATGAGTTTTACACATTTAATGAGATATAAACTGAGGTTTAAATTAGTTGTTTCCCCTCTGCAGCTAAAATTATGTTTTATATATACACGTACAACTTTCCAACTAAACATTCAAACTTTGTTTTCTGAATTGCAATTGAGAAAATCTGACTTCTGAATACTAATCCCTTTTTTATGGTCAAGTTTATTTTTTTTTAAACCAGTTATTCAAACTAAATTGTTGTTGACTTCAAAGATAGAGCAAAAGTATAAATGTGTGTTCAAAAGTTTTTAGGTAACCATCATCCCTCAAATGTTCTCATTTAATAAAGTGGGAATTCTCTACAATTTTGCCTTTCAAGGTCATTTTCATTTGTCCTCTTTTTTTCATTAAATGACCAATTGTTTTCCCTATCTTTACACTCTCTGTGGGCTTCAAAGAGTACACAGCTCCCTGCTTCCCTTCAACTTCAGTCTCATCTCCAAAGTAACAGCTCTGAGGGACATGTTAGGCTTGACGGACCAATAGAGAGAGACAGCTTTGCTGGCACCTCCCCCTAAAGGAAATACAAGCTCAGGTGTTGCTTAAATTCACGGGAGGTTAGGAGGTTTCAGCTGATGGGAATTTAGTTTTGTAACAAAGCACACAGATCCAAATGTGAGAAGTTACCTTTAAAAAAAATAAGCATGTTCTAACTATTTTAGAGTTATTACAAATATTTTATCACACATTACCTCAGGGGAAATGCAAGGTTTTCAGCACATCCTATATTTGACCTCACCAGCTTTGGTAAATAGTGGAAATAGGGATTAGAGCGGAATGTGAAATGCAACGTTAATAAAATTCTTATTATTTTCAGAGATCACATCTTTCCTTGCAGGATGATTCATTGCCTTTCAACAAAATCACCACCAAACTATATGATCTCAATGATTGGGTGTAAAATTAATAACTCTGAGACCTTCACTTATTTCTGCATACATGTTCTAAATTCAAGAAATCACTATATGGAAGGAAGTTGTCAGTCATGAGCCACATACATGACAAATGCCTGTGATTTTCATTCTGCAGTTTATGCCATATTTTTACAGGAACTATTGCTGTCATTTTAAACTTGTGTTCGAAGATTGAAAGTTAGCAGTTTTCTGTATGTGAGAGAGCATACAGGATGACTAAACAGCTCTGTTCTGTCCATTTGAGCTTTCAAATTCTGTTTGTTATTGCAAATGCTGGAATTAGACCTTTTGGCGGTAATTTGGCAATTTTAGTGTTAACATAAGGATCTCCTTTTTATTTGGAATGCAACAGAGACTGATGTTTTAACAATGCTCGTCAGTTTAACCGTACTAGTCAGTATATCAAAGTGCTGAAGACAGTGTAAAAGGTCACCATACTGTGTTTGTTTTAAAACATTAGTAAAACCCTGTTTTACAGCAGCTGTCCTCTCTTCTAACTCTGTTGTTAATAAAAATAATCAAAACAGGAAGGCTTGGAAAAAAGTACTTCTTATGATATAGTTCTTAATATGTAATCAGAATCAGCAATATGGTATCAGTATTTCAAATGGGATCGGAACAGTTAACGCTGACTTAAACAACTCAGTATGTTGGCAATGAAAACAGCATAACTTACTTAAAACAAAAAGGTATATTTTGCTAATGTTGCCTCTGTTTCGTGGTGCTATTTAAAATGCAAGGCATTGAATACCCAAATTTTCAAAAGGAATGTCAACTAGAAAATCATAATCTGTGTCCCTATAGACAAGTGTAAAAATATGTCAGACACAATAAACGGAAGCAACCTTTAAACCGTATTAAAAGAAGAACATAAAGGTACATTAGACAGCAATTTGTCCTTAAAGCGGTTTATGAGTCATAATAGCAGGAGCACAGATTGTCAGCAAAGCAGCACAATAGTGAGTGACTACTGTTGTACAAAGCCCTAAGGTCTGCTTCTGATGCCTAAATTGTAGTTCTACAAATTTCAAACAAAATCCTTAAAACTTTTTATTGGCTTCTTTATTTTAATGGATGACCTTTAAGATGTTTTGGATTTTTGAGACTTTCACCAAAAGCACAAACAATATATTATTTGCCTTGCTACCATTTAAACTGATTAGCTTACATAGATTAAGTTTAACCATTTTGCTTATGCTCCCAAAGGATTGAATAGCCTCTATAGATTTTGCAGTTATAACATGGCTGTGCTTTATCATTGTTGTCTTAAAAAGTTTCCTCGTCAGAAATTATTTCTTCACTTTCACCTGGCTGAATAAAAAAAAAAACAAGTACAACTCTAAGAACTTGTTCTCCTTGTTTATCAATGTTACATAAAGGATAGCACATTCATAACTTATTGTGGATTCCTACAAGCACAAATGCATTTTAGATGTCCTCAGGCCTTTGGCATGAACTATTTCCAGCTTCGTCAAACTGTGGTGTTAAATAATTATGAGCAGGTGGGTTGGGTGCGTAGCGATGGAGCTCAGTGGGTGCAGAGAAGCGCTGTTATGCCAACTCCTGCCCTCGAGGTGAGCGAGAAGAGGAAAGGGAACAAAGGGAGGACACAGGCGATGAGGAAAAGGTGATAACTTTAAAGTTATGTGTCACCCTAATAAATGTGGCAAACCGACGTGCCGTGAATGCTGTTTGCAAAACATATAAAACGGCGAAATAACATGTCAGACCTGAGACAATTTGTTTATTCATATTACTGCCCAAGGGACCTCTAGATGAAGACATTGTGAGAAGTGGCTACCATCACTTTTCTTAGTGTAGGAACGGGGGGCGTGATGCTGGAGGCACAGTGCCCCTGGCAACGCTGCCATGCCAACTCCAATCATGTGTCCTGCATCTCTACAAAACAGCTGAGCCTCTGGGGAGGATGCAGTCAGCAGCTAACCAGAAACAAACACCTCTCTGTGCTTGATGCTCAATGAGACATGCCTATGGAAAGAGCAAGACTCACAAAGAGAGGCTGACAATGGGGACGGCAGATGGATAACAAATAGCAAGCAGGGGAGGTGTGTGTGTGTGTGTGTGTGTTGGGTGGGGGGGGGGGGGGGTTCTGGAGTAGAGCCAAAGCACTGTAGCAGCAGTTGTTTGCTGCACTGAAAAATATTTTAGGTAGGAAAAAGTCTGGGTGCTTTTGGGAAAATCGATTTTGTGTAAACTTAAATGTCAAGAGAGAGTTTCTTAATCAGATCATTTTAAACGAGTAATAAGGCATTACCCTGTCTAGAAATACAGCTTTGCTGAGAGACAAGCAAGTGATTCTCCAACTGAGTTAAGGTTACTTTTTTGTTTCTCTGCAAATGTTACTACAAAACAGGCCAGTTTGTGCTTACAAGGTCGTAACTTAATCTTACATGTTTAATATAAGCAACTCTAGATGACAAGAAACTGGCCAGTTTTCTCTCCTGCTTGCCCTCAATTAATGCATAATAAATACTTATAACTGGCTTTTTCATTTTCATCATTTTGCATTTCTGGTCAATAATTAACCTTAAAGTCAGAACAAATGTGGCATAGGCCTAAAAATGACTTGGACATTTTTTAAGTGCCTTATCACCATGAGCTTTTTGAAAAGTAAAGAGTGGTGACATCTAGCTAGACACAACCTCTGATTTTAGACATATGTAACAGCTCATACTGAAAATTTTCTATCTATGCAATATAATGCTATACAGTATATGAAATGTCTGCATAGGGGTGTTCAACTTCCTAACTCAATAGACAATGTCCTGCATGTTATAGATGTGTGACTGCTCTAACACGGCTCAAATGACTCCACAGCATGTCTTCAAGTTCTGCAAGCCCCAATAAAACAAAATAAAACATTAATTAAGTGTGTTGAACCAGGGAAATATATAAACTCAGCAGAACAGTGAACCTAATATCTTACTTTAGTTATCACTGGTCTACACTAGAGGCTGACATTTTTTCGGGAATCCTGCGGGTCACGTGATTCCCACTGGAGTCACGCGGGATGGGAGTCAACATTAGTAAATATCACGTGATTGGGACGGTATAGGATTAAATATCAACGGGAGCAGACGGGAGCGGGAGTAAACCAATAGCAGGTACAATAAACTAGGATCGATGCCAAAAAATTTAATAAAATGGAAAATCAAAAATGTAGGTTCGCCGCTGCCATTTTGTCGTTTTTTTCCCCAAGAAACCTAAACTATAATGCAAGTCAAAAGAACTACATGACCCAGAAGCCAACAGTGCTTCCGGTCTATTTTTTCTGCCAGCGCTCAAAAACAGAATGGGGGGGGATCAACTATGGAGCGCTCCATAATCAACCGCTAGTGGCAAACTCAACCTGGAAAAGTTGGATTTGCAATGCAAAGTCAGAAGTAAGGACTAATCTGTTAAAGTCACAGAGCGACTGTAAAGTTGCAAATATTAACAAACATGACGAGAGTTAAATGTCACGGTGTTAACACTCAGTACCCTGCTTGTAAAACGTGTTTTCTGTACTCATTATCCAATGTACGGCTAATAACTTAAAACTACTTTATTATTTTATTTAGTATTATTTGAACAGTTGTGTTTTTTCTGTTTTAACCCACTAACTGAACAACGTGTTAACACTCCTCTTTCACTTTTTAACAAAAGTAAAACATGTCTACTTCCATGTCTGGTCGGATAAAAACGAGACGCAGCTGACTGGACCGGCTCTTCCTGGGTCCAGTTAGCTCCGCCTCCAGCTCCGCACCACCCCCGAAAATTAACATAATCTCACTTTCAATTTTTGATAAAAGCTGTCTAAGAATGTGTTTAATGTTCGATGAATGTGTTGGTTCTGATGGTTTCTTTTACTAAACTGAGTTTATGAACCATTGAGGTACATTATCTAAATTGTGAAAGAAATGCCTTTATGCACTTTTTTCTTAATTGAGTATAGATCTCTTGCTCGGTGCATTATTCTTTAGTTTCAGCAATTTGAAACATAAAAGTAACTTCATTGTTCATGTGAAACAATTACTTAATGAATTAGTAAAAGGCAACATTGTACATTTTGTTTATTCAACTAAGATAGGCATGGTCTGTTTCCTTGTTTGTTACTTTTATTATTTATTTATTATTATTCCTTTTACTTTAACTGGCCTGTACTACAGCTAAAACAGGAACTTAACTGACCCTTCATAGACATTCAGGTTTAATGTATTGCCAGAAAACTTAATGAAGACAACAAGAATGGGAGTGGGGCAGGAGCGGGATTCATTCTGAGTGGGAGCGGGATGGGAGTGGGAGTAATTTTACCAGGAGCGGGACGGGACAGGACTTTTTTTTCTACTCTGGCCCGGGATTGGGATGGGACACAATTTTTTTCAGTGGGAGTGGGATGGGACAGGAGTGAAAATCCACTCCCGTGTCACCCTCTAGTCTACACATTCCCAAGAGACTGTTGGTACAGTTGTTGATGTTTCCTTGGCCTAATCAATGTTCACATTACTAAATAAACCAATAAAGACACTACAGAGGATAGTATTTCCTCTAAACCTACTGGAAAACCATGATGACAATTATGTGATGAATAAATTAGGAGTAAGGAAAGAAGGATTATTAATGATCCTTTTCACCCACTGAGAGACTTTGTGATATTACCATCAGGGAGAGGTTATAGAATGCCAAGCGGAAACAGAAACATGTATAAGAAATCCTTTGAGCTGATTCCAATTAAAGCAGTAAATACTGAAAGGTTTACCCACTGAGAAATCCAATGTGCTACTTGCTGCCTTTTAAATTCTATTCATTATTATATTCTACATGAAAGTGTGAGGATGCTAACCTTACAACATAAACGCTGAAGTGGTAAATCATTTAACCTATAATGTTTTTATACATGGCTCAAATGTTTGAGCTGTTCAATTCAACACATATTTGACAATGTTTTTCTTATTTCTTAAATAATGTTTGATGATCATAGACTGTGTTTTTGTTTCGTGTGGAATTGTTGGGTGATAACTCACATTGCTACAAAAAAGTGGCCAAATAAGTATTTGTATCTGTAAAAGTTATATTGGTTAATATAGCTGTTGACTATATTAATCTGTCAAATTAATGCATGTTTTTCAAATAACTACAATACCTGAATGGGCACAAGAATGTACCGATGCCTCTGCTGTTGGAAAAATGTTAACTTGTTTAGTAATTTTAAGTTAAGATTTAGCATAACTAGCACATAACATTGTTTGGCTGAGAAAACAGTAAGAAACTTAACAAAAGTGTCTTGTGAAAGAGCAGGTACTTAAAATCTAATATAGTAATGAAGATTTTAACACTTGAGTAGTTATATTGGAGCTTAGGTTGGCTAAAACATGGGAGCTGTCCGACCAGTTGTTAGCCTAGCAAAATTATGAGCATTTCTACCATTCTCCACATATTCACAGTGATATAACATCTGTCAAGTGCACATGGATACACCTACAATAAGTGTTGTAAAATGTTGAGCGTTTCACAAAAAAAGCACACTGGGGCTAGATTTTTTAATGTTCAAATGTCAGTGTCATTCTAGGCAGGGGCTCCTTTGTTCGCAAATTTAGTATTGCATTTAAGAAAACAATAAATGTTATTTAAAAGGGTTGACAAAAGTTTATTCCTCAAAATAAAAAGCTCAATTGACTAAAAGGCAATTGCTGCCAATGTTACCGAACTCTCCTTTAATGAAAGCAGTAACTCTCCAGCTTAGCTCCACAGTACAAAGCAGTGATTGCTTTCCGCCACAGTTAGACTTGGATGTTAAAGAAGTTGAATAGCCTGAGTCCTTCCTCTATCACTGCGGCACCACTTAGTTTGGCCCCATAGGGTATAAGTTGAAAATTAATTTCCCCAACTCAAAAAAGTTTACAAAAAAATGAATCACAGGATAACAGAAGCTACGGTTGAGTCTCATTTTATTGCATCTGTCAGTCGCCTAACTCTCCTTGAATTTCTTTTTTCCTCTCTTCATTTTTCTGCTCTGTCTGGCTCTGGCCATCCCCTTCATTCCATTTTTTTCTTCTTTCTACATGACTCGCATTTCTTTCGCCTTCTGAATGTATATCCAACGGCATTATCAGAATCTTCTTTGAGCATATACGAATGGATAACCAACATCATTTTCAGACCATTTTTTAGCCTTGTGGCTTCATGTGCCTGCCTCTCAAATCACTGTGGAAGAAGTCGAAAAGCTTCTCCAAGGACATCTAATGTACCGCCTACATGTTGAAATGGACTTGAACATTTGTGTACGCCTTGAATCTTCTTCCTGACTAATCTAATAACTGCTTCACTTAAAACTCTTCTTAACCTTCCCACCTCCCTGATAAGACGATGCATGTTTAACTTTGCCCACAGGAAGTGTTGGAGCTCTAAACGGTAGTCTCAGATTAACTTGAGAGAAATATGGTAACTGAAAGTGTGGCCTGAAGGTTGTGAGTGTTTCTGCATGGGGTTGAGAGTGTCAATTTTATTGCGGCTGAAAGCTAGAGAGAGCCCTATTACACTATTCACTGTCTAAAACGTCCCTGTCTTGATAGATAAACATACTTCAAGCAAACAGTGGTATTTGGTTAGAAATAAGCGTAAAGGTGTTTTTGTCCAGTTTTGCAAATGTCAGGAAGTAGTTTCATCAGTAAGTAGATACTACTGAATTTTAAAGACGACTGTCTGCCATTTTTGAATGATTTTTAAAATATATTTTCACGATGGAGGTATAATCATACTATCTAAATTTTATAAACTTTATTTTTATTCAGATTTCTTAAGGTTTTCAAACATACAGGAAATGAAAAAAGAACAGAAAAAAGTACAAAACGTGGCCCTGAAGACACATTCAAATTTAAATTGGAATCAAAAACTTCAGGTTTTCATAACATTTAACATGTGTAGTTTTTTTTTTCTTCTTCTTTTTGATTGGTGTGTGTCGGAGTTGTAAATAAGCTTCTGTTTCCCTAATAGGATGTGACTTTGAGACTGATTGCTCTAAGCCACTCTTAAAAATGGAAGACAAGAAAACATACCATTCAAGTCAGCTGTCAGGAATTGGCTTGAAGAAAACAGTGGCTCTGTAAAACTTGCCATTTAGGACTGTCAGAGCACAATTTAAAAAAAGTTTAAAAAACAGAACTGGGATAAACAAGACTGAACAAGGACTCATGTTTTTCTTGCCACCACACAGTGATCAGGATGGTGAAAATTCTACAATGTATCCATCCATCTATGTATGTAAGTCTAGAAAGGGCCTAGAGATCTTCCTCTCCCAGGCGACACTTTCCAGCTTTTTCTGGGCATTCCCACGATGATCCCAGGTCAGAAACGACATATAGTCTCTGACCCTTGAACAAAGGGGAGCAATCCAGATTGTTCTGGTTCGCTTAGAGGATCTTACTCTGATCTTTGCCTTTCCAGTGCAAGCCAAAGGTTATGTCTTGAAGATGCCAACCAGCTCTTTATACCCAGGTAACCCTTACACCAAATATGTCCCCCTCAAATAAACTTGAGGGGGATGGCAGAAAGCCTGCTTCCAACCCACAATTGGTTTGTAAATCTTTGCTACTTAAATAAAAAAGAACTATATTTTTTCAATTTCTTTTCACATTTTTACCATGGGTGGCAATAAATGTGGAGGACATTATAAAGCAGGAGTTACGTATAGTACACGCTGCTGTCAGCCACATGAACAGCAATTTAAGACAGTAATATGCCAGGTTGTTTATTGATTGACATGAAACAAGCTACAGATTTAAAAACAAAAAATCTTTGTTGGGAAAATTTTTTATTGCTTTTCTCTGACCTTCATCATTAAAGAATATGTTATAAAAATGTAAACAGAATTTTATGTGCCGTTATGTCTTTTATAGGACCTTATGTGCTGCAACAAAGTCAACTGCTGCAACATTCTACCAGATGTCAAGAGAAACATCTGTCCATCTACTGCCCATAAAAGACTACGAATCAGCCACCCAAAATCTCCCAGGTGGCCTTTAAAAAACAAAGTTCTACAAGGTGATCTAATTAGGGGATTAGAACAATCTTAAAGGTTAAACATTATGTTTCTACCTTAATGTCACTATGGAGTTAGCCATTTTGTGTATTGTTAGTCATATAGTTAATAATAAAATGTCAAGCAAAATATTAAATTGATGGATGGATGGAAGGATGGATGGATGGATGAAAATTGAGAGTAAGGAACAACTAAAGGCTTCTAAAAAGTGTCCAAGCTTTGTGTCAGGCAGGATGTGGAAATGCTAAATGAGTAGGGAACAGGCAAGTAGTTAAATGTGAAGTAAATAATAAACATTTAAAAACTGCTATAATAGAGGCAAGAAAATAAAGGGGCTACCAAAGCAAGGAAACCAAAAGTATTCATATGACAAGATGATACCGAGCACAGACAGGGCCCACATACCGAGCACCTTTTCTAAAAATAGAAAAATGAATGAAAAAGAAAAAAAGACTACATCGTAAGCTCATAAACAATAAGACCGAGGAAGAAAAATAAATACATAAACCAGCAGAAAATGTGCCCACAAGACTGTTCACATTTGGGTAGGACTTGACAGACAGGTCTTGAGGAAATTTAGAGAAAGAAAAATGACTTTCATTCATGGGTTACTGTGTTGCAGCAGGTGTTCTTGCAAACAAAACATATCAGGGAATGGCACGGAGTGATGCATAAGGACCGCCTGATTTTTCCATTACTTTCTGATTCCCAAGTTATGCTCTCACATCAGCAGGCAGGAGCACCGCTTCTCAGGGTGCTCACTTTTCTGTTTTATGACATACTCTATGTATGAACTCTGTATTCTGCCATTTTAGAATCAAAGAGCTTTTCTCCAGCCTAAGGAGGAACAGACAGTCCAGCAGCAGATGGTACTGTCTGGCCCCAACAGACTAAACACAGAGGACTGTGGTTCTGCTTTTCAAGCCGTAAGTAGAACTGTTAGTGCTTCAAAGAAAAGCCTGGTCAAAGGTTGATTTGTTTTTCTTGTTCTGCTTATTTCACAGAATGACATTTAGTTATATTTCTTTCGGATATTGATTATTGATATTGATGCTTGTATTTTTATTGGAAGTTTGGTGCCTCAGTTCTGTGGATATATGAGCATATTAATTAATATTTCAGAGCAGCTACAGTTAAGCATCATACATGTAAAAAAGAAGAAGAAGAAAAAATAAACGATAGGAGTTTGCCTCGGATCAAAAAGGCTAGATTAAAATATCAAATATCAATCTTGTTTATTTCTACACTGATCCAAAGTATTCAGACTTTAGTATACTATACTTAACATTTCACAATTTATCATCTTGCAACAAAATCCTGCAATGTATGTATCATTGGTATTTTGGGTTTGGGTTTGGGGGGGGCTTTTCACGTTCCATGAATCACAGGTCAGCCTATCATTCAAAGATGGAAAGAAAATGTTACAGCTGGAAACCCACCAAAACATGGCTGTCCACATAAACTGACAAAGGATGCAAGGGCAGAATGCATTTGAGAGGCAGTCAAGATACCCCTGGTCACTTTGGAGGAGCAGCAGGAATGTACAGCTCAGGTTTGGAGAGGAGTGGAGAAAAAAAATCATTTTTTTAAAGAAAACCACAAGAAGTATTTCAACAATGAACATTGCACTACACACGCCACCCTGAACATGAAACACAATGGTGGCAGAATCATGCTGTATGAATTATATTAAAACATAATCATGTGTTAGGGGAACTTAGTCAAAGTACTGACTGAAATACTAATGAGAATCTGGGGCAAGACTTAAAAAGCTGCATTCACAGATGCTCTCGATCTATTTCACTCACATGGAGCTATTTTGCAGGGAATGGGCAAAAGTTTCAGGGTCAGGGCGCAGCAGTGGCGGTGACCTCAGTCCTCAATGCGGCTGTGGACCTTAGCCACTGGGCTTTCCCCTCTCTCCCGATGATATTTCCTGTTAGCTCACTGTCAAAGGCCACTAGTGCAGCAAAATATAGAAAAAAAAGATCTCTAGATGTTAGTTGTTAAAAGTCAAATACCCCCAAAAAACTTGAGGCTATAATTGCAGTAAAAGGTGGTCCTACAAAGTACTTACTTAGGGAGGCCGAATACAAATGCCTGCTAGGTTATTTTTCAGAAATTTCAATTTGTAAAATAGTTTAAGTACCACTTATCATTTTCACTATACTTATGATTTATGCACTATTTGTTGTTGTTCTATCACATCAAATCATTAAGAACACATTCAAGTTTGTGGTTATAACATGAAGAAATATCAAAAAGCTCAAAGAGGGTGAATACCCTTGCAAGGCAGCGTAATTGCCATCCTAGAACAAAGCATTCAGTTTCCATCACAGATCCACGTCCCTGCCCCATCAGCAACCCACCTAACCATTTCGGATCGGTGTATCGCGTATCCTTGCAACTTAAGCTGATGCTCAATAGTGTTTGGGGGAAAAAAGGAGGTTGAATATTTCACCTGGCCCCTTAGCAGAGCAGGAGAATTATAACATGGGATAGTAATTTCCAGTGAAGATGAGCATCAGCAATATAACCTGGCTCATCGGGGAGTGCTCCCAGCACAGGACTGCTGACGAAGCTTTCACCAGGAATAGCTCGTGACTTGCAATTTAGAGATCCTTTTAGGATCGGACAATGTGACTGGCTCCAGGATTTCAAAGAGACGCTGAAAAGACCAGTTTAATGGGATGCCGTATGCCAAACCACCCTGCACAGACCGTGACTCCGTCCTTCTTAGGTCCTTTTTTTTTTAAATGTGGGAACTAAGCCTACATCTAAATGAAAGACCACTGGAGCACAAAATCAACAGTATAATGGCCCTTCCTTAAAGCCCAGCGAGTTTGAACATGCCACCTTCAAAATTTGGGAGGAAAAAAATCCAAGTTCCATCTAACGTGTGTTTTTTTTAATAGAAAACCTTTTATGTACTAATAGGTTTAAGGACAAGGCATTGAAAATTTATTTATAGTGACAAATTTTAGTTAAAGGACAAGACTGACTAAACATAATTTGATAGGCTAAGACAGAAAGCAGTTCATATCAGCATTATCTTGGCCCAGAGTGCTGAAATTAAATTCACTCCAATAACTTCTTTCAGGATCACAGATAATTTGTCATGGTGTTTAGCGTTAAGCCAGGCGTGCCACCGCTGCCGGTTTTACCCAACAACTCCATCAGGAAAATGTCTACCATGTTTTCATTAGCTCTAATCCAATCAGCTCCGTCCAACATGGCCTGGTCTCCAAAACGTTCTTTCATTCAGCTCTCACAGTTATCAACTTCACATTTTCATTATATGGAGGTTGCACCTGGTTTTGTTTTGTTCATGAAGCTGCTTTGGTAATGCAGAGTGAAAACAATAATCAGCAGGGATCCATTTTTTTTATGTTGCTATGACACATTACGATCTTTGTTTCATTTGCCCATTTCACACTGTGCAAACTCCAAAAGGAAAGGTGTAGCAGGGAAATGTGTAAGGGTGAACTAAACACACGAGGGAGATCCAGAGATTGTTTGTTCGGCCTGTCACATGCACTCAGTGTGATGCCCGAAACTATGGGAGTTGATAGGTCCCCTGTTATCCATCCGTCCTACATTACATCAGCTGCCACTGTAGCCTACAGCCTCCCCAAAATGTCCTCAGTGACAACTAACTCTCAGTTATGTGGATTTCTTTTGTTTCGGGCAATATGACTGACACTGAGCTCGCTTGTTTGGAGTTAAGGTGTCAGTCTGGACTGCCACATTGCAAGAAGAGTCTTTTCCCTGGGAATGTGTGGGTGAGGAACAATATTTATCCCTTAATAAAGAGTCAACATGAACCCATACCACTTTTTAAAGTCACATAATCTTTACTGAACTAGAACATGTTGCAAGCAAAGCCAATTTAGCTGTCTTGAAATTGGATTTAAATTGCATCAATCTGGGAGCACGAGTGGGGCTTTTCTATATTGGTTCTTGCTTGCAAACAATGAAGAAACTCAATACAAGATACCGAAACAGTGAACACAGAGACTGAGAAGAATGTTCTGAGTACACCATATCCGCGGGACACTCTCCTTCAGGATATCAGTTTATTTTATCGATTAGCTTTCATACTATTATTAGATCCATGCATTGGCACATATGCATGAGTGTATGTGGTTCAGCAGGATTATATAGGAAATATTAAACCAATGTAACTTTAGAAATATTGATAATAACGGAACAACACAAGCTCCCAGGGAGCTTTTACTTCTCACGAGCCAGAAAATGTTTAAAATGCTTGTAATAAGCATGCAGGCTCTAAGATTATTTTATTTGATCTTTTATTTAATACAATTTTATTTTATTATCCAATATATTATTTTTACTATCTGTTATTATTAAAATTGTCTCTTCATTCTCCAATGGATTTTGTAAATAGGAAAGGTGGAGATAAAATAAAGCATGAAAAGAGAATAAATGGTTATTCTTTTTTTTTAAAAGTCGCGTCATAGATTCTGGTGTCACCCGAGAACAATGAAAGTTTGTCATGAATCTAAGCCAGGTTTTAATTTCGCTCTCCCTCCCTCCCTCCCTCCCTGTGTGTGTGCGTGCATGTGTGTGCGTGTGTGTGTGTGAGCCAGAGAGAGGGGGAGAGAGAGAAAACTATAACGGCATCTGTTCTTTTGCTGACTTAAAAAGAGATTATGTTCCACTGAGTGAATTCCAGTCTCCAGATTTAAGACCTCCGCTTGTCATTTGGTACCATTCAACATGATCCGTTTCCAACGCTTTTTAAACATGCAAAACTTGCTTTCGTTGACAGCGACAGAAAGCTTTATGGAGCAGTTATCACATTACAGTTAAACTAATGCTCATGCAAAATAAATTAGAATTATCTTGCTACATGTCTTATAAAACAGGCAGAATTAAGGTTCATTAAGGTGAGAATTAGTTATATTATTGAGACCAGCTAGCTGCCATTCAGTACATTCCCTTCGTGAAAGAATCTCTTAATTACAGGTGCAAGTGCACAGATGACATCTACATCCATAAGATGTACTATGACAGCCAACATCTTCCTGTCCAAAACAAAGTTGTGGATCGACAGCAAAACCTATATACTGAAGCTTCAGTGAATGTCAGATTTAAAACCTGAAGCAGTAGAGGAAGTTTTCGAAACTAGGCCAGTACAACAGTCGGTTACCATGAAAACGAATCAGTGACTGGTGGGTAAACATTGCTGATTGAGGGATTGCACTGATTTCTTAAGCAACTTGCAACCCTGCTTGGATGCTAAAAGAGGCGACATGTGCTGCTCCTTTCCCCGCTGCTGTTTGATCTCCCACCGTCTAAAAGGAGACTATTCATCAACGTCCTGCAGACAACAGAAGGACCATTTTGCTTCATGGTATGTTTGATGTATATCAAATGACTATAAATTAGTTGTTACTTGCATTTTGGTGTCCGCTGCAATACTGGTAACCAGGGGGGCGGTATTTTGGGGGTGGGGGTGGGGGGGGGGGGTGGGGTCAGGACAATACCAAGGGCCCCTAACAGAAAGAGGTCTCTAAAAAGCACATTTTATATTTACATTTGAGCCTTTGGGATAACTTAGATTTTTTGTCATGGGGCCCAAAATTTGTGACGGCACCTCTGCTGGTAAATAGAATGTGTAACATATAAACTATCCTCCCTCTAATTTTATCTTACAAAATATTTTTTCATGTACTAATAATATTTAAGGATGGATGGATATAAAGGAGCAAAGCTGAAGTGTAGTTTATATATCTGTGGCTGTTTTCCCACAATGCTCCGCTTCATCTTCAAGAGAAGCACATATTCGCAGACACACACGTCTGTATGAATCTCACTCAAGTCAAAACAATATGTGTATACATCTTAAACCTGATTCATCAATCATACGATCTCGGGGTATTTGGTCTCTCCAGGTGCACCATGATAGATGGCAGGGGCCACACTCCATGATGGGAAGTGTGAAAAATGTTTGTATTGACAACAGCCACGCCTCTCCAGTTTTTTATGCCTGAGAACGGCACAAAGCAAGATGATGAAGGATTTTACTTTACAAAACTTGATGAGGCCCAACAGTCACAACGTCCCACAGCCAAAATAGCTTAGAGTGTGGCATACTGTTTTCCTGCTGTTTTCTGGAAAAAAAGACAACCTTTCACCATAAATCATAAGTCCTCTGATATCTTTTCAGATATAGGCCTACATATAAAATTGTCAACATAGTAAAGTATTTTATTTATAATTGATGTTTTTAATGTATTGTAACAAAACATTTTTACAAGGTTTATACAGTTTTGTACATTTATTAATCACGGTTTTCTCACAGACAGAATAAATGAAAAGAATCTATCAAAAAATAAGAACACATAAGATTGTGGGGTTATGTTTGCCGTTCGGTTAAACTAAATTCACAAGATTCATTTCAATCCATCTTATATATCCACAATTATTCACTCAAGTATCCAGCCTGGTCCAGCTGCTTCAAATAAAACAGTACTGCATCATATTCTGACCAGCTGTCTCTCTGTGTGGTGTGGAGGCTGCAGTGCCTCCGACTGGAAGAACGTGAGGAGAGTGGTGAGGACAGCAGAAGGGATCATCGGGGCTCCTCTTCCCTCCATAAAAGACATTTCATCGCAGCGCTGTGTGTCTCGAGCCCGTAACATCATCAGGGACCCCTCACACCCCCACCACAGACTATTCTCCCTGCTGCCCTCTGGAAAGAGGTTTCGCAGCATCCGCTGCAGGTCCACTAGGTTCTGCAAAAGCTTTTTCCCTGCTGCCATCAGACTGTTGAACTGCTGAACTGCTAAAGTATAAAAACGGACTGTGTACCACATTCGATTCGCTGATTTGCACATCTGCACATTTGCACATTGTATCGTATCCTGCAAAATTGCTGCTGCACCTTACCGGGAAACGTACTGCAAAACTGTGTACAATGCAACTGTCTACTTTTAAATCATTGCTGCACCTTACTGCGTATTTGTTTACATTTGTTTTACACTGTTTACATTTCAACTGCCTACTGCTCACTGCTGCACTTTATCCGGAAGTCAATTGAAACTTATCCTGTAAGTGACTGCGATTTATCACTGCACTTTATCCTGTACTGTAATTCACCGCAAGGTATCCTGTAGAGTTACTGCAATCTTTCTGAGCTGTGTGAAAGCGAAATTTCGTTCTGTATCCACTCTGTGTATACAAAATGACAATAAAGAAAGTCTAAGTCTAAGTCTAAGTCTAGTTGAGCCTTGTCAAGTTTACCAAGGATCAGTGCCTATCAAAAACTGGAACACCTGTGTCACTGTCCAAAGGCAGGTGAGATTTACATCACCATTGACCGAGAGGGTGTTTACCAAAAAAGCTCCTGCTCCAAATTGACACCTTCCAGCTCAGCTCAAATTTGAAGGCTGATGTCCAAACGGACAAGCCCCCAATGCCTGCTGGGGAAAATAAAAGTTTTATACCTAAAGGTGACGACTGAGCTCTTTGATGCTTACATTTTTGCTATTTGGTTGGATTATACACGTTCCTTAATAAAATGCTGTGGCACAAAAATCTCCAAACCGGTCTCTGCTTGTTTTGTAGCCTAGGACCAGAGAACCATGTAGTAATTAGGTTGACAATGCACTCTTGTGTGCACCATTCAACAGTCAACTACAAGGCCTACTATCAGACAAAATGGAACTCTGCAAAAAATTTTCATTTGCAGGAAAATTATCCTTATAGGCCGACACGTTTCAAGCCGGCAGGAAATCTATTGTAAAGCAACAGAATCTCCCAGGTGGGTCTTTCTCTTTAGCATATGCAGACTCCATTACCACATGCGGTGCAACTTCAAATTACAAAATCCTTGCAAAGAAAGAAAGAAAGAAAGGGGATTTCATGTAGATTCAATTATGCTTACACAACACTACACCCTCCACCCCAGGTCCACCCCTTCACTGTCTGATTTATTCATGAAGGTTGATTAGGCTGCAAGGCCA
Organism: Fundulus diaphanus; assembly: GCA_037039145.1. Classification (NCBI taxonomy): domain Eukaryota; kingdom Metazoa; phylum Chordata; class Actinopteri; order Cyprinodontiformes; family Fundulidae; genus Fundulus; species Fundulus diaphanus. The sequence goes on from CM073133.1 coordinate 39,021,345, forward strand.
GTATGAGCAGGTTACAACACTGTGAGGGTAAACTGCTGTTTGTCAGGGGTGCTGCTGGATTTACAGCTTCTAAATGGGCTGGAATTGGAGAAGGGATGGCCGTTTTAATTAAGGAAGCTAAAATAGCCTCCAGTGCGCTGATGTATCTGCGGACAGTACAGGATGGTGCTGTCTAGTGAAGGGTAGATAGGTGTGCGTTCACATATGTTTACCGTTTACCATTCAAGGAGCCCTTACTGAGCCCTTTGCTTTAGGTACGGTATCCCTTTATCACAGTTTCATGCTACAACCTAGTCCCAGCTGGAAGCTGCCAAGACAGCTATGTTCTCTGCTGGGCTTCTGTTGGAGAAACAGGACGTTAAACGTATATAAACAGGAAACCTTAACAGCCCAGTTCATCATAACCATTCTTTAGTTAAATTGCCTTTGCCTGCATGATTTGGGAGTCTTTCACATCTTAGACAGCCAGATTCCTCTTATCTTTGACAGATCAGTAAAAACAAACGGAAAAAATCAAAGGATTATATGATAAACTAATTGACAATTATTTAGTTATTTCCTTATTGTTGCTTTAGATTTATGCTTCTTACAATAATAGAACCAACATTTTTTGCCATTTTAGCAGATTGGTTTTATTTTCCATCTCAGAGGAACACATTTCTTACAATACATAAACATAGATCACCATTAGAGTCTGGATTATAATGATACATCCATATGCGACTAGAATGAGCTGCAGTGGAGTGCGACTAGATTTCAGCCATCTTTAAGGGGAACATATTTATTTTTTTGTCTTTTGAAAAATAGTGGGTGTACAAATCAGTTGTCATTTGTTAAAACTAAAACATTGTTTGAAAATAAAAACAGGGAACCTCCCTGTCAAAGACCTGAAAATGTTCCCTTAAGTTTAGTTTCAACAAATGAACAAGTGTGTTCATTCACTGGCACTACTAAGTATATGAGATGGATACTTTACTGAATAATTTGGATGCTAAACACCACACAGGAATCATGTTTATGTTTTAAATGAATGTTAGTAACGATGTATAGTTATTACATGATGCACTTAATCTGAATCAAAGTTTAGCAGTTTGTCTTACAGCGGATCTGGAGAAGCCTCTGACTGAAGACTGTTATTGTAGGACAGTCTGATGAAGAGGATGCTCAGGTTTGTCCATAACGTTATTCATTTTATGAAGAATCCTTCTTTGCATAGTCATTTCCAGAGGTTTCTAGACGGGTCCCCAGAACGGGGCCAATTTCTGGGGACCAGGTGTGATTCAAATGTGGCAGCAATGACCAAGTAATAATGTTACATGATTCCATGCAACACTATGCGAAGGCTCTATCAGCACTAAAGGGATTCGTTCATGTCCATATGAATTTACAGTTAATATAGCTAAAACTTAAACATATATTAAAAATATGCATGTATACATGAAATATAGAAAGATAAACTGCAACAGTAAACTAAAAGGAAAAGTAACTACATCCAGTTGATGGAGTAGCACAGTATATGTAAATGTTACACCCTTCATCCCAATAGAAACAAACTGTATACAACAGCAGTGAATCACAAGTGACACACATATCTACTATACCATGACAAGTTAGGAAGGTATATAAAACAATAAACAGTGTGACAGCAGATTATGGTGCTTTTTCCAACACTTAAAAAGAAAAAAATAAGATTACAGATAAAATTGCATACATATTCTAGATGCATGTGTGGTTTCCACTGTTAATCAGAAAACAGCTCAGACAAATCCATATGGATCATGTCTCCAAGGAGATATAGGCATGTTCACAGCAGAGCAGCTCCCAGATTTGTCTGATTTTGATTTGGATAAGAGGATTAATGGGAACTGGTACAAATTCCTAAACACCACCTGAGCTGCAAAATATTATATTAGCATTAATCCATGGATTAACTCTGCTGTAAAACTAAACACTATATTTTAATGTCTTCTGGAGGTGAAACTTTGTTTGCATGAGTAATTAAAGGTAGGCAAATATATAGATTTTTTTTGTATTTTGAAATACATTTAGTCAAAGGTAACAAAATGAGCATTCAATTGGAAATTTGTGTTTTACCAGTCAAGATTAATTGAGAGATGTTTGCTATTACATCTTACATCCCTTTTACTACTTCACTTGAATGAAAAGTGCTTTACTATTCTAAAATGCTTCCAGGGTGATGTGAGCACAAGTGGATATGGTAAGTACACACTCAAAATGGACTGAGGATACTTTAAGAGCGCAAAGCTCGGGTCTCCTTCGTTTCACAGTCTGATATAAAACCCCTGCGCCTCACGAGGGGACCACCTACTCACCTGATGTGACTCAACTCAAGCAGATCAGGTCCAAGCAAATGCTACAAGCTCTTCTGCTTGATAAAAAAAACACAAATTGGGAAAAAAAAACATGCAAACTCCAAGGATCATTTAACAGGTTTTAACTCCTCTGTTTAGCAAGCTGCCCGTGCTTCACTTCCTCTGGGCTTAAGCATTAATTTTAGCAAGAAAAAAATATGTATGAGAGTAATAAATGTGGAGCAACAGTACAAACCAAAAATATACTGGAGTGCATTACAAGGCTCACACATCCCTTTAATTTCCCAGATTGTCATTTTTTTCCCCTTTTGCCAAGATAATTTGGCTTATCGAAATATTTCTAAATAAATCCAATGTAATTCAAGGTATGCGGTTGTAGCTCTTGCATGTTTCTAGACGTGTACTGATCAAGATCATTCCTGATTGTAACGGATTTCCAGTTTTCTTTGCAGTCATACCAGCATATTTCAGATTTTTTTCTGATGACAACAACAAATAACTGAGAAAACATGCCAAAGGCTCCTTGCCAGAGGTGGTAGTTTTGAATCCAACAGAAAAAAAGAAAAGTACAACATTATCCACATTATGTATTTAAACCTTTAAAGGAAGTTTACTATCAATCCATCAATCAACTGTATATGCCGCCAGCTCCTAGCAGGCTTCTGGTGGTCGGGTGGGGGTGGGAGGGGAGACGTCTGGCATTCTCAGCGAGAGGCCGGGTAGACCATAAAAAGACGAACAACAACACACACTCATGCCTAGGGACAATTTAAATAGAATAATCCACCTAACAGTCAGTGTTTCAGGACTGAGGGAGGAAGCCAGAGTACCCGAAGAGAACACAAGCATTAAAGAAGGCGCAGATCGATGAATGGCTAGATGGATGGATGGGATGGAATAGAATAGAATAGACAAGCCTGCCTTTACTTTGTTTTATGTGTTTTCATAAAAGGTTACATCAAAAACTGATGATGTATTCAAAATGGTTCAGAATTTTCTCCAGACACCTAAAGCCCAAAAACTCTAATCAGATACACACAGAGGAATTATTAATGAATGTATTTGTTGTTTTTTTAATCCTTGTTCATTTGTTTGATTATTATTGCATGTGGAATTTGTGTTGTTGTGTGTGAATTATGGTTTGACTGTCCTTAATTGCTGCAAAATTTCTCAGCTGAACTGGAATAAACAAATTGATGCAAAACCACACAGAGCTGATATTTAATAATTAGTGTTTAAAATCCTTTTCCCCCTTTAATCTTAAACAAAGAATGAACATTTTTGCTTTAAATGTGTTACATGGACATATTTTTAAGCTTGTTGTTGCATGAAAAGTCTTCTGAGCGTGACTGTGTGTGTGTGTCTGTGTGTGTTTCCACGACGAGGTTCATTGGAAACAAAAGGGCTAGCTCTTCTCCATTATCCTCTGCAGATAAAAAGGCGAAACATGAACCCATTAAGGCCTTAGGTCTTATCTATTAGCCAGAAACAATCTCAATGACCTTTCTGTCTTTGCTAATTTCACAGAATAGCCTGACCTTTAAACAGGTCTGACGCAGACATGCGGGTAGTTAAGGATCTTTGCCACAACAATACTGCTATATTTTCCCACCGCCAACAAAGAGAGTTTAATTATCTCTGCTATTATTATTCAGTCTTTGGTTTTCTTCTTTATTTATTTTCCCTCAGTGAAATATTTGCTAAAATTAATCATTTTATAATTATTGCAATTCAATATTCCTGACTGTTTGTAAACAACCCATACTGAGGACCGAAATATATCTGTATTTAATTTGAGATGCATTGTAGCGCTGCATTTTTGAAGTTGTTGAAACTTTGTAGCCCCTTCAAAGTTAGCATTTCAATTATTTGCATTGTTGACAAAAAGCAATAAAGTCCTTTATGTGCATAATCTTAGCAGCATAAGAATTTTCTAATATTCCACTACCCACAGTTTACTGACAAAAGTACATGTGCTAAGAGGAGAGTTAACTTTAAAAGAGCACCAGTGAATTTGGAAGAAAGCTGTGGCTTTTTCTACTGCTTACTCAGATGTAGGTTAGAAGACCAACCCTCATGACTTTGCAGTAAAAGTAAAGCTACAGGCAGCAGCCACTAAGTTTATCCTGTCACGATATTTTAAACAGTGAAGGGGTAAGCCTGTTTTTGGGGATAGGTAGCAAATACTGTAGTTTCCCCAAAAGGTAACATTCCTTGCAGTATCAGTGGTTTAAATTAACCATGCCTGATGGCCAAAACCATAGCCACACCTCAAAGTCGGTAACTCTTATGCACTTCCATTTATTCATGCATCCAAACACAAAACATCTTAGTTTATAATAAGTATTGATTGGTTTAAATTAATTTGTTCTATCTGTAAGTGCTCAGGTTTAGTATGCTTGTGTATTTTTATCCACTCAGTTCTCACTTTGGTTGGTGATCATTATTAAATGTTGTTTCTTGACCGCTCTTACCCTCCATGATCCCTGGGAGTTTGCCCTGACAAAGATGGTAGCCAGGCTTCAGAGATCCTAAAAGAGGGCTAAATGGATTGCACCACCAGCTGCTGCTGGAGAGGGGGAATTTATATTCTCTTATGTTTAAGTAGTTTTTATTTTGAGCTAAATACTTGTATTTAAAGTTTAGTATTGTTTAATTATCTTTCTTGTAGGGTTATTCTTTCAATAACTTAACTTTACTGCGTAGTTTGCGGTAGGTAGTTGTATTGAGTTTAGTTACCCATATTATGTCTTTATGGTCGTGTGTGTATTTATTTATTATAACTTAGTTTTGGGTTAAAATTTTTTTTAAAAAAAATCGGATAATTCCTGTGACTCCTCATGCCTTCATTGATTTGGTCCATGACACCATCTTTACTTTTTGTAACTCTACAATGAATAGTTTTTAATTAGAATATTATTATTAAATAATAATCATGGGAGATCCCTAACAAATCAATCCATTTCATATGAATCCCACATATTTAGTGGAATCAATCAGAATACCGTAATCTAAACTACTGCAGGTTTTCTACAGTAGATCCATTTTGGTGGGTTTAGGTTCATGTGAACCATCTATGCTCTGAATCACACAGAATGTGAGCTTAAAAAGGAAGCTTGCCATTAAAGGTGCATTTCTGGAGTAGAAAGCGTTTCCATGAACCAGAGTAGTTTCAGGGTAGAATTTTAGTAATTGCAGAGCTCCACTTATATTATTAAAATAAGCAAACCTCAGTGGAAAAAAATGAAATCAATAAAATTAAGCATGCACTTTATCTTTCTGTGTCTGTGCAGTCAGAGAGTCCATACTCACTCTTGTGATAAGCCAGGATTTAAAGATTAATGATAAATGAGCATTTATATTCTGACACATAATTAAAAAAATCCAGGATTGCATTTGGGACACGTGCATGTTTTAATCATTATTCATTTGTAAATGTAATAACAATAAAACACCATGTTGTGATCTTGTCCAGAGCTTTTTCTTCTGTTCCAAAAATGAGAGAAGTCTGCTTCTATGAAATTTGTTCAAGGTTTAAAGCAGTTCCACCTCTCTGTAGGGTATGGAGGGACTTTACATAAATCATGAAATGTAATTTTTCCAAAGAAAAAAACTTTGAATTTTCCTGACGGAAGCCTCTTTTTGTCTCCCACCGACTATCAGTGAACAACATTGAAACCCGTAGTACTATATTGTACTGCACAGTGGAAATGTACACAAGAGATAGCCAGGATGAAGTAGAGGATTCTGGAAAATAAAAGTTCTCTGGGAAAAATATTGAGGGTTATATAATCAAATCGACCTCTATGCTCAGAGCTAGGCTATTAAAAGACTGAAAGATGTCATCTTAAACAAATCAAATCTCATTTATTTGGCTTTCAAGTCCAAAGTTGTATGTGTTTTTAAAGCTATGAATAAAAAAATATTGTATTTTGTTAACATAATTTTTTTTTAAACCATGTCACATTTTCATGTGTCATGATAAACACCATTCCTGGGTCAGTAAAACACCTTCTGTAACAAAATGGGTAATAACTTGTTCATTCTGTTCATGTAATTAAAACATCTGATGCAAAAGTGATTGTGACTGATGATGTAACAATCTATGCAAGACTAAAACACCCGATGGTAAGAACAAACATGTCTGAGGAATTCTTAGAAATAAAAGATTTTAGTAGCAAATAAGTCTGGTTGGCTATTTAAAGATGGACCAAAAAAGTTCAAAATCAGCGCTTCCAATGTAAGGAAATTACTAGAGGACATTCAAAACATCTGTGAACAAGCCCATGTCTGGAATTGAAAGGAAGTTCCGTGTGAATGCAGGCCACGAGATGCTAAAAGAAGTCTCCAAGAGCACTCAAATGTCAGAGGACAAAAGCAGGCTCTACTGTTGAAATAAAAGCATGTGTCTTTACATTTAGAAAGAGACTGCTCAAGGTTAACTTTTAGCTGAGCAAAGAGGAAACATTCGCTCTCTAAGGAAATTATTAAGGCCAGACTGAAATTTCCTAGACAAAACATAGACACAGACCAAGGCTTCAGGAATAATATGTAAAAACCTAAATCTAAACTAAGCATTCCGGTAAAATAACCTGATACACATTGTGAAGCATGGAGGTCAGCGTGTCATGTTGCAGGGATGCTTTGCTGCAGCAGAAAATAGAAAATGTGAAATCATCTGTGAAAACATTGAAGCTGGAGCAGAACTGGACCCTACAGCGTGACAGAGTCGAAACACACAAGTAAATCCAGACTTAAACCCGAGGTATTTCATCCAAAACAAACTTAACGTTTGCCCTGAAATTACCCAAGCTTGTACAATGCTTAGAAATGTAACATTTTTGTCCCATAACCATTCCATTTTTCTTGCACCGGATCCCAGTTTGGAAGTATCTGAAAACTGCCCATAACTATTCACTTCTCACCACAGCTTAAATTGTTTGTGTGACATATTTCATTGTATGTTTCTTTTTTAATATTATTTAAGTAAAGTAAGCAGTCAGTATTCTGTAGTTGTTTAGATATATATATCTGTTTGGCAGCTGATATTTCTGGGCAAAGAAGTTGTGAGTCGTTACTCAAACTGGATGAGGCCATTTTCTTCCAATTTGTGGCATTATGCAGTTTGTTCCAGCACATTGGTGCACTACATATTTACTTCTTCTGACAATCTGCCCATTCAATTCCGCTCAGCAACTTCTTTAGACTAACACAACAGAGGCTTAAGGATGAGCATGAACTGAGCCCCTGTTTGCTGCTCTGCCCTACCCATGAGCCCAATAAGCTAGTTGTTGACTCAAACAGAGACCCCTCACCTCAGCTAATCGAATGTAAAAAAATTTAGAAACTCCCAAGACTGGAATCAAATTGTCATAAATAGGCAAATGGAATTGGTTTTGCAAATTGCGTATGTTTGATGTGAGTGGAGACAGTTGATAAAGCCATTAAATCACAGTTTGCCTTTTGCTTGAGCCTAGATGTCTGGCTGTACGTGAAGCAAGGCAGGCAGACGATTCTCACAGCAAACAAGAAGAGAAAGCTGGATTTAAAAAAAGAAAAAGGAAAAACAGAAACACAGCCATTTATCCTTGTTGTCTGTGTGAAATAAGTGCAAAGACACGATGTTTGCGTGCGTGAACACTGGAAACGTTGAGCCTGAAATTTAGATGCTGAACACTTCTGTCACCTCTCTCTCTGTTGCTACAATTCTCCCACTTTTTTGTGCATTCTTCTTTCCATCAGACTGATTCTCTTCTCTACTTTCTTTTGCTACAATAAACAACAGAAAAGCAAGTAGCTTTCATTTTTTACTATAAGTTTGTATACTCAGGAAAAAGAAGAGGTGAGAAATGAGCTGGAAACAGGTGGGTGAAGATTCCGGGATGCAACTTTGCAATACGATGCAGAAACACGAGAAATGTTGCAAGAATCCAAACAATAACTTAATTGCATTTATTCTGTAGGGGGGGGGACCCACCTCAGTGGGGGCGCCGGGCTACAGTAACGTACAAATGGAGCTTAAAGCAAAAGTTCAATTGAAGAAACTCTATTGCCTACCTCCATCCAATCAGACACTCAGCCAATCAGCTTTGAACTGCTCCTCCACGAAGCCAATCAGCATTCTGGGTTCATCTTAAAAGAGCTTCAAATCCACGTCTCAGCCTTCTACCCAGCAAGCAAGCAGTGGCTGCGCGATGTCTGATTTGGACTCTGATGACCAATTCAACCCACCTCCATCCCCTTCTCCACCATCGTAGCCAAGCTCCGTCTGGCTTCCTATGGTGCTCCTTCAACCTCGTTCCTATCAGAGTGTAATTCCTCCTGGACTCTTACAGAATTCCCTGTCATATCTCAATCGGTCCGGCAGAAGACCTCCATGTTGAGCCTGGTTCTGCCAGAGGTTTCTTCCCAAAGGGGAGTTTTTCCTCTCCATAGTTGCTTCATGCTCGCTCATCTTGGACAGGTTCATACAAACCTGTGTTTATCCAAGTTGGACATCTATCTTTCTGGGTCCCTGAGTGAAGCATTGGTACCAGCTTACGCAGTCTACTAGATCCCACAAATTCAGCTCAAGCAGATCATCTCGCAAACCAGCGTCTATGGACTGAACCAACTTCATCTATCTCCACTCCACCACCAGTTTCAGGCCTGGAGGAAACATCCCTATTCTCATACACCTGCTTATGCATATTGAAGTATAATTCAGTGTGAATGTTTCCTGCCGAGGTCTGAGCGCCAAAGTCTTAAAATATTGTATCAATAAAATTATTCTAATTGTCTTTTCTTTCTGTGTGAGTTTTTCAGATTGAACTTCTTGTATCCCTGGGGTATAAAAATAACATTGCCATGATGCCCATTTCTTGAAAATGAGAAAGTCAAGAGCACAGGCAATTCAAGTAATGCAGCTGTATTTTGATCAGTAAATGATTGCAGGAAAAGAGCTACTGGCGTGCCCTTGGCCATATCAATCTCAGAGCAACGATCAAAATATTTAAAACAACTGGAACTGTGACAAACAAGGAGGCTGACTTTTTCTGACTGCCACACACTGTGAGACAGGTTGTAAGGAAGACAAAAAGGTAAATTACTATATTGTCACCAGATAAAGCAAAGAGTTAGCAAGCTTTATGTGTTGTGCCGATGGCTCTCAAGCGAAACGGTCTGATCTGCAATGTTATACAACAGGTTAGTGTGTAAATATACAAACTCTGTTAATGTGTAATCTATTTCAAGATTTGAATTCTCACAGCAACAGCAGCTGTTTACTTTGCAGCCAAGCTGTAATTTCAAACCTTTTCTATCAACTACTCATACTTGTTAAATTACTACATGCCACACATTTTTTTTTTCCTCCAATGAAACTAAAGCAACAAAGTAATTTCAAGCTTTTGGCTTTTTATGAAAGAAAAGAGCAAGGGGAAACCAATCAACCATTTTGCGTAGCTGTAATTTTGCTTCAACGACATTTTGTAATGCATGTTTATCATCAGCAACACTGTAGCAAAAATTAAATCAGCTTTTATTTTGAAAAATGTTCCAACCTGAATCTCTGTGGGTCTTGTAGTACCTGAAAAAACCAGCTGCTAAATATAGCATAAATAAGTCAAAAATAGAAAAGAAATATAAATTATCCTGAGTGCTATTGTACATAGATCTATCCGATGGCATTCAATTACTTCTAGTTAAAGACTCAGAGAAGCATAACCTTTATACATCGTTTAGTGTTTTTGTTATGGGGAGATCATTAAAAGTGGAATTTGGTGTTTATTGCACTTCTGCTTTTTTGCTAGGATCTTTTTACTGTATCACTACAGGAAATGCACAGATCAGGATTTTCCTACATGAGAACAATTTAAAATTTTTTCTTTGAGGTGCGCCCTGCCAAGTCCGATGTTCTGTCTATGGACTGTAACACACACTTGGGTTGAAACAAGATCTCAAGGCATGAAATTTCCCTATAATATAATGCCTCAATATTTCTGTACAGCTGCTATCATTATGTGACTTTATATGTTAAAGTGAGTTTAGCTATTATTATGATATGTAGGTGTGTGCATTATGCTCTATAACTTGTTACAGATGGTTGACACCTTTGTTTGGAAGTAAGAAATGAAGTAGTTCCTTATTCGCCCTGTTGCGTTGACAGACTCAACTCATAACTTCTTGCTGGGCTTGCTGTCAGCAATAGTTACAAAACATTAAAGAAGCCTCCACCATTTAAAAAAAAAAAAACGTTTTTAAGGCAGCATTTCGTGAAATGCTGACCAAGTGGAAGACAAGACGCAAATGATTTGTAACTGTCAAGAATCGGAGGCAGGACCCAGAATTCAACTAGACCAGCAGAGGTTCGGTAAAATAATATTTATTAACAAAATCCAAAAAGGGCAGAGAAACCAACAGTCCAGTTGGGCAGGCAGGGCAGGAACAGACAAAAACAGGATGGCACAGATTTCTGGAGACAAGGTGGTTCCAAATCCAAAAAGCAAAACATAACAGAACTTGCAAGAGGAAAACTCACCTACACTCAACAAGACGACCTGGCACTGATGTCTGGTCTCAACAGTTTATATGGAGGTGGAAGCAGGTGAAACCGGTGAGAGGTGATTGCAGCAGGGGTGGAGTTAGGCAGGTGTGCAGAATAAGTAATTAGACCAGACATGAGTGCTGAGGCTCAAAAAAAGGACAGATCAGACAAATCTAAAAAGCTGACAAGACAAGTGGACAGAAACAAACTACACGCGATCTAATAAAGAACAAAACCACCCTGAAGTACAAACCTAAAACAGAAAATAAAGCTAAGACTAAAACTGATGACAAAACAGGATAAACTAACAGTAAACAAGAACCTAGACAAGACAAAACTCAAAGCAACCAGAGAACCTAAGGAAGGAGGGCAAAATACCTTAAACATAAACCAGAAAAAAACCCAAATCATGACAGTAACCACTGTGAGAATATTTCAAATGTCCAACAAAAGGCATTTAGTTTGGTATATGACTTTTTTGACATTTTACCGAGAGCATAAAATAAAGGCCTTGAAATAATGCATTGCTTGTTGAAGAATTTACAGAATTTACAGCTTAAGAAAACCAGATATTTCAGTATTTGACCACCTAGTTACCATTTAAAGCTAATCAAGGGAAATTTGAACAATTTTGATGGCTAGCTGGATTATTGATACCTCACTGGTACCAATAAATGCTTGGACCATTTCCTTTTACAAGAACAATGACCTGAAAGTAAAAATGAAAAGCAAAAATACCATCCTCACTTCATTCCTACTATTTAAGATCGTAAGTGATTTAGTATGTCTCTGGGATGCCTGGCAAAAGGATGTGCCCATCTCCTTCAGACTGAAGAAGGGGATCTAATGGCCAAAGGATTTCCATACCTGCTTCCTGTCTTTTTTAATCTGAAGTACACCACGTCTGGCTAGGCTTTATTTCAAGAGTCCAGAATAAAATGATAAGGAACTGACAATGTTTGAGATAGCATTAATCCCACCGTGATGCCCGGTCCAAAGAAGAGCCCACAGCACAACAACAGGGTAATGAAGGCCTGGAGGCAATAACTAAGCCAAACTAAAATAAACGTGACAGGGTATAGAGAATGGAGCGACGGGAAAGAAGCAAATAAGAGGGGAAAAAAAGGGTTAGAAAAAAGGGAGGATGGTGGATGAGGAAGCATAAGGGGAGAAAGTGAAAAGCACAGACATAGAGAGGGGGTGCACGATAGGTGAGTAGAGAGGAAAAGTCAGGAGGACATGTTGGCAGCAGAGCTTTCAGCATCATTACAAGGCTATACCACTGCCAGGTGGCACAAGCAGGGACTTCAAACGTTTTAAGACTGCATTTGCTGGTGCAATGTATTCTACGGCAAAAAGAAGGTAGTTAAAATAGTAAACTAACATTCCATCAAACATTCTTAAATTCTCCTTAAGAGGAAGAAAAGAAACAGCATTGTGAATAGAAATCTTCAAGAGACGGAAGCTCTATGGTTTGTAAAGATTGTGCCCGCTGTCAGCAACTAGTCGTCTCCTTGATCCAATTCACTTCAGTTTATTTATACAGCCCCAATTCACAACAAATGTCGTCTCAGGGCACTTGTCAAAGTCATGAACAGGTCGTATTCTGCTGACCCAAATGTTAGTTAATTCAGTGGCAACATATTACTTTTTCAGGATTAGTTTGTGTGTGAAGAAGATTATGTTGTTTAATTTTGCTTAACAGCAAAACTAAATAAATCATAATGCAAAACAACATCAAATTCACAAAGACCTTTTGAATGAACTAATATACTAAATGGCATTAGACTACACAAACATTTAACTGAAAACAATACCACGCCTGCGATAAGGTGATTTTTCTCTCGATATTAAGCATGTGGTGATAATAAAATCCATTCAGGCCTTAATACAATTTCATACAAAGGGAGAACAATTATGTTTTCCAATTACACGGACTTCCAGGATAACTAGGATTTGCAATAATGAAGATTACCAGTAGGGGAGCTGTTAAACTGTATAAAGCACCAACTGAGCCGTAGAAAATATGCACAGCCAGAGTACGACATTGTTCTCCAAGCAGTGTGTCTGAGAGCAGCCCCATTCACAGCCTGTGTCTGTCTGACAAGGACTAAGAATGACAAATCTCTTCAGAGCTACACCTCTATGACAGACCTGAAGAAAACGTTTGACTCTGAGTGTCAAATATTTGAACTCCTTGAACTGTCAGACAAGCTGGTGATCTATCTCACAAGACAGTCTCAAAAGTGAACACGTCACGCCAGTGGGAGGATAAGAGAGAGAAACTTCTGATGCTTTCCCCCCCCCCTTTTCACACAATCCTTTGCATACAGCATGACGTTCAAAATGCTGTAGTACGTGTTGGTGAAACAGAAATAAAAGTGTCTTTCCACTTTTATTTTCTGAGAAAGATAGAAAAAGGAACGCATTTTGTTTAAATATTAGAATACTATATTCTCACTGGCCACTTTATTAGGTACACCTTGGCTTACCTTCTGAACTTGACCTTAAATAAAGATTAAATAAAGTGTCAAACACTTCTCAGAGATTTTGATCCATATTGACATTATAGCATCCAAACGTTTGGTGCAGTTTTTCAGCTGCAGAGCCATAACCCAAATCTTGTGTTCCGCCACATTCTGAGGCTGCTTCATTGGATTGGGATCTGGTGATTGTGGAGGACGATGATTTGTAGTTCAAGAAAACTGTTTTGAGATGATTTGAGCTCTGAACCGTGGTACTCTGTGGTCACAAAGGGATGGACCTGGATGGCGGTTAAATAAAAATCATTTGGTATCATTTGGCTCAATATGTGGCAAAAACATATTTTCAAAAACACATTTACACCATCACTACCAGAACTGTTGATACAAAGCTGGATGGATTCATGCTTTCATGAAATTTACGCCACATTCTGACCCTACCAGGTGAATTATGCAGCTGAACTCAAGATTCATTGGACCAAGCAATATTTTTAACAATCTGGTATTTCCCTGCTTTGGTGAGCATGTGCAAATCATAGCCTCAGCTTCTAGTTTTAGCCTGACAGGAGTGGCATCCGGTGGCATCTTCTGAGGCTGTAGTTCATCTGCTTCAAGGTTCAATGTGTTGTGCTTTCAGACAATGGTATTTCACACAGCTAGTCTGACATTAGTTATTTTAGCTACTGGTCCCTCTGTGTCAATACAAACCAGTCTGCCCATTTTTCTCTGATATCAGCTACTGTGATAGTTTCTCTTTTTAGGATCGTTCTCTGTAAACCTGAGAAATGGATGTGCCTGAAAATCCCAGCCGATCAGCAGCTTCTGAAACCCTCAAACCAGTCCACATGGCACCAACAGCATTCTCACATGCAAATATTCCTTCCCTTCCAATTTCAACAAGTTGCCTACAGATTTACCTAACATGATGAATGTATAGATGCAGGGAGTTGTCTACCTGTGATTGGCTAATTTACAAATTGTGATAGCCATAAATTGGCTAGGTATACCTGATAATGCGGATGTTCACTTTATTTCCTGGTAATAAGTAGTCTTATTTGTCTCAAAAATTGATGGAAAAGATTGCATCAGCACAATTAATACATTCCCAGTGGAATTCAAAGCAGGGGAGAAAGGACTATTATAATATTTAATTCATATTATTTATCAGAAATTATTAGGCATCTGACCATTCAGCTGCATTGCCGCAAAGCAGTTGTACGTTGGGTTGTCTTTTCCTTCTTTGTAAGAATTTTCCTCGTTTATTGTCAGCATGTGGTCCAGTGTTCAATTTCAGTGATGTAGAGTGGCTCTGTCTTTTTTTTTCTGGTTATTCATTCTATATTGTACCCCACAACTGATTACCTGTAAATGTGAACAGCATCCCTGCAGCAGTGCACACATTAACACACTAACTTTAAACTTCTTTGAAAATCTGGCACGCCACTCACTTCATAAATCACATATATTTTATTTGAGAGCACGGACTGGCTAATGTGTGCATAACTAATGAACACGTCTATTAAATGCATTTATGGATTTACCGATCAATATCTTTTTCCTCCACTGACCAGAGCTCAGCTCTGTAATGCTCAGTTGCTGTGATTGCTATGGAATAATATCAAAACCCTTTTTGCAAACCCACTCAGTGCATCAACAACTGTACTCAATTGTGAGTCAATTTGAATAAAAATACTTTAGAAAATCTGCCATATGCCATAACAAATATGCCATAACAAATGCATACTAGAAAGTTTTAACTCTTGTGTCAAAGGTCTTGAAAAACATTTCAAATATAAACGGATCACATCTAACTCCAACAGTCTTTTTCTTATTGTCATGAAGTGTACCTGGTATCTGCTAAAGGCATCTGCCCAACTCTGTTCGTCATTTGAAATTTTCAACTTTAATAGGTTGACACAGTTATCAGGATGCCGTATAAATTCTGAATGGCTTGTTAAAAACATCATAGATAAGTGATGTTCTAATATTTTTAGGGAATCACTTATAATGTGTAGCTTACATTCTCATGAGCCATCATACTTTAATTACAGAAAAAAATAAATGGGTTATGTAGCTGTGGTTGAGAATAGATCAGATTATTCACGTTGTGGCCACCCTGGCATGAGCACCTACTGTGTATTAATTGGGCATCTACTGTATTTAGCTTAGAGTTGCGGCAGCTTCAATTGTAGCTGCTACTGTCAATTCAGTCAACCCATAATTAGCAGAAACGGAGAAAAAAAAGGGATTTAAATTTAGGTAGCAAACATAGTGTAAACAGAATTACTACATCTGTTGAGAGACAGCTGTTCACATTTTGTGAACTAGCTATTTCTCCACAGCTGCCACGATGCAGCTTGTGCCTCGTAAAACCCCCTTTATTTTCTTCGCTCCTGCTTGACAGTTGACATCGTCCCTGAGGTATTGCTTTATGACCCTGGGACCTTTCCAAACTACTAAATATGTATTATGAAACTGTCAAAGAATCCCCGATCGTCTTTGCATATGGCTAAAAAAGTGACTCTCTTAAAATCAGATGGATACCCCAGCAATATTAAAGCACAAAGGAGGGAGAGATCTGCGGAGGTGCCAACAGTTTAGCTAACTGTTGCATAAGCCTGAACGTGCATAGATCAAATCACAACCTGATGGCTCAATTATCAAGCCAAGCTGACTTCCAGCTATTTGTAAATATGATTTAAGCATGGGAACGCACAAGAGGCTATGTTTCAAGAATAAGTAATTCAGTTTAGTTCACAACATTTCAGGAAGCTTTGCATTTCAGTTGCAGAACAAAAGTAAAAGACCACATGGCGGTGCTTGTTAAAACTGGTAACAGTGAAACAGTCACTGTATCACAGGGGTGCCCAAGTTCAAGCATTGAGAGCTAATATCCTGCAACACTTAGATGCACCCCTTCTCCAACACACTTGAATGAAAAGAACATCTCATTATCAGGCCTCTGCATAGATGAACGACAAGATAATATAATTCAGTCATTTGATTCAGGTGTGTTAAAAGGGGATGCTTCTAAAAGTTGTAGGATATGGGGTGTTTCTCAAATGACGTCACATTTTCCAGGAGACTGCCCGGTTTCCCGGCTGGTCGGACAGGAAGAGCGCAAATTACATTGGCAACAACCTCAATACTAATCATTTTGGAAGATGACAACGTCCCAGGAGCTTTATTTCAACCTGCTTCAATCGAGAAACACAGCATAGAACAGCTGAAACATTGGTTGAAATGTAGAGACCTCAAAATGAGTGGAAAGAAAGCAGTATTAGTAGAAAGGTAGGAGAGGCTGTCCTCTCCTCTCTTACAATGGATAGAACCCGAAGAATAAACCCACTGAATCTGCGTAGAATTACAGCTAACACTAAGAAAATATCTATATGTATTATTACAGGCCTATGTTTTAAATTATTATAGAGCTCAAACAAACTTAAAAACAATCATTCCGCTGCAATCAGACACTCACATCCCGTCTTACCTTCACACACGCACACACACACACACACACACACACACACACACACACACACACACACACACACACACACACATACACATGAGATTACTGTGAGAGAAACATCAACTTGATTCATGAAAAGAAGCGGAAGACCAGCAACAAGACCACCACACGGCGCTTCTAATCATCACAAACGCACATATTTAGCTCGTATTTATACACACCAGGACTTTTACTGCTCGTAAAGTAGTTGTCGAGGGGAGAGGGGGGTTGAGCCCCGCTCTCTTGCTGCACAGCGCGATCTCCAGAAAAAGGTGTTCTGTTGGAAGGAAGCGAAGGTCAAAAAAGCGACTTCACGTTCAAAAGCAACCATAAGAAATCCAATTGTGAACTCACGAAAGTTACAAGTGACTTTAGAGAAAAATAAGCCCAAAGTTGCTTATAATAAGCGGACAATGCAACATTGAAGCTTACATGAACACCTCTCATGGATTGTATGATGTTCTAAAACCACTGAGAAAAAGCCTAATAAACGTTGCCTAGCTGCACAGATGCTGCAGTCGCTGGTTTCAGGTCTGGATGTTCAAGTGTTGGTTCCTTGCCACCGAAGAAATGTAGGGACCACATTTAGGTATCTTTGGTCAGATCCCACAATAAAGTCCCCTTGGTTACAGACTCATATCCAACACTGACATTTCTCTGCAAGCCTTTGGGGTTTATGGAGATTCAATGGAGAAAAAAAACTTCCCTCATATGTTCATGATCATCATGCCGCTAGTCTCTCCAGCAGATACCAATGCAGCAGCGGTGTTTTGTTGTTGCTCTAATACAGGGGTGGCCAACTCCGGTCCTCGAGAGCCGGTGTCCTGCAACCTTTAGATGTGTCCCTGGTCTGACACGCCTGAGTCAAATAATCAGTTAATTAGCAGGACTCTGAAGAACCTGACTGCATACTGAGGAGCTAATTGTGCTATTTGATTCAGGTGTGTGGGGCCAGGGAAACCTCTACAAGTTTCAGGACACCGGCTCTCGAGGACCGGAGTTGGCCACCCCTGCTCTAATATGTCTGTTGGGGTGATATTCAGGACAGATCTGTTCACTATTTGACTGATTGACAGATACAAATAAATGATTCAAGCGTTACTGCTCTGCTTATACGACCACAAAATGGCCACGACACATGCATCTAAATTTAGTAATTTGACGTCATTTGAGGAATGCCCTATTAGCCATCGAAGATTGGGCTTGTGTACCCCCAATGTATTGACAGTGGCTGAAAGGGCACTGAGTAAGAAAAACCATAAAATCCTAGATTGTAGTTTGCAAAGAAGCTCAAAGACAACTACGCTACATTTTGAAGAAATGCCTTCTGGTCTCATGAGGGTAAAATTGCCATAACTAGACATAATGACAATTTGTCATTAAAAAGTAGGAAGCTTGCAATCCCACACATGAAGTACAGAGGTAGCCGCATTATGTCGTTAGGGTGTTTTGTTACAGAATGCACTGGTTATTGTCACAATATAGTATGACGAAAGACCTATATACAAATATATTGAAGCAACATCTCAGCATATCAGGCAGAATGTTAAAGTTTGGGCACAAATTAGTTATCCAAATGGACAATAACCCTAATCGTGACATCAATTTAGTTACAAAATTACTTTGGAATGACATAAAAACAAAGTTTGTCGTTTTGTAATGCACCAAACTGTGGATCCCAAATTTCAGGAGACACATATAGGGTTTTGAAAGGTTTATTTTAGCAAGAAAACTGATGGGAGTCAGGGAACAACTACAGAAGCGAGCAGGAACCTCTGAAAAGAGAGAGAACAGGTTTGTAGCTGCGAGAGTCAGGACCTTCAAAAAGTCTCAATAGAAAGGCCACTAACATCTTCAGGATCAGGACTGGTGACTTGATCCTGTTGGTTTGTTATTTAACTC
Source organism: Fundulus diaphanus (assembly GCA_037039145.1). NCBI lineage: Eukaryota > Metazoa > Chordata > Actinopteri > Cyprinodontiformes > Fundulidae > Fundulus > Fundulus diaphanus. The sequence goes on from CM073133.1 coordinate 39,040,098, forward strand.
TCCAGAAAGGGCAGTGAGAGCTGTCATCGAAGGTGATGATGTCACAGCAGGCAGCAATTTGGCAGTGAAGAGAGCAGGCTTTAATGTCTGCAGTGGCGTCTGCCAGATTGGCAGAGGACAATCCTGAATCCAAGGGGCAGGCAAGGGTCATAAAATGTGGAAAAAGAAGTCACCTTACAAACCCCGGCAATGGGCAAGGCTTGGAGGTTGTGGTACAGAAACAATGTTGTGGTCCAAAAATCAGAGGCTTGATAGATATCAGGCAAGGCAAAGAAGGGAAATCCAGGGCAGAGAAAAAAGGTTGTAACATGGAGATCAGGCAAGGACATTGAAGAACCACTGGTCATCTCCTACCAGTAACCTTCGATGGTTTGGCAGCCAGCTGTGAACGAGGCATGAGGGTGATTGCAGCAGAATAGGTGGGCATCGTTGTGGAAAGAATTAAAAATGTATGTGTGACCAGTTTTAAAAGTAAGAATGGGCCCAAATCCCAGCAAACTACGTGAGAGGCTTGAGGAAAGATTTCAAGAACATTTGACCAAAAGTCATATACTTTAAAAGGTAAATCTACCAAATGCTAAATATATGTATGTAAACTTTGCACTCACATGCTCTCTTATCATTCTGCCATTTAGCAAATAGAACAAAATTTGACAGTTCTAATTGACCTAACAGCAAAGGTTTAATCTTATTTCATGCCAAGCAATTAGAGATAAAATAAGTTATGTCTCCTTTAATACAGTGTATGTAAATACCTGCTTTTAGCTTTATTCGTGTGCTTTTGCACAGAATTACAAACTTTGCCTGAGAAGTGTCATTAGCGTTCCAGCGCTGCTGCTGTTCTGCTGTTACTTTCTCTACTTATTTCTCTAATGTAACAAAGAACAACCAATGTGTTGCATTGGAGGCGTGTACATCTGAAAATTTGCTTTAGGCTTATGCGTGAACGGTATATATCCAAAATGTGGATCTGTGAGCGTACATGCGAGCACAAAAGTATGCCTGCATCTGCATGTGTATTGGAGTCAGCATATATAAATACAATAATCAAACACATCCATGGTGCTTTTACATTAGGGAAACAATAAAACATTTGCGAGAGCCGCGTCTCCCTACTTCCGACAACTGTTCTGGCCTACACAGGATAAGAACTGAGCTTAATCATCAGATAGGGAAAGATTCCCCTTAAGACCTGCCAAGGGAGCATATTGTGTGACTCGTCCCCCTTCCACAAGGCTTGATACTTAATGCATATAGGTGCCGCAGCAGGCAGTGATGGATGGGGGGTAACGCTGAAGTTGACATGCTGCTGGCAGAATGCAAAGCCGTCAAAACAGACTCACGGTCTGTGAGCCACATCCCATGCAGGGAGGCAAAGGGAGGATGGTGAGAGAAAAGCGAGAGTGCAAAGAGAGGATAGTGAAAAGTGTCCGAATGACAGAAAGCGGGAGAGACAGGAAGACAGGGAGGAATCATGGAATCTGTTTCTGTCTGGGTGTTTGCTGTGAACGACGGCAGTGGATAAGAATAGTTTGACAGAAATTTTGCTTGAGCCAAAGAGATGAGCCGATCCACAGTGGCATATAGCGTAAGTGATATTGTTGAAATAATTATCTCACAGTGTCATTTTTTTCTGAAAACGTTTTCATAAGATAAAACCATTTAAAAGTCTACCTTGAAATAGTTTGACGTAGGTTAGATAATGTACATACACACAGTACTCTCTTGACTGCAGTCATTAAATGCAGCAGTGCAGTAACACCGGTGAAGTACAGTTCCAGGTACACTGCCATGCAAAATTATTTACACCCATGGAATTCCTTTACATTTTGTGACATTATAACCAAAAAATGCAATGTACCTTTATAGGATTTTATGTGACTAAAATGAAATGTTACACAACAGTGAACTGGAGTGAGAGTGAGTCCATGTGGAACCATGTGCTTTTCATTTGAATATGATGGATTTGATGGCGCTACGTGGAAACATCAATGATTTGGATATTTTTTTATGACCCTACTTCTCAACAACTTTGTCCCCAATTTAGTTGGCGAGTTCCTTGGTCTTCATGGTGTGATGCCTCTTGCTTAGTGGTGCTGCAGGTCTCTGGAACTGTTCAGAAAAGGTCCACCTATGTTGACAGATCGTATGACACTTAGTTTGCACACAGTTGGACTTCATTTCACTAATTGTGTGACTTTTGCAGTTAATTGGTTGCAGCTGGAACTTTTTAGGGGCTCCATAGCAGCACGGCATATACATATACACATGCAAATTTACTGTTTTTAAATATTTTTTTATTCTACTTTTACATATATTTTTCTCATTGCACTTCACCAACCCTTTACAGTTTGGAATGTAACTAAATATCTAAGGGGTTGAATACTTTTGCAATGCACTGCATATAAATCCCAAGCAATGAATATGTCACTGAGCTGTGTTGAATCCATCACATCCACCACAGTTCTGCATTCAAAACATAGCGGCTATGTTGCCCTGTAGTTCCGTCCATAAGTATCAACGGATTTGTTCCATATCCTTGCTGCTGGTGTTGTCATCTGTGTTTTTTTTGTTTGTTTTTTTTCTCTGATAGTTTTGTCTCTTTGCAGGTGCTCAGGGTTGTCTTTCCATGTTTTCCCCATGTTGGCCATAAGATTTCTTTTTTTTTGTAACGCCTGTTTGTTGTTTTCTGTAATTTTTGTCCATGTGTTTTCTTTATGTATTAGTCCATTCTCTCTCTCTCTCTCTTACTTACTTTGTCCTTGTCATTTCTCTACCCCCTCCTTTTAATGAAAAAAGAAAGAAAGACATAGGCACCAATTTCTATGGCAAGCCTTGAAATTTCATATCCTCCAACCAAACTGACTGAGCTTGACCTTTTTTGCTCAGAAGGGCAAAGGGCAAAAAACTTGCCAAGCTGGTTGAGATGTACCACAAAAGAATTGCAGATGTAATTGCAACAAAGGATGGCTGAGGAAAATATTAGCTACGAGGGGCTGAAAGCAAATACATGCTACACTTTTTAAAATTGTATTTAGATTTTATTGGTATTCCATTTCCTTCTCCTTCACAATTAAGCAGCACTGTGTTTAAGAAGGGACACATCTAAAATATTCAGGAAAATGTGCCCTAAGAGTCAGGATTCTGAAAAACTGACTGAACTGTATTACCCAATATTCTATTCAATTTCTACCTGCCTAAAAGCAGGCCTTATAGGTACAGAGGCATTGAGAAGGAAAAGGGTCATTACACCTCTAAAGCTGTAAACAGTTTACAAACTCAAGTGTTTTTTGTATTCTTTCTCTACATCAGCAAACCAGACCTGTGTTTCTAGCTTACATAAATCTCCTCCACATGTCAGGGCCTGGAGGTTGCTCTTAGTCGGCTATCCATCAGGCTAAAACCTATAATGTATATATGTAGCTCATCTTGCAGAGAAGCATTTGTGCCATAAAACTTAAGGTTTGTTTGCCAAGTCACAATATACTCATCTTACCTTTTAACATGATGTCTGATAGGTTTGTAGTGTAGTTTAAAATGTACAGCTGGTGATGTTGCTGATGTTGGTAGCTGCATCTTGTCAGATTTTACCTTAAAGTTACTGCGGCAGTGGATCCTAATGCAATATTTCCATCATGCAGCAGGTGTTTCAAAGCCTCTCTCTTCGGTACGCTACATTTCTCTCTGCCTCAGGGAATAAATACACTGAGAGAAGCTGCAATTCAACTTTTATAGCCATTTTCTGCAGTTACTCCTCGAATACTGTGACATCTTGGGTTAATTTTAGTCACTTCCTATAAATATTAGGTATATTGCACATTAATAAAACGTAAAAGGTTATTTTTTTTACCTGTTTGACACAGAATAACATTGCCAGAACTTTAGATATTAAAACCAGGCAAGCGCAAAACGTGGCCCCTTTTATGTATTTCGACCTAGCAGACTCCTCTAAATTCTTTTTGTAAAATCTTTCATTCTAATCCTCTTGTAAGAGAGGACTGAGACTTTTTAAGAAATTCTGTTGCACTAGATATGTATCTGGAAGAGGGATCAGTGACTAAAAGAAAATATAACAGCTGCTGAGCATGTTCTGTATGTGACATCAAGAAGAAGGAAAAAAAAAAACATCTATGGGATAAAAGCCAGTGCTCTTTGAAGTCGGCAAGTAGAACAACAGCTCATTGTTGTCAGTGACAACAAATATTGAATGATCCCAGCAAACTTGACAAAGAAACCTAAATGTACTTTGTCAAAACATATTAAAGATGAGATCAGTTGCATCTGTGTACAACTGAGTACTTTTTTTATATGCAACAGCTGAGCAAATCATCTAGTTGAATTTTTCATATTTGCAGTATGTTCAGCAGCTGGTGGTGGTGGGCGAGGGTCTGCAAAAACCATAGACAGCATTAAAATTGGTTTCACAGACAGATATTAGTATGATTAGATTATTGCATGCCTTGTATAAAGAAGGCTCCCATAGATTTTCTCTCCCAAAATTTAGTTGCTTTTCCAGACGCAAACTTCTTTATTAAGATTGCCTTTTAATTCGCAAATACTTTTTTTTAACATCTGTATATACTTGGATAAGACTATTATGTGACAAATTTAAACTTTTTTAATTAGGACAAAACTAATTAGTAGGGGGACAAGTCACCCACCCAAGCTATGCACTGTTTGCCCCTCTCCCATCAGGGAAACGTTTCAGGAACATCAAATCCAAAACAGACTGAAAAACAGCTTCTATCGTCCCCCTGATGAGAAGACTGAGTTACACATGATGTTATACAAGACTGAGTTACCCTGATGAGACTGAGATACACATCACAATATCACTACTGTGAACACATATTTGCACAGTCTTAACTTATCAGGAATATTTTATTGCTCAATTCTGTATATGAAGGTTTAAGAATTTTGCACAGAACTTACTGCAGACATCAATGCATCATCAAAGAAGCTTTGAGTGTTAAATTAATAGAGTAAAAGGACGTTTCTGTTTATTCTGTCTTCACTGACAACAACAGACTGTATATTAAGAACCCCAGTTCCTGTGTCCTGTGAGGCAATGTGTGCTCAACTATTTAAGGAATGTAATTAAAATGTAATCCAACCTGATCATATATTGCTGCTGCTGCTGCTGCTGCTGTTATTGATGTGGCGCAATGTGACTGTATGCCATGAATCAGGAGCTTAAAAGCTCAATGACATAAAAACAGTTGCATCAAAGCCAAGTTAAAATTGAATGGTCCTAAAGCAGATTTATATGGTGTTTAGTGTACAGTGCATTTTTTATTTATATATTTTTTTGTTGCAGATGATGCAGCTACAGCAGCATCACGTTCTCACTCACAAATAAACTAAGACGACTTCCTTTCATTCAAGATTTCCCTTTTTCCTTCACAAAATGTGACTGCATTTTATCAGCTTTGCCTTCCTTGTCCAACCATTCTGTTCATACAGGGAAAGCAACACTTTGCTGCGACATTTACCACATCAGCTCTTGTGCAGGAGAGAGTTTCTGAGCTTTCCGAGCTACAAGCTGAACTGCTTTTTTGTTTCATCAATAAGGAACAGGGCAAGAGAGAAACTTTTTGGTGCAGGAAAAGACTGCAGTTTTAGCTGTTAAACACACACTTGCTGCTTTCTTTAAGAAACTGATTACACCACACTGCAAACAATTATGGCAGACGCTTAGGTCAATACTTCATCAGAAAGATGTATAGTAAAGATTGGTGTGTCAACGAGGGCAATTGAGAACACCAGCCTCCAAATATTGCAAAACTGCTTGACAAACATATCAAAGATCCCATCATTCATAATTATGCATATTGAGTTCTCCTGCTTGAAGGAAACCCATGATTGACCTCTGAGACGAAAGATTAGCTGCTCAATGTGACGAAAGGGGTTGAAGAAACATGCGGTAAAGGATGAGGACACATTTCCTATCAATCACAGCTTTGGGTCTTCATTAACACACCCCTACTTTTGGGCCTTAGTAGAATAGCGTGTGTGGGTGTGTGTTTTTGACTCCTCTGAGGACCATTCTTCAGTCCATTGGTCAAATTGCACGCCTAAAACCTTCTCATCAACTTAAAAATCGTCTGAGAGTTGATACACCTATCAACCTGGTCAAGGAGACGTGCACACCCATTTTCACATTAGATATGCTCTTTACCTTAGTCAAGGAGACGCAAACATCCTTACTGTGCCCCGGGTTTTGCCTTCACTTTGCCATTCGGGTGCTTTCATCTGTAGAAGAAGTACTGCTATTACTGTGTACAGACATCTAAAGTCTATATAAGAACAAATACACAGTCTTTCAAGTATATGATTTTAAACATATATACTTAATAAAAGGCAATGAGGAAAAACAAAACTTGACTTATTCGAATTTGTCATGGCTAAAAAAAAAAAGGAAATGCAGGTCTGAAAACTGACCACACTGCATAATTAAAGCTCATAAAATCAACTTTAGGAACAATATAACATCAAGTGATTGTCTTCAATATAAACTAATTCATCTCTAAAATAATTTTGATGGAATTTTTGTCTACTCTTCAACTTTGATTTAGGTGACTGAAGCAGGTAGGCCTTCTAATGTGCATATCTCTCATAAGTTTTCATCACAGTTATTCAATTGGTTTGAGATCTGCACTTAAGAAAGAATTTCTCTTTCAGTCATTCTAAAGGTATAATTCAACTTATTTTCCAGTGTCATACGCCAATCTGTAATACATTTCAACAGTCAATTCAATTCAATTCAATTTTATTTATATAGCGCCAATTCATGAAACATGTCATCTCGAGGCACTTTACAAAGTCAAGTTCAATCATATACAGATTGGGTCAGATTATACAGATTGGTCAAAAATGTTCCTATATAAGAAAACCAGTCAGACAAATAGTTTCTTACATGACCCTACACTACTTTGGTATCAGGAGAAATCAGTGGCGTACTCAATGACTGCTAAAACAGAAGCCTAAATCAGAAGCTATGTGCTTCTGTATTTGGATGGTTTTAGGTTTTTGACCTCACCTATAGTGTTCAGGTCAGAAATGGGGACCTATTTTTATGACTTAGACCTGAGGTGTACTTGAGATACAAACTTTCTAAGATTTCAGACTGCATATGTATGCACTCTTCATATATATTTGCAGATTTAAGATGACCCAGACTTGTGCCCTGAAACTTGAGTCTCATAAATATGTAATCTTTATCTAATGGAATTGTGGAGCCAGTGAGCATACATCATTTGATCTACTGGGTTAATCTTGACTCATGGACATCTATGGTTTTGATTTCTTCAAAAGTTCTGGCATGTCATATAGTTAAGGTCAAAATGATCCATATTCCCCTAGAAGAGTTTTGTTTCAAATGCACTTTTAATTTTACCAACATTTTATTTCCTGGCTGGAAGTAATATTAACATCTCAGACCCACCTTGAAGGCTTGGAGGTCATCAATAAATACTTAATAATTGTCAAAATACTATTGGAAACACAAAAGCTGGTCAGCAATTATAAGAATGGTTTTATAGCTGTGATGCCAACAAATATTTTTCTATACATTTTTGAGTCAGGTTAATGACATGCCATTTGTCAAGAAAACATAAATAAAAACAGACAATTTACTTTTTTTCTAAATCAAAACTCCTTTTACACGTTTTATTAACTTTTGGGACACATCAGTCTTATTTGCTTTCAGAAACAAGCATATCTGTTAAATCAAAATAATTTAAAAGTGAAATATGCCAGGTTATGAATAATCCTTTAACTGTAACCCCAAACATGTTCATTTTTGTCTCATGTCCAAAGATAGTGTTGCACCTAAGTTTTGCTGTTTTTGTTTGTTATTTTTGTTTTAATCCCAGCATAATGAAGTTGAACATGAAACAAACTCACATTTTATACAATTTGTGTTTTTGTAGTTGTTTTGTCTGAGCACTGCCAGGTCTGTCCTTAAACCTGAACTTCCTTTTAGGAAGATTGGAGATTTTTATTTTATTTTATTCCATTTGTGAAAAAACATCTCTTGCCATAGAATAATGGACTTTTTTTTCTTGAAATGATCTGAAAACTATTATTGGAATGAGCAGCAATAACTACATCCTTCAGATTATCACTAATGTCTTCTGTCTCTGTTGCTGTGATAATGCATCTTTGCTGCTCCATGGTATCAAGCTGCCAAAACGGCTGTTTTTTTTAGAGATGCTCAAGCTGATAATCATCACATACATTTGGATTACAGGACCTGGCTGCTATGTACCATCTTAATGCCTGGGAATATTTGAAAGGCACTGTTACTGTGTTTAGCTTAGATTTTGGTTGGTTTGTGTTGATTCCAGCAATGATTGGCCCCATCTGCTTTGAAGAGTATTTTAATAAGTCCATACTTTTTAATAGAAGGAGGATGTAGTCACGTTTCAGCATGTATGGCTAGTCTTTGATCAATAGGTAGTCCCTGATTGTAACAAAGTAAGAAAAGGTCAGTGAACCTCAGCCAGAGACAGACCAATGACACACATCCATCTTGACATGCAGTGGAGAAGGAGACACAGAAACAGTGGGTTTTTAGATATCTTCTGATGGATGTTGAAAGCTGCCCCTCCAATTCTTAAAACTTCCTTTGATTATCACCAGCTGTACTCACTTTTCTAACATTCTTAAAATGTCTCCTTGGATTTCAGAAGCGAAATGGATCAACAGGAACTTTGTTCAATATCAGGTTTAAATCATCTTGAGCTTTTCTTGCTACAATTAAGTTTAGAATTTGAATTCCATGCATGGACTTTGCTGCAATTAAACCAGGCATATTTAATGTTTAAATTGTAAGGATTATGTTATAAAATAAATTATTTTCTCCTTTTTTCTATTTTGTACATGTTTGCAAGTTTGTGTCTGTAGACGCAGACACAGATATTTGGCTCCCCGGGTAAGAAAAATATCACTTAGGAAAAAAAATAAACAAATGTTAGCAGTGGTATAGCTGTTCGAACCCATTACAATTTCTTTCAAACAAATGTAAGGATTTTTTTTCATTCATACTTCACTTTTCCTACTTTATCCCTGTTTCTAGAAGCTTCTAACTAAACAAAGCAACCAGCTGAGCATTTCCTGAGACTAATTGTATGCACTCTCTTTCATCTTATGAACTGGAAAACTGGCTCAAAGCGTATCTGCTTAGCTGTGTTTCTTTCCTAGATAAAACCCCTAAAGGAGCTACTAGTGTCATTACCTTTTTTAATTTTGTTTAACATAGTAAGTACTCCTGGATCTATGCTTCTTTTTTTTCCTTCTCTTATTAGATTCAATTTATATGTCATCTAGTTTTCAGGGAGCAAAGTCATGAGAGAGCCTTTTCTTTCTACCTTCATGTGTAAAAATGGATTTTGCAAAGCTCAACTAAAGCCATTTGCTTTGGTCAGATGAGAGTAAAACTGAGCTTTATTCCAGATGTGTTTTGAAACACATCTGGAATAAACAAACAAAGGTGGAATAGCTGGAAACGTGCACGAGGCCTACTGTTAAGTATGGTGGAAGATCTGTAATGCTGTGGGCCTGTTTTGTAAGACCTATGGCATCTTTCTAAGAGGGTCAGAGACTTGGCTTAACTGTACCAGTCAATGTTTTGGGGGAAGCCCAATAGTTTACAGAGTAGCTCCGTTTATTCTCCCATCAAGAGTTAACCACTTTCATTCCAAAAATGCAGAAATTTGCATCACATTATATCAGTCTTTCCCCTACCATTCAACACGGGTTGCACCTTTTTATACAGGCAGCCATCTTTCCAGGAAAGATGGCTGCTTGTATAAAGCTGTATTCTGTGATATTAATTATTTCCTGCTTTATAATCTAGGATTGGATCAGGACCGGAAGTTTTGCTCATGCATGATTAATTTGCAATGTGTAGTTGATCTACTTTCTACTCTTTTCTCTGACTGCAGGCAGCTTTCAAGACGAGGCAGCAGCTATCTGCCTGTAAGACATCACTTGGGAAGTGGCAACATGCTCACGGCAGCACTCACTGCCGCCTCAAGACAGTAACTGCAGAACAAGTCACCAAGGTCGCCAATAATACAATAATAACAGCAATAACAAGTAACTTGTTGCTTTAAAAAAAGTTGCTGGAGGGGTCTGAAAAGTTGCTAATTTGGCAATAGTGCTCACAGCAGAGACACGTACAAAATGGATTTTATAACCCAGAGGTAATGACGTCACAAAAACGGTGTCACAAAAACGTTTGAACCAATAGCAATATTGATTTGAAATTCAATGGAAGACACCCAATAAATCTTAGGACGGCGCCACATTGACGGTTTATGACACAAAAGCAGCATTTCAACAAATATGTGGTAATTTGTCAAAAATAATGACCGGGATATGTAGCAAGCACTATCAGACCACCGTATTAACAGTTTATTAGCAAAAACAATGTTAATATGGGGTGAGTTACCCTTTAAGTAACTTTAAGTAACTTTTTTTTTGCCCTTTGAATGCAACCTGAATGGTGGAACAGTGTTTTCTATTTGTACCAGTCTCAAGCCTGGAGAAATGCAGACAGTTGTGTCAGGAAGGGCATCTGGCGGAAAAACCTTTGCCACATTTACCTTGCAATGCGAGGACACGGCCTCCATACTAGATTGGTCAAGGCCCAAGTTAACAATGACCGCCATTGGTGCTGGTCTTATCAAGCAGTTTTTGTTCCAACACCTAACAACGGGAAAAATATCTATCCAGAAAAAAAAAAAAAACATTTGATTTAGTTTATAGCCACGAAAAAACAAAAACAATTAATTTATCTTAAAACCTAAATTGCTGCCAAAAATCATTGACATTAAATCAACTAACCTGTGTTGTCAGTTTTTCTATAATTTTCAGGCAAACTTGTGACAGTCACAGAATTTTAATAAGCATTGGTATAATCAGATTTTTTGAGGGAGGAAAAATAATCCTAGGCCTCCAAAAGACTACGATAATAACTTTGTTTTCCAGACTAGGAGAAAAAAACATCACTCGGCTCAAAACTTATCTTCACAATGTCTCAATTTCTTTCTGCATAAATCAGCTGTTGAGTCTGAAGGCAAAATCCTTTCAATTAATTGATAAGATTTATATGGTCGATATTATAACAGCATTTTCTTTTAAATCTTCTTTGTCTCATTGTTTTGTTTTCGCAAAAAAAAGTGCACCAAGACCAGGTGATTCAGAGTCATGAAGCGCTGCCAACTTTGATACAACTCCGACTTTGTCAATGCATGCGGAAAACTGCCTTTTGCATGCAAGACATCACAAGATGGTCACAGTCTACTTCCCTGTTCTCTAAAACCAGCCACTGCTGAAAAATTTAATCTATAAGGAACATTTCAATTTTCTTACCATTAGTTTCCGGAGATTTTAATTAAGCATAAGTAATAAATCTCAATTCCTTCCTAATTTCTCTGCTGTCCCTCCTTACACTCCACAGGCTCAGTCAGTGTGCAGCATAATAAAACCAAACGGATAAGATATGAAAACAAAATCTTCTGCTGCATTAGTTTCAGCACACAACTTTGATATAAGTGTAATATTGGGAGTTGTATAATGGCCTTGAAGTCAATATTCCAGATCATTTAAACATGTAAAGGCCTGCCCAGAAGACATTTTAAATTATCTTGACACTGTAACAAGGCAAACATAATGCAAGACTGGGTCGCAGGAGTAAATCAATTAGATGTGAATGATGTGATTTGGGTTTTCTCATTTAAATTACATGGTTAGCATTCAAAGATGAAGAGGTCAATAGAAAATGTAATTGTAAAATAAATAAATAAATTTAGTATAACGTGGTCTCATCTGTGCCTTCTTTTGCAATAAACTGACTTTATAAAAAATGTAAGCTGTGCTAATACTCCACAGATATGTATATAATCTGACAATCATCCGCAGTAAACGGGATTGAAAATTAAAATAAAATATGTCCATGCAGCCTGGCATAAGGAGGACAAATCTAAAAAATGTATTGGAAGTCATGAACCTTCGTGTATTATTTATTTTAGTGAAGGTGTCGTGAGAGGACTTTGGTTCAAGTCTCTAAATTATGCCATAAGCTTGCACTTATTTAGAGTTAGTTAGATAATTTAAGTTTAAGGTTTTGATAGAATGGCCAATGGGTCTCATGGAAAAAACAAGTTATAATGGGCCACAAAGGAAAACAATAATTTCATGGTAAATGTTCAGCTATTATTTGAATAAAACATAATTCTAAATTCAGTTGACAAAGGCTGAAACTGAATTAATTCATGCTCATTGTTTGTCACCTAAACATTCAGAATTCAATTCACAGTCAAAACACAAACATAGTAACTTTATGCACAAATTAGCATATCGATAATGCCACTGCCTAGCATTTGCTACTAGTCTTTTGCTTGGTAAATGTGTTGTGAAAAAGTATTTGTATTTTTCTAAAAGCTTAGAAAGGACTACAAATCCATCCCTAAGGCTTTGCGACTCAAAACAAACCAGATTCAAAGCCATTATCAACAGAAAATATATGGAACAGTGGTGAATCATAAATTACTCCAAGAGTGCATCAAGGAGGACACGTGGAGGATACAAAAAACAAAAGCACCACAGGTCTCACTGACCTCAGTGTAGGTCAGAGTTCATGGGTTAGGGTTCCAAGGCAAAAACATCACTGCTGACAAAATTAACTCAAAGGCCATTTTAATTATCCCCAAGACTTCTGAGAAAATACTCAATGGACTGACAAAACAAAAGTGCAACTCTTTGTACCCCTGTGTAGGCCTGTCATGATAACAAATTTTGCTGGACGAAAAACCTTCCGAAAAATGATCGCAATAAACCACAATATTGTCATTTGGAGAAGGAAGAAATAATCACATATATCTATGTAAATAGACTGAACTTATGTAGCGCCTTACCAGTCATACTGACCAAAGCGCTGTACACTAGAGCCACATTCACCAAATCACACTCACTAAGATGCACACATTTGCCTTGCCCAGGGGCACATCGACGTGTGACAAGTGGAAGCTGGAATTGAACCCACAACCTTCCGATTAAAAGACACCTACACAAGTGGCAGACAGTCCTTTCCTCTAGTTTACTTAGGAAAGTTTTGAGTGTTCCCATTGATTATTTTTATTAGAAATTAAATTGCATCACATGGTGTTAATATCCTAGCCAACTTCTCCACAATCTAGTCTGAAGATGACCACATACTAATTTGCCAGTTTTGTGCAAATAAGCTAATAATATCCGAGTACCCTATTTCTGGCCAAAAGAAGACCTTCAAAGATTAAATATTTTCCAGAAAAGCTCTCAATTTGCTAACACATAACTGATAATTCTTTAGGTTAGGTGTTTATTTCCCCTGTTTCGATTTTTGCATTATGATGGCCGTTTACTCCGAGGTCAGCTTTTATTTTAACAGCCTCATCCCTCTTTGTAATACTACTTGGACAACAACTCATGAATAATGCCGGTTCCTCTGCTAACCAAGCATTCACATTCTGATGTTTTTCCAATTATCTCACAAGCTGTAATTCTCCGCTGCTGCAGTTTGGCCTGCAAGTTATTAAAACGAAAACATTGGAAGGGAGGGTTAATTTACAGGCTTTATTTTCTCATTGTCAGCCTGCAGTTTTTAGCGTGTCATCGCTTTCAATCTCAGAAGCAAATTTTGTGGTCGGTCTCTTCTGCTCTTATTATTCAGTCTTGGCCCCCATTTTTGGTCACAAAGAGATCGCTGTGGAGTAATCTTTTGTATGCCTAGGTTGAAACTTTTTTTTTTTCTGAGAATTGCAATCAGTACTGCACTGTACATCTGCTCGAGCCGACCCTTCCTATCATGTTTCTGAGTAACGGGCTCCAATCTGAGCTCTCTGTTGACCTGTCAGCCCCCCTTTCAGTCCTCTCTTTCCTCTCTACCACCTCGAACTACTCTCTGTCTGCTGACTGCCAATTAAAAGGCAGCGACCGTGGTGACAAGGGCCCTGCTGCTGCGAGTGATTGGACGAGCCAAAGCTTTTTCCTGGCCCGAGAGTGAGTTGGAGGCTCGTCGATCTCGCTTGATCTCCACCAACTGCCCTGTGTCCAATAAATCATTTTCTCGGCAACCGGAGCCTCTTTGACCGAGGCAATCAAGGAATTCCACTTTATCTGCTGCTGATATCAAAGCCGGCTTCGCAGTTAAACATTAAATAGTGATTGTGAGATGACCCCGGGATAAGCTGGGGCTCACTGAAAGCTGAAGTCAGATGTGATTTATTTGTGCACCTAAATGTGGGATGAGACCCATATTACAATGAAATTACACAGAAAAAAATAACAGATTTACACATCTAGACACACCTGCGCCATGAAGCGTAGCTATCATTTTATATTGTTCTCACAGATTTCCAGATTCATCTCCTATCCGCAACCCAATATGATATCACTTACACTTCAATGGCATTTTTGCTATAACGTAATGGACTGCACTGGTACCCAATCTTGGAACGTGAAGTTACAAAACAAGCGGGCCTGCTACAGCATTTTAAATAATTGTCATATGTCTCAAATTCAGCACTATACTAGATGTGCCATTAGTGTATATATATTTATGGACCCTGAACATCAGAAATATCCCCAAAGATTGAACCCTGTCAATTTGTGCTTGAAGAATATGTATGTGTTTAATCCATAACTCAACATAGCATATTGAACCACACTGCATGAATATTTCATTATACAACACCTCTTCTGATTGCTGTCTTATTTATAGATGTACCAGATTTCATTTAAGTTATTTAAGGCTGATTTAAATTTTGACAAATAATTTTTTTATACTCCCGTATATACCTATCTTAGGGAAATATGGTTCCGGAATCACATTCCTTGGCATTTTAGACAATTTAACGCATAATTTTATCAAGTTTTTTTGAAATGTCAAGAAATGCCTTAGGATGCAAAATGCTTGAAAATGCAAGTGACCCTACCTAGGATTTGAAGTAGTTAAGCTAATAATGACAAGAATGAGGTGACTATAACATAAAATATCAGAATGGGTGGCAAGTTATTTGACACAGGAAGCAATATAGATCCATCAGAAAATGAAGGAATTACGACATTTTCAAAGTTAACTGTCAAAGTATGTGTCTCTAACCTTTAATTGATTTCAACTGCACTGAAAAGATTTTAGGAAAGTATATTCCGGTTTGTGGTAAATACAATAAAAAGGGTTTCATTTTGAAGTATATAAAAAACAGGAATAATATAATTATTTGACCAGGATGACCAACAGTCAGTGCCGATTTCAATCTCTGGCTGTTTGACTGGTGCATCACGGCACCATATTATTATATCTGTCTTTTTAATCGTTTCTCTGTTACTTGTTTAATCGTAGCCAACACCTCAAAGTATTATACATAACAAATGTTCTTCTACATAAAAAAAAAATCCTTATTTATTAAAACTGAAAACATCTCATTAGCAGTTTGGCCTTTTTTGTTACATGAACATCATGTAGTGATGCAGAAAACCAACTTTATATCCAAGGATGAAAATACCATTTTACAAGAAAAAAGAAGGTGAGAAAGAAAGAGAAAAAGAGATTGAGGGAGCATTAATAGAAAAGCTGCAAAAAATAAACCAAAAAAAACACAGAATGTTAAAAAGAAAACAGAAAAAAGCTCATTGTGTCCGTCTACAGAAAATGGAGCAACAACCTTAATCACTTCACTGCTGAGAAGCCCATCGCCACAATATACAGCAGGATTCTGCTTTGATAACTTCATCTATCAGGGGAGCCTCAGCCTCTCTATCCCTCACAGTAAATTTGCCCAAGCACATGCTCTGCTCAGGAACCTAGACCAGGTAAACGCAAAGGAATCAATGGACTTCACAATCCTTTTCATAGCTATGTTTGCCCCCACCGCTGCCTACAGATGCAGATCTGGGGAAACACACACCCCATCTCAATCATTACCATCTCTCTCAATGCACAAATGGCTCCCTGTCAATCTCTGAAAATCCCCTTACAACAATGGGATGGGTGGGGGACTATTGGAGTTTAGCTAATGAATGCACAGGGATAATATAATCTCAATAATCTCTATGAATCCTCTAATTCAACCATATGCTAAATGTGATGTATGACTTTATTAAGAAGTGATGTCTGCTTTTATGTGATGTTGTTAGTGACCTTGACTAGCCTAGTGTGTTGAAGCTCCAATCCCGTTAAAGCTATTCAGTGGAGCTGGCACATCACTTCTGTCTGCAGGATCAGTCTGTGTTGCCAAGTTGAAAGCAATGCCACAAACTTGGAATGACTTCTGTTACTCCAAGGAACGAAAGTAAGAGAACAATGATTTCCCAGTATAATGAGTTCAAGATAAGGTCTTAAATACAGCAGCAGCATATTGAGTACAATTTGATTAAAACACATTTGCCCAAAGGCATTTCTGACCTTGTTATGCTATAATTAAATTAGATCAAATCACCTCCATATAACATTTATTACCTGTTTTGACTTTATATTCATATGGCAAATGCTTTTATCCACAGCAATTTAGAGTTCCATGACTTTTTCAAGGACATGTTACCACATGCTGTGTTCAGAACGGCTTAATCCACCTCCAGTAAGAGAAACTCTAGCATTATTTGTGAAGAGATTGAAGGATTGATATAACTATATACATACATACATACATACATACATATACACACATATATATATATATATATATATATATATATATATATATATATATATATATATATATATATATATATCATACACACCTGCTAAGTAGTGGATGCAGCAGAAGAAAGGCACATTCCATACATACAATAACACTCGTATGGACAGCTTGGAAGTCAATAACATTTGTTTCAATTTGATCCTAGTTATAAAACAATACAGTCAAAAAGTTTTTTTTTATGTAAGAAAACTCAGCCAATTGCATTTTGTCGCAGACTTGCAGCATTCACTCCTCTTGAATGAGCATGCAGCAACTTCACCAATAATCACTTCACAATTTACTTATGTAATTGTAGATACATTCAGAAAGAAGGGAGTCAAATTATTCTTCCATTAGCAGGAAAAGCAGTGCTGTACGTGTTTCCCACAGGTCAACTCTAAGCCATGTGTGGCTAATAGCTGCAGTGCCCAGCCCCTGTCTCCAAGCACACTTCACTCCATCCTCCTCACTCTTTCAGGCCGCTGCCTACGCAGCAGTTGGTCATGCAGCACCTTCTCCATAGCAAACCATCTATTACCTTCTATTAATCGAAGGTTACATTCATTTCCATAAAAATAAATAAATAAAATAAAAAACACATTCCAGCATGGTGGTACACGAAGACAAAAACTACTGTACATATCCTGGAGCAATTCTTGATAGTGACATGTAAACAGGAAAGACAGCAATAGCTAACTAGCTCTTGGCCAAGGTAATGTGATAAGGTTGAAACCCAAAACTCTAATGCTCCTACAAGCATACATTTAAAGGCAATCTGAAACTTTTACTGAAACCCATTTTATAGGTTTAAATGGCTATAATAGGATACTTATTCCAAATACCTTGGGATCCCTCGTAAGTCAATGAAAATACACAAATAGGCAATCACTTACACTTACACCTCTACCTAAATTTTTAGTGCCTCTTAAGGTCTCTCCTCTTAACACAACTGAGATTCGAGCAGGAACTTTGTTGTAGAAGCTCAACAACGCTTATCAAAGCACCACCATGCCACCTTGCAACAAAACTGCATTCTTAAAAAAAACAACAAAAAAAACTTTTCTTATTTCTTCTGTTAGACCCGAGTAGTCCCACTTTACCCACAGTTAAACCAAATATGTCACATACAAAGGTGGAAAAAAAAAAAAAAAAGTGCTCATCTCATTAAGTCTTACTATGAGTGCACTGCAGTTTTTGAAGCACAAGGAACTCAAAGACCCCCTGATGTAACCAGCCAAAAATATAGGAGTTTTTACAGCGGACATGTTAGAACCACATCAGATTCACTTTTTTCATTTGGCCCAAGAGGCAAAAACCAGGTCAAAAGCTGTCACTGAGCCCTCTGGTGTGGCACATCTGGATACTGGAAGCGGTACAGTCAAAAACACGGTAAATCAAAGTGACTCCTGTCTCCATGGAAACTGTGTCCTCTTCGTTAGCTGCAACATAAAATAATTTTTTATCTAAATGGTCAAACAAACCTAATACAAACAGCATCTAGGTGAACGACTGGCTCTTGTGTTCTACGGTATGTAACAGTAACATTAGACTCTATGAGACAAAAATTCAGCATCCTGCCTGAACTCCACTCTGCTTTTTTCTTTTTTTGTGCGTGTTTAGGAGCTGCTCTGAGTACCGTTTTTAACTCAGCTCATCTCAAATATCCACTGGTAGTCCTGTCCAAACTGCTCTATTATTTATAATATTGATTTGGATCAAAATCCCTCGTATTTATTTCGCAAGTGTAATTGCAGATAAGAACACACATACACAAAACTAGAAATAAAAGCACAAAAATGTCCTAAGAGAAGATTTTCTCCCAAAACTGAAAGATGAAATGCCTCAATTCCTCCATGTTAATCTTTTTCCTAGAATTCACACAGAAATTAATTAAAAAGGCATGTTGCGTTAGTCAACCAAAACGTGCGAGTTCAGAGCTGGTGTGTGGGGTTGTTAGATGGTGCTTTGGAGGCTTCTTGTGAATTGAAAACGCAGTCATGCATGCAAAGTGAGCCAGATGAATTTGGAGATTTAACATCACTGACACCTAGTCAGTGAAAGAGAAAAAAAAAAACTTCTTACACCTCAAATTGGGATTATTAGAGGCGCAGTAATTTGGAACTCATTTCCTTTCCCTTCACTTAGAGGCGTTTCAGCTCGTTATGTTTCACATTCATACATAACAATATAAGAAAGGCAAGAGGAGATGATTTATTGCTGGAGTTTAATTTTAACAATAATTGTCATTAACATATAACCTCTGTTATATTGTGTGCATAACAAACCTGGTTTTTGATATTGTAACCAGGATACATTAAAAAACACATTTCCATGTTTTTCTGAGGATAACTTCTTACACATAGTAACATATGTATAGTATACATATAATTCCTGATATTTGTTATTTGTAGTGTGAAGGTGACTGCATATGAGGCAACACTTACAATGTACAACAAACAAAAATTACACTTAAATTATACTAAAATTCACCTCTTAGACAAGTCCCTGATGTTACATACTAAACAATAGGCTGGTGAGCAGAGATGGCCAATTTTATGCTTCACCATTCCTGATTGATGACATATTGGTTGGAAACTAAATATATGATCTTTTCTCAGTGAATGTGAATATGTGAATATGATCAGTGAACACAACATACATCAGTATCTGACAACAACACTCTCACTGCAGAAATTGCTACAGAGTAACAATGACTCAGGTAATTTTATTTACTGTATCAGTGAGCTTTTTAAAAATCGGGTCAGAGAAAACACAAATAAGTAAAAGGTTTGTGAAAAAAAAGTTTTCCACAGGAATGCTGCGAGTGTTCCACTCATTTATCCATTGAAGAACTAAACTCTGTTAGTCCAGGGACATGCTGAATTAGGACATTTTTGCAGTACTTGGAAAATCTTAAAGTCATGGAAAGGTTACTCTAACTCTAAAGGGAGTACACACAGGGTCTGCTGTTTGAGATGCTAATAGTGTTAATTGCTCCTATACCAGGGGTGTCCAAAATGCAGCCGGGGGGCCATTTGTGGCCCTTAGAATGAATTATTGCGACCTTCTGAATGCAATTTCAGAAAGTTACAAATTTCACTGACCAGCACAGGCAGTTCATAAGTTGCAGAAAACATTTTTTGAAAAAGTAGGGGAAGAAACTGACCAATATCCTGTTGTTATTGCTGAGAGTAGCCAATGACAATTTACTCTGAAACTTCAAAAAGTACACAACCATTTTTATATGTTGGATCTAGCATCAATTACAAATCCATTTTCTAGAAATAGAGTATTTTGTTTCTTTCACTAAAATATTCTGTGTTTAGTTTATTGTTGAACATGTAAAAGTAAACGGAAAAAAATAGCACATCTTTGAATTTGTATTTAAAAGTTTACATTTCGTGGCCCATAAGTAATTTCAGCTTCACAATTTTGGCCCACATGGCAAAAGATTTGGACACCCCAACTCAAACGATGCGAAAAAGCTAACATATCTACCATGTTACCATTTTAAAAGCATATTTTATAAAACAAATATAATTTCTCATGGCTTAGTGCACACATTTTTAGGAATTATAAAAAAACCCTGCCCTTTGAAGCTACTGTATAGTTGGTAATCTTGTTCAGAAATACTTTTTGTTATACTGGGTGAAATGATCCTTCTATCCTGACAGGAGTCAATACATCATGTATTCAGAAATAAGGAGGTAGAAAGAAATTTATATCTGTGAAAGCTGCAGGCCTGTAAAAACTCTGACCGATCCTTGCCATTCGGTCCAAATGAAAAGAACCAATCAGATGCCTGTATGTCTCTTCCTGCCTATGCCCTCCTCTGTCCCTCGAGTTCCAGGGGTATCACCTTATATATTGGTTGTCCCAAATGCCAACCATT
The DNA here is from genome assembly GCA_037039145.1 of Fundulus diaphanus. Taxonomy (NCBI): domain Eukaryota; kingdom Metazoa; phylum Chordata; class Actinopteri; order Cyprinodontiformes; family Fundulidae; genus Fundulus; species Fundulus diaphanus. Next base: position 39,060,714 of record CM073133.1, read on the forward strand.
CTGATGCGTTCACATAGCAGCAGTGTGCATGCTCATTCCTTGTTAGTCATGGCTGAGAGTCACATGAAGCAAACCGTGTACAAGTTTATGAGAAGAAGTGGAAGGCCTCAGTAGAAAGAAATAAGACCAGAGTGGATTTGGGAGATTTTTTGATGTGGTCCCCCAGAGGAACGGAACAGCGGATAAGACGGTCTTGCACATGCGCAGTTATTAAAAAAAGAGACATACGTTTTTTACTTGCATTTTCGGAAAAATTGCAGACTCTACCTTTAAGGGGTTTTGCAAAGGATAAAAGTAGATTTATTTTTTTTTTTTTTTTGGTTTTGACTGCATTAATACCTGTGCTCTATAACCTGTGGGATTTTATCATACAGATTATCTGTTTGGCAGAGAGAAATAACTTTGTAACGTTGAATTTTATTTTGCTTTTTATTGTTATAACAGTTCATGCATCTAGAAAAAAATATAATAATTTTTATTAAAACAATTCCTGGAAATCGGTCACAAAATTTTTTAATGGGCCAGTTTTTCAGATAATAATTTATTTATGGATACTTCGGTGAAAAAAAAATGCTTATTTAACTATAAAAGGACAGCTCACTATGGAAGCCCCCGCCCCCCAACAAAGGAACCAACTTTTAGCTTCTGGTGAGTTTATCAAGCTCTAATTATTATCCAGCCTTGTTTTTGCTCCATTTTTCTCTCTCTACAGACTCCTTAGGGAAATAGCTGATTCTTTTGCAGAGACTGCACATGTCTCAGCATTTCCACAAAGTGTTCTCTAACTTTTTTTGTCAGCTGTTTGATGCCCGATCTGTGCCCACAGGGTTAATGCGTTACCAGTTAGAGAGCGGTGAAAAGCCTAAAATCATTAATAATAAAAAAGAACCGCAGAAAAGACAACGTTGCAATGTTTTGCTCTGATTCTGTAAAGATTTATTATTTTAATTTTGAAACCACACTGGCATTTTATTGTTATTCAGAAGCCTTTCCTTTTCACAATTAGTATTCTTTGCTCATTCAGACGTCTTCATGTCTCACTGGTAACTGATGAACTACATTTTGTTGTTTCTTATGCTGCTGCAATGATTTCTTTCCCATGCTTTAACATCTGTCACAGCAGCCAACATACTTCCATACTTCCAGTGAGGAAGGAAATGTATTATCATATCTCCACAGAGCCGGTAGTATGTCAGGTCAAAGCATCTGTTTGATAGGTTTTTAATATTCACATCATACCTCCTTCAACTTTGAAGCTATCAACTTTATCAGATAAGAGTAAGGACAGTGCTGGCTTGTAAAATATATCAACCTTTTTTTTTCTTGCTCAGTTTCCAAATTTGCTGCCGTTTTACGATTGGCGTAAACAACATATATGTTGCCATGAAAAGTGTCCTTACCCCTTGAACTTTTTCCGATTTAGTCACCTTGCAACCACAAACACTATTATTCTTAAACAGGATTTTAAATGATAGATCAAAAACCAAAGTAGCGCACGATTATAAAGTGGAAGCAAAATTATGTACAGTTTAAAAGAAACATTTTAAAATTGAATTTTAAATGTTTTGTATACATTTATATTCAGGCCCCCGTTTCAGTGCTTTGTAGAACCTTTTACTGCAATTACAGCTGCAAATCTTAAACGCCGAGGTGACCGGGTCTTTTGGGTGGTGGCACCCACACTCTGGAACCAGCTCCCTCTTGACCTTTGTGTCTTCACAGAACCGGGCCTTTTTAAATGCAAACGGAAGATCGATTTTCTCAGAAAAGTTTTTAATGTTTCTTGGCAAAGTCCTTATTAAACAGAATAAATTAATCTTCAGTGATCCTATTGAGTGTTTTTATGGTTTTATTGTTTTGTCTCATTTTAATGTTTTAAAGCACTTTCTAAATCAATCAATAAAAAAGTTAAATGTTCTAGGGTATGCCTCGATGAGCGTAGCATATCTAAAATCCTCCTTTGCAAAATATTAAAGCTTGGTCAGATTAGATAAATTTCAATTTTAAGATCACCACATATACTCAACTAGACATCTGTCTGAACTTTGACTGGGCCGTTCTAAAACATTAATATACTCTGACCAAAATCAGTCCATCATAGTTCTGAGTACGTGTTTAGGGTCAATTTTGGTTTCTTCTGACCAGAGCATCTTTTTCACATGTCTTCTGCATCACTTAAGTGGCTTTTGGGAAACTTAACTGGATGTCTTTTGTTTTTTTTTCAACAATGTCTTTCTTCGAGACACTCTTCAGATTTGTGATGTGAAAAATTAAAAGTTGTTCTGTTAACAAACTTTCCCACCCATTAAAAGGGTGAAAAAAAAAACATTTAATGGTGCGAAATCTTTCAGTGCGCAGTGTAGAAAAGAAGCAATCAGGATGGAGGCCCTCCAGTGGTTGCCCCTGTGCTCTTTTTCTATCATCAAATCCAAGTGAATGCTCACGCAAGCACTTAGCACATAAATTGTGATACAAGGCGCAAGAGCAGTACAATCGGTACACTTCTGCAGCATAACCTGTTTGGCTTACGGCTGAATGTGAATCTGTCAGGGAGAGTGGGTGGGTGGTGGGTGGAGCGAGGTAAATCTCCTTTTAACAGCAACAGTAAAAATCAATGTGGCGAGTTTGGATGTCAGAGCCAATGAATCCAGATGATATAGCTCGATACGCAGATCAATGCAGCAACATATGATCATTGTATTTCTCACCACTAAATGTCTTTCCTAATCATTTTCAGGAAGGGGGAGGAGAGGTTAAGGGGAAATTGGATGAATGGAAGGTGAATGGGGAGAGATTCCCATGCAGTCCTTTGACGTTGCGGAACAAGTTAACTCATAAAAAATAAACTGCTTGAGGGCTGAGAGGGTTTGCTGTTCCTTAATGTTCCTTCCCAGCATCAAACAAAAGCCTGGCTTTTACACTCAGCATTACTCATACCTGAGTTTAAGTCACAGCTGAAATACATTTCATACAAATGTGAATCTGTTTAGACAATTTATATTGCTGACAGATGTGGCAAAGTGGAAAACATGACTGAATGTTGTTTTGTTCTTTATGTTAGAGCAATATCCATTTTTAGCAAGATTTGTTGGTTTACATCTTAAAGTACTTCTTGATTCTGAGATCATACAAGTTGCTATATGTTAGAAAGTTCACATATTATTATGACCCGAGGAAAAAAAATTAAAAAATTCGATGACAAAGTGTATTTTTAAGGCTAGCACAAGGCTCATAAAAAATTTTGCGCTGGGTGTCATGTGACCGATGACGGAATTCGTTGACAAGCGTTGATCTGTTGACATTGCAACAAGTTACTTCCTGGTTGCAAACTCGCTTTCTCAAACACAAATAGACAGATTAAACATGGCTAAAAAGTGTGTGGCTTATGGTTGGTCAAATACCAACAAGGATAATGTCTCCTTAAACACATTTCCGAACCCGAAAAGCCCAGGTGTTGTGCGAAATTCAGTTCCCCTGTGAAAATCTGTTCCCCTCTGTGTCGGGAGCGCGCACTGCAGCCAGAGAGGTGGGGTTTCACGGCACTTCTGATCGGTTTCTCGGTAAAACAACTCATATAATCATGTCAAGGTTGTAACATTCAGTTTAATCGACAGCTATTGTTTACAAAATTGTAAAATAAAAATAAACGCGGTCTTTCAGGCAGCTGAAATATCCATTCTCTCCTCTCCTCCCCCCATAACTTTGGGAAATAAAGAGCAACTGTTTCCAAATTCTCGAAAATTGTTATGTGTGATAGCATGTAGTATACTAGAAATTTCCTTAATCCAGTAATCTGTCATATTTTACATTACAACGGGATTTACCAGGAAGTCTACACTCTCGTCTTTTCAGGAAGTCTTAATTTGTGTGCCCTGCTATCAGCCAGTTTCCATCCTCTTATTTCAGCAATGGAAAATCATAAATACACACTACATCAGAGGTCACGGATTAGCGGACCAGGGTCCGGATCCGGACCCACCTGCTGGCTAATCCGGACCCAACCTGATTAAAAACATTTATATATTACTGCATGTTGTCCAACGACAGTGTCTAACTCAGGGGTTAAAGTTCTCTGTTGCTGCGATGGATTTCCGTCATTTGGAAATTGAGCGCAAAAAGTCCCGTCTAGACTTTTTATTCAAGGTTATAATCTGAAGATGCTCTCAACCAACCTCAAACCTGGCAGAGCCGGGATATTAGCCAATCAGAAAGAGAGCAGGGCGGGTCTTTGCAGAGCGGACATTGCCAGTCTGAGGTTTATCAGTGTTCAATCATTTTAATTTTTGGGAGAGCATTTTAAACTGGCCACAGATGGTATGAATGAAAGTAGCGGTGGTCAAAGGTTTTCTTTGGATTTATGCAAACCAGCAGGTCATAAAGTACAGCAGATAGAACAGCTGACAACAACTTCCCTCGGTAAGCGTCAATCTGCTCCGGCTGTTAATTAGTTAATTATTTCCACCTGTGGCCATGTCGTCTGTCAGCGTTTATTCCCTCGCTGATAAACGCGGCGACCAACCAGGGATCTCCTCGTGATTCGCTATTATGTTTTATTTAAACACAAAGAAGAGTAACGCGCTAGCTCAGGCTAATTTAGCATGACCCTTGAAGAAGAAGAGTCGGAATGTGAAACGATGTGCCGCATTTGATTGGGTTCGATTCGGAAAAAGTAAAAAAAAAAATTAAAAAAACCTGCGCTGTTCTGAAACAAAGAAGGCAGAGCTTCATCGGCTGTAAGTCAGTGTGCAACAGTGTTCACCTGATGAGCAGCTGCGCTCCAGGACACTAAATAAAATTTCCGTATCTCTGTAACGCAGAGATACAGGAATTTTCAATGGATATTTTAAAAGTACCAGATTTAGTTGACTTTGCACACACTAAGCAAGTGAGCCAACTAATGCGGCATGATGTCCATGCCCCGGGAATATATGGGCTGGCGAGAAAATTTTTTCAGTCAAACATTATTTTTGCTTCAACCCCTGTGCTAACTTCACTTGTTAATATGGCAAAGCCCTCCGGAGCGTTCCCAAACATATCCGCTTGCTCATACATACGGAGAAAATAGCTGATTTAAAGGCGCAGAACGAATGAGCACCTTGATATGTGCTTGAGGTTGGCTTTGTTGCCAATTAAACCCAGGTTTAAAATCCTTGCAGGGCAGCCTAAAGCTCACGTCTATCATTAAGCCATAAAAATGAAATTAAAAAAAGTTTTGTTGTTTTATAAAACATGTGAAAGTCAAGAAATTGTCTATATACTAAACTGTGAAAGATATTTTTTTTTTTACAAGTCAATGTATAAGGTGGATTCATAAACATTTTATTTCAGTGTTAAATACTGTTTAAAGTAACGGATTGTAATAAAAAATGTGTCCGGACCTTTACTGGTTGTTGATTTTCTTTATTCGGACCCCGCTGATTTTTAATTAGTGACCCCTGCACTACATGTTGGAATACTCTTTTTGGTGGCTTACTTTTATTTGTCAGGCTTAAGTGACAAAAGTTGGAAAAAGACCGATTATCTTGGCGTTTAAAATAACACAAAACACAAACTGAATTTTGCACAACACCGGGCTGAGAAAATCCTCGCTGAATGGAATCGCGAAGCAGCCAGTAGCCTCTAAACTTTCGTTTCAGGCGGAGTGTCTGTCCCACTCCAGCCTGAGCCCAGAGAAGCTCCCTGCACTCAGTCAGAGCCCACCGAGATCTCTGGATGTCTCCTCCTCTCCTCCTCACTCATCGCGCATGGGAGCAGAGAAATCTCGCTGTCATCACAGCAGCCTGCTGTGAAGCGATGTGTTCTCCACACTACCTCTCGGCACGGCGCTGCTACCCCGCAGAACCCTGAGCCGTGGTGGGGATAGACCCACAGCCCTTTCGGTTCGGACCCCCCCCCTCCCGGACAATATGAGCGCCGCGGCGCAACAGATAAATGCACGTCCGCTCTCAAGAGGGCTCACGTCCAGATTATTAAGTAAAATTCCGGGAACACATAATGCTGAGAACTTGTGGTTTGTGCTGAATGTACATCTTTTTCTTTTATGTGCTGTTTTGGCGGATTTCAGCCGTCATAAACGATGCCAGGCAATCGGGCTTCGATGAGTTGTTTCCGTGTTTACATCTGAACTGTCAGCCAGAACCGCGATTATAAGCCCCGATTCCAATTATACACCAGCAACCCATTTCGTTTATTCTCCTAAAATGTTTTTCTCAGACTTACCCGAGTCGTAACAGACGCTTGCGCTGTCTTTCGTGTTAAAATCATCACTTTGTGAATCGCCATCTGAACTTGTGTTGTGTTCTCCATTGTACTCTATGTAGCGTAGCCTGGGCTACATCTACGAACTACGTCATCGTACCACGTGACCCAAATTGTGGATTTTCAGCATAGCAAAAACCTTTAATGGCGCAATCACGATCTTAATGCCACATTTTTTGAAAATATGGTCACTAATGCATGTATTTCCGAGTTGGTCGATCTCAGAATCAAGAAGTACTTTAAGCTAAGTGTGCCCTGTGTCATGTTGTGGTTGAGAAAGGACTCAAAGGCAGTGCAGAACTAAAGTCAGGCTGGAAGAGGGTTTAATAGGTAAAAAAAAAGAAAACTTACAAAAGGGTTCTTGCACAAGAAAGTCAAATTTGAAGAAGAGGAACAGGACTGAGTATGGAATAGTTGAAAAACAGAACAGAGAGACAAGGAACAAAGATCTGAGTCACTGGAGCAACGGAGAACATGAAGGCAAAGCAACGGAAGAAACTAGCGATAAGCAATGAAAAGCAGGGAGCTCAAAAAAACAGAGGAATGTGTGGGTAAAAGTGAGGCAGAAACAGATGAGGGTATTAAGTTTGAGATAAGGAACAGCTGATACTAATATAGAAAGAGCAGCTGAGGGGAGCAGCGTAATGAAAAGAACTCAACAGAGAAAAACACATGGAAGACATCTATCAGAAATATTACAAAATGGTATTATATCATTGACAATGTTTTCTAGCCCATCTCTATTCAACAAAAAAAGGAAAAAAAATCCCAAAAAGTTTGTCTCCAATGTGAACATATATTCATTTAATAGTTTGCTTTTGAGTGGTTTTTTGATTAAGAAGGCTGATTCAAAACAAGATCCTCACAGATGGAGGGAAAGATTTAAGACTCCAAGGGGTAAACACTGCATGGTCTGCAAGCATATCAAAGGCAGCTTTTTCCATTCTCAGAGGGTGATTTTCATCTGAAGTCAGTTCTGGTTATTCTGGAGAACCTTAGCAACTGCTTACACTGCATTACAGCTGCCCTCTGGACTAGAAGGTCTACAGAGCTGTGCCTGTAGGTAAAGCAAAGCAGATGCAATCCGTTTTTTCTCTCCCTCTCTCTCTCCCTTTTTATTTAAAAGTGTATAAACTGTCTAAAAGTGTGTGGATTGAAAGAAACTATGAGGCAGATGATTTCATTTCAAAAGGGTGATCTAATACCTACTGTAAGTAGTCACTAACCTTTATATATACACATTTATACATTTATGCAACATTATGTACCATTTTGTGCCTTACAGTGCTGAAAAGGCATGCCTGCAAAACTATTTTCTTTAGCCTCATAGGGATGAACAAATACGTCAGATAATTTTCAAAAAATATCATTAAAGATACACATTTTCTTAAACTACTCATTGGCTTAGCCCGCAAGAGTATCAGAAAGCTGCTTATAAACATACATAGATAAAAAAAAAATGGTTGATTACATTACATACAATGCTGAAATACCAAGTGACCCCCCTCCTCCTGTGTAGATTGTGATGTCAGCAAGCCTTTGGACTGCCGAACTGAATGTTGGAGCCTGGCTCAGGATTAATGTACATATGGGGAACAATTTAGCATCACTCAGACCGTTTGTCCACATCCTCTTCTACTATGCTTGTACTGAGATGCATGAGGTTTCACTTTAAGAAGAGACAAGCACTTTGATGTACAAAGATGAGAAGAGGTGGGGTAGGTAGGGTACAAAGGGCAGGTTTAACCATACTTCATGTCCCACATTGCTTTCATAGCGTTGCTTTTCCTTTAACAAGGAATTGACGCCAGTTGCAAGTATTACCTCAAAAGGACTGCCAGTGCAGATTGGATGAGTGATTCCATTATTGGTGTAGAGGGCTATGGTTTAATACCCAGAGCCTGCTCCCCAATAACCCCTAGGGTTGTACTTCATGACTGACACAGAGCTAAGGATGTTCTAAAGCTTAGTATACTGGCAGCAGCAGGTTTAAATTACAAGGTTGCCACTACTACTAATGCTACAAAACTGTGTAAAACGTATGTACTATTAAGTAGGCTTTTAATGCACTGTGATGTCAACTGACTACAGATAAATAAACCTCACACCTGTAAATAGTATCAGATTGAAATACAACAATCAGGCTTTTCCTTGCTGATATGTCTATTGTTTGAATTCTGATAAAACAATTTTTAAGTGAATCAGTTTGGGGGGGTTTTTGGTAAGGAGTGCAAAGTATAATTTTTTTGGGGGGGTTTTCAATAAAGGTAGCAGTTTGGAATCAAACAGAAATGGGGTAAATGAAAATAATCCCAACTATCCATGAATCATTATGTCCCTAATCTTTATCTGATTAAAACATTTTAAAAGTCCACCAAAGCATACACTGTGGGTTGATGCATTTATAGACTGGAGGGAGTTCTTAATATCGAGGCTATTACTGAATAGAAAAACAAAACTTAGATGTATTTGACTTGCCCAATCAGAGACGATCAAGAGAAAGACAGCCTATTTCTTTGTTTGGCCAACTGACTGGTTCATAAGCAATGACCAAAGTTACGAAAGGAGAATGTGATCTGATCAAAGTAATGCACAAATTTGAAAGAAATCATTAGGGAAATTCACATAATACGAAATAAAAGAAAACTGCTTTTTAGTCATAAGTCTCCAATGAAGTGGATGGATAAACTTGTTTCTCGTTCTAATTATTGTATTAAACAGTTAAGTTAATCATGTTTATGTGAATAGAATAAGGGGTTTCTTATTGCTAGGCCAATGACTGAGAAATCCAGAAAAAAAGTGTGCTGGAAAAATTCAACTTAAGGGTGTACCTGCAGCGATCCAAGTCCACAGACAACCAAGAAAAGACCCAATCCACTGAATTAGTCTATGCTGTGCCTCCTGGGACTGCTGACTCGCATCACTCCTGTCATCAAACTCTTCAACAAACCATATTAGTGCACAGAGATACAGAGCTACTGTATCTCCATCAATCAATAATCAATTACTGGAGGAGCGCATTGCACCTTCCTCTGCAGCTCCAGAACATTGCCTAAAGATTTTTCTCCATCACATCACAGTTTACTGTACATAAAACATAGTGCTGGCCACTCGATAAAGGTTTATTTGTTTCCTATAAAGATTACAATGGTTTGCTTTGAAGTAAAGATAATACATACAGTAGGGCAGAAGATACACTTGTCTTAAACTTTGTGCAGGTAAAGATTCCTGTAGGATACGGCCTTACTGCAATAAAAGGTAAAATAAATCCATAGTCCATGCAAAGTAGTTTTAAGGGAAATTAAATGGTCAGTAGTTTTAATAGAATGCCCATTATAACTTACAAGGTGTGGTCTTTTAAAAATGCTCATCTGCACTTGATCCAAGTCGGCCCCCTTTAAAAAGCCAACTTATTGACTTAAAGACACTTTCTGGCCATCTCTGTGTGAGTTTTAAAAGAAGGTAGCCTGCTACCGATGAACATCTGAGCGGCTAATAAAGGCACTTATAGCATATTGGTATTTGTGATACAGTATTGGGCCACTTATGAAAAGGTTAGAAGGCTGGGTGGAAGGTGTGATATAGAGATGACAGATGATCCTCAGCAGCCCAGCAGGGTTTTAGGGTCATAACACATTGTGAAGGCCACCAGGTAGTGTATCATTTGATGCATCTCACTTCTTGACATTAACACACTCTGAGTGAGTGAGGACAGAACAGAAATCGTTGGATTTTAGCCATGGATATTTTTTTTTAAAGAGGTTTGTTTTTTACCAATATGCATATGCCACAAATGTGTTCCGTCCTTTAGAATGGCAAATAAACATATTATAGGTATTGTGCTCTATGTGGTGCCCACTGGGTTTACCCCACAACTAGTGGTTCCACAAAGCTGTCTTAGTTTCTAAAGGCTCACATCTGAATGGGACAAGATGTCTTTATTAGTGATTCATAAAGAAGTGCAGGCAGTATAAAGACATGCTTGTCTTTGTAGACTTAAAAAACAACTGCTTTGTGAAAGACGCAAAACATACTTTGGGTCAAATACAGTATGTCATTGTCATGGCAGACCTTTTCTCACACAAAAGGGCTTTGTAGAAAGATAACAAAAGAGCCCTAACAGGTCTGCAACCAACTCTAATTCAAACAAGGATGACCACCTTTGCACCTTTTTCAACCATTTATGTAGCCCAAGGACTGTTTTTTTTCTGTTGGGGCAGAAGATGGGAAGGTTTAGGCAAAAAAATTGGGTCAAAAATGTTGATCCAATCTGTTGGATAAAACAAAGAGCTTCATCCTTATTCAAAGAAAGGTAATATTGAACTATACAACAACCTAAATAGAATTCAATAAACCTTTTCCACAGGGATAAATAAAACATTTTCAAATTATAACAAAATGCTAGTCATTAATGCTAAAGTCAGTAGGTTGTGTTAATGACTTTCTTTACTTAAAATAACATCAATTAACAAAAACAACATTAATTTAGTTAGCAAAAGGTATTCCTAGCCATGTTCACCATTAACACTTTGACCCAAGAATTGGTCATAAGGTCAATGGATTTTTTGTCAGTCTAATAAATCATTATCAGACCATTGTCTGTAATTTTTTTATCTCTTTTTTGGCTACTGACACTAACTATAAAATGCAAATATTACTTTTTTAGTCCTCCATGTGTTGGAATATTCATTCTAGCCCACTCTCTGATAGCCTTAAAGTAAGAGATTAGCCACTATAGCCAGTTTTTTTGGCTTGTAAGGCCAACTCTGTATGCAGTGTCAAACCCACATCCCAACCCTGCTGTGTTAACGCAACCCAAAACTGGAGCAGTCCATATCCCAGGACTGGATAAGCAAAGAATAAAAAAAAATAGATAAAGATTTTAGAGTGTAGAGAAAATTTAATCTTCTCTCAACTCAGCCTAGAAGAATCCACTCAAGACCAATCTTTCTATTTGTGAATTTTCTCTTCCATTCGAACCATGATTTAAAATCCTGTGTACTACTTATGTTGAAAAAGATTACTCATAATGCTCAGAAGGCCACTGCCAAAACTAAGAGTACAGTGAAATGTCTGCAATTAAATAGGCTGCTTTTCCTGTATCCCCCCAATGTCCTGGAAGAACCATATCATATACTTCAGCCAGTCACTGAAAAGCAGATGCACAGTACAATTTACGTACACACGGTACACAGATTTACATTTAAAACGTGTTTAGCTGATTGTGGAGAGCCTCTCGCACGGACATAAATTCATTCGGTTTGAATTTTAAGATGACTTTGTAAAACATGAGTCAGACAGAATAATGCCCTAATTGTTCCACCCTTTCAACAATATTGCAAAAGAGAAATCAGAAATAAGAGACACAATAGTACTGCAATATTTTTTAGAGGAAATCTGTTCTGAAATAGGGACAATTATCTTTATCTCCACATGCTTCCAAGATAACCATTGAAGCAGCGTACCACGTAATAAAATATCTCTAATGAATGACAAACTAACATCTTTAAGAGACTGGCCTTCACCTGTAGACAATGAACCAGTCTGTTGAGGCCAGATTAGTGCAGCTGAGCCTTAATACACGTGAAAGTAATTTCATCTCAGATAGTTTTACTTTTGCTTGCCAACATCAACTCGAAAAGTACAGATTGAGTAGTGTCAAATGGGTTTAAATATATTCAACAAAGCAAAAAGGAAAGGTAGTTTGATTTGGTTTCTGTTTGACAGCACTACCAAAATGTTGCTACGCTGAGCGAATCCATAACTGTAAAAGGTGAATCATTGGTTTCATTCCACCCACTTTGGATTTCTGACTCAAGCAGGGAACCAAACAGAAACAAAATTGAATTACAAAACAACAAAGTTCCCTTTTTACACATATAGAAGAGTGTAATGTGAGGACTAATGCATGGCTTTAGGCAATGATTCAATAACCATCTTGGATATTATGTAAGTGCTCTCAGATCCATTTGTGCTGAGGGGGAAGTGAGGCCAAAAGTGAGAAATTTGAAGTGCCGATTGTTCTGTGTGAAACTTTCGACATTTATTTTCAGAAACGCCTTTTTTCAAAAAGGTTTCCAACATGTTTTTATCTGTGTTTATGGATGTTTTCCAAGGAGGATATTTTGTTCTGTGAGCCCTGACAAAGTTCATAATAAATAAGTTGGTGCGTCAAAACTTTTAATTGGTACCCTACAGGTGTTAATAAAAGCCAATGTATTATTTTGTTCCCTCCTTTGAATTTAAAGGCACATATAGGTTTCTAGACACCTGTGGTAAAGATGTGTAAAAATCCTTACAATAAATAAATTTCTTATCACTATAGCCTATCCTCACACTGAAAGCACTAGACGAAATTCATACTGCAATTAGATTTATCCAGCAGAAAAATACCCCTTGTTAATAAATTGTTTATAACAAAATACATGTTGCCACAATTATCAATTTATTGTGCAGCCATCTTTTGCCAATGGACCTGTGTCACTCTTCCGCTATAATATTTAACAAGAAATAAAATGTCCCTTTTTAATGAAACAATCTCGTGATGTAAAAGGCTCTGAGTGTCAAAAACCAGAGACGGATGGACCCAGTATTCAGCCAGACACGAAAAGTGCAAACAAAAAGGCTTTAATAAAGCTCAAAAATAAGCCAGACAGGGATAAGCAGGCTCAGTGGTCAAAAAACAGTCCAAGGTCGATACACAAAAATGGCAGTCCAAAACCGGCAGAAATCCAGACAGGGATAAGGCAAACTCAGAATCAAAAGCAATCCAAAAACAGATACTAGTCAGGTAATACAAACAAATATCGGGCAGGAAAAACAGGAACAGGATCAAGCTGGCTCAGAATCAAAGGCAATCGGGTCAAAATCAACAGGGCTATCAGAATACAGAATGCTGGCTAAGACTCACCAAAGGCTTGAAAAACAATGATCTGGCCGAGTGCAGGTGACAGAGGCAGATATAAGTAGGGGAGTGAGCAGGTGAACAGAGTGAAACTAATTACCAGAATGGGTGGAGCTGATCAGGGGGGACAAAATGGCTGGAAGTAAACTGAAGCTGATTGGATGGTGACTGGTGAAGGGGAGTGACAGGAAGACAAAAGAATGCTGGCAGGTGAACTGAATAAAGGCTGGTGACAGAAGTGATCAGAGCAGGCCAGAAGAAATTGATAATATAAAACAAAGTACAAAATCAAATCACATTAAAACTCAAACTATTCCATTAACCAAAACTAATACATAACCTAAACCTAATACAGAATTGATTACATGAAGAGAATAACTAAACCAAAACAGAAATTAAACTAGACTAATCCAGAACCAAAATCAACATAAAGACCAAACAGAACATAAGCAAATAATAAAAACCAGAGCTAATACTAAGACAGGAGAGTGAACTAATTAAAAAGACCAACATAAACCATAACAAAAACCCAAATCATGACACTGAGCCCAGGAAATAAACAGCCCCACATCATCACCAACCCCAATATATGCTCTCAAGATGGGCAATCTTATTCTCATCTGACCAAAGCCCCCCATTTCAGTCAAAGCCCAGGTGAATAAAAAAAAAAACCTTTATATATGTTTACACTTGTGATAGTAGGATTAATAAAATGCGTTCAGTCCCAAACGACCACTTGGCATGTAGGTAGCTCGGTTGTTACGGTCGTTTTACAACCCAAGCTGCCATTCTTTGCTGCAGTTTTCTAACAGTGAGCCTTAGAGATATTTTTGTCCCCTCTTGCTCCATCCTCCTCTTTGCAGGTGGTGGCAGGAAAAATATGGATCCTAGTACAGCCCAGTGACCAGTGGCTTATGAGAAACAGGTTTATGTATGAGGTCATATTTATAACTCAATAAAGAAACTAAATTATTACTAATTAAAAGTACCGAGACATTCAGATCAACTTAAAAAACTCATGAATTTCAAAAAAGCTTCGGTTATATTTGCTTTATTTTAATCCTATCATTGAAGACCAACCAGTGATTTTGTTAAACATTATATTTAATTTCAGTTTTTGGGGGAAGGGTGAATAAAGGTTGGCTATTTCTAGAATTCAGCGTGGGATTATGGCACTGCAATAAAAAAAAGAATTAATTTTAAGATTTTTTAAACTGCTTTAAAATAGCTATGACAACAGATTTTATTTTTCTGTGGTTTGGGGGTATAATATAGTCTGTTGTGCACTGATAAGGCCTAGTGAATGTCAAGAGTGGATCTCAAAGCATCTGCTCATGGAGGGTCAGCTTTATTTATTTGCTCAAAAACAATCAGATCAGAAAACAGTTTACCTTTCTACGTAGGCTATTTTTCTACGCAATTCATATTTTCCAATCAGAGCACACCATCAAGCGAAAATCCTTCCTCCTCCCAACTGCTTCTCCCCTCCCAGTTGATAGCTGCCGGCTCATTTAATGCCATGAGTCGCACTAGAATGTGTGACTACTCCACTTGATCAGAGGCTGGCTACTAAAAAGGGGAGCTTTTATGTCCCAGGCTGTTAAAAAAAACTAATGGAAGTTTCCACTTACTCCCAGAGGATGAAAGAATCCATGTGGCTGAAATTCATTTATAAGGAGGTACCACACAATTATAACCCCGAGTCGAATTGCAGCAAAGTTAGTATTAGCTTGGATATTCGGTGGTGACTGCCTCCTATTGGAGCCGATACAGGGAGGGTGATCTGGGGCTGCCGCTCTCCATCAGCTAGCTGGCCGGCGAAGCCGCGGAGTGTAAATATCAAATAGCCAACCTAAAACCACCTTCACCACGGTCCAATACGAGACTGAGGTATGTTCATATTTTCAGCACAATTTACTGAAGTAAATTCAAGTCAGTGTTTTCAAACTGATTTTGAAAAACCAACACTGAGGGTGGCTAGCGCAATGCTGTCATTACCCGTAAGTTTATTATTTCGAAATGCTGTCTCGTCTGATAAACGTATGAGTGCTCTGGTGCTGACAGCAGGGCACTGCAGCGCGGAGGGCACTCTGCTCACTGCCCTGCCGCCCTGCTGCCGTGGACTTCAGTCCCATTGTGTGGAGGATGAATTGTGCCGCCAGGTTAAAGTCCTTGGTCAGCTTGGCATCGCCTGTCCGACATCTGGCAACACAAACCCTTCCACCAGGCATAATAACATAATTATGGATTTGTGAAAGAGCTTTGTGGTGAGACGAGAGAGGTGAGGATGGAGGAGAGAAGAGGTGTGTCTGACTGGTTTTCCAAATATGGTTTGTAGCCAATCAGAGTGAAGTCAACTAGATAGAGCCGCATTTCATTACCGTACCCAACCCTTTTCCTGAGAGACATTTGGCCTGACAAAACAACAAGCTGACATTATTTTTTTTTATGAAATTCTTCAGATAATTTACTTATCCAGCAATATCAACTACAATAAATAGTTTATACAATGATGTCATGGCACCTTTAACAGTGGCGCAGTGGGTAGCACTGTTGCCATGCAGCAAGAAGAGCACCATAGCATGGAGGGCTACCCTTGCCCTAGCTCTTTCTGCATGGAGTTTGCATGTTCTCCCTGTGCTTGCGTGGGTTCTCTCCAGGTACTCTGGCTTCCTCCCACAGTCCAAAAACATGACTGTTAGGTTAATTGGCCTCTCTAAATTCTCCTTAGGTGTGAGTGTGAGCGAGAATGGTTGTTTCTCCCGTTTGTCTGTGTTGCCCTGCGATAGACTGGCGACCTGTCCAGGGTGTACCTTGCCTCTCGCCCATTGACAGCTGGAGATAGGCACTATAAGTAAAGACAAAACTATTGCCTATATTTCTGAAAGGGCTGGTACACCTTATTTTCCTCACTTTAAAATAGAAAAATTGTTTTTGCTTCAAACAACTGTAGTTTGAGTATGACATTAAATGAAAAGATGGTGTTGCAGAACTGGTTTTGCAGTGTTTTGCCAATTATATGATCCATTGGTTGCCCTGTAGGAAATGAAAAATGTATTTTCTACAATCAATTGCAGTACTTACAAAAGCATACGAGTGACAAAAATTCTGCCTCTACAGCCAAAGTGTTCAACATACTGATGCACAACAGGTTGAAGCCATATTGCTACAGTGCAAAATTATTCACACCCTTTATAACATTTTTCACAATTAATCTTTGGTCTAGTTACTCGTTATTTTTGAAGTCATATTCAATAAATTAAAATATTCTTGAAAATGTAATTATTTTAGTAACTATTCACAAAGTGAAACACACTATATGGATTATTTGCACACAAACTGATGTGTTCAAGCCTTTATTTCTGTTAAGTATGATGATCTTCCACTTTCAACTATAAGAACACTACATGGGAATATTACAACCATTCAATAAAAAAACATTTTTAATCAAAAGTCTGTTTAATACCTGCTTAACAGTTGTTATTTTCAAAAGGTTCTTTAAATTGACAAACGAGCCTAATCAGAACTCATAATCATAATTAAACAAAGGAAAATAATGCTTTATATTTTTTAGTTAAACCTCAAATAATCAGAAGTGCTTTTGTATCCATCTACTTTCTATTCTGATAAACCCTATAAATCCAATAATAAAATCCCGTCCACTGTCTTCAGAAGTCACCTAATTAGAACATAGTATTCGACTAATAGTAATTTAAACTGTTTATAAATATAGCTTTTCTATGAAGGCCTCAGAGGTTTATTAGAGAACATCATTGAACAAAAAAAACACCATGAAGAACAAAGAACACATCAGACAGATCAGAGATAAAGCTCTAGAGGGATGTAGAGCAGAGTTAGGTTACACAATATCCCAAACACAGAGAACAGATATATCCATCCTTTGAAAATAGAAAACCTACCACTTGGCCATCAGCCTAAACTAACAGTGCAGACAAGGAGAACCTTAATTAAAATAGCAAGCAAGAGGCCAGAGCTAACTCTGCAGGTGCCCCAGAGATCCAAAGTCCAGGTAGGAGAACCTATTGGCAATAAAAAACACTAGTTGTGCACTCTACAAATATCTTTCCTATAGAAGAGGTTAAAAAAAACTCATGAGAGGTCCCATTAAAATGCTTGTCAACTGCTACAGCATATAAAAGAAGGTGCTTCAGTCATATAAGATGGAAATAAAACATTTTACCGTATATGGAAAAAGTTGAGGCTTAAAACTAACACTACACAACCATGGACATACCATCCCCACGATAAAACATAATGGTGGCAGAATCATGCAGTGGGGGTGACATTTTTGAGCGGGCACAGTGAAACTTTTTAGATTATAGGTAGAAGATGGGCGAGCTAAATGCAAGCCAATCCAATAAGAAAACCTGATAAAAGCTGCAAAAGACTCGAGACAGGGAAAGAGCTCAGGATGACGACGTACAGCCAGAGCTGCAACACAAGGTTTTGATCTAAAGCAGAACGGGAAGAAAGTCTAGACCCTCAGTATCTAAAGGTGAAATCTGCGTAAATTGCAACAAAAAGCAATTCCGCCAAGCAATGCCTAAAGATAACCCCAGTTTATATATATATATATATATATATATATATATATATATATATATATATATATATATATATATATATATATATATATATATATATATATATATATATATACACACACACACATACACTTCACAATAAAGCACTGTTTTTGTGCATCACTTTTAATGAAATAAATTGAAGGTCCTGGTTCCAGTGTGACAAAACGAAAAATTAATAGGGTGTGAATACTTTTGCCAGCCTCTGTAATATTAATGCTTTACTGTAATGAACATGTTTACACTGTGTTCTCTGGCAGTTAACAACAAAACCGTTCTTAGAGTTAATAAAAACTAGCTGCAGTTGAGCATACATTTGCTTTACATTGTTTCCTATGTTGCCTTGTCAAACTCCTCCACTCCAACTTTAGTACCTTCTCTAATGGACACTTTATCTTCCTCCATCACAGCTTGGAGCTTTCAACATTTTTGCAATCCAGTCCTGCTGTCGGCACGGATCTACAGTCGGGCTGCCATTAGACAATATGTCATTAGAGTTCTGAGTGTCATGCACTCAGCCTCTCATTTACATCCTCTTAGAGCTACTGTATATCACAGGGATGTCTGTATGGTCAGGACATCTCTATTCATTCCAGATGGATGGTTTGGGATGACTGGGGCGCTGCAGATAAAAGTCAAATCACCTGGTATGTGGGTCAATTTAAATACCACAGCATGCATAGATGAACTATTTGAGTTTCTTTCAGTGCCTTGAGTTACTTGCTCGCTGAGTTGGGTAAGGAGCTCTGCACCACTGACGGGAGGGTTTTCAGAACAAAATCTGAAGCTGAAGCCTCCTGCACTTTGAGGATTTCCTTCCGAACTATGTGCAGCAGAATCAACAAAAGTACCTGACAGGTAAAAATGCTGTGCTTACGTGGTTCAGAGAATTTGTGAGAAGTCGTGCAACATGCAGGGAGAGAAAGATATTCCGGTAGAAGCGGAGGCAGGGAGACAGGATGGCACTCCTCGCTGAGAGGGAAGACAGAAGGGGCACACACATACCGAGGTGAGATGAGAGCAAAGCAGAGGTTGAAAGATAAGTCAGGCGCAGAATCCGTTTGTAGGCAACTTAAAGTGATAAGACTTGGATGTGAGGGGTACACACACGCACATACGGATGGATAGTATTGGGAAATTAATAAAATCACACAGCTACAGCTTAATCAAGATGTGCAGACGCAGTACAGCAAGGCGCGCACACATCATTTCCTCGGGGATCTGAAGGTAACAGTAAGTGCACATCGTTGTTTCTGTCCCGATATCTGGGAACCAACCAAGTTCCATCGGACCTTCCTTCACTGCTGAAACGGCCAAACAAGCGCACCATATTATTGATCCATATTGAAACTCTCAGCTGTACCCTGGCTCAGCTTGTTTAATCGATCATGCGTCACCGATCATCTCTAGCCTGCATTCTCTTGCACATGCTAACCTGGCAGTGCGCACCGCGTAAAAACGCACGGTAGTTTATATTCCCCACCCACTTATGGCCCCAAACTCTAATTTTCATCTAATGTTTTATTCATCCACTCACACTGAGTCACACTCAGACTCACCCAGGGTGTGAACGCAGTCCTCCCTGTGCGTCTCTTGCCCGTCTGTCCGTGAATCCAGTAAAAAGGAGGTCTGAGAACACGAGCAGCAAATGCGCCAATGAACAAGTGGACGGTAGCCAGACGCTACCGACGCCTCTTTCTCCAACTTCCACACTCTTTCCGCTCTCCTCACTCTTCCCTGCTAACCCGGGGCAGGATGAACTGCAGCCACGTTAATCCGGGCATTGTCCCCATCATCGGAGTGCTGGGAAAAAAAATTTGAAGTGAGTCTAGTGAAAGCGGTTGAAGTTGGGAGTACAGCAATGTCGTCCCGTGTAATCCGCGCACCGACAGTACAATGGAGCAGTTCGTAAATGTACAAAGCTTGAGTCAAATGTTATCGTGATGCAAATAAGACGGCAGTCTGGGAGATGGAACGTCGAAGGATGCGCTTTAATCTCCAGGGGATGTTTTCTTCTCTTCACTTCCTTCCCAGCCAAAGCAACTCTCTTTATGGAGGATGAAGCGCACCTGCAGCCAGAGCGGAACAGAGAAGGTGTTTACTAACTAAACACGTTCTTCCCGATCTTTCTGACTCAAATGATTTTTTCTTTCAATGATTTATTTCAGGTCTCTGTGCGCCACACGAATCACTTCACGTTCAGCCTTGCGTTGGTTCTCCCAGAAGCTCAAGGAAAAAACTCGCCTCGTTGCAACTGCACTCTCTTCTCCTCTCTTCTCCCTCTCCTCAACAAGCTCTCTTCATCCTTGTGTAGGAAAGCCACGCCTCCCCCATGCAGCAATTGGCTGTAATATTCGGAGAGGGCGGACGAAGTCGGAGGCAAGCATTAATAGGAATAGGGAGAGAGCGGCAGAGGGACAGACAACCTGGAAGGTGGCTTTCATCCATAACCTTTTTCCACACAAACATCTTCCATGGGACACCTGCAAGAGACTTTGAATGAATAAATCACCTTTTTTAAAGAGGCCGTACTGTTGCATCCTGTTAGACTAGAAGGTCATGAAAAACTCAATTCAAAAAGATCAATTACACAGAGTGGTGCATTTCAAGTGTTTATTTTTTGTAAATATTGATAATAATGACCTACAGGCACGAGACCCACAAATTAATATCTCAGAAAATTGAAATATTACATGAGACAGATAAAAAGGGGTATTAATACAGAAATACTCATGCCTTTGGGAAAACAGCTGATTTGACAGCATCCAGCAGACAGTCATTGTCAGCCTCAATAAGGACGCTAACCCACAAAAGCTCATGACTCCAGAAGCATGCTGTTATGTGACTTGTATTATAACAGTAAATGGAAAGTTGAGTGGAAGGAAAAAGTTAGTTGGAAAAAAGTGCACAAGTGGATAACCGTAGTCTTGAACAAAACTTGCAGGTTTAGGTTCAAGCTAAGACCACCACCCCAAGAACCTTTCTCACACAGAATCCAGCTGTCAACATTTATAATTTGTAGTTATGAGTTAGTTTTAAAGACTGTAAGGCAATGCAAATCAAGACTTTTGGAGAGATTCATAAGGTGTGGCCAACAGCTAAAGCCATAGCTTTAAGAGCCACCGCACTCAGATGTATGAAGGATGTGGGCTACAACTGTTGTATTGTGTTGCATTATTCCTAAACCAGAGACAATTCCAGCACCCTCCCTTGGCTAAGCAGGAAATGTCCTGAAAGGTTGCTCGGTGGTTGAAGGTTCTCATTTCAGATAAACATTAAACATTTCATTTGGAAATTGCATTCTAGGAGTCTTGAAGAAAAGTGAACAACTCCATATAGTTTCACATCCTGTGGGAAGCTTTTACAGTCAATAATGACTTGGAGAACTATGGCATCTGATGCCGTTGGACAACAGCGTTTCTTAAGTCCAAAGTCAGTGCAGCCTTCCACTGGTCGCCGCTCTGTCACAGGACATTTTGGATCACTTCTCTGTTTATTGCCAATTCTAGTTTCATTTTCCAGCAGCACAAGGCAAATACCCACAATGCCATAATACCAATAGCCCTACTTGGTCTAACTGCAGTGGTCTCACTGTGCTTTACTGGCCAGCAAAATTCCCTGACCTAAATCTTTAGAGAATCTATTGAAAGTTATAAAGAGGGAGATGAGAGACAGCAAATTAACAATGCAGATGAGCATCCTGCAAGCTGCTATTCACTCAACCTGGGCTTTCTCAACATCTCAGCCGTACCACAGAGGATTGCCTCAATGCTATGCAGAGTTTTTGTGAGTTTTCATTATCCACAAGCCATTAACATCAGTTACCACTAATAAATAATTTAAATGAATCACTGTGTGATGAATCTTCATAGTCACTTCTTGGAAAACATTTTTTTTTTAATAAATGTACTTTTCAATTAGATTCTAAGTCATTAAAATTCACCTGCATGTATGCACGTATCACTATGATTTTTTTTTCTCAGAATCCAACTGTCCAATTCTGTTTAAATAAAGTAACTCACGTGTGTAATCCATGAGCAACTACTTCATATTTCTTTCCCCAACACCAATCTGGCACAACACACTTTGACCCAAGATAAAACTAAAATTACTGACCTTAATTGCATTGATAACTGTATATAAAATGTCAACTATCAGATCCTTTTAACAGTAATACTTTTTTTAGAAGTACTTTATTTTAGATAATGTTAAATAAGGTTCCCATAGAATTCACCCAGTGAAGAGCATCATTGCAAATGTTGGATGAACTGGAACAACCCCTCATCCCTTCTATGATAAAAAAAAAAAAAAAAAAAAAAAAAGACAGACAGAGTAAAACTATGAGCCATGATTCTAAATGGAGAGACCTGAGAAGTCAGGGCAGTCACAGAGTGGTAGCTGGCCATCTAATGGAAGTGGAAATACTTCCCTCCCTTTTTTCACCGTCTAATTCACTGGCAGCGCTTTAGCAAAAGAAATTCTGCGGCAAATGTGCTTTGACTCCCGGCAAAACTGGATTCATACTGACATTGTTTCCCACTGTGCAGCACATAGTCATACTATCCTGCCTGTATGCCTGTCTCTCCGCCTGCATGGGCCAGTTCTCCATATAAAATGTACTGTCTCTGAGCTAAGCAGCTTCCTCGGTGAGTCTGTGATGAATAAGTAAGTGGTTAAAGGGAGGCTGAAGAGTGAAGAGCATGCTGAATATGGTGCCCAGGGGCATCAGGAGGGAAATAAGTAAAAAGCCTGTGCCACCTTTCTAATGGGAGCAAATGAGGTGGGCCAGATATTGTTGTGGCACAACCACACATGGCTGCAAAGGGAAGGCACACAAAACTCACTTGACAGCTGCTGGGAGAGGCTTTGATTGATGACAGTGCTCCAGGGACTGTTTCAAAATGAACTTGGTTAACTTAGAGCTACGTGCAGCATTCATCACAGCTGAGTAAGATGCTTCATACGAGATAGGCAGCATTTTATTTAGAAAGGCACTTGAGGGACATCTTAATCCAAATAGGACTTGTTTAGAGCTATTTATAAGCACGCATCATGAGTCTCCAGGAGTCCCTTCAAATCAAAGAATCAGCAAGAAGACTGCAGCAACTTCCGCTTTCTCATTAAGCTCAGATAGTACTAAGAGGCTCCAAGTGTGCTATTAATATTTCCTCCACACCATTACACTACCTCCAACAACCTGAACGATTTTTTAAAAATAGGTCCATGCGTCCCTGTCCCTATAAGCTTGTCTATACCAAGTCCTGACCCTTACCACCTGAAAACAAGACTTGTCATCCTGGCAACATTTTTCAATCTATTGTCCAATTTGGCCAAGCCAGTACAAATTGTATTGCGGAGTATTTGTTGCTTTTCTATCATCCATCCATCCACTTTGTATACTCGCTTATCCGTGCAAGATCTGGTGCCTATCTCCAGCTGTCAATAAGCAAGAAACGGGGTACACCCTGGACAGGTCCCCAGTCCACCACAGGGCACCATCTAACTGTTATCCTCTGACCTGAACAAGGCATTATGTTCCGCACAAATGCTGTTCACTGGATAGTTTCCCATTTTCAGACCATTCTCTGTATGCAAAAGTTGTAGGCTATGTATAAAAATCATGGTCAAATATCTTTTTTTAAATTTGTATTTTCAGCAAAAAGTAGGTGTGACGTGTTAAATTAACATCCGAATTGGTGCAGGATCAAAGGTTCCCAAGCAGAGCATTTTCCAGTGAATAGCACTGCTTTGCCAGCTTCCGTTCTTTCCCATGTTGCATCCTGGTACCATGTGCAACAAGGTAAATAACAAAATAAAGGAAAGAAAAAAAATGTATCTGTTTGACCAGACCCCCTGTCTTCTATTGTTCTGTGGTCCAGTTTTGATGTCCATGTGTCCATTATTGTTGCATTTAGTGTTGAACAGGGTTCAGCATGGAAGCCCTTAAAAGTCTGAGGCTAAGCAGCCCAATATTCACAAAGTGTCTTCAAATCGCTATTGCCTTTACACCTAACAAAAACCAACTATTATCAACAGATCTGCACATAAGGAATAATGGAACATAGAGAATAATATCAGATATGTTAAGTGTTCAGCCAGTCAGTCTTCCTCCTTAGTTAAAGCCCCAACAGCAACAGCTGCTAACACTGATCGGAGAAGAAGAAGCATGGTTAGAAGCAAAGACCTTTCATTCTGTGTTACCTTGTAAGCCAAAGAAGCTGATATGTGACTTTTCATTGGGATTTCAGTGTGGGATCATTCTTCCCTGTGCCTGTCATACCTCCACCATCACCTATCCTCAAAACAAATGAGGGATTAAAACAGAGTCGTTAGGAATAGAAGGCTGTGTTTGAAAAGGGAGCATGCGCTGACAGATGCTCGCTGCAATCCACAGAATATGTATTCCCTTTGTTAGAGGGATTTAAAAGGTACGGCACCCACTCGGTGGGTTAGCGGAAGCTCTGTGTCTGTTATTTTTTTTCTTACCTCTGCTGCAGCTGAAAACTGGCCAATGGTGGCACTTTTTCTAGCATTAAAAATATCACCGGTACAACATGTTTGGGCTCCTTTTCTGCATACACAGGTTTGTGCATACAAGAAGCTGTGATTAAATGTTTCATGAAAGCTCTCCATGGACGAATCAGGAGATGAAGATTTTAAAAACAGAGACATTAAGATTTAGGTCTGAATATCTTCCTAGTATGGTTAAAAGTTCCATAACCTTAAGTGTTTTGACAAGTTTTAACTATCAAAAAAAGTAAAATAAACATTATCACCATCATGCTTGATAGTAGATTATTCCTAAAGGTGTGCTACAACTCCTCAAAACATACTTTTTTGCCTCTGGGGCCAAATTCTCCATCTCATCTGACCAGAAAATAATCTCACTAAAGAATATTAGCTTGTCTAAATGGGCAGCCACAAACTTTGGTTAGGTTTAAAGGTGTTAAATTTGTAGCAGGGGCTTCTTTATTGGTTTACACCATCATCGTAAATAGTGATGTAAAACTCAAAATTAGCTGGAAACAATGCTAATGTTTACCAGCAGTTTCTAGTTTATGATAAGACTGAGTCTTGGTAGTCGAATTCCTTCATCAATTGGCCAAATATCCTGCCAGATATATTAACTTAATATTTTAGTTTTACCCATGATATGGCATAATATGAAAGGCATATTACTATATTAGCTTGAACACCAAATAAAAATAGAAAAAAACATCACTTTAGTCTGTTGTTTTATCATTTTATCCATCCATTCCAAACTTGTTATGGCCCCCATAACCAGTAGCTACAATGAACAAGTATAAATGCATTTTGCTTGGATCCTAGATGATAGCTCGAGCTGATCTCATAGAAACACTGTTCTTCCTCTAACAGTGCTATAAATAGAAATGGGCTTGGCTTTATTGCACTGCAGTAAGTGAAAGAAATATGTAATGCATTAAAATTAAGTGGTGGTACCATAGAAAGGTTACCAGGCAAGGTTTTTAGATAATGTCAGGCTGAACACAACTGGTCTCCTTTCCCTCGCTACTCCAAACTGTTTTGGTTTTACTGAAAATAGATTTAAATTTCTTATCAAACGATGAGCTAGCAAATAAAAATGAGTGTTACACTGGCCTAAAAAGGTTTCGCATGTTCTATTCAGGAACCAGATTACAAGAGTATTGCGTTTTTTGCACCTATGAAGACCTATTAACACACACTTCAGTGAGTTTTTCATGCAAATTCAGAAGACAAAGAGAATTTGGGTGTCCTATAGGACAAAGCTAATATGTGAATTTTCAAAAGCATTGTACTTGTGGTTCACCTGATTATTGGCTACTGCTATGTAATTTAATTTTCAAAATATTATATTTAGACAGTTCTGTAAGATAAAGAACATTCAAAATATAAAGTACTATAAAAAGTATATAAAATACTACCAAATATGTATCATGAAGTGATTCCCAGAAACAAAACCAATAAAGAAAAGAAGTGAACAAAAATTTTGTTGCTGCACTGAGAAAGTCAGCACTGCTTATAATTTGAAAAGTTCAGTGACTCTGTGAATCTTTGAGCCTCGGGCAAAGCATAGTTTCACCCTAAGGCTGTGATTGCAAAGCCTCCTCAAGTCACTTCTGAAGTCTGGGCCTGTGGGCTATTAATTTTTTTCTATCTCAAAATTCTTAGGCAATCAAGCAGTTGCAAGCATTTCAGAAAAAAAATATGATAATTAAACTTCAGTGCAAAATATTCCTTTATTCAGTGAACCAAACATGTAATGCATGTCTACTCATGCTTGGACCTGGACTTGTCTACAAGGTCAGTGAATAATGGTCTTTCTCTTGTATGAGAGCATTGTCTCCAGCAGACAAGGTCCCAGTTTTTCTGTATGTAATGAAGGTAACAGGCAACACCATTGTGCATTCCTGTCTGTCTCTTACTGTTGGTGTGTGTGTTCAGTATGTATAATTTCTGTTTTTAGTTACTTTGGTCTGGATTTCCGAAAGTTTTTATTTTTTTAACAGGCTTTGCTTCACAAAGTCTTGCAACAGTTATAATGAAGTTTTCATGCCCATCATTCTGAAAACATAGCATAACAAAATACAGTGTCCCATCTGTAGTCACAGGGTATTGCCATATATACAGTCCATACTGAAGGTCCACACAGGAAGTGGACCTTCGGATATTTCTTCTTCGTGTGATGTATTGCTTATTGCATGTGGGGGCACTAGGGTGAATGTGACTGTGTGCGTGGTTTTCTGTTTTCTATATGTCAGGTTAAGTTTGAACTGCCCCCTCTCCTGGGACATCTCAGGTCTCCACTGTGGGACCCATGTCGCCCGTCCTGCTCTCCTCCGTTGGCGGACGCCTTGACCCGGTGGTGTCCGGGGTGCCCAAGACATACCCATAGTGTGGTAAGCTGTATGCTATTTTATAAAAACATTGAATAAATTCTATAGTGTGTTGTAAAATCTGTTTTCCACTTGACTCCATGGTGTGGGCTAATATTAGTTAGGTATTAGCTTAGTATCATTGCAATTGTTTTTTTTTATCTGTGTTTTAGAACTTTATTGCCAAATATATGAACAATCAAGTAAACAAAGAACAGTATACATAGCTCTACTCTACTCTACAAACAGGTTACAAACAAAACTTCCTGGCAGTGGTGGGCAATGCTAACCAAAAAGTTATCTTTACAAACTCTTCTGGCCCTCTTTGGAAAGACCACAAACATCAGAGCATGTGCTACTAAGATAATAATTTATAGGGGAAAATGCTGTAAGTGTCCGGATATGGCATGTTCAACCGCTTAACCTCTTACGACCAACCTTTCAGCTCTCAGCCACTACCCACCAGTGTTGGGCAAGCTACTTGTGCAGTGTAGTGAGCTAAGCTATTAGCTACTCAACAATAAATTAAGCTTCACTACACAAAAGCTACCACCTATAGAAATATAGCAAGCTAAGTTACACAAATGTGTTAAAAGTAGCTTAACTACATCAGAAGCTACTTAACGTCGTACCAACCTAATGTCAGATCAATTCAAAATGAGTCTGATACACTGGTTAAAACATTTATTAAAGATCAGCCAATGACCTAACACAGTGTAGACATTGCTTTATGAGCAGCATAATAAAATACAAACTGAAGTAATTACTGCTAGAAATAAAACGTGCGGTGGCGTTAATAACGTTTGGTGGCGTTTTTTGCATATTATATTATCAGGAGGTTGTCTTTTATGTGCTCAGCCACTAGATTTATAGGTGTTTTACCCAATAAGAACACTGCAGCACCAGACACAACCAGGAGGTCCCTGATCGTTGGGGAAAGGCAGAAAGAAGATGCACCATAAGCTTTTTCATATTTCTTTTGTCATTTTAAACATGAAACTACCAAAGCACAAACCAAGTAGTAGAACTAAATGTTGAAAAGAAATTAAAAGCTAAATAAAATAAACCAGGTCACTTAATAAAGCTGCATTTTCTGTATGCTTTTATATTTATATTCACATGATAATATTGTCAGAATTAATAACATTTCTGTTAAAGATTTCATTTATCTTCTGCACCAAGGGCATAAGTAGGGAGAACAAGCAGAGTGAGTTTTGTGTAATATCAGACTTTATTATTGAACTAAGCAGGATTTAGACAGGATCAGAAAGGAAAGTGCATCTTCTTTCTGCCTTTCCTCAACGATCAGGGACCTCCTGGTTGTGTCTGGTGCTGAAGTGTTCTTATTGGGTAAAACACCTTTAAATCTAGTGGCTGAGCACATAAAAGACAACCTCCTGATAATATAATATGCAAAAAACGCCACCAAACGTTATTAACGCCACCGCACGTATTTTACGCGAGCGCGCGTTTTCTACGTCACCGCGCGTTCTGGCTGGAAACGCGCGGTGACGTAAAAAACGCGCGCTCGCGTAAAATACTGGTTGGAACTGCGCGTTTTTGTACGGACGATAATTGGCCTCATCGGCTTGCCATAACAGACAGGAGAGGCAAAGTAGAAGCTCGCGCACGAACATGTCCAACCAACAACTCTGATTGATTGTTCACTCTGAATGTTGTTTCAAAATAGCAAACCTGGTTTCATTTCTTAGTTATGTCCTGGATTTTGTAGCGTTTGTGGACGCTACGTCGCTACTTGATCAAAAAAATAACGTCACTACAGGAAAGTTACTTGATTCATAAAGCAGCGACGCTACGGTCAAGCTACTACAAAATGTAGTTTAACTAATAGCTTCGCTACATGTAGCGGCGCTACTGCCCATCACTGCTACCCACACCCTCCTCTTCAAAGGACTCCATCCCACAGCCCCCCTCCACCACCACCAGCCTATGCCTTTCAACACTTTAGGAGAAGAAGGAGCTGTGAAAGATCAAGGTGCAACAGACTGCAGATCTAGATGGCAACAGCTCCAGGTTCCAGCCGTGTGAAACCATAAAATACATGTTCAACATGAGCCTGAAGCTGGGGAAAGTACAACAGCTGTGTGGTACCAGTGCCAAAGACCACACATCCAAAAGACCTCATCTACAGACCAGTAACACTGACCCTGGATCTGATGAAGACACTTTAGAGGCTGTTCTCAATCCTCTTTGTCCCCTGGTGAGGTCTTTGTTGGATCTGCTGCAGTAAGCCTACCAGCCTGGCATCGGAGTGGATAATGCCATCATCTACCTTCTGCACCGAGCTCTGACCCACCTGGAGAAGCCAGTGTTTGTCATCTGTTTTATTTTTTTGCACTCTCGTTTTCATACTTGTAAATGGTCTATTAGTGTTTTTTTCATGCATAAAAAATACATTAACGTTTAGCACATTTCTTAAGTATACTTGTTCAATAAAACCTGTCTTGAATCTACTCTTAGAAACGTATGGTACCTTTATTTTTTACCTTGGTAGAATTGAGCTTTTCTGATTTTCTGTACCTACTGGATCTAAAGAGACTGGGAGTCTATCTCTGCAGTAATTGGACAAGTGCTGAGCTAACAGTCTTTGATTTATCATTTATTTAGCACTATGTTCAAATTAACACGTTTATGAGTGGTGTTAACTTTTGTGAACTTTATGCTATGACTTTATGCTTTTTTCTACATTAGAAAGTATAAGTTTTCACCAGACACATCAACTCAGTGGACAACAACATCAAGTTTACCAGAGAGGATGCCAACGACAACAAGCAACCTTTTCTGAACTGCTTGGTGAGCATGGAAAGAGATGGAAACCTCAACATTGAAGTCTACAGGAGCCCTACTCATACAGATCAATATCTTCTTTTTGACTCTCACCACCCACTGGAACACAAACTTTCTGTCTTCACAACCTTACACCAGCAAGCCGAACATGTCCCCACTAGGACCGGAGGGAAGAACAAAAAACACGCCGCAGAGCAGAACAGAACAGGGAGAAGAACAAGCGTAAAAACATTGTCATCCCATATGCTGCTGGAGTCTCTGAAAACTCAGGAGGATTTTCTCCAAACACAAGATCCCAGTACATTTTAACCCCAACAGGACCCTCAGACAGAGGCTGGTCCACCCTAAGTACAAAACCCCCAAACCTAAGATGAAGGGAGTGGTGTATGCGGTTCACTGCAGTGAGGAATGTTCTGATCTTTATATTGGAGAAACCAAACAACCTCTCCACAGTCACATGGCTCAACACATGAGAGCTACCTCCTCAGGAAAGACTCTGCTGTCCACCTACACCTTAAGGATAAAGGACACTCCTTTGAGGACCAAAATGTTCACATTTTGGACAAAGAAGACAAATGGTTTGAGAGCGGGGTGAAGGAAGCCATTTACGTAAAACAAGAAAAAACTCCTTTCAAAAACTTACAACACAGCAATAGGTTTGATTCCTGCCAAGTTTCACCCCAATTCACACCTCCACACATGTGACCACAACGTTTTTCCTGTGACTCAGGCAAACGATGAGCCTAACGTCTCTTCATTTTGAGGGGAGATCAGTTCCAAGTAAATCTACCTGTGAATCCAAGCTCTAACAAGGCCTCACCAGCAGGTCTACAAAGCTTGGAACACACTACTCCAGACATTTTGAATTGAGAAAGCTTCCTGGATGGGAAGTGAAACGTCTTCAGCTTCAGAATAGAGGTCCAGTTGATTTATTTTTAACCTTTTTTTTGGATTGATCATGATCTGGATGAATGAGAATCTTCATCACCATCTCTATGTTACAAACTTGAAGTAGACACAGCTATCCCCTAAGTACGTCTGGATTGTATCAAACAGTGTATCAGTGAACATCAACTCCCTCACCAAAAAAGCCCAGCAGAGGATGTACTTCCTGCGGCAGCTGAAGAAATTCAACCTGCCAAGGACAATGATGGTGCAGTTCTACTCCTCCATCATTGAGTCCATCCTCACCTCCTCCATCACCATCTGGTACGCTGGTGCCACCGCTAAGGACAAGGGCAGACTGCAGCGTGTCATCAGGTCTGCAGAGAAGGTGATTGGCTGCAATCTTCCACCTCTCCAGGACCTGCACGCCTCCAGGACTCTGAGGCGTGCAGGGAAGATTGTGGCTGATCCCTCGCACCCCAGTCATGGACTATTTCAGACACTTCCATCTGGCAGGAGGCTGCGGTCCATCGGGACCAGAACCTCACGCCACAAGAACAGCTTTTTCCCATCTGCTACCGGTCTTATGAACAAGGCCAAGAGCCGCCTATGACACTGGACACTGCCTCTCTCCCCCGTTCAGGACTACAAGCTTCTGCGTTACATTAACGCACAGTCTACTGAATGTATATTACTTCTGTATATATATTGATTTTATTCAATTTTACTTTATTTTATTGTATTCTTATTTCTGTCTGCACCATCAACACCAAGTCAAATTCCTTGTATGTGCAAACCTACTTGGCGATTAAACTTGATTCTGATTCTGATTCTGATTCTGATTATTGCTATGCTGATAGACACAGTTAGGATTAAATAACACAATGAAAAACAGCAGTGGAAGGTAATAACTGGGGAATCTTAAGAGCAAAAATACCAAACCAAATGATCATAACAAAACTAAGAAACAGGAGAGGGAAGCAGAACAGTGTCAGGATCCCCAGGGTTTTGATTACTTATTTTTAGGTTCATGGGCATCCTGCAGTTCTGTTTGTTTTCCCTCTGGTTGGTAACCTATATGACCAAAAACAGAGTTTCTAAAAGGTGAACTTGTTAACACTGATTATCAATGTGCTTAAATTTCACAAAACACTGAAGTTACAGAAGTAAACTCATAGCCACAAATGCTACTGAATCTCACCTAATGCAAGGTTTTGTTTCTCAGATTGAGAGTGTAAACTACTGGCTACTTTTCAGTCACTCTAATCGGTATTACGGATCTATTTCCCTCACTGCCTTTTCCAACACTGTTGGGACTGTCAGGAAGATAATAATGAATTATTATCTTGAGTTAATCAGTTTTAATTTGTGGGATGAAACACTAAGTCAACTCCCAATGAGTTGTCTTGGCAGAGACTGATGATGCTTCTCGGATTATGCATTTGTTTGACAGGAAGATGCTGCCACAGTATGAACATAGAAACAGAGCAACAAAGTTAACTGGATACTGGTCAGCTAATATTGTTGTGCTAGCACTGTTATCTCCTCCTTTTGTGTATAAAGTATATTTTAAGCTATTACTACACTTAATATTACACGAAGAGTACAAACTTTTCAGAATAAAAAATTTGTACAAACTTGGTCACCTGAACCATAACAACACTGCAGTCTCATCGGGGTTCAGGTGACAAAGTACTCCACTCACACCAAGCAATAGCCTCCAACGACCCAGGACCGTGACGGGTGGATCATTGATTTGCATCTCACGTGGAATGCGTCTAGGAGGATGGGCCTCCGTGTCCTTAAAAACAGCAGCGTTCCAACTACTGGGGTCCGTTCTTCGTACGTTGCTAACTCAGTTAGCTGGATTTGATTGTTGACGATTTGGCATGATCTTGGATCGTTTGGTTCTTCGAAACTCATCCTGGACTTGCTGTCATAGCAACATGTGCGCAAACTTCAGCCTGCCCACGAGCAGGCTTATTTTATGTAAACAGGATTAGATCGCGGCTTTATAAGTGGAGGAGACGGGGAAGTCGGTCCAGCCAGTGCACTTGGACCACCTAGTGGTCCAAGTGCACTGGCACTGCACTAGGACGGGACAGAATTGTGGAACACCATTTTTTAATCTTTAATAAAAGACGAAACAAATAATGCTTAGTTCCTGTCGTTTTATTTAAACAATTTTTTATAAAGAAAAGCCAGCAAGTCATCTTTTGCCTGCAATAAGAGATAGTTATGTAAAGTCAGCAATAATACTGTCAAATGGTGTATTAGAACTTACTCTAAAGGTCCTTTTGAAGCAACTCGATCTCTAGTGCAATTTTTCTCTTTTTCAAGTTGTGGAGTTCAATTTCTCCTCTTAATTTGTGTTTTTTCAGGTCAAAATACAAATTTTTTTGTTGAAGATGCCGTTTATATAGGGAACGGATGGCACAATGTGTCATTTTGTGAGAGAAAAAGAAAGGGTGAAACATGCCTCATGCAACAAAAGTAAAAATAACCTGTTTTTTTTCCAGGCTTTTTCTTGGTGGCTGTTATAAACAGACAAACACATCATTTAACAGTGGCCTTTAAAAAGACGAAATAGTGGCTTTTTAAAATATAGTATAACAATTAAAGGCTACCATTTTGTAGAATATTCTTGTACTTCACTTTTTTCCCCATGTTCTAGTGGGTCCGGTGGAGGCTCTGACATAAAAGAACAAAGTAAATATGAAATTATTAAAATGCAAAAATACATACTGTAGAAAGTGATAGAAACATCTAACATGGACAGCACATACACATTTAATTTGTCTGCTTTTTGCCAGCCCTCTCTCCTGGTTTTAGCAGACTTTGAGGTGTTCCCTGTCGTTTTAATTAATGACTCAAATTCGGCATAACCTTCCATTAAAAGCTCTTGTTCTGCTTGGGAGAAAAACTGTGGGCGTTCTTTGGCCATGCTGAACAGCCAATAGCAGCGTTGCTGATCATTGTTTCTACTATCGATACATTTCCCCTTTTAAACAAACAGATGAACGCGCAATTATCTCAGATAGATCAATCCTGCCATACTAATCATAAACAACAGGCGTGTTCGAAGAACCCAATTAGCCGGATCATGATTAGCCGGATCATGATTAGCCGGATGAAATCATCTTGGATGTCTCATTTGATCTCGGATGCTTTAAGCAACGTACGAAGAACGGACCCCTAGTTGCTCAAGTGCCAGTCACCAGAATTGACAAAGACTCCTGGCTAGGTGTTGAAACGTTTTCAGGCTGTTTGCAATCACAATACTGTACATATTCATTATTATCTTGCTGGCAGGCTGCATTCTCACCATCACAAACACGATGGGATTCTGAGATTTTCTCAAGGCCTGGAAGAGTGCAGGTTGTTGTTTGGGAAAATCTGTCTGAAATAAAATGGAAAATAAGGGTGTATTTTGTTGTTCTCACTTTCTTGAATTTGTTTACCTGCACCAATTACTAATAACATTTTAGAATTTTTTATCATTTTTTAACGTACTGATTAAAGCTACACATTTTGCATGTTTACTGGCAAGTTTAACTTCATCATTTAAAACAGAATCCTTGGGTTGTGTAGAGATGGTTAATCTGAAATAGGATTTAGCTCTTGAAATATGGTCTTTTGTTGAGAAAGCCCAAATGAATAAAATCTAAATTGAAAATAAAAAAGATGGAATTTTGCTTAATTGACATAAACATCTGATTGTTTCTGGCTGTGTGTTGGACTTATTTTCATCCCATTTACATCATGTGAGTGGAGCTAGGCGGAGCGAGACATGCATCTGGCTGTTGTCAGGTTATGAAAAGTATCTCTCTGTGAAAGCTTTTTTTTATCTGAAGCATGACTTGAAACTTAGGCTATTATTTTTTAATTTTTATTTTTACTCACTTCCCCTAGAAGGTTTTCTAGTCTTTTAATAAAGTCACTCACCGTTTTAATGCCGATGGCCTTCTGTATAATAATAATAACAATTTATTATTATTATTATTATGAATATTAATAATTAGAATAATAATAAAATTGTTATTTATAGCGCCTTTCTGGACACTCAAGTTTCTGGACACTAACCATACATTGGTTAAAAACAACACAACACAAACAATAATAAAAAGTGATCATAAAGCAAAAAATAAAAATCAGGTAAAAATGCAATTTTAAACAGGTAGGTTTTGAGCTTGGATTTGAAGTGTGGGAGTGAAGTAGTTTTTCTGAATTCTGGAGGTAGACAGTTCCAAAGGCGAGGTGCAGAGCGGCTGAATGCTCTGCTCCCCATGCCGGTGAGACGGGCAAGTGGGACAGGCAGGTGGATAGAGGAGGATGATCGGATAGTCCCGGAGGGCGTGGCAACATGGAGGAGATTAGACCGGTAGGGAGGAGTGAGGCTGAGAATGGACTTAAATGCTAAGAGGAAGACTTTAAACTAAATTCGATACTGAATTGTGGTGGATGGAGGGGGTCATTTTGAATCAGTTTGAATGCATGTTTTAAACAACATAAGTTTACTAAATTGATAAGTTTGTCTAATTCTGATAAAAGACAAGCTGGCTGGTAATTAATATACTTTAAAATGTTAGAATAACTTAAACAATGATCAAAGCCCCATCTGAAATCTACTCAGACATCAGATGTGCAAATGCCTTCATTTGCACATCCATCAAGCTCAGAGTTCATAACTTAGTAGCTTTTCATTCTGACCTAACCCTGGATTTACATGGAAAATCCATCCAATTTATTTTCAGACTTCTTGTGCTGTTTGGTACACTTGAAAATATTGGTAACGTACTGAAAATCATGTAATATTAGACCCTTTAGATGATTACTGCCCCTTATACCATTCTTGTCATGATGGGATTTAAGGATTACCGAAGCACAGAGCAAAGTACTGGAAATATGGAATTTTGATAACAAAAAATAAAACTTGTGAAATATTCTCACACATGCGCGGGAAACTAAACATTTTGGAAAAATTAGACAGACATCTCTCAAACAATTATGAAACAATGTTGAGGGGGTTTCAGTGTTGAGGAAACAACATTTTAATCTCTTTGTTTGCATTTTATTAAAAATGCACACTGAAAAGTATTTATACTCTCCTCAACAATCAATGGATCTTTTTTTGGCATTACAGCAATCAAACTCTTCTTATAACAACTGACCAGCTTTTTGCATGTTTCCACTGTTGTTTTTAATATTTCTTTGGTCTCTGGTCTTCAGGTGTTTGAGGTTTGAGAGACTTGCCATCACATTGTTAGAGTTCTCGATTGGATTCAAGTTGTTAGTATGGCTGGGTCACTACAAAACATTAATTTTACTTCCAGTCAGAAAGAAAACATGTTGGTAAAATCAAACAGTTTAAAACTACAGTAGGGGGTATGCATAACTTTGGGCTAATCATGTTGTGCTTAATTGGCAGTGTATGTTGACTAATTAGTTTAGACATATGTGTTTTTAGATAAAAAAAAAGTTAACAGCTTTATACCTCCCCACACCAAGCAACTAAACCGCAAGAGCAAGCCTCATATGCCAAACACATTTTTTGTCTTCACTGTGTTTGATGCTGTGGAAGAATAAATTAAGCTGTTCAATTTCATGAATTTAACACAGTACAGTGACAAGGAGCAAAACATGGACATTTCAAAGCACAGAACAAATTGTCTTGTTTAGTTTTCTGCATCCTAAGGTTTTTACTTTTGTTGCTTTTTCTTAAACATTTCTTTAGCTGCTAATCAGTGATAGTTTTATCTAAATTAGAGTAGAATTTAAGAAAACTCGGTGTACTTGCTTCAACTCTGTTTCCATCACTATTCCCTTTTTTGCCTCTCTCTCACACTGAACTCTGGCTGCCTCAATGTCACGGCAGCGAGGCAAAGACAATTAAGGTGTATAAATATGTAAATATGGTCACGGCAGCTCAGCGGGAGGAACAGCGTAATGACATTTTCTGCCCTCGTTTGGCTAATCCCCAAGACACCTCTGAATTAGAAACCTTAATGACAACCAATAATGCACAGATGGTCAAACTCTGGGGGCACGCTGGCCCTTCTGATGCTGCTTGGGCTCCTTGCAGGATTGGACTTCACGCCAACTATACAAACACTCACCGGCAAAGAGACACAGGGATAAACACATAGATGGGGATATCATGCAGGGAAGCAAGGATGTGATAGAGATCACAAACTGTGCACACACACAGACACATGCACACATAGGTATAGACACACACACACACACACACACACACACACACACATACATATTACCTAGCCAGATGTCACCTGTACCCGTGGGGGTGATCATGGTTGTAACTAGAAGGTCAGGTCTTGGCAGGCCGTTTAAGGCCAAACATCGCTCTGTGCCAGTGTGTTTTTTTTTATGTGTGTGTGTGGAGGTTATTGTTTGGTGTCTTAGGTAATATGTCCAGCGAGGCTCTCTGGCAGATGTCGACCATTCATCTTGCAAGAGCTGACACGCAGAAATGCTCTCAGCAGACATGTCTCAAGAGACGCAGCAAAGCGAGTAGGGAGAGTTAGGTGTCAATGATGAGAATTTTTGGAAATAGAAGTGAAAGAGAGAGCAAGAGCACAAAGAGAGGTGCCTTGGCTGATTTCCTACAGTAATTAGTTCAACCTAGCTATTTGTTCTTCCACTCCTCTAGTAGATGGGAAAATGTTTCTTTTGGGACTAAGTAAGTTTTTTTTTTACAAATGGCAAAAACACTTTACTTAGACTCTTTTGCCCTCCTATATTTTCTGAGATGTTTGTGAGAAAATCTGGCAATGAAGGTGGAATCTAAAAAGAAATAGCTGCTTAGGAAACATAAAATAGTTGATAGAGTACCTTTCAAAACCATTCATACCCAGTTAATCCTTTCAAATGTTATTACTTTACAGCCACAAGCTTCAGTTGATTTCATTGGGACTTTATGTGAGAGATCAAAAGAAGGGAGTGCATAATTGTAAGCTAAAAAATAATAAATTGAATGTTGGCAGTAATTTTATGTTTAGCACCCCCTGAGTCAATTTGTAGAACCAGATTTTGCTGCAATTACGGCTGCATGTTTTGGGGTATATCTCTACCAGCTTTGTGTTTCCACAAACTGATTTTTTTGTAAAATAGCCTGAGACCAGGTAGCTTGAATGAAATCTATGAACTGCAATTTTTAAGACTTTCGATCACCTGAATACGCTTTGATCTAAAACAATTCCATTGTAAGCTTTGCTAATATGTTTAAGGTAATTTTCCCCCTTTGGGGTCAACCTCAGCGTTAGTCTCAAGTCTTTTAGATAAGATAAGGATTCCTTTATTGTCCTGCAATGGGGAAATGTGGGTGTGACAGTGGCAAAAACACAGACAGTACCACACAATTGTTAACAACAAGCAAAAAAGAAGATAGAACAAGCTACTCTAATCAAAAATTCGCTCTAAAGAAACACCAATAATAGTGGATAAAAAAGTACCAGGGTAAATATTGCACAGTGGACAATTTTTAACAGTGGAAAAACTCAGGCCTATTTACATAACACACAATTATACGATATGCATGATAGTGCAGCAGCATCCCGAAGTAGTTAAGGCATGAGCAAGTTACCTTAGGATCTGGGAATAGTGTAAAGGATTAATAATAATAATATAATATAATGATCGTCTTTATTAGAGATTAGGGAATCTAACTGGGAGGATTGACTTGCGGAAACACTCCTTATAGTGGGAGACTGTGGCTTGATGGGTTGAGTAGTCGTCTGGCAATCAGAAGGTTGTGGGTTTGATTCCAGCTTCCCCTTGCCATATGTCAATGTGCCCCTGGGCAAGGCACTTAACTAAACAGCTGCGTCTTGGTATATGAATGCATGTTAGTGAGAGCTATTATGTGAAGTTGGCCCTCCTAGGCTATAGTGGACATTGCTTTGGGTGGTCAGCATGTCTGGAAAAGTGCTATATACACTCACCGGCCACTTTATTAGGTACCCCATGCTAGTAACGGGTTGGACCCCCTTTTGCCTTCAGAACTGCCTCAATTCTTCGTGGCATAGATTCAACAAGGTGCTGGAAGCATTCCTCAGGGAGTTTGGTCCATATTGACATGATGGCATCACACAGTTGCCGCAGATTTGTCGGCTGCACATCCATGATGCGAATCTCCCGTTCCACCACATCCCAAAGATGCTCTATTGGATTGAGATCTGGTGACTGTGGAGGCCATTTGAGTACAGCGAACTCATTGTCATGTTCAAGAAACCAGTCTGAGATGATTCCAGCTTTATGACATGGCGCATTATCCTGCTGAAAGTAGCCATCATGGGTTGGGTACATTGTGGTCATAAAGGGATGGACATGGTCAGCAACAATACTCAGGTAGGCTGTGGCGTTGCAACGATGCTCAATTGGTACCAAGGGGCCCAAAGAGTGCCAAGAAAATATTCCCCACACCATGACACCACCACCACCAGCCTGAACCGTTGATACAAGGCAGGATGGATCCATGCTTTCATGTTGTAGACGCCAAATTCTGACCCTACCATCCGACTGTCGCAGCAGAAATTGAGACTCATCAGACCAGGCAACGTTTTTCCAATCTTCTATTGTCCAATTTCGATGAACTTGTGCAAATTGTAGCCTCAGTTTCCTGTTCTTAGCTGAAAGGAGTGGCACCCGATGTGGTCTTCTGCTGCTGTAGCCCATCTGCCTCGAAGTTCGACGTACTGTGCGTTCAGAGATGCTCTTCTGCCCACCTTGGTTGTAACGGGTGGTTATTTGAGTCACTGTTGCCCTTCTATCAGCTCGAACCAGTCTGGCCATTCTCCTCTGACCTCTGGCATCAACAAGGCATTTCCGCCCACAGAACTGCCGCCCACTGGATGTTTTTTCTTTTTCGGACCATTCTCTGTAAACCCTAGAGATGGTTGTGCGCGAAAATCCCAGTAGATTAGCAGTTTCTGAAATACTCAGACCAGCCCTTCTGGCACCAACAATCATGCCACGTTCAAAGTCACTCAAATCACCTTTCTTCCCCATACTGATGCTCGGTTTGAACTGCAGGAGATTCTCTTGACCATGTCTACATGCCTAAATGCACTGAGTTGCCGCCATGTGATTGGCTGCTTAGAAATTAAGTGTTAACGAGCAGTTGGACAGGTGTACCTAATAAAGTGGCCGGTGAGTGTATGTTCATCCATTTACCATTTAGAGCATCTAGGATGCAGCATTTGATGGGATATTCCTTACAGTGCTTCGGTCTCCCAATGCACTCTGTCCTGGGAAGCACTGGCTTATTCAGCTGCAGATAAGCAGACCACATCATAGAACATGGCTCCATCCTCTCTTGTAAAGAGCATCAATGTTGTGACTCCAGTCCAGTTCAGGTGAACACCTGGGGTCCGTTCTTCGTACGTCGCTAACTCAGTTAGCAGGATTTCATTGTTGACGATTTGGCATGATCTTGGATCGTTTGGTTCTTCGAAAGACATCCTGCACTTGTTGTCATAGCAACAAGGGTGATAATTCACAGGAAGCTGGCTCCCTGGTTTAATTCAGAGCTGCGTTCCTTGAAGCACAATGTTAGGAAATTGGAGAGAAAATGGCGCTCTACACACCAAGAGGAATCCTACTTAATCTGGAGGGACAATCTATTGTTGTATAACAAGACCCTTCGCAGAGTTAGAGCAGCATATTTTTCATCATTAATTGAATAGAATAAAAATAATCCTAGATTTCTCTTTAGTACAGTTGCCAAACTTACTCAGAGCTGCAGCTCTGTTGATCCATCCATTCCCTTAGCTCTTAGTAGTAATGATTTTATGGGATTCTTCATTAATAAAATTGATGCCATTAAAAATAAAATAATTGGCATCCTCCCAAACATGATTACCTCATCCCCAGTAAGTAAGGCAGCATTGGAGGAATCTTTAGAACCTGCGCTGTGTCTGAACTGTTTAGAAGCAGTAGAGCTTTCTGAGCTATCTAAAATCTTAGCTTCATCTAAACCTTCTACCTGTATGTTAGACCCAATCCCAACCAAGTTGTTTAAGGAGGTATTCCCTTTGATCAGTGGTCCTATTTTAGACATGATTAATATATCCTTAGTAAATGGATATGTACCACAGGTTTTTAAAGTAGCTGTTATTAAACCTTTACTTAAGAAACCTTCTCTTGATCAAGATGAGCTAGTAAACTACAGACCTATATCTAATCTTCTTTTCTTATCTAAAATTCTTGAGAAAGTAGTTGCTAATCAACTTTGTGAACATTTACAAAGCAATGACCTACTTGAGGAGTTTCAGTCAGGCTTCAGAGCTCATCATAGCACTGAAACGGCTCTGGTGAAGGTCACTAATGATATTCTCATGGCCTCAGATAATGGACTTGTGTCTGTATTTGTCCTGTTAGATCTTAGTGCTGCATTTGATACAGTTGATCACAATATTCTCCTACAAAGACTTGAACATACTGTAGGGATTAAGGGGAAAGCATTAGGCTGGTTTAAATCTTATCTGTCGGACAGATTCCAGTTTGTTCATGTTAATAATAAATCTTCCTCAAACTCTAGGGTCACCTGTGGAGTACCACAGGGTTCAGTCCTTGGACCAATTCTCTTTACTATATATATGCTTCCGATCGGCAAAATTATCAGACAGCATGGGATTAATTTCCACTGTTATGCTGATGACACTCAGCTATATCTATCCATAAATCCTGATGAATCCAATCAATTACTTCGACTGCAGTCATGTCTTGATGACATCAAAAGCTGGATGACTTTAAATTTCCTGCATCTAAATTCTGACAAGACCGAAGTTGTAATCTTTGGGCCAGAGTCCTCAAAAAATAAACTTCTTAACCAATCACTTAATCTGGATGACATTAACTTGGCCTCTGGTAATAAAGTAAAAAACCTTGGTGTTATTTTTGACCAAGACATGTCATTTAAATCCCATATTAAACAGGTTTCCAGAGTTTCCTTTTTTCACCTCCGGAATATCGCCAAAATTAGAAACATTCTGTCCAGGAGTGATGCTGAAAAACTAGTCCATGCATTTGTTACTTCAAGGCTGGACTATTGTAATTCTTTACTATCAGGAAGTCCACAAAATGCAATTCAAAGTCTTCAGCTGATCCAAAATGCTGCAGCAAGAGTTCTGATGAAAATCAACAAGAGGGATCATATTTCTCCAATTTTAGCTTCCCTTCATTGGCTTCCTGTTAAATCAAGAATATAATTTAAAATTCTTCTTCTAACGTATAAAGCCCTTAATAATCAAGCTCCATCATATATCAGAGCTCTGATTACCCCGTATGTTCCTAACAGAGCACTTCGCTCTCAGACTGCAGGTCTGCTGGTGGTTCCTAGAGTCTCTAAAAGTAGAATGGGAGGCAGATCCTTTAGCCATCAGGCTCCTCTCCTGTGGAACCAACTCCCAGTTTTGGTCCGTGAGGCAGACACCCTGTCTACTTTTAAGACTAATCTTAAAACCTTCCTTTTTGACAAAGCTTACAACTAGAGTGGCTCATGTTACTCTGAGCTACCTTTATAGTTTTGCTGCTATAGGCTTAGGCTACTGGAGGACATCAGGGCCTATTTTTCTCACTCTACTGATTTCTACTGTTCTCCAGTCTACTGTTCTCCAGATTTGCATTGCATTACATTGAAATGACTGTTGTCATTTCAGCTTTTAACTTTTTGTTCTCTCTCTTTTTTCTTCATAGTAGGTACACCTGGTCTGACGTTCTGTTGACTGTGAAATCATCCAGGGAGGACAGATCACCGACTATTACCATCTAATGTAGAACAGATTACTAGATCAATGTGTGCTTCTGTGCTTTTTTGTCTCTCTTGTTGTGTCTCTGCTCTGTCTTCTGTAACCCCAGTCGGTCGAGGCAGATGACCGTTCATACTGAGCCCGGTTCTGCCGGAGGTTTTTTTTTTTTTCCCGTTAATGGGTGGTTTTTCTTCCCACTGTCGCTTCATGCTTGCTCAGTATGAGGGATTGCAGCAAAGCCATGTACAATGCAGACGACTCTCCCTGTGGCTCTACGGTTCCCCGGGAGTGAATGCTGCTTGTCGGGACTTTGATGCAATCAACTGGTTTCCTTATATAGGACATTTTGACCAATCTGTATAATCTGACCCAATCTGTATAATATGATTGAACTTGATTTTGTAAAGTGCCTTGAGATGACATGTTTCATGGTTTGGCGCTATATAAATAAAATTGAATTGAATTGAACATGTGCGCCAGCTTAAGCCTGCTCCAGAGCAGGCTTATTTCATGTAAACAAGATTAGATCACGGCTGTATAAGCGGAGGATATAGGGAAGTCTGCCGTAGCCATGTCCATTTTTACGGCAGCAACCTGTTGTGGAAGGTGCAA
Source organism: Fundulus diaphanus (assembly GCA_037039145.1). Classification (NCBI taxonomy): domain Eukaryota; kingdom Metazoa; phylum Chordata; class Actinopteri; order Cyprinodontiformes; family Fundulidae; genus Fundulus; species Fundulus diaphanus. The sequence goes on from CM073133.1 coordinate 39,103,429, forward strand.
GAATAATTTGCAGAGTTTTTCGAATTAATCGCGTATTGCGCAATAGACAGGATCCTTTAGTGCAGCGCGACAGTGTAATTGTAGAGAGATTTTCTTGGTGGCTGTTATAAACAGACAAACACATCATTTAACAGTGGCTTTTAAAGAGGAAAAAGTGGTGTTAGAGCCATAAATCTAAAATATTTAAGTTATTTGTATGATGTTTGCTTTTTATTTTTATGCTATTCAGTAAGAAGATTTGTTCGGGCCATTTTATTGTGAAGTTTAGTTTTACTTTGAAAGGCTTGCTTCCTGTCGAGCCGTATATTGTATTAGAAAAAACTATGGATGGATTATCTAGCCACGGAGCAATACAGTTTTACCGTGTAAACTGTGGATGACTTGGAAAAGGAAGAACTTCATTTTTTTATAGATAAATAATTTTTTGTTAAAAATCCCAGTTTGCACGCGTCCTTTACTTCCCGTGTCTAAGGACACTGAAATTTGGATCTCTTGACATGACAAGTGCCTTTTTAAAATAAAGTATAATATTAAAGGCTACCATTTTGTAGAATATTCTTGTATTTCGCTTTTACTTGTCCCCATGTTCTAGTGGGTCCCGTGGAGGCTCTGACATAAAAGAACAAAGAACTGCTGGCTCTCTCTACAAAGTTCTGTATCCGCTGTCTGTACTCTGACTCATCCTCATCTGTGATGAGACCGACTATTGCAGAGTTATCAAAGAACGTCTGAAGGAAGCAACCTGGTGAGCTGATGGAGAATTCTGCGGTGTTGAGGGTGAACAGAAATGGTGCCAGCACAGTTCTCCGCAGTGCTCCTGAGTGATGGACAAAAATATAGTGTTTATACAAACATACAAATGTCCCATCTGGAAATAACAACTCACATAACAGCAAAACAATAGCAGCTGTAGTGCTATTTAACAACACTGCTTAGTCCCACATGTACCTTTAAGTTCTACTAATACAAATATTAATGTGTATGGGCACTGACAGCATGCTGCAGCTGATAAGGGCGTGAACAGAACCAACCAGAACTAAAAAAAAAGCAGAATTGTTGGTAACTTTAGCATTAGCAGGGCTTTAACATTAGCATCTGAGCTAACACAGACATATATCATGTTGATAACAACTACTTGGACATTTTCTTTGCAGGTTAGTGAGATTAGATTAAGGGAAAGCATAGACAAAAAAGAGCAAGTTCAAGTTACTAGACTGTCATTGATCAAACCATCCATTCAGATAAAGAAGCATCAAAACAAAGCAAACCACAGTGAAATACATATTTATCTTTAACCAATGTTCTCCGACACTTACTGTCACTTACTGTGACAGCAAATTGAGTTCAGCAGGTCTGACAAAAAGAGAAGACACGGCAGCCACTCCAAGTTTAGCAACTGTACAATCTGGAATTCAGAGTTTTTACCAGTCTCTCTGTTCACAGCGCAGTCCATGCGCACAGCGCAGTCCATGAAACATTTCTGGGTCCAGAAATGTTTCATGGACCCCTGATGGGACCCCTCATGGGAGGATGGTGTAATAATCCTGTCATTCTGCTTTTAATTTCCTACTCTCACTCACCAGCAAGCTAGCTCATTCCATTCACCTTTGGGGCTTATTACATTTACCTGACTGTTTCACTTTACACCAAGGCTCCTTTCTGCTATGCACTCTTCGCCAGATTATTGAAAGCCTAGTGTGAGTAAATATCCAGCATTCTCACCATTCCTGATTTTGATCTCACCTTTTTGACTTTGTTCTTGCCTCTCAGAAATCTTGATGTCTCGCTTGTCTTTAATTCCTGGTTACCGTCATTGGATCTGGTCCCTGAGTCTTGCATTATGCCTGCTTCTGGTCTGATTGTTAATTAATCAGCCTTGTCACCCCCACCTGTGTCCTGACCAAACTCTCTACCTCTGGATTGGATTTGTGTAAAGGATTGGATCCGGAAAAGACGCCTTTAAGCTTTTCCACTCTCTTAAGGTACATTCACACCGAACGGGATCCAAGCAAATTTTTCACCTGGAATGCCTGTCTTTTATTGTTTGACATTTCACTTCTCTTTGCTGATATCACAGCCATTTCCCCCCCAACTCACTTCAACACATCATTAAATAGGAGGAGTGCTTGCCGGTTCCTCCTGTCTGTTCTACTCACGGAGCGGCTGAGATGGATTTTACTGAGCAAGTCACTGTGCTGTTTGTAATGTGGAAAGCTGAACAACAGCGTTGGTGCTCCTGGGTCCACCAGATCCAATATAGACACACCTGGTTGTGATGATCACTTCCAGTCTTACTTCCGTCTTTCCAGGACCGAGCATGAAGACCTGCTCCCCTGCGGCGGCCGAGTCTCCCTCCAGGACACCAACAACAGCTGTTTTTGGTCAGTACGTATAGCCTAATTGTATTGTCTAAATATGTAACTCATAAAAAGCGTTTTTGTGCTAAAATAAATGGAAAAGGAGCACCTTTAACATGATACAAATTGATTGAAAAGTTCAGATTTTTGAACTCAAGCTAAATTTTACTTTGCTCTGTTTGCAGTTTTGCTTTGCTCTATTTCCACGTCTACTGTGCTGTTTGCAGTTTTGCTTTGCTCTGTTCACCCTATTCGCACTGATCTCATCGCTCTAAACATGTCCTTCGCATTATAGACCTTTAATCCCCTCCTGAAAGTGCACTATAATTTGACTTGGGATTATCTCTGTTAAATTTATTTTAACACTGCAGTGTCTTGAAGCATCTCTAAATAATAAAAATATTGTGTTAGTTTCTTTCTAGAATCACACAAATGTTGCATCCTAACTGTTTTAATGACCAGCTCAGGATCTAATATTTTAATTTGTTCGATTTGGGAGGGGAAAAAAATGATCAGAAGACATGACAAATCATGATTGTCAGTCCTAGAACATTAGATTTTATCAGATATTTTAAGTCATTATTTGTTTAAATTCATTTGTAAAATTCCTTAACATTAATTTCAAGATTTGAAGGTGTGAGCTGGTCTACAATACGTAGAATGAAAAGAGAGAAACACTTCTAAATATTGTTGCAGGGAGATAAAAAAAATGTAAATATGTGCATATTTTGTCTGAATTAGGATTGAGCTTGTTAGAACTGTACCATGAATTTAAAATGCTTACATGAAATTGGATTTAATGCTAGTGTTCATGTCCGTGTCCTCTACAGTTATCGTATTGTTAGAATCCATCCACATTTCGAAATAGACTAATACCCCGTTTACACTACCCCTTTTTAACCGTGCCGAGACCAGTCCGAGCTCAGTAACCGAGATAACTATCGAGTGTAAATGGAACGCAAACTGAACTGAACCGAGCCAGACACAACCGGACCGCGCTAAATGCAGCCCAGTTACAGAGGTGGGTTTGGCTCGGTTTTTTTATGGCCCGGTTCTCTAATAACAAAGAGCGCATGAGCAGACCGCGTCATCTCCTTACAGTCAGCTGACATGTCAGACATTCATAAAAATACTAGCTTCCCTACCGTGACACACGATTTCCAGTGATGATTCTGCTTAGCAGTGGGATGAAGCTCAGCATCTGTTGTTGTTTCCTGCGCCTGTAAATCCTTATTAGACGTTCGTTTGTCTTATCCAGGAACCGAGATAGCGTGATGTGTAAACGGTCGTCAGAACCAAGCTCGGCTTGGTTAACTGATCCAAGCCTGGACCGAGCTCGGCATGGATCGGTTTAACAAGGGTAGTGTAAATGGGGCTTAATCCTTGCAGGGTTGCTGTGGACACCAGTTTCTTTCTACAGCAACAGGTCAACAGGTGAGAGGTGGACAGTTCCCCAGTACATCCCAAACCAAATATATTTTGTTTGATTTGATTTATGTATTTGTTTTTATTTTTCTTAATCCAAAAAACGTTAAAAATAAAACAACTTAGCTTCTATTCTGAAGCTAAATACATTTCACTTCCCATCCAGGAAGCTTTCTGATATCAAAGTGTCTGGAGTAGTGTGGAGTTCCAAGCTTTATAGACCTGCTGACGAGGCCTCATTAGAGCCTAGTTTCACATGGAACTGATCTCCCCTCACAATGGAGTAAATGGTAAATAGACTGAACTTATATAGCACTTTTCTAGTCATGCTGACCACCCAAAGCACTGTACACTATAGCTACATTCACCCAGTCGCTCTCACTAACATACACACATTTATACACAGAGACGCAGCTCAGTAGGCAGCTTCGGGTTAAGTGCCTTGCCCAGGGGCACATCAACATGTGGCAAAGGGGAAGCTGGAATCAAACCCACAACCTTCTGATTGCCAGACAACTACTTAACCCATCAAGCCACAGTCGCTAGGCTCATCGTTTGCCTGAGTCACAGGAAAAATGTTGTGGTCACATGTGTGGAGGTGTGAATTGGGGTGAAACCTGGCAGGAATCAAACCTATTGCTGTGTTATAAGTTTTTGAAAGTCGAAACCCCATGCAGGTGGACGGATGAGTCTTGGCCTGAGGAGGTAACTCTCCTGTGTTGAGCCATGCGTCTGTGGAGAAGAAAAAACGGGAAGGTAGGAAAGAAAAAAAAGCAAGAGAAAAACATGAGACAAAATGCTAAAAGGGTGAAAAAAACTTGAGGAGAGGAAAAGGAGAGAACAAGATAAAATCCTCGGAGTCTGCTTCTACACTTGCAAAGAGAGATATAAAAAAAAAACAGCAAAACCAAAGGACACAAGGATTTCTCGACATATTTTTCTTCTTTAGATAACGTATCACAAGATCGTTATAAGAGTAAGTTGATGGTTGATGGTATCAGATTGCCAGATTCATACAGCAAAAGCCTGAAGGGATGGAGCGAGTCTGTGAAATGCTGGCCATGTGTTCCATACGGCGACATATACAGCTACCTTATAAACACGGCAGGCCAGTACAGACGAGAGAGCATGAAAGCCCTGAAATCACTGGACGGCTACAACTAGTTCATATCGGGACCTGTTCAGACATGTTTGTGTAACATACGAAAGCGGAGTCGGACAGAGACAGCGCCTCAGCAAAGAGGAAGACCCGCCACCGGTAGGTTAAAAAAAACATTGTTCACAAAGGATTATTTTGGTGTTTTTGTCTTATTAATCCTTTTCACAGACTCATGCCAGAGGGTTTGCATACATTGTACATGTACGTATATTATTACGAAACAAACGTTTACGTCTTGACTTAAGTATATATCCTAATTTTTTATTTATATAATTATTTAAGTAGAACAATGACTAGTGCATAATTAAGTTGTATTTACCGGAGATGAAGTGTAGACTGCACATTCTGTCGTGGTATGATGGCTCCCACAGTCGATTGGGATTGTCTGCCTGCATCGTTTTCATTGAAATTATCCATTTCTTTCTTCGTCCTTCGGTAAATGAAAGAAACGTACATCCGACGATTTGGAATGCCTCTGTGTGCAACCGGGAGCACAACAAGTGGTAGGCATTGTTTAGATTCCAAAAATAAACTAAGTAAAAGCACGCTCTAATTCACCTGTTTTGTCATGGTGGTAGGCGAGAACAGTACTGTTTTTGCCACCCCGCGTGACCCGGATGTAGCGCGGACGTAGCTCGTGACGTCACGAGTGAACTGGTCTATAGCCCCAGGAAACTCCCCAAAAGTCACAGTGCTGAAGCCCCCAGGAGTTACGGTGACGAGCCCGTGGACTCTGCCGGCAGCCAGCAATGCCCGGAGTGGATCCAGCTTTTCCAATTCATGAGGTTAGTTTTCTTAGCTTTCATAGGGCAGTGAAAGCCAAGCAAACAGATTTTTTTTCCCAAAGTGCTAACATCCAAGTTACCCGGCAAGCAAACTGAGGGGGAAGGTGATATTTTGCATCTCAGACACTGACAAGTTTTCACATATCTGGCCCTAGAACCTCTGAACAGGTGTACACAACCACAGTGCATGAATATAATTGTCAGGATGATTGCCTGTGCACTGTGAACAGATTGTTCACAGATTGTACAAAACCCATCCTGAATAATCTTTGACCAGCATAGTGTACTCTGAGAAGGAATTTGTATTGTATTAGTTGTAAATTTGGGTTTCGAGTCATGTTGAAAGATATGAAACATATCTGAGACCAGGAGCTTTGTTCAAAGCACACTGATAAATCTGCCTCCCATTTCATAATAGGTAGAGGAATTGAATCATCTAGTTTAGACAGTGTCCTGTATAATTTAGACAATAATTTTGGAGGGTTTAGATCAAGGAACTCTAATACATTTAATGGCATTTGTTAACCAGCTTTAATGAGCTTGAATTATTTTTTTATTATATATTTATTTTGTTGATATTCTAAGCATTTATTTTTATCAATACCATATTCTATATTTGATCTATCAAATGTGATAAACTCTGTTCCTTCTATTATATATTCCAGGTATTCAATACCTTTACTCTTCCAGTAAGGAAGGTTTATCAAATTATTTTTTTTTGTAGGATGTCAGGATTATTCCAGATGGATGTACGGCTGCACAGGATAAGTGATGACTTTTTAAGAAACTCCCACCATGCTGTCAGAGAAGAGCTGATGTCGATATTTTAAAAGCATGCAAGTCGTTTTATATTTGAGCTAATAAATGGCAAATCAGAAATCTTGATATCATCACATATTTTCTTTTCTGTGTCTAGCCAGGGTTCATCTAAGGGGTAATGTTTTAACCATGTATTGATGTATTGTGGCCTATTTGAAGTAGTGATGGAAATTAGCCAGATCTTGTATCTTTCCAAACAAATTTAGAGATGGAGGAGTCCAGAGATTTAAACCACTCAAATGATGGTTTATTTGGGATCATTGAGAATAAGTAATTATTTCTAGGTAAAACCATCATTTTAATTGAAGTAACACTTCCCATAAGTGAAGTTTTTGTTCCATTTTAAAACATGTCCAGCTGTGTCTGCAATTTCATTACATGAGCCAGAGCAGTATTATAATAATAAATAAATAGAATCTTGCAATCTTGGTGTCAGATTTGTCACAAAGCTAATTATAATCAAGTCTTTCTAGCAATTATTGATCTCACAGCAGCCTCCAGGTGCCTCATTTCCTGTCCTCGTCATTTGTTTTGCATTTTCCCGGAAAAGACTCTGCATGACCTGGGACGCATGTTGAGCTCAGCAGCATGCAAGAGTCTTTGGGGGCTGAGTGAGAGATATGGAAACTACAGTTGCCTTTTGTGCCCCATTGACCCCCTCTACCCATCCCTTCACACCAAGTGCTTGTGCATCTTGTTAAAATGCTGATATTCTGAACAACTTAGGCTCATACGTGTGCTGATAAATTAGTAATGGCCTGAACAAATTATCTGTCGTGGGTGTTAAAAAATGTATTAACTATGTCCATCATATCATACGGTTTGTGCCTAAAGAGCAGAGCTTTAACTTCCAATCTCTCAGTCAATCACCTTTATTTCTACAGCACATTTTAAAAACCGCAGGGGTGACCAAAGTGCTGCACATTAAAACAAGAAAGTTAAAAACATACAAAACATACATGCACAACATCAAAAGCCAAAAATCAGGTTCACAGCAAGAGTATTTTAAAATGCCATACATGACAAGATCACAGTGTATTAAAGCCAGGGAATAAAAATGTGTTTTAAAAAGAGATTTAAAAGCAGGAAAAGAGGAGGCCTGTTTGATACTCAAGGGTAAATTATTCCACAACTTGGGACCAACAGCAAATGCTCTTTTACCTCTGAGCGTCAGCGTCAACAAAATATTTCCTGAAGTTTCCTTAAGCTATGTCCAGAAAATCAAAGCTTTTCTAACAACTATGAACTAGAGAACTGAATTAGGTTTATTAGATGCTTACACAAAAGTCAGAGGGCTCTTGTTTAAGATCGAATGGGAGATGAACAGACAATGTGCTGTATCCAACTTTATCCAGCTTTCCTTGACATTAATTCACTTTGAGAAGAGACAAACTCACGTGTAAGGAATTTAAAAAAGAACCTTTTTGAGACTGGTGCCCTGTTATTTAAAATAAGAGTCATTACAACTTTATTAAGGGATCGCAAACATCAAACCATATTATTGGTTGTACTGGACAATGTTAAAGGCTAAAACAACTTGTAAAGATGCAATTTTTATTTCTATTAAAGTAATAGTTTCTCATTACCTGTTGGTATGTAGAGAGCTGGAGAAACAGACTTTTTTCTGTTTGTTTTTTCTTTCTTTTTTGTTTAAGGTCCTCAAATACATTTTAATATCAGACAAACATAGCCTGAAATTCATTTTTCAAATCTGGGAGTGCCACAATTGGTACCAATACCTACAAAGAAGCAATAACTGTCAATATGCCTTTTACATTTCTGAGAAGGAATTTGAACCCACTTTTCTGTGTAGAATTATTTTATTATAGCCATGTTGGAGTGCTTAAAGATGTCATGATTTTGGCACTGCTGTCTGGTCTAATTTCTCTTGTCACACACCTGCTTAGCTCCGCCCATTCCTCATCACCTCAGATCTGTTTCACCTGCTCCCACTAGTATATAACCAGTTCTTTCACAAGACAGCAGTGCCAGTTTATTTCAAGCCAGTGGTGAGATCTATTCCAGCATTCTTTGTTCCGATTACCTGATCCTGACCTGTTTTGCCTCTCGACCTCTGATCCTGCCTGATCCCTGCCTGCTTGTGTATTGAACCGGACCTGCTACCTGACCACCGAGCCTACCTGACCTCGTCTAGCCCGTAAGCCTGACCGTGTACCGAACCTGGAACTGTGTCCCAACCTCGTCCTGGATCTCCCTCTGGCGCCTCATCTTACATCTGACCACCTGGATCTGACCTTGGATCTCGTCCCCGACATCGGCTTCTGGTTCATCCTCCCGATCTTCCTGCCCACGATCGTCCTCACGGTTCTGACCCTCCACCTGTCCTTTGACCACCGATCGTCTGGAGGAGTTCTGCCCTGGTACTCACTGAGCGCCGACCGCCGCACCGCATTGGCCGCCAGCCGGCTGGAACCAACTCTCATCACCGGTCCCGGACTGAACTTTGAGAAAAGGTTAGTGACCATTACGTTTGTGAATAATCACTCCCAGTTAAACGTGGTCACTAACCTGCAGTCTCTGTCCCCAGAGGTTCCTGCCGTAAACGCCGACGCCGCTTGCTACATTTCAGTTTTAAATAAACTTTTTCGTAGTTCTAACTGTTTGTCTGATTTGAACACTGGGTCCATCTGTTCCGATCGTAACAAAAGATCCTGTTTAAAGTCATCCTATGATATTCAAATAAGACATAAATCCAGTCTAGGACTGGACCACTCCAAAATCTTCATTTTATTTCTGGCATTTAAATGTGGACTTGTTGCTGTGTTTTGTTTAGTTATTCTGCTTCATACCCCATGTGTGCTTTTATTGTTTCTATTTTCAAGATAAGTGAATAAGAAGTAATGCATTTCTCGTAATATTGTATATCAGAAATATGTATTTAAACTAAATTATGCTTCTTTTGTCCAGAAGATGTTAATAATGCAGTATGTCACTATGTACCAAGTAATAGGATTTAGGTAGGAAGTAGCACATCTCAATTTTTTGATGGCCAAGCAGCATGCTATAGTTGTTTGCCTAATGCAGACTGTGTGAAAATTATCATTTCCAGAAGGCTGCTGTCAGTTTTGACTCAAAAAATAAGAGAAAACAGCAACCTGCTATGCTGCCGGTATTACAAGAAATGGGTCAGAGATGTGAGAGAAGGTACAACTAATCCGTTCTTGTAGTGAGATCTGCCTGATGTTTTCTGTGAGGTTTTACCAGGACCGAAATGCAGAAAGGACCTCGGAAGCAGCATAATGAGAACAAGGATTTTAATAATGACTCAAATAAACAAACTTACAAATTAACTCAGGACAAAGAATATCGGGCATGGACCAAAATAACGGAGTAACAGGGAGCATGGAAACTGCAGGGAGCAGGAAATCAAACGGAAGAAACCAGGAAGGGACAAAGAATCCGACAGAATATATGCTAAGAAGAAATGACAGGTAAAACAGGAGCAATCAGGAAGAAATGAGGAACAGATGAAACTAATGACAGCAGAAGGGCTGAGCTAATGAGTGTAATGGACAGAAACTGAAAGGAAACATGGGGAATAAATCTAACACAAAATATTACAAAATATACGTAAAATAAACTAGAATGGGAGCAACTAGAAAAAATAAACAGGAACAAACAAAAACACAAAGAAACCCAAAAACTCAATCCCGTAAGAATAACAATCATTAGGAAATAACTAAATAAAGCACAACCTAACAGTAAAGACACTCAAAATATAGTCGCAATAGAAAATAAAAATCCAAACACCTGAAGATCCTGAGATTTTGTTGATTGTTAAAAGTTCATTGCTTTGATGTTAATCCGCTGGTGAGACGAAAAGCTGCAAAGGAAATTTATTCCACCATAATTATACAAGTTCTCACATTTTGATACTTTTTGAAACTATATGTAATGTTTTACAGGGCAATGTATTTGAACTTCCGTGCATTTTATCCAAAAAGGGATCAGCTAAAGGAATGACTCATTCAGTTGTCTTACAATCTGCAGTGTAATTTATTGATCTGGAAACACCACTGCAATATTAGCATGCTGCAGTGTAGGTTCAATATGCATTAGACACAAATGCTCATGATGTAGTTTGAAAGGATTGATGAAAGAATTAGCCGTTATTCTCCCATGAAGGAGACAGAGCTGTTAGACCCAATATTGCCCACAGTCAATTTCACAATCTCACTTTCATTTGCCCGAGAACACATGTTAAAGTGTCCTGGGCAATTCCAAGCTGCCTACCGATACTGTATATTGGTGAATGAATGTTTGAACACCTGCGTCACTGTGTGAATGTGACCTGCAGTGTAAAATCTCATTGACTGGTTGTAAAAGCAGAAAATTAAGTGCAGTTTATTCCATCTATCCATCCACTGTCTATACCTGCTTATCCTTGCAGGGTCAAAGAGGGTGGGGCCTGGTACCTTTCTCCAGTGGCGCTTGGGTGAGTGGCAGGGTACACGCTGGAGAGGTGATCAGTTTATCATAGGGCAGTCCATTACAATGACTATTATAAAAAAAAAAACTTTGTTTCAAAGGTTCTGTTTATTATTAACCTACAAATCAAAATGTCTGTTATAATTCATGTACCAGTTGACATGAGATATAGTTCCAGACTTCAAATGGAAACATAATGTGACTTCCTTCCATTCCTATATCAGACTGTGCGTTTCTAGCTTTTTTTAAACTAGACCACAGAGGTACATTCTGCACAAGAACAAGACAGAAAAACTTAAACTCATAATATAACGATTCTCCAGTATATTTGAATAAACAAAAGCTGATGGCTTAATTAAAAGCATTTTCTTACAGATTTCTCCAGCATTTTCTGATTTATCACTTTCAAATTTCAGACCATGAAACATATTTTGCCATCAGAAAAAGATTACCTTAGTAAAAGAAAAATGCAATTTTTGAAATGACTTAATTTTGAAAGAAAAAAGCATTCCAAAACTTAAACTAAAAGATCCCAAGAAGCAACAAATCAAGCCCTGATATTAAGAAATTGAAGCACAGGAGAGAAACAGTCATTGATACCTATCAATTTTCTAAAGTTACAAAGCCATCTCAAAGGCTCCAAAGAACAGCGAGAGACATTATCCACAAATGGCAAAAATGTTTAAGTTAGAGAAAAACTGGACATCTACCCTTGTTGAGGAAAAAACTATAACGTTTTATTTTTCATTGTATACGTTTTAGAACCCTATTGCGTTGCCTTATAAGACGGTATTCTAATACAATTTCTGGCTATAAAACAGACTTCTACCACTTATGTGAATGAAAGACTGGTTCCCCACGAGAAAACATGGTTATCGGGGCCTGCAGAATCATTGTAACAGCAGTATATGGACGTGTAAGTTAGGATGACAGGAAGCCCCTGGAGGTGATTCACACTGCTTGACAGAAGAGCCTTGGGTCTAATTTTAGCTATGAGAGGCGACCTGAACACTTGACAAGTTTACAAGCCCTGGGAGAAGGATTGGATGGTTTGTAGCAACGCTGTCATTCTTATCATTTTGCCAAATCTGGATTCTAATCACAACACCAACTTTTTTTTGCGTCTGTCTGACTGAGCGGGCTCCAACGAAAGACTCCCTCTTTTCTTTTCAGCATCAGAAGTGTTCAGAATTTTGTTCCATGTTGGCTGTGAGTTCACACATTAGTTTTTCTTCGAGTGCTTTTTTTCTCATTGTTGATGTACTGTATTTGACTGAGTTTATACTCCAATGATAAAATCGTTTTATATAAGGCATCTTCCTCCTGAGAACAGAATCAACTTCTCGGCCGGGTGTTTTCTACATAGAGCAAAAATGTCATTGTCTGCTGCTGAAGCAACAGAAGGTAAGTTCTTCTTGTTCTTTTATGATGTAAATCAGATCGCTCTCAGTGATATTAAACCATGGCACCTACTGTATTCTGTAATGATGGTGACTGGAAGCAGTGCTGATATATATTTTCTAGCAGAGACCCCTTACAAAACAAAGATTACACATAATACATCAAAGCAGTTACCATCAATCAAAAAGACAAAAACTGTACAACGGAGAAACTGAAAGCGAAAAAAAATTTCTGTGACTAACAATTTGCACTTAAAGTGATAAATACCTTTTGCTGCTGTGTAAAGAGCATTTTTTGCAAAACAAGTTCATCTCCTACAGCTCGAGAGTGTCATTATCTACCGCAAAACTGGTTCAATACCTACGTGGGATGAAAGGTCACCCACCAAGGAAGAGGCCATTCTTTCAAAAGCGACATGATAAGCCAGATTAAAGTTTGCAAATGGACGTAGGAACAAGAATCTTCATTTTAGGAGTCATCTCCTGTGATCTAATGAACGTAAAGGTGTTTGGCCATGATGACTGTTGTTGCATTTAGACAGAAAAGGGGGGAGCTCACCTGAAAACACCTTCCAAACTGTGAAGGGCAGAGGTGGCAGCATCATGTTGTGTAGGTGTGTGGCTGCAGAAAAAGATTGTTCACTTCACAATATAGATGGCATCATTGGGAAATAATGTCATGTGAAAGTATTGAAGCTGCATTTCAAGACACCAACCAGGAAATTAATACTTGGACACCAATGAGTCTTCCAGACAAAGAATGGCGCTTGGCATTCTTTCAAATCAGTTGCAAAGTTGTCCGAGGACAAAATGTGTTGGAGTACCCATCACTAAGCATTGATCTCAGTCCATACGAAATTTGTGGGCAGTGCTGGAAAGATGCATGGCAGAATGGGGTTCTACGAAGATAACAATGTTCCACCAGTTCTGTCAGGACAGGAGTCTATAATTCTAGGTAACTATTGTGAGAAGTTTGTGGAAGGATAACCCAAAAAATCATTTTATACAGTGTAAGTAATTGTCTGGTTTAAACTCTGGATACTGAAACCAGATGTGAAGCAAAGCAAAAAAAAAACAAAAACAAAAAAAACATTAGATTCAATTTCAATTTTGCGTGAAAAGACAGTTTTAACAGCCATGCAATCCTACTTGACTGGACTGACAGGTCAGCCAGATTTGTTTCCCGTCACCTCAGGCAGAAAAAAAGATTATCAAATAATCCTTTTTTTAGTGAGTGACAGTAAGCGAGTCAGAGGGCAGTTGCTCTAATGTAATCTTTGTTTAATCCTATAAGACAGAGGCCAGGGCTTTTCATGGCTGGCTAAAATGTTGTTGTGAGTACAGTTGACACATAGCGGTGGTTCACCTTTTAAAGCCGATTTTCACCAAAGAATAATTTACTGCAAAGTAATACTGGTGTAAAGAAATGAAGGTGAAGAACACTGGGTTGTGCAGAAATAGGATCGGTAGGCAACGGATGGATTGCTGAGCCAGCATGTGCTGTTTCTGCTGAACTATTTCGAGTGTGAAAATCTCTGCAAATATTTCCCTGGCAAGGGTTTTCCACACTATCTGTTTCTCATGATAATCTCTACACCCAAATGATACCCAGTAACCATTGTAATTACCTCCTCTTCAGGCCCTGGCTCAGTAAGCTAGGCAAGGCTTAAATATATGTGTAACTAGAATGGAAAGATTTTTAGATGGAAATTCACTAACCAGAAAGCAATCAATCAACATGAAAACATAGAATGAAATAAAAAGCGTCATGCATTGATTACAGTCATAATAAATCACATTTCTATTTAGCAGTTGTAATCCTGCATCTCATGTAAAACCAGTTCCCCTGATTCAGTGGTTTTACAAAACTGCAAAGTGCAGCAATAACCAACCCATCTACATTGTAATCCTGAAACTTAATTTTGAAAGATATGCCAATAAAAGCTAATTTCCAAAGGCTCACTGTCAATATCACATTCAATAAAGATGAAGGAAAAAGCTGCTGATTTTATTTTTAATTTTTACTCTTTGTGGGATAGATCTGCAGCACCAGACTGGTTTTAACTGAAGGGAATTGGTTCATTAGGAGAAGCTGGAATATTCCAGGGGAAACTATTGACAATGACATCCTGGCCAAAGAAAATTCAAGGATGTGGCCCAATAGCAAAAAGTCTTACAAAATGATTAATGTTCCTTGAACTTTTAAATGTTTCTAATGCAAACCTTTATGTATTTTATTGAGATTTGTTGTGACAGAGTAAGACAAAGTAGTACATAATTATGAGAGTACTTGTAGAGAAAGCGGTGGAATGGAAATTATACATGGTTTACAGTTTTTTGCAACACAAAGTCCTCATTATATGTCAACCAGATTTACACATCTAAAGACAAGCAGTTTTGCTCATTCTCATTTGGAAAATAGATCGACATCAACTGAATTGGATATATAAGGTGTGTGACAAATTTGTATGTTTTGCCACAGATTCTTAATTGAATTTATGATTGGACATTTCTTTCTTTCTATCCATATAATCATAGTTCTGATTGTGCTGTATGTTTATGGCAATTGCCCTGCTGGAAAGTGACCCTTTGCTCTCAATTCTTTTGAAACGACAACTGCCATGCATTTTCCATCCACTTTCCGATCAACTCTGACAAGCTTATCTGTCTCCCTACAGAGGAAATGTATCCCACAGCCTGATACTGCCACCACTTTATTTCACAGTGGGGATGCTTTATGCAAGAAGACGTGGAGTGTTAGTTCTTTGGTCACACATAATGTTTGGCATGTATACTTGGCATATGTCACATGAACTTATTCCAGTTGTTTGCTTCTGCCCCTACAGATCTTACTGAAAACTGCAGAACATACTTTTTTTAGGTTAAATGATTTGTAGCCCTCTGAAGGTAATTATTTTCTTTCAACTTCATAATTATGCTTTACTTTGTGTTGGTGTGTTACATAAAATCCCATTGATGTTTGTGGTTATTATGTGACAAAATCTAAAAATAAATTTAAGCACATGTATAATTTTGCAGGGTGATGTAAATTTTAAAAATACTTATTGTGTTCATTTAGTCAGAAATAATGTTTATTGCACAATGTATTTACAGCTAAGATTTGACATTCTAAATTAGAAAGTCAAATTTGAGATGTCTTTATTGAGTGAAGACCACCAGAAGTATCTACAGTTGAGGCCAAAGGAGTGATTAGAACCAGGGTGACCTGAGAACATGGATGCCTGGGCCCATTAAATGAAATGGGATCTGACGAATGAAGGTATGCAGAGTCAACCAGGGGGTCCTCCTCCAGGATCTGGTTCATCTGAGAGCACCTGCTGGATACTACATTCCAGATCCCAGGAGAGTGAACCAACTACACAGGAGATTGGTATGACGGTGTTGGGTTGTCAGTCGTCTTTATCGGATGAATACTAGTGTTAGGCGTGATGTTCTTGGATCTGGGAGGGTAGGGAGATGGTAAAGTTGAACTGGGTGAGGAAAAGTGATAGGCCGGACTGTCGGGTGGCACATTGGCAGATTGTTATGGTCAGTCCAAATGGGTGTCCTAAGTTGAGGACCCTCCAACTAATGCCTCCTTCTCCTGTAAGGTGAGCTTGATGGCTAACAGATCTTGATCGCTGATGTCATAGTACCTCTCTGCAGGGGATAAACGTTGAGAGAAGAAGGCACCGGGATGGAGATGATTGTTGGTGTCAGATTGTTGTGACAGAACAGCATAATGTAAAAGTGGTAAATTGGGGAATGAGGAAGTGGACTTGGGATTTGGCCAACTGGGAAGGCTCTGGTTTCAGACTGTGGGGAAGTGAAAGAATAGAGGTGAGCAACAACACCCACAGGTTGGCAAGATGGTGTGGGAGAGGCTGACTTATGGGCATGGTGATGGACTTATGGGCAGGGTGATGGGTGATAAGCCAGAGGGAATGAGGCAGGTAGTTATACTACTTATGGTCTGAGTGGAGGTGTGGCTCGGAGCTTGACGATTCTTCCATATTCTCTGCCACTCCATCCGGGTTCAGCTGGACTGTCTGTGTAACCTCTGTATTGTCCAGTTATTGCCTCATGCTACCAGTAGTGACACCGACCCTGGTCAAGTGCAAGACTACTGAAAAGCAGTTTAACAAAAATGCTTGTGGCTTCCACCTGAACATCATCACTGTTTTTTCGGGTTGTTTCACTTAAGTGCAGCTATTATTAATTTTGCTAACACCAAAACAGCTGACACCCCGTCTACTAAACTTACCAGATCAATATTTCAAAGCCTTAACTTGTCATGGTGAGGTTGAAGGAAGACCAAAGCACAGAACGAGGTGGTGGCACAAAGTTTAATAAACAAAGGAAAACAACACATGGTGGTAAACTCAAGAACCTAACATTGTAAATGGAGCGAGAAACTGAGTAACACAGAGCATAACAACGCAAAATTAACGTCAAGAAACCAGCAAAGGGAAATGACAGCTTATATGCAGGGGAAGGAATTGAGAAGAAACATGACAATACAGGTGGAAGTTGGTCCATCTCACCAGAAAAAAAAAAGACAAACTACGCCTTCCAGCATTCAGCGTGGTGCTGACGTCACAGACTGAGGTTATATATTAAAGTGCATCCATAATGTAATTAATCCCATGACAGCATGGGATTAATTTCCACTGTTATGCTGATGACACTCAGCTATATTTATCCATAAATCCTGATGAATCCAATCAGTTACTTCGACTGCAGTCATGTCTTGATGACATCAAAAGCTGGATGACTTTAAATTTCCTGCATTTAAATTCTGACAAGACAGAAGTTGTAATCTTTGGGCCAGAGTCCTCAAAAAATAAACTTCTTAATCAATCACTTAATCTGGATGGCATTAACTTGGCCTCTGGTAATAAAGTTAAAAACCTTGGTGTTGTTTTCGACCAAGACATGTCATTTAAATCCCATATTAAACAGGTTTCCAGAGTTTCCTTTTTTCACCTCCGGAATATCGCCAAAATTAGAAACATTCTGTCCAGGGGTGATGCTGAAAAACTAGTCCATGCATTTGTTACTTCAAGGCTGGACTATTGTAATTCTTTACTATCAGGAAGTCCACAAAATGCAGTTCGAAGTCTTCAGCTGATCCAAAATGCTGCAGCAAGAGTCCTGATGAAAATCAACAAGAGGGATCATATTTCTCCAATTTTAGCTTCCCTTCATTGGCTTCCTGTTAAATCAAGAATAGAATTTAAAATTCTTCTTCTAACGTATAAAGCCCTTAATAACCAAGCTCCATCATATATCAGAGCTCTGATTACCCCGTATGTTCCTAACAGAGCACTTCGCTCTCAGACTGCAGGTCTGCTGGTGGTTCCTAGAGTCTCTAAAAGTAGAATGGGAGGCAGATCCTTTAGCTATCAGGCTCCTCTCCTGTGGAACCAACTCCCAGTTTTGGTCCGTGAGGCAGACACCCTATCTATTTTTAAGACTAATCTTAAAACTTTCCTTTTTGACAAAGCTTATAGTTAGAGTGGCTCATGTTACCCTGAGCTATCTCTATAGTTGTGCTGTGATAGGCCTAGGCTGCTGGAGGACATCAGGGTCTAATTTTCTCACTCTACTGATTTCTACTGTTCTTCATTCTACGGCTCTCCAGTTTTGCATTGTATTACATTGAAATGACTGTCGTCATTTCAGCTTTTAACTTTTTGCTCTCTCTCTTTTTCTTCATAGTAGGTACACCTGGTCTGGCGTTCTGTTAACTTTGACATCATCCAGAGAAGACGGCTCACCCGTTACTACCATCTAATGTAGAACAGATTACTAGATCAATGTGTGCTTCTGTGCTTTTTGTCTCTCTTGTTGTGTCTCTGCTCTGTCTTCTGTAACCCCAGTCGGTCGAGGCAGATGACCGTTCATACTGAGCCCGGTTCTGCCGGAGGTTTTTTTTTCCCGTTAATGGGTGGTTTTTCTTCCCACTGTCGCTTCATGCTTGCTCAGTATGAGGGATTGCAGCAAAGCCATGTACAATGCAGACGACACTCCCTGTGGCTCTACGGTTCCCCAGGAGTGAATGCTGCTTGTCGGGACTTTGATGCAATCAACTGGTTTCCTTATATAGGAACATTTTGACCAATCTGTATAATCTGACCCAATCTGTATAATATGATTGAACTTGATTTTGTAAAGTGCCTTGAGATGACATGTTTCATGATTTGGCGCTATATAAATAAAATTGAATTGAATTGAATTGAATTGTAACTTGCTCTCCAGCTGCCAATTCGGATAAAGGCAGACATCAGAGCATTGGAGGGGAGTTCCAAACTTGTGGGCAAGTTTTACTCACGCTCCTCTCTCTTCGACCTTTGAAGGAACGTAAGAAAGCTTCCAAGATTTAGCTGTCTGTGTATTCAGCAAATCTCACACTCCTTTTTACCGTGAAAGGATGAGCTAAAGAAGTTCAGAGGATCCTGCTGTATGAGCTCCCGGAAGCCCTCACTCATTCCCAGGCAAAGGACACGGACCTGCCATCCAGCGTTACTGAATCTGAACAAAGGTTCCCGAAAGAGAAGGTATTTCCTTTCTTAACAGTCAACACAAAAGTGGCTAACCTTCGGGTTTTCCAGGAAACAAAGCAGCCACAGCCCTGCACCACGAAGACATGTGCAAGTAAGACATCCTGGCAAATCCAGCCTTCAAAGAGATGAAGTACATTAAAGAGCTATAAGTAATACTGACACTGGTTAAAATCCGAACAACACACACAATGCCTTTCACAAAGATCTGCCATTTACCCAATGGTGCATTGTTGCTGTGAAACTCCACTGAATTTTTACTTACACAGGATAGGTCTATGATGTTGTATTCTGTTCTACATCTGGTCCGCTTCTCTGATTGGCTTCCATGTTTGCAGGCTGCTGCTCTTTTGCCAAAATAAAATATCCAGTGCTGTGCTCTGTTTTGGGAACTCTGGGAACTTTCATATGATTGACCCAGAAATCAGGAAGTAGAAACGTGCTACACTCTGAACCAAAGTAGTTCCGGACCGTACCTCTAGGTTTGAAAGAAGAAAAACATCACTAAGACATTGTTGATGGAGAGGACTGATTGTTTGTAGGGAATGTTACTTCGATCCTGGGTGAGAGATGACAATAATTTAGATTGATTTTACAGTAAATATCTTACTTAGAGCTTCTTTAAAGGAAAGTGTATTCATCTACTTTTGTCTGGGCGAGGTTAACGGCAAGTTTAGAAAAATTATCCGGGATTGTTACTGTATTGTTTGTGTATGTGTTTAAACAGCTCAGCTCTGCAGCAAGCTAAAGACTTAAGTTTCCCGTTTCTCGTTGAGACAGACTGTGTTTTAAGCATCACTTGGTTTATATTGATCAGCTTCAAGAGAGCCATTCAGTGGATTTTACTGTTTGAATCTATTTTGTCATAATATTGCGGTCTTTACATTTTGGGTACTACTTTATTTAAAAAGTACATACTATGCAAAATCCACTTTCTTTTAGCCCCTAAATACAAAGCACAAAGGCTTATGGGTTAATGCCGAATTATTTACAGTTTGGTGCCAGATCCGAAGTGGAAGCTCATATGGCCTCTATGGTTTTGTTGTTGATTGGCAGTTAACCTGTATCTGCTGTTGGTCAAACCGTGGTAGCTAATCTAGTTAGCAACCAACTAGCCGAGCTTGCTATCTGGCACTCAACTCAGACACACAGATGCGCAGAGCCACAATTCTGTGTCACTGCTGCTTTGATGTTTCTCATTCTACCTCATATAATCTGATCCTGAAGCTGTGGTTGTTCCTTACTGTCCAGTTCATCAAGTACTCATTAGGGATTATCCAACGATCAATTTTGCATTTTATTCTCAGTTATTATTTCATCTTTTCTGTAGTGTAGTGAACAGTTTAGTGTAGAGTTTATTGGCTCATTCACTTTAACTGTAAAGTTGAACACTTTAATTATTAAGTTTGCACATAAATATAAAGAACGGTTGTGCTTATTTTGTTTAAGGAGATTGCGGTCTAAAGGTTTGTGGCCGTTTATCCTGTTTGGCTTACTGTCTCATATTACAGTTGGGGTGATTTTTAGTTAATAATTATTAATTATTAACTAGGATTATGATTAATAATCAACCAATCCTAATTGCACAATAAAGTAATGAGTAGAAAATGAGGAGCAGTTAAGACCAATGAAACAAATGAGCTGAGAAGAAGGGAGCAATGAACTCAAGGGAAAAACAGGAAATATTACAAAATGTACATAGAATGAACCAAGAAATTCATTAACTTATCCACAAAGATAAGAACTAAAATATAAACAAACGCCTAAGGATATAAGTATAATGGAATAATTAAAGAAAGTACAATCTAGAAAATTTAAAAATTCATAAAAACTACATATGTAAAAGAAAAATAAGACAAACATCCAGAGAGCTTACATAACTGACTTGACATAATACTCTGATTAAAAGTGTTTCTTAAATCTTGTTTTGTTTAGCAGTGTATTTTTTTACTCCATTCCCAATTGAATTTGTAGTCTAATCAGAGTTACTCCACTTGTCTGAACGCTCATTAAATTCAGACAACTGTATATTTTATATCAGCTATTACAGATTTCTTCTCCTTCTTGCTAATGATAACCATAACACCACTCTCTGCACAGGCATCCATCATTATCCATGAAATTCACTGACCTATATTAGAGTCAGCCTGGGAGCTGCAGCTACATTGTCATTAAAATGCAACATTCCACATTCACACATCACTAAAATGATAACAATCCTAGTTATCAGATGAGATTAGGACATGATTTGCTTTATTTAAATGAGGCATTGGTATGTCAAAAGGAATAGGTACATTTCATTTTTGAATCTATTAAAACAAAAGTAAAACAAATAAGCGTAGGTCCTGAGGAACTTTTCATTTCTATTTTGCATCCAAACAGTGAGACTTAAGTTTTCCTAAAACTGTCAAAATTTCCCCCAGGCAGTCAGTTTTTCTTCACACCATGGCTCGTGTTTCAACTTATCTTGTAAAGTATTGTCAACTAAAAACTTAGGTTCACAGTGATGCAGTTTGCCCTGAAAAAGGAAGAAACTGAAATAAAATGTACAGGTCATCTTAAACAACCACAGAAACCTATCAATGAATGTAGCCAGTTAAGAAGAATCCACTGGCCATACAACGAAAAGCTGTCAAAATCTAAGGAAATAACTTTTTTAAAGTCCATCAAAAATCAGGAAAAAGCATAAAAATATGAGGTTTGTCCCAAGATGTTTGTGTATTACTTTAAGGAACTAACTCTCCGGTTGTCAGGTATATCATGCAGAGAGTTGGTGGACTGCTTTTTGATGGAGTGTGAGAACAAGTATCTCATCTTGGATGTGACAAATTCAAAAGGAAATGACAGTAGATTTCAGTAGAAACAGAATTATTTCCAACAATTTCCACTATGGGGGATTTTAAGGTTGTGTAGGAGTGTAAACATCTTTGTGTTAACCTTGACAGCAGACTGGACATGAGACACAACAGGGAAGCTACAAGGAGAGACTGAGGAAGCTTAGGTCCTGTAGTGTAGTGTTTATGTATAAAATATACACTCACCGGCCACTTTATTAGGTACCCCATGCTAGTAACGGGTTGGACCCCCTTTTGCCTTCAGAACTGCCTCAATTCTTCGTGGCATAGATTCAACAAGGTGCTGGAAGCATTCCTCAGGGCGTTTGGTCCATATAGACATGATGGCATCACACAGTTGCCGCAGATTTGTCGGCTGCACATCCATGATGCGAATCTCCCGTTCCACCACATCCCAAAGATGCTCTATTGGATTGAGATCTGGTGACTGTGGAGGCCATTTGAGTACAGCGAACTCATTGTCATGTTCAAGAAACCAGTCTGAGATGATTCCAGCTTTATGACATGGCGCATTATCCTGCTGAAAGTAGCCATCAGAAGTTGGGTACATTGTGGTCATAAAGGGATGGACATGGTCAGCAACAATACTCAGGTAGGCTGTGGCGTTGCAACGATGCTCAATTGGTACCAAGGGGCCCAAAGAGTGCCAAGAAAATATTCCCCACACCATGACACCACCACCACCAGCCTGAACCGTTGATACAAGGCAGGATGGATCCATGCTTTCATGTTGTAGACGCCAAATTCTGACCCTACCATCCGACTGTCGCAGCAGAAATCGAGACTCATCAGACCAGGCAACGTTTTTCCAATCTTCTATTGTCCAATTTCGATGAGCTTGTGCAAATTGTAGCCTCAGTTTCCTGTTCTTAGCTGAAAGGAGTGGCACCCGATGTGGTCTTCTGCTGCTGTAGCCCATCTGCTTCAAAGTTCGACGTACTGTGCGTTCAGAGATGCTCTTCTGCCCACCTTGGTTGTAACGGGTGGTTATTTGAGTCACTGTTGCCCTTCTATCAGCTCGAACCAGTCTGGCCATTCTCCTCTGACCTCTGGCATCAACAAGGCATTTCCGCCCACAGAACTGCCGCTCACTGGATGTTTTTTCTTTTTCGGACCATTCTCTGTAAACCCTAGAGATGGTTGTGCGTGAAAATCCCAGTAGATTAGCAGTTTCTGAAATACTCAGACCAGCCCTTCTGGCACCAACAATCATGCCACGTTTAAAGTCACTCAAATCACCTTTCTTCCCCATACTGATGCTCGGTTTGAACTGCAGGAGATTCTCTTGACCATGTCTACATGCCTAAATGCACTGAGTTGCCGCCATGTGATTGGCTGCTTAGAAATTAAGTGTTAACGAGCAGTTGGACAGGTGTACCTAATAAAGTGGCCGGTGAGTGTATTGTTTATAAGTATGTTAAGGAGAGTACATCTTCTGCCATGATATATTGGGCTAGCAGCATCAGAGTCTCTGACTCAAAAAACAGAAAAAAAAATTAGGAAGCAATCCTCTGGTTTGGGGACTGCTCTGGAGCTTCTAGAGATAATTGTTCAAAGAAGGATGCTTCAGGAAAAAACAACAACATTACGGACAAACCTGGGCATCATCTTCACAACACATTGACTCAATACCAGAACAACTTCTGTCCAAAGCTTTTTCAGATATGTTGGCACAAAAGAGACCGTTAGTGCTCACAGCTAAAACTATCTAAAATTAATGTTTGAAAAAAAATTAAAATGAGAGCTCCTGTAATGTCTAGTTTCCATTTCGGGTTGATAAATTGAGTTAAACTAAACTGATTTGAAAAGCAACCTCATTTACATATTTGAAAACTAGTAGTTTTAAAGTTGAAGCTACTGAATTAACCCACAATATCATTATTACACGGTCTGCATTATTACTGTGATTGCGTCTGGCTTAAGTCTTTCCTGTCTTTATTTCTTGGCAATGGATATTTCATCTTATAATACAGTACAACTTTTTAAAATGTTTTCATTTTTATTTTTATTTTGGCTTGTGACTGTCAGTGTGGTTCCAGTTAATTGTGTGCAAACATAATGTATAAGGGTATGCTTTAATTAAAAATATTATAGTATGCTTACTGTGGAGCATGACATAGGGAGCTTTAGCAGCAAGTAGAGTCCCTTTAATTTTAGACATTACTGCTGAGGTACAAACCACAGCTTTTTAGGGGAAGGCCTTATTTACTGGATCAAAAATAGAGAATCATTTTCATGGCCCATGTTAATTTTTTGCAAGCCCTTCACAGTACCCCTGGAGGAATACTTCCACCAAACTTACCTGCACAATATTTTCCACAGCCTCTCTTGGCTCCACAGCCCCTCTTCCAGTCCTGACCTCCAGCTGAAAGTGAGTAAGATAGAATCTAATTACTCATCTTGCAACATTTTCCCAGTCTACAAAACTAACGACACTCTCTACCCTTACAGATCGGTTATCGATGCACAGCTAAGATCAACTGTAGATCATTCAATAACAGCTTTAGTGTTCAGTTAATTTTATTTTATGTTTCTGATCCAGTTATCAGTGAGTTTGTTTGACTCAAACCTCAGTTATAAAAAAAGAGCAATTAATTTTAAAACTGGCTCTGTCTGCAAGACACAATTGCACAGCTCACTGAGGGTGTTAACACCAAATCCCAAACCTTAGGCCAATAAAGCATACTGAGAGTTGAGTTCGAAAACAATCAATCATTTTAAAATGACTTGATTAGCTGACTGATCTAATAATTGGGATCAGATCAGAATAGCCATAAGAAAACATTTGAAGAAACAAGAAACTAATTATGCTTTTTATATCTCAAGTTCTAAGAATTCTCAAATCTACAAAGGTTAGGGACATCAAATACAAACGTCTGATCACCGTCAGGTCAGAGCCAAATCTTATGACAGAAGTCTCCCGTTAAAACTTCTGAAGCTTTCTTCTGGATCATAAATCTTCAGAAATACAGGAGTACATTTTCTCAAGTGCTCAAAACCTACCAATCCGAAGATTTTACCAGAAATCAGCTAGCATCTTTCAGAACATGTTGCTTTAAAAGCCAGCTTTGCAAGAACAAACCACAGATGGGACATAATTTGTTGATTCCAACATGAATGTATTATTTTGTACATTGGACACCTCAATAGGTACAACCTTGCTAGTACTGGGTTTGAACACTTTTTGCCTTTACGAATACCTGATAGCTTCAGGGCAGATGTGCAAGGGTTCTTAGACATTTTGGTCTATATTATAATTTTGACATCATGCTGTTGCTGAAGAGTTGTCAACACACCCATGTAGCAAATCTTCCTTCTCCATTACCTCCAGACGGTGATGTTATGGATTAAGAGCTGGTGATTGGAGTACAACCACCAGCTCTTAATCCATCACATCACTTGTGGTGGATTAAGAGGCTTGATGGGTTGAGTAGATGTCTGGCAATCAGAAGGTTGTGGGTTCGATTCCAGCTTCCCCTTGCCAAATGTCGATGTGCCCCTGGGCAAGGCACTTAACCCCAAGCTGTGTCTCGTGTATAAATGTGTGCGTGTTAGTAAGAGCGACTGGGTGAATGTGGCTATAGTGTACAGCGCTTTGGGTGGTCAGCATGACTGGAAAAGCGCTATATAAGTTCAGTCCATTTACAAGGGTTTCAGTCATATTCAAGAACATAATTTGAGCTTCTTGATGTGATACCTTATCTTGATAGAACAAGTCCTACACTGTGGTCTTGAAAAGATGGACATGGTCAGCAACAACTGACTTTGGTGGGTAATAGTAAGGCAAGGCAAATTTATTTGTATAGCACATTTCAGTACAGAGACAATGCAAAGTGCTTTACATGATTAAAATATAGGAAAATAAAAGAGAATAAAAGCAAGCAGGAATAAAATGCAGAAACAAAATAGAACATGGGAGAATAGAAATTAAAAGCAAACAATTAAAAACAGTTGGACTACAAAGTGAGCTAATGATGTTTCAGTAATACAGTTCAATTAGAACAGTCGAAGGCAATCCTAAACAAATGTGTTTTTAATCTTGATTTAAAGGAACTCGGGCTTTCCGCACTTTTACAGTTTTCTGGAAGTTTGTTCCAGATAAGTGGGGCATGGGAACTAAATGCTGCTTCTCCTTGTTTAGTTCTGGTTCTAGGTATGCAGAGCAGGCTGGAGCCAGAAGACCTGAGTGGTCTGGAGGGTTGATACACTGATAACAAGTCTGTGATGTATTTAGGTGCTAAGCCATTCAGTGATTTATAAACTAACAGAAGTATTTTAAAGTCTATTCTCTGAGATACTGGGAGCCAGTGTAAGGACTTTAGAACTTGGGTGATGTGCTCTACTTTCTTAGTCTTAGTGAGGACGCGGGCAGCAGCGTTCTGGATCAGCTGCAGCTGTCCGGTCGACTTTTTAGGCAGACCTGTGAAAACACCGTTGCAGTAATCAATTCTACTAAATATAAACGCATGGATTAATTTTTCCAGATCCTGCTGAGACATTAGTCCTTTAATCCTGGAAATGTTCTTCAGGTGATAGAAAGCCGACCTTGTAATTGTGTGTAGATGCTTTTGGAGGTTCAGGTCTGAGTCCATCACTATTCCCAGATTTCGGACCTGATCAGTAGTTTCTAGCTGAAGCTGCTGAAGCTGTGTGCTAACTTTTGATCTCTCTTCTATTGGTCCAAATATTATTACTTCAGTTTTGTTTTTATTCAATTGAAGACAATTTTTGCACATCCATGCATTGATTTTTTCTAGGCATTTACTCAGTGCCTGAACTGGTTCAGAGTCACCCGGTGACATGGTGATGTAGAGCTGTGTGTCGTCTGCATAGTTATGGTAGCTGATGTTGTTGTTTTTTATGATCTGAGCTAGGGGGACCATGTAGATATTGAACAGGAGGGGACCCAGGATGGACCCTTGGGGAACCCCACATGTAATTTTTGTCGTGTGGGATGTAAAGTTACCTACTGATGCAAAAAAGTCCCTGTCCTTTAAGTAGGATTTTAAACCAGTTGAGAACTGTACCAGAAAGGCCGACCCAGTTTTCCAAGCGCTCTAACAGGATGGAGTGATCGACAGTATCGAATTCTGCACTGAGGATGATCACTGTAGTAATCGTCATGCAATCCAAAGAGTTGTGGTTTTGATTGGAGCTGCCTCCTGCCACACATTGTTAAACTCAGATCAATTGAGAACCGATATTCAGCCAGACATGATGTGCAATTTTTTAAAGTTTATTTGAATAAAGAATAATGTCCTTGTGCAGACAGACACAGACGGTTCTGGGCAAGCGCTCTCTGGCAGCTCTGGGCAGAGTCCGTGACATTCTTGATGACAAATCCGATGAACATTTGCATAGGGTTGACTTGGTTGAGCTGCTGCCAGCAGAGGAACATAGGAGTATAGAACTAACTAAATACTGTGGTGGAGGAGAAGACAGCCAAGGCCAGAACATGACACAATATGCCCCTGGACAAGGCTCTTAATCCCAAGCTCCCTACAGGTCTATGCATCAGTGTACGAATGTGTGTGTTTTTGTCAGTACAAATGGGTGAATATGGCTCCAGTGAAAAGAACTTTCAGTGGTCAGTAGGACTAGAAAGTACTCAATTAGTGATGCTTAACATTGATCACTTGGTACCAAGAGACCTGCTGTGCCAAGAAAATCTCCCCCATATCTTTTCACCATCACCACCCGCTTGGCATTAGATAAGAACCTCGTGCAAGAACAACTACAGACAAGCGAAGATGGTCTAAATGGTTAAAGGGAATGTTTCATCAAGGTCCAGGAGAAGGCACCGGGAAGGAGAGGTAAGCGTTAATAGGTCATGAAGGAAGGCGAGTATATACACAGGGGCTGGGTTTGGCAGACTGTGGTGAGTGGTTTATATTTGTGATGATCCTTTGTTTGTTCCCAGAGGGAGAAACCAATAATGGTGAAGCATTGGTGGGTGTATGTGGAGTTAGAGTCCCAACAGCAGCCTGAGGAGCGGTGAGAGAATTATAGAAGGGATTACCAGAAGGAGCTCTTCCAAGAACTATGTTGACCAGGAGTCAGCAGACTGCGATCTAGGGCAAAACTATGGACTGGAGACGAGGGTTTGTCCAATGGGAGGACACAAGGATGTAAGCAAAGCAACATTAAAAATCTTAGGTGAAAGATAATCGGGTCTGACTACCCCTCTGGGAGGAGCACCAATCTGACATCTGCCTCGTGAGAACCTGCTCCTCTTAAACCCCTCCAGATTACCGTGGATGGGCTGCAATTGTGCGGCAGGTGTTTGCTTGCTGGTCACACCCTGAGGAGGAAGAGGTCAGCACACATGCACACACATAAACCGCACCCAGCCCAGGGGATAATCCAGGTCTGCCATGTTATAAATTCACACATGGTTCTTTGAATACCTTGGTTGTATTAAATTGTTGTTTGAGCTATTTTGTTTTGAACCTATCGATTTTAACTACTCTGTCCATTCTGCTGTGACCTCTAACATAAACAAGGCATATCTGTCCACACAAATGCTGTTCACTTCAATTTTCTTTTGTTTTTGAGACCATTCCATGTAAACCTGAGAGACGATTGTTTGTGAAGTTTCCAGTAGATGCACAGTTTCTAAATCAATCAGACTAGACACACTGTCAGCCATGTTCCTATAAAGTCACTCAAATCCCCTGCCTTTTTCATTCCGACAATTGGTATAATAACCTTCAGGAAATTATTTTAACCATGTCCAGATTCATAAATTGAATTCAAACACTTTATAGAACTGAAGAATCTTATAAAGTATTTGGTGAGTGTATTTAAGGCAATTCTCAGGTAAGGAAATTAATTTGAACTTTGGAATTTAGGATACACGTAACTGGACAAAACATTATAATCTGTGGTTCTTGTTTATCAAAAGAATAGAGTTGTGGCTGCTGGTTGGGAGTTTTAAAATACAATTTCACACTTTATTTTATTTTTATTTATTTTATCCGAGTTGACCTTTGATGGTGTATAAACATAAACCTGAGACAACTTTAGGCTCCATCATTTAGCTGCAGGAAGTCAAATAACAAGCCCTTTCTTTTGCCTGCAGATTTGCAGTTTTATGTTCAGGTCATAGTGCTCTGCACAACACAGTCCCTTCCCCTCAGTTAAGCTGCTCTCTTCATGCTTTGCTATGATTGGCACAGCTGCCAAAGAACAATAAGACCACTGATGTGATCGGCTGAGAGTGGATTTATGAACCCACCATACCCGCTGACTTACATTCAGCTTTAGCCACTCCTTCTGATCTTTTAGCTACAGCACAAACTTGTCATACAACAGCAGCATATTTTAGGCACATTCTCATTATTGGTGCTGAGTACAACCTTTTGCACTTTCCTCACTGTTTTTGATCACATAGACATAGAAGTAGTTACTATTGTAGAGGATTGAGTAGAGAATGTACAACCAACAATGATATGTATAACCACATGAATGCATCAAGTGGAAACTGGGAATTCCAGGGCTTTACAGTCTTCTAGCAAAAAAACTCTGAATAATCTTGGCCCATTTGTCTGAAGTGACACTTTTAAATCATATGACGAGCATTTCAAAGGGCTATAACTGTATCTTCTACAGCGTGATTGGAACCGGCTGTTGGAGCTGTACTAGCATGACGACTTTTTTCGGCTGTAATCAACTTTTCTGCCCACGCACAGGGTGTAGGGCAAGGGAGCTGAAAAGATGAATCTGTTTGCTACTGATCACAGAATAAGCCATGCAGTGGGCCGAATCCTCGCTAGTTTGGCAACAGGAAAGAGTTTGAAGATTAAACAGTGAGATCTTTCTCTTGATCAGCCCCTCGGTCTGCCCTCCGTGCCATCGCTGCACCTGCTAGTCACAGCCCCTGATGTATGGGCTGTCTCCTCTGCACCGCTCACTCTCTGCGTCTCAGCTGTCACTGACTATCTTTCTTCTGCCGCCACCTCCCCTCATCCTCCCCTCCCCGCAATCCTTTTCACCGCTTTTGATTATGGGCTGCAACTCAGAACTTGTGCAAGCAGACCTATAACAGTTTTATCTCTGCTTGGCTTTGCAATCATTTTCATACATGGTCTCTTTGAGCTTGCATTCATTGTCTTCATCCATCTCTCCCTCTGCTCTGACTAAATAAAGTATCTTTACAAAAAAAAACAAAAAAAAAAAAACGACACCGCTGCATTATGAAAAGACCAAAACGCTTGCAGTCACAGTGTAATGAAAATGGAAACATTTTCACAATTTACAGCAATAAGTTACATATTTACTAAATCGAAATAAACAAGATATTGGTATTCTAGTTAATGGACTGCTATTGGTAAATTTTCTGCAGCATCTAGTTAAACTCTGGGATCAGATGTCCTTGTGGAGAAGAGCAGGAAAGGTTGATAATACAGGATGCTGCAGAGAGACAGACAGCAGCTTCAGCCTGAAGGACAGTTTCACACATCAAACCCTGTTTACTACTGCTTATAAATAAGTAACGGAGTACAGCTAGCACAATTCTGTCATTTCTGACAAGGGTACAGATGCCAGAGATGAACAGGGAAGACCAAACTCCCAAAACTTTAAGGTGGTTTGTCTCTAAACTGTATAACAATATGAGTATAGAGTGCTACGCCTTATTCAGCCAACGATAACGGGTTATATTATTTGGCAAATTTATTTATACTTTTTAAGTTTTATTTTTATTTATTTTTATATTTTAGACTGTAGGTGACCCACCAACACAAAGTAGTGCAATATTGTCAAGAGGAAGGAAAATTACACAGGGTTTTCAAAACGTTTTGAAAATAAAAGTCTAAAACTATTGGTAGGCATATGTCTTCAACCCTAGGTAGATCTTATATAATTTTTTGGAAGAAATTGCCTTCAGAATATTCACCTAATTGGTA
The DNA here is from genome assembly GCA_037039145.1 of Fundulus diaphanus. NCBI lineage: Eukaryota > Metazoa > Chordata > Actinopteri > Cyprinodontiformes > Fundulidae > Fundulus > Fundulus diaphanus. The sequence goes on from CM073133.1 coordinate 39,134,147, forward strand.
AATAAATATCAAGCTTTGTGTGAAGGCCTCGGAGATTTGTTAGAGAACTAGTCTGTGATGTATACCTACCTGATTAATACCTAATACACATATATATATATATATATATATATATATATATATATATATATATATATATATATATATACATACATATGTGTTTGCAGAAGAAATCACAGTTTTTTGTTTTGTGTATGCTCAAAAATGTTTGTCACGATTTGTTGAGGTGAACCCAAACACAAGCGCGCACACACACACACACACACACACACACACACACACACACACACACACACACACACACAAAGAGCTAGTTCTTATGCAGGTTTATTGAAGTGAAATGATTTGGCAGGAGGAAACCAGAATCAGTTATCGGGCTGGAGCGGGTGAATACTGAGTGCGGGGCCAGGAGGACTGGAGGAAGCAGGAGGTGCAGATGGGAGCAGGAGCTGACTGACCGGAGAGAGTTCTTGGAGATGCGGGGCTGCTGTTAGACCAGAAGTGCAGAGCGAGACAGTCTTTGGATGCAGGACTGCTGGAGCACAGGGTAGCAGGCTATCCAGTGACAGAGCAGAGAGCAAACCTGGAGCACAGGGGTAGCAGGCAATACAGCAACAAAACAGGGCGCAAACTAAGCTGACAGACGTGGAGTGAGTGGAGACTGATGACGAGCCGGCGGGGAAGAGAAGACTGAGGGACGCTTATGTAGGGAGGCTGGCAGGTGGAGTGAATTCTGACTAATTAGTGCCTAACAGGTGTGACTGATAGCTGAGGAGTGGAGGGCAGTTGGTGGCGGTAATGCACCATTAAAGTTAGTTGCCAACCGCCATAAAAACCGAAAGAAGAAGAAGATGGAGTGGAGGGTGAGCTGAGTAAGAGGAGGAGAAACTGAAAAATAACAGGGTAAAAAAGCCAGACCAAAACTAAACCTTGACAATGTTGTTTGATGCCCCAGAGTAAGACTTATAGTACTTTATTGCTGTGGCAGAGGGTATTCTTGTTACTTCACAGATTAACTCTAAACTGATAAAGTGAAAACTGGTTTTGCAACAGTATTTAGCAACAGTATTTAGCTTTTGCACTATATTGTGTTAAGTAGCATAGTACCTTTAAGGGTCAAAGGTATTATTATTATTATTATTATTTTATAGCTTTTTGACAAAATATTCTTGTGCCATTTGCAGATGCTTACATATACAGTGGGATATTTTTTCTAGACTGAAAAGTTCCCCTAATATCTCAGAGTAATGCTCCAAAAAAGTTTTTCTTCACTCTCAAACTGGCTGTCTAGTAGAACTTCTGTTTTTTCCAACAGGGAACAGGACACTAAAGAAAGGGCAAAAACACACCCAGAAGAAAACACTTACAAAAACACTGTGTATTTTAAAATATGTATAAATCTTTCTCAACTTGCAACTTCAGGAACAATCAGACCTGCATTAATAATAAATTCACACACAAATGAGTCCACTTATTAAATTTAATAATATTAATTTATTTTTAAGATGTTTTACTTTAAGCAGCTAAGATTTGTCCCCTTGCTATATTGTACCTTTGGCTTTGACCGTACATGTTGTCCTCTTTTCGGCCTTTTAAACTGTTTTTATGAAGACAGAAAGAAATGGGCATTACTAGAAGTCCACAGAGCTGCTTAAATATTAAACCGATGGACAGTAGTGACACAGAAAATGCAATCTTCTTTTCTCACGGCTTTGTGTCCAAATCCAGATTGCAATTGTGTGGTTGACAGTGCGGTCATGGGATTTAGAATCAAAAATGCTCTCTGCAAATGTTGCTTTGGGCACAATTTATGTGGAGTTTGACTATCATTGCTTCTGTTATGTATTGTGAATTAAGATCAGGACTAAAATGCAGACAGTAACTCGGGCTCAGAATTAACGATTAACTGAAGAACCTACAGAATGATCCTAAGGAGAACAGGACATGATGCATGGGTAGCAGGGAAGGAACCAGTAATGAACATTGAAAACCATTTAGTTTTTATTATACTGAGGCAAGTATGAAGGAATGTACTGTATGTGGCTTAATCAGGAGAATGCAGACCAGCTGTAAAAAAGAGCTACAGGGAGACTACGGATAGCTAAATTAGAACACAGATACTACACAGGGAGCTGAACTGGACACGAAAGGTTCTACACATCAAAAGGGATAAAACCTAAGAGAACGAACCAGAAGTAAACAGAAGGACAACAACAATGAATGTGAAAGTAAGCACAATGAATGTAGCTATATGTAAAGACCATAATAAAAAATAACGAAAAGATAGAATTTACCTCAATTTCACAAAATTTTCTGTCAAAAATAAAGAACTAAAGTGACAGGACTTGATCAATAACACAAAAAACTCAGAACTGATCCAAACCACAACCACAAATAAAAACCAAATTACCCAGGGACTGTTTATGACTGTTTCTCATTTCAATGTTGTGAATTTTCTTTTGATTTTAAAACATGGAGTGAGAAATCAGAACCAAAAGTAAATGCAACGGTGAAATCTCAACATACATTACATTTTTGGACTCTGTAATGATGAACATTTTCTTTAATCACATTGGAATAATCTGTTTCTGGAATATAGAAGATGACTCAATGATAGCATTGCTCATTAATCCAAGAAAGCAGTTGTGCATCTTTAAGATAAATGTGTTAATGTTCTGTTACAAAAATGGAATATAAACTTGTCCCTGCAAAAGTCGGGCCAAAACATAAATATTCATCCTGTTTCCTTCAGAAACACCTCAGTTTTTAAAAGAAATAATCTATAAAAAAAAAAACATTGAAGTGACAGTTAAAGTTAGGAACACGGATTATTTCTTCATTGTGTAATTTGTTAGTGTTTGGTAAATATTAGGCTGAGACTGAACATTTGTCCTCTAAGAAAATATGTTAGAAGCAGGGAAAATGGGCAAACATAAGGATTTGAGCAAGTTTGACAGTTGTCAAATAGTGATGGGTAGACAACTTTGTCAGACCATCCCAAAATAATATCTCTTATGGAGAGTTCTGGTTTGCAGTGTCCTGTATCTATCAAAAGTGCTCCTAGAAAAGACCAGCCGACAGGGTCCTAGGAAACAAAGACTCCCTGATGAACATGGGGAGCAAAGGATGGTCTGATTCAATGGTTAAGTTGCTTCATCTCAAACTGATGAAAAGTTGAATGCTGCTTTTGATGGAAAGCATAGAAAGGTATATACATTGCATCACAGTTTGAGATATATGGGGTCGCAGACCAGCCAAGGTGCCCATACTGACTCCTGTTCACTATCAAAAAAATGATGATGGGCGCATGAGCATCAAAACAGACCCAATCACTGGAAGAATGTTGCATAGTGTAATTATTCACTATTTATCTTACATCTACTGGATGGGCAATGTGTTAACATTGCTTACCAGGGGAAAACATAACGCAAGGATGCACTATGGTAACAAGGTAAGTCAATGGAGGGAATGTGAACCTCGGGGCAATGTTCTGTTGGGATACCTGGATTCCAATCATCACTATGGCTGTTACTTTGACACAATCTGATCAAATTGATAGTTTCTCAGATCTTGACATAATTAATAGAACATTTTCTCGGAAAAATTAAATAGCTGACTCATGTTAAATAAAGATACTTTTTTTGTATTGTTGCTTTGCAGTACTCATTTTTTGGCTTTTAAAATATGTATGGATTTGACTGACATGTTTTCTCTACTAGTTTTCACTCTTACTTTCTTGCATAAGACATACAGTATTCAATACTTTCACTACATTGATCTTTTTTTTTAAGTGAATGAGAGCACGACAGATCGACAGAACGCTGGTGAATTAAACTATTAAACTATTTCTCTTGGCACAATGTGTAGTTTTCTCATGTTGCAAAAACAGCATACCTTTCCCTGGGAAAATTTGGGATATTACAGACACTGACTAAGAGTCAACAGTCAGTTTATGTATCTGCACCATCAATTAGGCAATTATGCATGCACCAGTCTTGTGTTTGCTCAATAAAAGAGGTCAGGCAAACTGCTAAAGATGCCAGTGATGTCCCTTGCATGCGATATGCAAATTTGTACGCGAGGGCAAATGTACAATTAGATTAAAAATGATGATGGCTTTGTTGATGGGGCCCTAAGGGCACTCTGGGTGCATTCGCTGTTGGTAATCCATGTTCAGCCATTACAGAGCTATTTAGACAGTTTATTGATCAATTACAGTAAGGGGGTCAACAGCATTAAAACACAGCCAAACAGCCGCACAGTCAATGCGGGGCAATGTATCAACAAAAACCATGTGACTGATCAGAGACAAGAAACAGGAGGCGTTTGTTTCCCACACTGAGAGAGCCCGCCGGTGCACCACACGCTGCACATCTCTCTCAAGCGCTGCGCTGGGAGACTCAAGCAGGCTGCAAGAGAAACAGCGAGGAGGACGAGAGAGGGGAAAAGAAGGAGCCACGGAGATTGCGAGTACAAACATGGAAGCGATGCCGCTGCTGCTGGGGCTCCTTTTAACCGCTCAAATCACCACGGTCCGATGTCTGAACGGCGACGAGGACCAGAGCCAGGACACCGAGTGCAAGATGAAGAGCGTCACCGTGTCGGCGCTGCCGTTTCTGAGGGAGAACGACCTGAGCATCATGCACAGCCCGTCGGCCTCCGAGCCCAAGCTGCTATTCTCCGTCAGGAACGATTTTCCAGGGGACGTGGTGGTGGTGGACGACCTGGAAAACACCGAGCTCCCTTTCTTCGTCCTGGGTGAGTTTTGCAGCACGGTGGTCACAGCGTGCTTCGGTAGCCGCTAATTGAGTGGATTCAATCCCACTCGGTGTTGGTTACTACACAGAACATCTGTCTGTTAGCTCAGGCCTTGCTACATAACACAGTTTCTTTCTTTATTTCTAAATAACCACCGTAGTTTATAGAGCCGTCAACGCGAACATAAACTGTCTCAGTGGCTGACAATTAGCGTGTGTAGCTGTTAATAATAAAAGCAACACTCCGCAATTCTAACTGCAATTAACAGGCCGAGTTGCATTGCTGTGCTAGCAATACATCCACACTTTTAACCGAATTTAACAATGGCAAAAAGTAAAAGCAACGCTTCAGTGTCCTGTCAATTTCTTAATTTGTTGTTAGCTTGATCACATGGTTCTACTACAAAGCAGGTGGGCTAAATAGCTTTGCTAGTCAGCACGCTAGCATAAAGGTGAGCAAACTTTTCTGACTGTACTGCAACTTTCTGGTATTTGACGTTTGGTGAATTATAGGGTATCCTATAATTCCGTGGGGTTTCTGCCTGATTTCTTGGAGTGTCATGAGTTTGGCTGAGTTTGTATTGAGAACGTTTCATGTCCGCTGTCCATGGTCCTGAATCTTCACTGAAATTCCCGTTTGTAGCGTCTTCACTGGACAGGAGAACTTAGGGCTCAGTTTAGGTTCATGCTGCCATTTATATGTATACAGCCAATTAAGAACTTTTTGGTTCTGGATGTTTGTGTTAAAGTTAAACATGAACCTACCATTACCCTGACAAAAAATATTAATAACCATGGTAGAGTTATAATTGAATTAGTTTTCTAAATCGACTTTTCCTAATTCAAATTACACTCATTTTAACATTTAATTGTCTTTCAGGAGATACTGACTCATTTCCTGCCAGAAACAAACTTCTTAGTAAAATTAAAAAGAAGTCTGCCAATAGTATTGGTAATGTTAAGCTATAAGTCTTACTGTATTTGTTGTTTGATGAGTGAACCAGTGTCAGCTCTTCTTGTCATTTTGCTTTTGCAATTTATTATAGATGAGGGGTTCTCAAACTACACATTCAAAAGTCCAAGTCAAATTTCAAGATAAGGTCAAACGTCCAGAACAACAATGAAATTTGCTTACAACTTGCAAAGAAACAACTTTATGCCTTCAAGTGTTTGTATGTTACTCTAAGTCCCATTCTTAAAAGTATACCATAACTACCCCTCTTATTGACATTTTATTTAAACTTGAGCTTACCTTTTCTGCCTCCAAATGTCCCTTCTTTACAAAAGAATAAACAAATAGACTTTATTGTTATTCAACTGCACATTCATAATGCATATTTTAGTGAGATGTCATTGATTTAAATAAAATAACTTAACTTGCAGGAAGTGTGCAAAACCTGCATGGCATTTTTCAGTGAATTGTAATCAGATTGTTCGTAAAACTAACTTACTAAAAATCCTGTTTGATGAGTAAATGGAAAATGTGTTTGCTGAGGTCCGAGGCTAGGATTACCTTGCTTCCGCTATGTTTTGATTTTTCTTAATTTGATAATTCAGTTCAAACTGTGTTATTTTATGGTTCCAAATAATAGTCGGAAGACAAACTTTACTGAAAGAGCTCTTCTCCTGAGTAGTACATTTTGAATTGAGAAAGTTTCCTGGATGGGAAGTGAAAAATCTCCAGCTTCACAATTAAAGTCCAGTTGTTTTGTTTTTTGAACCTTTTTGGAGAGAGCTCTTCTACTGCTTCATAAACTGGATTGTGCTTTGGATATTATAAAAAAAAAAATAATGCCTGGTGTTATAGCAGCGTGCTGCATTGTGTTCAGGTTTCTCCCACATGTCTTGAGTTGAGCCTTTATTGAACATTCCCCAAAATTGGGTGGTTACTGGTGATAACTTGACTTTTGTTGTGTTTCTGTGTCCTAACTTAGAGAATTGCTGTTTTTAGATATTTCATTTTAATTAATTTTTAGGTAATATTAAGTAACCTTTTTTTTTCCGTTACATAATAAAAAAAAAATTTTGCACATTGCTAATGCGTCTGCAGGCTGTGCAAAATGTGTCCCACTCCACTGGAAGCAAAAGCCCTGTATTGGTAACCTTGGACTGGCTTTCTGTTTTCTGTAGAATGGAGTTTAAAATTGTATTGCTAACTTTTTAATGTACTGGCACCACGATATTTAATTAATCTGCATCACTCTTACAATCCATCCAGGACTCTTAGAGCCATTGTTTAGTATCTTTTAGACACCCCCAGATCTAGACTAAAAACCAAAGTTTCCAGAACATTTTCTTTGCTGGCTCTTAAACTCTGAAAGAAACTAATCATTACTTTATTTGGAGTTGATGTTTGATAGAATATTTCCAGTTATGTATTTACAGACACTAGAAATGGGGGAATAGTCTTAAATGAAGATCCAGTATACTTGCCGTTTTATTAACTATTTCCACCTGAGACCACAAAATCTGAATAGTTTGAATAGTTCATTTAACGGCCTAATTTAGACAACAGTTAAATCATCAAGGGGTAGAGGGATCTCTCAGGGCTTGTGAAGCATATTAATGAACCTCAATTTGTGTCTGACATTTCCATGGGTTGCCTTCTGCTCCGGGACAGAAAACTTTTAATGAAAATGCGCATGGGGGAATCCAACACGTCTCTGCATTCATGGTGCAAGTAGCATCCCAGCCGCCCAAAAGTAAGCACTGGCGCAGCTGCAGCCTTTTATTTGTTTATTTATTTATTTTCTTTTCCTTATTTTGCTTGTGGCTTGATTTCCTCTGCTGCCTCACAGAAGGTCCTTTGTGATTTAAGGTGTGTCGGCTTTGAATTGTAAAGCAGGGTGTTCATTTCGATTTTATGTATCTCTTAGCAGGAAACAAAAACAGTTCAGGTTAGAATGCTGTGGCTGTGTAGATAAAGGGCATTAATTAAATTTAAAGCTGTGCGATAGGATGCTGGCTGAATGTTTTTTGATTGGAAGCATTCAGGTGCTTGTCGCTGCTGCTGTGTCAGGCCACAGGGATCCATGTCTCACACTAGGCCTTTATGTGTTGTTAAGCTTGCCAACGCATCATTCTGATTAATGTTCTACATTTTTATCTAAGCATATTTTTTTTGTCACCTGACGGGCATACAAGGTGTCAGGCAAAGTATAACAAGTGCCAGCATCTGTAAAGTAAGATAATTTGAATAACACTGACAGCGAAAACAGAAAAGCAGACCAACTGCATTTCTGTAACACTTGATCTTGTCCTGTCATTCTCTGAATGCATCCAAGGTCTACATAGACCACAGCTTGATTTCTTGCCTTAAGTTCTTTTTAAAAAACCTAAAACAAAATAAAATTATTCCCTGAAGTCCTTGAACAATCTACAATCTTGCCAGAATATAATTTACATTGAGACTTAAAAGTCCAGGACACATTTTCCTACCACACATGAACACATTTCAACTCAATGTATTTCCGTAAACGCGGGGCACACACATGGATCCATTGGCATTGTTTATGACAGAGAGAGAGGCTAAAAGAAGCAAGATCAATATGTTTTGTGCTGTTTGCACTGCAGCAAGAGTATAATAATACGATATAAATATTAAACTTATTTTTGAATAGAATAAACAGTCTGAATAATTTGACAGTTATGCTTTGGCACCCAGTGATCAAATATGAGTGTCCATGTAAAGTTATTCTTTTTGGAGAAACAGATTTTTTTGTAAATGTGCAGGGCCCATGTATTGATCCCTAACTGTTCAATGCAGATATTTCATAGAACTGGTAAAAATCAATCTGCACTGTACAAGTAGGTACGGCGTCATTCTGTTGATAACAATGAATTTAAGATAAAAACTGTTTGTGAAATGCTGAAACAATTTAATTATTCTGGGAGTTGCTGTTGCTCATAAAACTAGACTTGATTAGTTGGGAAACAAAGACAAAACTGAAACTGGCAGTTCCAGTTTTTTTAATAAAAACTGGAGAAACCACAACTGGTATAATTTACGTAATTGCCGATAGTACATATTTTTCTATGCTTAGCTAGAAAAGTTAAAGTTTACTGTTTTCTTTCAAAGACGGTCATGTATGCAGAACACAAAAGTGTGCACAGCTCTGTAAAAACACCCAGCTGGTGCGATGTGAAAAAGCTAGACCTTCAGAAGCACACCACTCATTTTTGTAAATATTTTATAATGACTTTTTGGGCAAAACTAAAGCAATGCCAGTTTGATACAATGTAAAGTGATCAGTGTACGGCTTTAACAACAGTTTACATTTGCTATCCACTCAAAATCACACAACACACAGCCATTAATGTCTAAACTGGAGAGTATTACACCTCTTAAAATAAAAAGTAAAAATGTCCAAGTGGTGCCCAATTAGCTATTTTTTTTTGTCCTGGTGTCATGTCACTCTTTAGTGTTGTAAGGGCTCGGTTGTGAATGGAAAGCAGGTGTGTTAAATTGGGTGTTGTAGCTCTCACACTCTCTCATCCTGATCACAGGAAGTTCAACATGGCACCTCATGGCACATAACTCTCAGAGGATGTTAAAAAAGAATGTTTGCTCTACGTAAAGAAGGTGGGGTCAGCCTGTCACTAAGACCATACAACGCACACTGCATCAATTTTGTCTGCGTGTCTTTCGTCCCAGCATTAACAAGAAAGCCTGCAAACAGTTTGATGAAGAAAAGCAGATGAAGGCCATGGCTTACTGGAACATTGTCCTGTGGTCTAATGAGACCAAGATATATGTATTTGGTACGATGGTGTCAAGTGTGTGTGAGGCGGCAACCAGGTGAGAAGAACAAAGAATAGTGTGGCTTGTCCATTGTCAGGCTTGGTGGTGGAAGTGTCATGATTTGCGGCAGCATGGGATCTGCCAGCTGTGGGAAGCTATGGTCATTGAGGGAACCATGGAGACTAACATGTATTGTGACATGCTGAAGAAAAGCATGATCCCCCTCCTTTCCGAAACTGGGCCACTTGGCAGAATTTCAAGGTAAAGGTGCTGGAGTGACCTAGCACTTCTCCAGACTTAAACACTATGGGGCATCCTCCAACATCCAGTAGCTCCGTGATGACGCCATGGAGGAGAGGAAGAGGATTCCAGTGGCAACCTGTGAAGCTCTATGGAAGTCCATGCCCAAGAGAATTAAGTTAGGACTAGAAAAATAAACAATATTTTGGACATTTTCACTTAGGGCTGTACTCAATTTTGCTGCGAGCAGTTTATACATTAATGGCTGTGTGTTGAGCTACTTTCAGGGAACAGCAAACATACACTGTTATACAAGCTGTACACTGACTACTTTACAAAACTAAGATAATACAAAATTAATTTAGCCAAACTATGTTTTACAAATCACAATAATACCACAACATACCATTTTATTTTATTGGACAAGGCTTAATTATACTTCAACCTTTTACTTGTATCCATCATTGTTGGCATCGTCAAATAAACAAACTGTATTATAACATTCGTACAAGAGCAAATCTTTTGACTGAGAAATCTAGCAAAAAGATAATCTAAAACATTTTAGACTCCTTTATAACAGAATCAAAACTTAAACACCAGTTTTCATATTGTCAGAATATTTATAATAAACAGTAATTAACAAGTATGAAAGGAAGTAACATTTAACCTTTATTTGCTTTTGGCAAAGAATGAAGGCTGCATTGGAGTGTATAGAAAACCTTTATGGTACCAGGCCAGCAAAACCCTATTGGTCTGCAACGTGCAGCATCAAAAAGAAAAGGCTGACGAGAAAGAGCACTAAGAAAAATAATTTTATTCTGTTTTAGCCTTCTGTTATACAGCTTGCTAGTGCTGGCAATGACACAGCACCGGGCTGTGGCCATAGCCTGCAAAGTAGTTTTAACCTCAACTCCCACACTGAGTCACTATTTTGCAATACGCCGCATGTTAACCATATCCGGGAGATGTTTGTAAATTTCAGCACAATCTCAAGCTTCAGTTATCCCGTTCAAATGCGCCACATAGAAAGCAGATGTAGGGGAGTAATTTATTTATTACATGGGGTCTCCAGATAATGCTTTCCCTGTGCGAATAGGGCTTTATTTGCCATGTACTGTCAGTGGTGACAATGACACTGGGCTTACAGTAGGTGATGGAGTTTTCAACAAACTTTTTCCAGTTAGTAGGGATAAGCACACACCTATCCTCCACCAGCCGCACACCCCTTGTTTCCTTTTTTGTCGAAAGGGAGGAATCTTATGATCTTTTGGAACCTCTCTCTGGACGTGTTTTCCTTGAAAAATTGGATGCCTTAGAGACTGACCAACACTATTGTTTTTGCTCCTTGTGCTTCTTGAATTTACGAGAAACCAGTGAAGATGCCCACTCTACCCTGAAAGAATATCTCAAAATCTATCAAAACCTTAAATTTTCTGTAGGCTATGTTAATCTGGACATGTGCTTGGATTCAATGGGAAATATACAATTTCTCGTCTATCTTCTGGCAGACAATTCAATATTTTTGGTCAGAACTAACTTTTTTGTACTTTTCACTTTCCTTGGAAAAAAATAAATAAGTCAAGTAATGCAACCTTAGAGCATTAAGCTACCACCAGCATGTATCATCATAGGTATCATATTCCTTTGGTGTTTTGTGGTATTTACCATTTGGAATTGTTGTTCAAAACGTAAAGGTACAGTGGACAAATTTTCCGTCACTTTTTGAATAACTGCACCTGCTCAAGACCATCCTACCTGCTCTTCCGCTCCTCAGGGGGACCATGTGAAATAATCTCTGAGGCCTTCCTCTTCTTCTCCTAAACTTGTAAGACAGTTTGCTTCTTGACTCTCAGCCATTTTCAAATTATACGGTGACAACAGAGGAGCTACAATGATTGGCTGAAACCATAGCTAACCGGAGCAAGTGGAAACTAGCAAGAAATGAGCACGCACAGTGGTATCAGGTGGTTAAAGGTTAAATACCACATATATGAAAATTGTTTCGTAATGACTTATCATGATTTATATATATTTTTTTATATTTTTCTTGGAATTTATTTACATCACAAGAATATGGCCTTCCAACAGGGTTGCATAGACCTTTTGAGATGCACTGTATTCAGTCAAAAATATTCATTAAAAGTGAAAGTAGTAAAGTTGATGATGCCTGATATTAAAGAGGCTTCCTTTTAAGAACATGCATGGTAGGTACTTAAGACACAGAGTAGCCCCACAAAGCAAACTTGGGTAACTTCAATCGGCTTAAAATACAATTACAGCTTATCAAACATTTCACTTTTCAGCAAAAGCATGACATCCTGCTGGTAGCTATGGTCTACCCTATGCTCAGCTAATCCTTTGCTGTTCTTTGAGTAGTTTAAGACCTCAAAGACACAGAGTTCATAATAATTTAAAGTGATGGTTTCAGTGTTCTAGGTGAAGATGAAACCTCTAGTTAGTATTTCTTATTTTGAGAGAGAGAAATCTTGTTTTGGAAAATTCTGGTATTGATGCATTTATATATCTGCCAACCGCTTATAAACAACATAATATAAAGTGCCGCTGTTTTGTCTGGTCATGGGTTGCCTGGTGCGATTTGAATTTCACGCATTTCCCTCGTTTTACGGTGGCTCACATTTTTTTCTGGTAAATTGCCTCTCTGGGAAGTATCTAAGAAGCAATCTGAAAAAAAGAGTGATTCTATGACTGACAGTAAATAATGGCTGCAGGACTGCAACCACTCGTTAGTGTCAGAGAAGCCTGGCTACGTTATTAGAAATTTACCCTTTTGGTGTTGTGTCATAAATTGTGTGGGAGGTGAGGTAATAAAGTTGCCCTCTGGGAGAAATTCATGCTATATTTTCTCTGTCAGTTGTCGGTGGTTTTCTCATCTGAGCTGAAAAGCTTGGAGAGAAGGGGTTTGAAGAGCTTCCCATTAAAATAAGCTCTCCAAACATTTTTAAACTCTAACATTACAGACCTGATATTGTTTTCTGCATGTTTTTTTCAACTGTTTCATTTGAAGTGCAGTAGATTATATTTTTTATTACTTTGAATAACTAATTGATGTCTTGTGGATATTTAAACCTGTCCATCATAGCAGCATTGCTGCAAACTTCTTGTTGGACATTGACATATAATGATCCTAACTTGTTTTCTATGGATTTCAATACATGTTTCCAACCTAATACCAAGAATAAAGTTCAGTCTCCTTCCTCTCACTAGCATTTCATTTTGAAATTCACTTTCACCCCTTTGCACGTTGATACATACTGATTATCATCAAATTCTGATTTTAAATTATTAACAGTGTATTTGATACTGTAACCGAACAAACAACACCCGACCAGTTCTGGAACAATTTATTTTTCTTGCATCAGTTATCATGGTGAGCAGCATGCCGTGTACACAATAGTGATTGACACTGGTAACAACCAATCAGAGCCAGACATTCCTCTGGGAGTGGTGTAGTTTTGAAAATGGCAGTAGAAACACTGGGAGGAGCCAACAGAAGCTTAATTTTTTTTTTTCATTGAATATTTCTCATATTTAATATTTAAAAATAATAATTTATGCAGAAGTTACCTGCTGCATCTTTAATGCCAAGAATATAAATGGACAGTATATAGGAACAAAAAAGCATTTTCAAACACTGTGGTCTTTCAATGGAAGCTGCACTCTTTCTTCAAGGCAAAGTGATAACAGTTTAAGGTTTTTTCAGACTTACCAAACCTCTTTTAGTAGCACGTGTCACCTTGAAATGGTAGAGAGTGAATTCATATCTAAAAAAGCTATATTTTTTATTTATTTTATTTATTTCATTTTATTTGACAGGGACAATGCAAACAAACATAGAGAGAAAACAAAGCATGTCACTGAAGTGCTGCATATAAAGTGTATAGCTAATGCTATTTTTGAACTCCTGTCCTTGGTTGGGCCTTTATGCGAAATAGAACTTACACACTGTGCTACTTCAATTTAAAAAATCAAAATATGAACAAATTGTAAAACATGTATACACAACTCATACCTATTTACAATAATTAAAAATGAGTACAGTTTTGTTTTGTCTTCAACCAGTTTTTAAGCCTGGTAGAGAACAGTTTAAAATCAGGTACAGTCTTGATGTCAGATGGTAATGAGTTCTTCGAGCCCTTAACAGAGAAGGCCGTCTGTCCAAAGCTGGTCCTGCAGTATCATATTATACAGTCATGGTTTAAGGAGCTTCTAGTGACTCAGATGCTGTTTTGTCTCTCAACAAATGTATTTAGTGGCTCAGTTGCAAAATAATTAAAGCACTCGTAAATCAGTTTAATGATGCAAAGATTGCTAAAGCTATCAAAACTCCTTAACTTATAATTCTGAAGGATGGTACAGTGATGATGGTGTATTGACTTTTTATTGATAACTTTATTGCTCGGTTGGATAGTGAACCTATGCATTTGGTTGCTTGTGTGTGTGTGTGTGTGTGTATGTATATATATATATATATATATATATATATATATATATATATTTGAAGTATAGTTTAGAGTCTCATAATACAAACTATAAAACTATAGTTTGTATTATAAAACTATAATACAAACCAGGTATATTTGTCACACACGGCTTGAGGCTGTTAATGCATGCTAGTTTAAAGCAGGTTTTAATGCTGTGTTCCTTAGGCTACATTCACAATATATATCTTAATGCTCAATTCACATTTTTTTTTCTGCAACAGATTTTTTTTCAAGGTGTTCACATTTCTTTTAAAATGTTTCCTCTATCTGACTCCAGTGCGAACTGTTTGCGGCTCCAAACTAACAAATATGCGCAAAAGAATAATAACAATGACATCACCCGCAGCACGCTTTGGTCCAGGAAACAAGGAACACCAGGAAATAGATGTTATGGTTTTAAGTGTCCGAGGGGTCAGTGGATGCGGAGAGGAAAATGTGCAAATAGAAAAATAGTGAAACTGTTTGTTTTGGCTCTTTTCAGAGCTTTTGGTTGACAATTTAGCACACAGGTCTTTTTGGATGCACGGATGGTGCCAGAAATGGTGGAGCAGGGATGTTAACAACCTCACATAGACAGAGTTCATTCAGAACTTTGGGGTGTCGAGGGCAACTTTGAATTATGTATGCCCATGCGGTTTTTAAAATGGGCTCTAGAAATAAAGCTGATCTTGATTGATGTCAGTGCTTCTCCTCTTGACTCCTAGGCAGGACACTCACTCCTAGGCAGGACACTCGTAATGCCATTACATTGCATTGCGACAGGGGCAGATTACTGGGTAACCTCTTTGACATTGCAAAGTCCTCTGTGTGAAGGATTGTACATGATCTTTGTACAGCTGTGTGCTATGTCTCTCATCCAAATGGTTCCTGAATGTAATTTCCAAATTTGGCTTGAATAGAGATTTCACTACACATATTAAGGTCTAACTTATCGCGGTCCCTCTACTGAGCAGAGCTGTCGTAACTGTGAACCATGTTACATATCTCCTCTACACTCCACCTACTCGGAAGTCTTTTCTTCTGCTCTTAACTTTTTATCTCTTAGCCAAAACTACAGAAAGGTTGGACAAAACTATTTTAGATCAGTGGCTCTCAAGGATGTGTGAACTTCGAGAAAAGACCACCCAATGTCAACTAATCAGCACAGGATGCCTCCCTTCACCACAGATGACTTTGACAAGCATCTACAGAAAATAGCTGTTATGGAAACAAAAATCCACCGACTTGAGGTGAATGGAGACTTAAATGCTATGTATGGGAATTACACAACTCGGTCTGTGATTCCTAACAGTAATAAACAGCTCAGCGACAGAAATGAGAATAAACCCACCTAGCGCCTCTGGAACTCTCTGGGCGCAAGGCCAAGAAAATCAAAGAAGACAGCTTTCAGGTAGAACTTCGTACCTTGATAAGGAGAACTGGCCGTCATTAAAGAGAAGTGTCCCCACTACCCTGGGGCCCTGTAGCACCAGCAGTGCAGCAGAGAGAGTTCTTGGAGGCGCAGGGGCTGCAGTTGAACCAGCAGCGTAGCAAAGAGAGTTCTTGGAGGCGCAGGGGCTGCAGAACAACCAGCAGCGCAGCAGAGAGAGTTCTTGGAGGCGCAGGGGCTGCAGAACAACCAGCAGCGCAGCAGAGAGGCGCAGACATAGGAACCTCTGGCAGGCGGACATAGGAAAATTCCTTATCAGTAAGATTATTGAAAAAGCAGTGTTTGAACAATTAAATACCTTCTTAACCAGCCGCTTTGATGTTTTCCAGTCATCTGTATAAATGCAGACTGTGAACCACAGTGCTGGTATTATTGGATCTGAGTGCAGCATTCGACACAGCTGATCATTCCATTGTGTTAGAGTGTCTGGAACGGGCTGGTTTAAATCCTTCTTAAAGGACAGCAACATTTTTGTGTCATTAGATTTACATCAGAGACCACAAAAATCACATGTGGGGTTCCCCAAGGGTCCATCCTGGGTCCCCTCCTATTCAATATCTACATGCCCCCTCTAGCTCAGATCATAAAAAACCTAAAGCATCAGTTACCATAACTATGCAGGCAACACACAGCTCTACATCACCATGTTACCAAGTGACTATGAACCCATTCAAGTGCTGAGTAAATTCTTAGAAGAAGTCAATGCATGGATGTGCCAAAATTTTCTTCAGTTGAATATAAAACAAAAATGAAGTAATAACCAACAGACCAACAGTTGGCACACAGCTTCAGTTGCTTCAGCTAGTAACCACTACTCAGGCTCGAGCTGTGGGATTACCAATGGACTCAGACCTAAACCTTCAAAGTCATCTAAAGACAATTGCAAAGTTTGCCTTCTATCACCTTATGAATATTTCCAGGATTAAAGGACTAATGATGCTGCAGGATTTTGAAAAACTAATCAATACATTTATATTTAGTAGAATTGATCACTACAACTGTGTTATTTACAGGTCTACCAAAAAAGGTCTACTTTCTTAGTCCTCACTAAGACTAAGAAAGTAGAGCACATCACCCCAGTTCTAAAGTCCTTACACTGGCTCCCTGTATCTCAGATAATAGACTTTTAAATAGTTCTGTTAGTCTATAAATCACTGAATGGCTTAGCAACTAAATATATCACAGACTTGTTATCTGTGTATCAACCATCCAGACCACTCAGGTCCTCTGACTTAAGTCTACTCTGCATACCCAGAACGAGAAACAAACATGGTGAAATAGCATTTGCTTCTTATACCCCACTTATCTGGAACAAACTCCCAGAACACTGAGTTGCTCATCAAAGTTAAAAACCTATTTGTTTTGAGTTGTCTTTAAATGTTAATGCTGCTACCATTCCACTGCAATGTTCTTTATTCTGTAATATTTTATTTTCTTTGTTGTGTCCGTGTGCAGCACTTTGAATTGTCTTGTTACTGAAATGTGCTATACAAATAAACTTGCCTTGCCTAAGTATACCAGCAAGAAAAATCATCTGAGTCAGAGGATGTTGCCATTAGTGATGCAAATTATTGACTGAGTTAATCTAAATATCCTGATGTATTTTAATAATCCAGGTAGAAAAATACAAAAAAAGGAATATAGATATGTTCTCTCAACAGGCTCTTCTTTGCTGAAACTTTTCGTGTCTTCTCAGAGAGACTACTTCAGTATGCTGAGTTTACCTACAACTCTATAGAACGAAGAAGTCTTTTCAGAGAAGAGAAAATTTTCCAACAAAGAAGAACTCATTCAGAGGACCTATCTAATTTTCTTTTTTGAGTTAATCTAAAGTTAATTGATCTTATTGATCAACTAATTAACTGATAGGTGGCCATTTTCTTAAATAACTGAGTTTTCTCTTGTATCAAGAGTGTCTCCAGAACATGGAGGGCTTTTTTTCTTTACAATATACTGGAAATAAAATGAGGCACATCATTATATTTTAACAATTTATTGTACCACCTGGAAACATTTTTTTTCTCACATATTATTTAACTTACTTAAAATGTAAAAAAGAGGAATCTGTTACTGAAATGAAAGAAATAAGATGAATAGAATAAAATATGTTAAACACTAAAACACAATCCTCACAAAACCCTCACCATCATCCGTGCTTTGCCATCATATCGTCTTCTATCGATTTTTTGGCGTAATGTCCTCTGCTTTTCTGTCATCACAACCTCACCTTTTGAACACATCAGCAAGTTTTGGTTGAGAAATTGACTCATAAATTGCATTTTGCATTCTTGTCGTCATTAAACAGCATAACATATTCCCACGCTAAATGCCGTTTGGATCGTTAAATGTTCCTGTTCTGGCATGCCTCCTTCATGATTATTTATTTTACAACTACTGTGGTCTGTCTTTGCTTAAGGATTAGAGGTGGTACCCTCTTCTGGATGGCGACCATACTACAACACTGAAAGAATGTCCATCTAGTGGCACTTGCTAATAAACCATGAACTGACAACTAGTCATATGTCGATTGTTGTTTTGCATCCCTAGTTGCCACACACACGCGAGAAACAAAATGAAAGGTCAGATCTTGAACACCAGAAAGAAAGAAACAACAACAAAGCTTGTTTTAAAGTGGTGCAGTAGGAAATATCTGCTGTTTACTCAGTGTGGACAATATAATGGCCAAGGAAAGCAGGAACTATTTTTTTTTGAGTGGGTATGCAGACCTACCCACAAGAGGTGGGTAGGTCTGCATATGTTTTGGAGGAAAGGCAATAAACTAACCGGAAGTATGCTCCCTTACCCCTTTCAGTTAGCGGAAGTTGCGTAGCAACATCGTGCACATAGCCTATAGAGTCAAAGCTAGCATTAAAGGTTTCATTGGGCTCTCACTTTTAGTGTTAATGTGAATATTCAAATCCCCCACTACAATGAAGTTATCAGTACTGAAAACAAAATCAGATAATGCTGGGTTGTCAGTACTTTGGAGGACAAATGAATTCAGCTATATTCCTATAAAGAAGTGCTACTCTGTCCAAAGTAGGATGGATAGTGGATGGTCTCTTTAGGTCAGGTCAGGTTTTCCACAAAATTCTCACCAATTATTAATATAGCCCACATTGATATCAACCATAAGAGGCTGTAGGGAAAATTCTATATCTCTTATTTAGTGCTTTCAATAGTTAACTCGAGATTAATCGCAAATTAATCGCATATTTTATCTATTTATTTCTGAAAGTGTAAAAGCCTATTTGGGCATTTTAATATGCAATTTTGCAATAAATGACTAGTAAAAAACATGCTTGTAAAAAATATTTTTATTTTTTGTTTTTCAAGCACTTTTCAGAATTGGAATGAAAACATCCTGGTGCCATAAAATGTTAAACTCTGGCCAATAATTGCTAAATCGTTATTCATAACGCACTGATGTTTACACAATGTGTAAACAAATGTGTAAATAAATAAATATTTTATGCCGAAATATTATTTTTGCATCTTAAACAAAGAAAGACATGGTATTAAGCATTTACATATAAAGTAATACTAATTTTACATTTTAATAAAGTCACAAGTTTTATTCATTTTTCCACTTTCTCACACACACATCTAATCCTGAGCTTTCACACCAAAAACAATAATTTCTTCGTATATTTTTGCATGCTGTTTATATCCCCATTCATACAGTTTAAAGCCTGGAAAAGGGTTTCAAATTTCCAGGTCATTCCAGAGTCTTACACTTTGCTTGCAACTGGGGCAGGAGCTTAACACCCTTGAAAGAGAACTGTTTAGCACAGCTTCATGTGCTGACACTGTAACTCCAGGGTACTTCATTTGGCAACGTGATTCAGCGTTAGTTTGTCAAATAAAAAGACAAGGAATTAATAAGCATTAAAGTATGGTTTATGGGCTGGGTTTCTGCAATGGTATCAGCGTGTAGAAACTCATCTTCAGAACCAATCTCTGCTCGAAATGGTGTTCTGCACTGCGTAATCTACTTTCAGCAGTTATCATCAGTTATTGCAGCCGTAAACTGCAGAAAATAAGGGCAGAGTTGCTCCCTCTGCCTTTACTCCCTCGGCTCCTATGTCAGGATGCGCTCCAGCGCGTAATGAGGCAGAGGGATATTTCAGCTGGTTATATTCACTGTGTTTGTAGTGTGGCAGCGGCACTTATTTTAGAGCCCAAATAAGCGACTTCACTTTCAGAAACAAGCCCAAAAAACTGCAACCCATAACTGATTAAATTTACAAGCGACTTTAGAAAAAAGAAGCCCAAAGTCGCATGAAATTGGCGGACTTGGCAACAGTGAGCGCAGGTCTGTTTTGCTACAGTCTCTAGAATTCTTGGAACTACGGAAAGCGCCAAGGGTAAAAAAAAAACACAGTCCGGAGAGCGCTGCGGGGAAAAAAACATTAACGCGATTAACGCGGGTTAAAAAGAAATGTCGACGTTATGGTTTAACAAAGTTAACGCGTTAATAACATGTGAAAACTGACAGCCCTACTCTTAATAGAACATGGTATTTCAGTTGAACTAAAAACTATGAATTGGAGTGTGTTTGTGGATGCACTGAGACAGCCGTTTACTCAAAAAGACAGCAATTAACCTATGATAGCTCTGAAGAAGCTGCAGAAATCCACAGCTCAGGTAGGAGAATGTATTACCCTGACAAGCATTTGTGCAAAAAAAAAAAAAAGCATTGCAAAAATCCATCTTTTGGGGTTGAAAAAAGTTCTCATGCACATCATAATTATGCGTTTGGTGTTCGTCTGTCTTATAAAATCCCAATAAAATACATTGAAATGTAAGGATTTAATATTGCAAAATGTGAAAAAGACCTATAAATGTATATAAGTCGCTCAAATTCAGTCAGAATAACTTTTTTTCCAAGTTATTTAAAGGGGACATATGCTATGCTTTGGTTTGAATTCCTCATTATTTATCCTTGCATCCCTCTTTTTAGCCTTGTTTTTAGCTGTGTCTGAAAGAAACTGGTTTGGTGTGGCTGGTCTAAAGGAGTCAGTTTACACCATGCACCCCTCCAGGTCACAGAGCATTCCACTTCACTCTGTTCTACCATGTTTGTAGGATGCTGAGGGAAGGTGTGATGAACAGCCGAACATTTTGACTTATCCACTTGTAGCTCCAGCATCAAATGGAGCGGTTTTGACTACAAAATCCCTCGAGAAATACAGTGGCGGATTAGCCAGACCTCCATGACCTTGTCCAGCAGTTCTGCAGCAAATACTGTGACATCATTTTTCAAACAATATAATAGAAAAGAGAGAAAACTGAACGGCTTGAAAAACATGACCCAAAAAGAATATAAAGATATCGACACAGTACCTGGAAAGACTATATTCACATTTTCTGCACTCCTAGAGATTCCAAGTACACAACAAAATGTGTTTAAAGGCTAAAAAGGGGGATTTTGCATATGTCCTTTTTAACAAGGTTGTAGATACTTCACAGAGAGCTTTTTGTCTTTGTGTTTTGATTTTAAACATATTAATGAGAACATCCATCCATCCACCCATCCATCCAGTATCTTCTGTTCATCTGAAATCAGGTCACGGAGCATGTCCTGCTTTAAAAATAAGGGGACAAGTATTATCTAAATGGTCTGCTTGGCTTCCAAGCAGTGACAGATGAGGTGGAAAGGACTTATCTTACTTTTCATCTTCAGGTGTAGTGGTATAGTGCTAAAGTCATGAAGCAATAAGAAGACTCTACTCGAAGAATTAGTTGGGGAAAAAATTGCTATGATCAATAATTGCTGAGGAGAGCTCCACAGCTCTAGACAGTAATTGTGGTTTCTATTATTGAGAAGAAATTTCAGCAGCAGAAGATGAGGCCCTGGTGTGAAACAATCGGTTGGTGCTGTGCGCCTTGGAGCAATACCCCCCCCCCTCACACACACATAAAGCTTTGCATAATGAATATGTTCCAGAGACATCTAATTACTGTACATGTAGGGTGCTGAAGACACTTTGCTAAGTTGAGTGAGCACACAGCTCGTATATTAATTGGATTTTTGTGCTGAATATGATGCGTTTGCTAAACAAAGGTGAGTTACATAAGCAGGGCCAGCCTACCTGCATGGACCCAGGAACCAGTCAATCTTGTCCATCTTGTACTTTAAACAGATTTTTTTATGTAGATTTATGTGCTGTAGTAATACAGCCAAAACACATGGTTTGTTTGTGAGACACTTGATTAGTTAGAGAAAATAAATTATTGATCATTTTTAATTTTGTTTATTTATTTGGTTATTTAAATATGTATTGTTTAGTTAGTGGGATTAGGAGTGGTATTGATTTTTAAAGCCCCTGTGTGTAAGATTTTCACACTGGCACACCATCTAGTGGTGCACTTAATGAATTACAAACAACCTCGCTGCTAGGCACATAATAACTACTACAGAAGCCGCGGAGTATAATAAAAGTGACAATGTAAAAATGTCCTCCATATATTAGCTGCTGCTATTAGCTTATAGCAACGGTCATTGTGTGAAATGGTTTTTGGCACTGTTACCCAGTCCACTTGTTTGTTTGTCGTGTTTTTTTGGGCTCGTTTCTGGATGTACAGTCACTTATTTGGGCTCTAATATAAGTAACTATAAACACAAGTAAAGAGACCCGCTTTTGCGCTACAGAGAGCTTGAACCGGCTAGCTGAAATATCCCTCCACCGCTCCGCGTGGACATAAAGGAGAGAGAGACGAACAGGACGGACAGAGTAGTTGCTGCTCTACACTGTTTCTAACATAAAGCCAAAATAAACTTCACTGTTATATTGAATTAACTTACCTGCTGTCCAGCATAAAGCCTGCAACCTCCGCATCCATTTTAAATCCCCGCTCCCTCATGAATTATATCCACCCGGTAATAATATCTGCACTGATATAGACTCTCGTTTTCTCCCAGGTATTACTTATTCTTCTTTTCTTGGTTACTTTATCTTCTCTCACACTGGGTAAAGAGTATGGATGGTCCTCCATTTCAACAGAAAATGGCAAATACAATGATCTACGGACGTTTTTGCTTATTTATACTCCTCCTCCACCAACAGCAGGTCTTTTTATAGAAGACAGGTAGGGAAAACACGTATGACTGACAAGTTTGGCCCCTTTCAGCTGCTGAAATCAGAAATAGCAATGTAACATGGCCCCTCCCAGTGAGAGCACTGGCACCTATGTATTTATAAACTACTAATTCAAAGTTATGAGAACGCTTTCAATTTTGATGTGATTAGGTTATTAGACTTTGCCAGAATATGTATTTCTAAAAGAAATACTTGATTTTTTGCTAATTAAAAGCCAAATTAGTTACACACTGTCCCTTTAAAGACTTATTATACCCTTATACCTTTACTTAACATTTATATTTTTAAGATTAAATTGAGTATACATACTTTCATGAAATCTAGAGGTTTAGGTAACGTACATCTTTGGTCATGTAACAAAGAAAAAAAAACAGTTGCAGTTCATGAATAAATGTACCAATCAATAAATAAAGCTAACTGATTTCACTAAGGACTTAAGCTTAGTGTAAATTTGGACCTTGTGATAGTCATAAGTGGATTACAGCTGAAGCTAGTTTCTTGCACAAACCACATGTTGGTATAAGATAATTCACCAGGATTTCTAACCTGTTGTCCATACAACAATGTATTGGTCTACTTTAATAAATAAAGATGGATAGTTCCAAGATTCTAACAAACGTTTCAAAGAGAATAAAATACTGAAAAACACACACACACACAAACAGACAGCCCTTGCTTGATATGTAGACCCCCACATATTTGGGAAAATTATGAACCACACTTGGACTTTCTAAAAAGGTTAAGACTGAGGGAAATAACAGTTTAAACACCTATTGATGTCAGAGGTCAGAGGACAACGGGTAGTTTTAAAAATGATAGAATGGCAAAATTAGCTTAAATAACCAATTACCATGACAAGTCAATGCAGAATTTCATCTTTAAACACACAAATCAAACCTTGAACAGGCAAACCAAAGTTAAATCATAACAGACTGGAAAAACTTTACCTGGTTCAATAATTGTCAGTTTAAGCAATGACATCAAGATGAAGGGATCAGACATTTTTTCTTAATTTTCCTTAAAGTTATATAGCTTCCCAAAATAAATAACCATACATTATAGGTAAACATAAACAAGTAAGCATAGGTCGATGCTGAAAATGACTTGCAATTATAGACAATCCCTACTCTTCCGCCTTACTTACAAATCACTTCATATGATGACAGTAAAAACTCTGGAGTAAATGTATTTGGCACAGCTAAAGTGATGTATAACACACACCAGATATCCATGATTGTTCTGTTGTTTGCAGCAGACAAGGAGTTAGAACAATGTGTGAGGAGGAATTTGACCAAAGGAAAGCAGCGAGATGAACACAGAGAACCAAAAAAGGGAGATTGGAGAGCATATAACGTCAAGTAAATGGTTGCCATGGTGATTTGTTCAACCGCTTAGACTGGCGCTCTAAGGGAAAGGTGGCATTTTTATTGCCACAGCAGGAGGAGACAGGAAGGAAGGAAGGAAAAAGAAACGTTTGAAGTGACACCTTTATCTTCACAACGCGCCGCCATCTCTGAGTAACGACGTTCATAAAAGAATATCAAGGTATCAAAAACCAAATCATCAAATGCTGTTCAGCTCAGGGACATTTTATTTCCAGTTAAAGAATTTTACAACCCCTCCTGTCCTGTTTTTTCTCTCCCTGTGTTGCAAAAATTGAGTCAACTGTTTCTCAGAAGAGACGAGGTAAAGAAGAACAAAAAGAGTGCTTATGTAGGTGTTTGGCTCTCCGGCTGTCAATAATGCTTCAATTCAGGTTGTACTGTAGATTGTTGTAAGTAAAATGTGTATCATAAAGGTGATATAGAACATTAGTCAGTGCTGGAAATTTAGAAATTGTTAGAAATAAATTATTAACTAGGGAATGGGAAAGTTGAAGATGTAAACAGCGTTTTGTTCCCTTTTGGTATTTTTCTCCCACTACTGCAGAGAAAATGCAGCAGCAGGACTTTTAACATGGATGAGGAGCAAAGCTCACTTTATTCCTGGCTTAGCTTTACTTCACTTGCTGCCAGTTAATTTTAGGTTTCATTTTATTTATTTATTTTTTTTTTAGGTTTCATTTTAAACTTTTAGGGCCATTCATGGTCTTCACAACTCTTGTTTCGTGACAAGACAGCGGGAGGTATGGAAGTTGCATAAATATCCTGGAAACCTTAGACAGAAGCATTTTTGACAAAACATTATCTACTGTAAAAATACTGTTAATAAATATAAAGGTTGTTTAAACAATGTGTGTGGTTCCTCCTCTTCATGTTCATGATTTGAAAAAACAGTAAATATGCAATTTTTATAGTTCTGTGCTTAGTTTTGTTAAGATTTTTGTTTTCCATTTAAAAGTTTTATTATTATTCTTTTCCCGGATGTTCTTCTTACACACTTTGACTCAATCCTACTTGGCAGGTCAGCCTATCTGGCTTATTTTAAAGAGGTCCAACTTGACTGATCCTTACATTGAAGATCATGAATAAATGATGCTGTAAAGTTGGTTATCAAGTCGCTAATTAGCCAACCCTTTATTGGTAACTAAAGGTATGTGAGCATTAAAACAGGTTGAATTGAAATGACCAATCACCCTCAAGGGGGCACAGTGCTCTGTGTTCTAGAGTGGTGACTGGTATAGGCTTGAATAGATATGTTGGATCTGGGAACAGAGGTGATAAGGAAGTTATGTTCAGGTTTGGTATCCAGAACATGAATGTTGAAGGGCAGATGTTGGTAAACTTTGCGAAGAGGATGGAAATGGCTATAGGGAATACTTTCTTCCAAATTAAGCATGAACACAGGGTGACCTACAATTGGAGCCTACACATGGATTGCATCAGTTGTAGACAATTTAACCTTAAGGAACTAAGTGACTGCAAGTTAGTGATTGGACGTTTTTTCTCATAGCTTGGGCAGGATAAAGTAGGTTTCAGAAGTAGGGTGGTCCTAAACCTTCACTTGAACCTCAAACTACGAGCTGAGTTTCATCCAAATTTTGTGAATATGATTTGTATCACTGTTTTGTTTACAGCAACCCATAGCAACCCCCCAAGGATAATTCCACCAGTAGTCAGATTTTGGACATTTTGAATGTATTTGAAAGTTTTAAATTAAGTCTCAAGCCTGCAGAAATTATCCTTCCTTTGTTCCTACCTTTCATGTCCTGCTGTTTACCACATGGTGTCCTGTTTTGACACTTTGTCTGGGGAGCTAACTCCTAGCGGCTAGAGACTAAACCACACAGAATTTCCCTGAATGAGACCTGGCTTTCCCGCTGTTGTGCCATCACGCCATGAGGAAAAATTGGGAACAACATGTAACATGACACTGCT
Source organism: Fundulus diaphanus (assembly GCA_037039145.1). Lineage (NCBI taxonomy): Eukaryota > Metazoa > Chordata > Actinopteri > Cyprinodontiformes > Fundulidae > Fundulus > Fundulus diaphanus. The sequence continues at coordinate 39,160,236 of CM073133.1, forward strand.
GTATCCACGCAGAGACTGTCTTTCACAGCAGGGTGCCCTGCAATGAAGCCAGGTTACACCTCACTTAACTTTCTTGCCTGTGGACTCTCGAGGAGAGGGTCCGCGCTGGGGGGACCAGCCACCCATGTGGGCCGCATGGGACTCAAAGCCTCACAAGCATCTGCAGGGTCAACCAAGCTGAGTAAAATGTGCTTTCTGTGAAACTCATTTATCGCTGCTACGCAGCAAAGGGGGTAATTCTCTTCGTCCAGAAGACCCTGACTTGGCTCGGAGAACTGCAGGCTGGATCGCAGCCAAGTCTGCAGTCTAACTTCTGCGTAACCAGACACCAAAGTAAAGAATCTTTCTATGCCGAAACCAGCCTTGTGTTTTTTTTTCCCCCCAGCTGTTGCAGGAAGCTTACTCCAGACAGCGTGGAGCAGCCTCCCGCCTGAAGCCGGCACAGGACCCATTGTCCCAAGCTGAGAACAAAAGCTGAGCTGAAATCGCCCACTGCAACCGGGTCAGAGACTGCATGTAGGACCCCGGAGCGGCCTGCTCCAACCGCAGGCCCGGAGCGGCCTGCGGTTGGAGCAGCTTTCACTCGGAGTACTTCAACTGCTTCCAACTGGATGCCCCAAAGTAAACAGAACTGACACAGAGGCACCGACAGGTTTGGCAGATAAATAAACAGGGAAGGATAGCTCCCGCTAGCTTCTTCGAACCATGCCATTGCTGATGTAATTCGAGTGTGTTTTTACGGTTATAACAAACGTTATCTCCATAAGGGTTTTATACATTGATGGGATATTGATGTTTGTGTTATCCGGTCCGCTCATTACGACTCAAATAAAGCCAAAGCTTTTTTAGATTAGCGCCGAATGTCCGCTAGCCTAATAGTATTAGCTTCCGGATAACTTCCGCTCTTCCCGGATATGCAACTACGGTTTGTTTCAAACATAATGTTTGTTTTTCGTTTCACTCCACCATCGTTCGATAGTGCTATGAGCATTAGTACCGCATTAATATGGAACATTAATGTCGATTTAATGGTGTTTTGTATGACTTTATGATTAACCGAGTTTGGCGACTGATCGCTACAGCGACTCCTAGCCTCCCGGAGGTATAATCGCATTAATAAAATCGACCGTTCTAAAAGTTTACTGATGTTTACTCAGTAAATCATTCGGTAAAATTTTATTTCATCAAATAATGTTTTGTTTAACTCAGGATTTGCATTGTGAATGGGTTGAAACACATACCAAATGTTGTTCTAAATTAGTTAAGCGTATTTAACCTCAATTCACATTCTTTAAGATTAACTTTGGTTCTTTAACTTAGATCTGCAGTGAACCATGATTCACTGAATTATTCTGATGATGATCAACCATTTTATTTTATCTTTGTTTCTTTTGTGTGTACATAGTTCCTTATTATGAATATTAGCCCAAGGGCTGATATTCACCAGAAAATACCTGACAGAGAGAGAGTTATTTATTAAACATTAAATAACTTTAAACAGTGTGCGATAGCACAACACCGCCTTCTTTTTTCTGGTGCTGTCCCAACATCGATCATAAACATTAGTTATCACATCAATGTTCCATTTCTGCTTACACACTCCAAGTTGATCCAAAGATTTGTGTAATTCATATAGATTGCTGGTGCCGACTGACAATTATTACTGCTAATCAACATGGATTACCTGTGTATTTGCGTAGAAAGTGCTGATCCAAATGTATAATTTTCAGTTGCTCACTTATTCTTTCTTGATTGGTTTGCATTTTACCTATGAAAATTAGTTAGTCGATGTATGTTTCTATTCAGTTAAGTTTTTTTGACTCAAATAGTTTTGATTGTCTCTGGGCAATTTGGTTTAATGAACTCCCATAGTTAAAGAGATACTTGTTTGTGATTATTTTTGCTGTCTGAAGGTTAGTACTCGAATTACTCGTTTTCAAGTTAACAGTTGATGAGACACTGATTTTGTTGATATTAACTGCAAATTGCAGTTAAAATTCACATTTATTAACATTTACTAGGACAAGACGACTTTTGTCCAAATGCTTCTGGTAAATTTGGTAAATTATAATTATTTTTTAATTCCAATTATTATTCAGTTAGTAGCCAAATCATCACAATGTAGATTTGTTGTGGATAATTTTTGGTCAGGGATCCAAATTGTTAATAATGAATTTTAATTACAATATCCATATTCATAATTCAAACCATAATTGCACAACACATGTGTGAATGAGAGGGACCCAAGTGGAGCTATGATGTTACAGAGGGCTTTAATAAAGACTGAGGAGACTGTTGACTTAGGGCCAACAGTCCAGAGTAGCGGTGAGTGCACAAAAGAGGTAAAGAAATGTGTCCAAGCATGTTGGAACAGGAAGAAAAGGGTCTGGTGTGTTGTGTGATAAGGGTATCAGCAAGAATGAAAGAAAAGGGGGTGAGACCAGCGATGTTGGATGGTTTAGAGACAGTGACATTGAGAAATAGACAGGAGGCAGACCTGGAAGCAGCAGAGATGATGTTGAGATTCTCTTTGGGAGTGACTGGGATGGATAGGATAAGGAATGAGTACATCAGAGGGCAAGCTTGTGTCAGATGTTTCTGAGACAAAACCAGAGAGGTCAGACTGAGACATTTTGGACATGTACAGAGGGGGGATGGTGAGTACATCGGTAGACGGTTGTTGATGCTGGAACTGCCGGCTGGGAGGCCTTGAGGAAGACCAAAGAAAAGACTTATGTCATGATTTGGGTTTTTGTTATGGTTTATGTTGGTCTTTTTAATTAGTTCACTCTCCTGTTTTAGGTTTAGGTTATGTATTAGTTTTGGTTAATGGAATAGTTTGAGGTTTAATGTGGTTTGATTTTGTACTTTGTTTTATATTATCAGTTTCTTCTGGCCTGCTCTGATCAGTTCTGTCACCAGCCTTTATTCAGTTCACCTGCCAGCATTCTTTTCTCTTCCTGTCACTCCCCTTCACCAGCTCCACCCATTCTGGTAATTTGTTTCACTCTGTTCACCTGCTCACTCCCCTACTTATATCTCCCTCTGTCTCCTGCACTCGGCCAGGTCATTGTTTTCCATGCCTATTGGTGAGTCTTGTCCAGCATTCCCTGTACTCTGTTTGCATGTAGACCTGACCCAATTAGCCTTTGGAGTTCTGAGCCAGCCTGACCCCCGATTGTCCTGTTTTTTCTGACTGCCTACCCGTTGCCTGACTGGATTTGATTTTCGTATATTGGATCTTGCCTGTCTCCTGTTTTTGATTTAGTCTTACCATTTATCAGTTTTGGACTATTTTGGTTTTTGAGCTATGTTGTTCTGTTTTTGGCTAGATGCCCATTTAAGTTCTGTCTGATCGTTTTTTCGTTAATAAATCTCCTTTTAATATCATCTGCTTGTCCGGCCTGAATACTGGGTCCTTCTGTCCCCGATCTTGACAACTTATTGATAGTGTGAAAGAGGATTTGAAGGTAATTGGTGTGAGAGAAGAATATACCGTAGATGAGGACAGATGACTCGCTGTGGCAATCCTCTGAAAGGGAAAAGCTCAAAGAAGACGAGAGTTTATTTAGTTAATAAAGTTTTTTTTTTCTTCCTTTTACATTAGTTCCAATTCACACCAAACTAAGACGATATCTGAATTTCTGAGTTCCTTGTCTAGTATGAAGCGTGGACCCTCAGGTCTTAAGAGATATTGGAGATTGGTCATTTGTCCAGAGAAGCCCTATACTGTACTATATTTAGTAAGAAGGAGGGAGGAGGAGAAATCAGTGCCCAATTACCAAATAAAATGGCTTGTAATTGAAGTAAATATTAATAGTGCAATTCATATAAATGTTAGTCTCCAGAACCTCAGTTTATTCTGGTCAGATTGATCCATGAAAAAAATAACAGTTTGGATTTTGTATGTATCAGTTTTATGTCTGTGATTTGTGTCTGTGTATTATATGTGAATTCTGAGCTGGTGTCTCACTAAATTTCCATTATGATTACATAATAACAATAAATGCTCTTGATTATTTATTTTTTTCTCTCTACACTTGCCAAGATTTGAGGACACAGTTTTTACCAGATTGACATTACTGCACATGATGGAACATATGGCAGTGTTCAGCATTTGGGCAAGACCCATTAGCCTATTTTCTCTCATTCTGTTGATAAACTGATAAAAATGTTGAGGGTGATTCCTCCTAAAGAGTGATACTGAAAATAATGGTGGCAGGTGGGGTAAACTACCATCTTTTTAGGGAAACCCAAGAGGTTCTGTGTAAAACATTCTAGTGCAGGTGTCTGGACCAGAATCAGACCACCATGTCCCATGTGGGGGCAGCATAGTGGTTGGATGCTCAGGAAAGCAGCAGGGAAAATATACATTTTTGGAAAGCACTTCAAAGGCAGCAGGAGGTTGGTTGCATCACTTACCACTATAAAATATCAGGTTGATAGTGTTGATAACTCTACTGCAGATTTAATGGCTCCACATTAAGGTGCTTATTTAGAAAAAAACATATTTATGACCATAAAGATATGTTGAATGCTATGCTCAGCCAGCAAAATGCTTATTTACATTAGTAATTTCCCTGCTTTTTTATGAAGAAAGAGTAAAATAAATTAACAAATAAAAAAATAAAAACGTCTTCCTAGTTTTGGTATTTACACTATTTTCGCTATTGGTTTAGATGCTGAAAAAAAATATGCTGCTGTCCTGAAAATGGGAAGGCTAATGCAGGATAGTTCAAGGCAGAAACAAACTTTAATATATATGCAGGCTCACAGAGCCTTGTGGGAGAGGGTTGGAGGTGGACAAACAGTCAGAGACTGCCTTGGAATATTTTCCATCTATGTTCTAAGGTTAGGGTGGAGTAATTTATTGCACTCCATGAACAGCCTATCTTCAAAGGTTTTTACAGCAAATTAATGAAAAAGGCAGAACTTTGATATGTGCACACACATTTTCATGGATATTTCATTATTATGTAAAAAAAAAATTAATAAAAAAGCTTTTTAGATGTTTTTGGAAGTTTAGGTCTGTTAGCGGTAACACATACAGATGTACTTGTGTGTATGATTAAGCACCAGACGAGTTTGCTGGTTTTCCCCAATGATGTCCTGATTTCATCATTCCGGTAAAAGAAATACATCTTAATTTGCCACTGTCACTGCAGGCTGGCCTCGATCTGTCAGTTCCTCAACCACGGAAAAAGGTGTTGCACACAAGAAGGACATCGGTTCAAAGGCATTGCGGCATTAAAGCAGTCATATCTTTTTGAGGGATGGTTACTTTTATGTTTCACTGAACTCCGCAGATGCAATTTGGATTCCTATGATGCTATAGAATATTTTGGGTGTGACAGTTCTAATCTGAGCTTTGTTGTTATAATTGCATCATGTAAAATCCAAAGGAAAAAAAATTTTAGGCGAGGAAAATAAATTGCATGCATGATGAAAACCTAAAATCACATATTTGTATGAATATTATAGAGATTATAGTTAGAATATTATTGAAATATCTATTCATTTCAGTAACTGAATTCACTAAAAGAGACATTATATAGATTTACACAAAGTAAAGACATTTTAAAGCCTCTATTTCTGTTAATTAACAGAATAAAAACACAGCTTTTAAGATTAGAATATTGCATCAGACCAATAAATAAGTAACATATTTCATGCAGAAGAGGGGGCTTAGTGAAAAGTATGCTCAATACCAGCCAAAAGGTTGTGTTTTTCTCAAAAGGCACTTTTAATTTGACAAGCCTCTTAGCAATGCATATTCAAATTTTATATATGTATGTATGTGTTTGTTTGTGTGTGTGTGTGTGTGTGTGTGTGTGTGTGTGTGTGTGTGTGTGTGTGTGTGTGTGTGTGTGTGTGTGTGTGTGTGTGTGTGTATTTTGCTTTAAGCACATGAAAGTTCTTGAGCCCCACTATAGTATCCCATCATGTCAGCACTTCAGCAAAAATGTTGAAAGTTGAAAATCACTTTATGAAAAAGCTAAGATTGTGATGTCGTCAACAAGCTAGTGAGTGTGTTGGCTGTGTCACTCACTACAGATAGATCGACATTGCGGGCAATAGAGAGCTATTTAGCTCTAACTGTATACTATATTATGCCACAGTTGGATATAGCGAGTCATGTTTTGCAAATGAGGGCTGTTTAGGAGCACCACAGTAGCACCGGTCTTGCGGAGTACCTGAAGGAGGCAGTGCATGGATGGAAGCTGGAGAGATCTGGGACTAATCCTCCCGTTACGACTGACAATGCAAAGAATATCATCATTTTTTTCTCAGAATCACAGCTGCCCAAATCCCGAAGTGCAAGCAAGAAATGCTCAGTATTGCAAAACATAAACTCATCCAAGTGGTTCTCACCAACTGGAACTCCAGTTATGACATGACTGAAAGATACCTTTAACAGCAAGCAGCCATATTTTCTACACTATGTGAAAAAGCTCTCAAGAACAAAGATATTCACACCCTCACTGAAGATCATTTGCCTACGGCAGAGGAACTGAGTGAGGCTCTTAAACCTGTAAAAACTATCACAACACTGATGAGCACTGAAACAACAGTAGCTGTGTCAATGACAGTCCCCCTGAAAGCCACTGTTCTCCAATCTATGGCACCAAAATAAGAGGACAGTCCAGTTGGGAGAGAGGTGAAGGTTGTGGTCACAAAAAACCTGGAGGAAATATGACATTTTGCATAAGTGCACAGCCCTTGACCCCAGATTTAAAGCCCTGCCACATATTGATGATGATGAGCGAGAGAGTACATTCAAGGACCTTATAGCAAAAATGATGACCGTACAAGATGAGGTATTGTATTATTATGATCTAATCAGCTTTTTTATTTGAAATTGTAATCTCATTTTTTTTTACCCCTTTGTGTTGTGTACTGTCTGAGGCTCTGAGATAGCAGTTGAGTATTCTTCATCTTCAGGGACACCACTCACCAGATCACCTCCATCTGAGAAGTCTGTAATGACTAAACTCCGGTGAACTTTTCCACAGACAGGTAGGAAGTAGTAAGTCTCAATTGGAGCAGGTCCAAGAAGAAGTTCCCAAGCACAGACCTTCATGGTGCCCTTCCCTTGAAGCTGACCATCTTCTTTGGTGAAAAGCCATTAAGGCCACATACAGGCACACTGCAAAATTAGTAAAGCGCTACGTCTCTATTCCTGCTCATCTGTTGCTAGTGAGTGGTTTTTCTCCACCTCTGGATGTATTGTTACAGCAACTACATCTAGACTTAAAGCAGACATTGGGGATAAGTAGATCTTTTTGGCCAAAAACTTGAATAATTAGATGGTACACTGTTTGTTGGTGCTTATTGTTCTGTTCCTGATGGTTATTGTATTTTATTAAGATTTTTTATTTTTGTTAGTATAGTTTATTTACTGTAAACAGTGTTGTTTATTTAAAACATCACCCACTTTTATACAAATGTATCGTTTGAAAATGTTTTTTTAAAAGTCTTTATTTTCTGCCTTTTTTATACCGAAGGTTAACTGAATCGAGTATGAAGTTTCTAATGTTAGTGTTATGAGCTATACAACACAGTTCATTTGTTCATTTACCTTGTTAAGTTAAGGGAGGGGGATTGCTGTAAAGTTAGGTACACCATGTACTCAGGTGGACTTCCTTACATAGACAACTAACATCAGGCTATAAACAGCATTTTATGGATTTGTTGACTACGACCTACTTGGAATGTGTGCAACTAAATTTAAATCTAAATGACTAGAACGTGTTGGACTCATATGGATTTATACTTCTGGAAATGAAATATATAATTTTAATAGCAAAGCACTTTGAGGTGACAATGGTGTAATCCATCTCCTTTACAGATAAACTCACTAAAATTATTCTACCAAAATTTCCATTAAACACAGCCCACATATCTGAAATGGTACTTTAACACAATTTGCAAACTACGACTCTTGAGTTCTTCAACAGATCTTTGTGGGGGGGGGGGGGGGTTCCATGACTGTTCTGTCTTTGTTTCCCACTTTATTTTTTTCTTACTTTAGTTTCTGTTATTTATTGGTCCTTCGCTTTCCTCTGTCCCACTTTCACAATATCCAAAGGTGTCATAGATCATCTTCATCTACAAGTTAATGTCTTTTCCCGTGAGTTACCAAAATGACATTTATCTATAAACAAATCTCCCCCCGATTGATGCTATCAGTCATGTCAGGGATGGTCTTGAGAGGAAACCTCTCATCTTTTTAGGCTCAGCAGGCTGGTTGACTCTAAGTTATTTCTCTCTGTGTAATTCACTGGCCTTGTATTCGTAGATACCAAATGGCATGTATCCTTCTCCCTTTGGCATCTCTTGACCTTGTTATGTCAGTCTGAACCCAGAGAAACATGGTAACCTAAAATCAATCAGTCAAAACTAAAAATAGGACACAGAGTTTCTCCTCTTGCCTTTTAACTCAGTTAAAGAAGTACATAAATGAAGAGGGCAACTGTGGCACAGGAGTTAGGGAAGCGGGTTGCCGGTTCAATCCCACGCTCCAACAGTCTCAGTTGTGTGTATGTTGGCAAGACACATCACCTGCATCACCTGCTGGCGGTGGTCAGAGGGTCTGATAGTGCAGATGTATGACAGTCTGCCCCAGGGCAGCTGTGGCTACAAACAAAACTCACCGTCGGGGTGTGAATGTGCTTATTACTGACTGAAAATCACTTTGGAGTCTTTGGACTTGACAAAGTACAAGCCATTTACAATGAACATATTTCTAGAAGTAGAAATATGTCCAGTAAGCTCCTTCACTGTACAAAGCCATTGGATGAACTTAACATTCAATGGCTTTGTACGTTGAATGTACAAAGCTGTGTTTCTCTCGTAGACAAAGCCGTTTTCAAAGACATTTCTTTAATGAACTATATTTTCTTTTTCTTGAAACTAGACTATACTGGTAGACTATGTGCTCCTGAGTGTGTTTCTGATTGGTCTTCAGAGCCACCAGTCACTCCTGGCAGACGGCTAATCTTACTGAGCAAGGTTCTGACAGAGCTTTTCTTCCTGTTAAAGGTTAGGCTTTTCTAAAGTTTAATAAATATTTTGTGTAACATTATCACAACTTTAACAACTAATATAAATTGATGTATATTAAAACAATCTATTATAATGCTCAAACAAGCAGCAGCAAGATCTGACGGTCAAATTAAAATTAACTCACCAAATTTTGCAATAGGTTTTACACTTGTTTGAGGTAGTTTTTGACCTTCTCAACAAATGTTAAATGTGCTAAAGAGGAGATGGAAACACATTTGTTGAATCAGTTCTGACATAGTGAACATTTCCCTGACATGACTGATCAGCTGTTTCTGCTGCCGGCCTCCCATAACCCCCATATTCCCATAATGCTCGATGACAGGGCTGGAAGCAACAACAGGTACATGTGGACTGATGATGAGACTTAAGCATTTTTTAGTCTCATCTGTGAAAATTAATAAATAAATAATTAGCACATTAATTAAAGCCTTGCTCCATCTACTTCCTGTTTATTACAGCCAATGTCAATGTATTACGACGTTATGTTGTGCTTTGCCTGGTTAATTCACTCCAAACCAGTAAATGGAAACACCTCTGATGCTCATTTTCATTTCTTTTCGCTCAAAATTCACATGAGAATTGAATGGAAACACAGATAGTGACCATCTTCTCTTTACAACTGGATGATAAGATTGAGAAGCTGCTGTTTATTCAAGACTAAAACTGATTGGTTAATGATGAGCTGTATTTTATTCATATTTAGTAGTTGTAATTGCCACACTGGAGTCCTTCTGCTTCATTGTTTGAGCCTGCCGTGCAGTCAGTACATGGTTACCTTAATTAAGCCTGTAAAGTTAGGAAGTAAAATTTAGGCAAATGAAACAACATTAAATGTTCTTGTGAGATTTTTTTTTTCTGCTTCATCTTTTCTTCAACTTTGAGGCTGTGCAAGATATTAGACAGGCTGTTCTTTATTGTTCCTTTTATTGGAAGCTTCTTTCTCCAGAAGCTACTGGAGGGAGCAAACAAAAGAAATAATCTTTCATGTCTTCCTCCAATTTTTTCATGAGATGCCTCCACTATATTTCAGTGACGTGTGTCATAAATATCACCTGGCCAGACAGTGTCAAAGGCGGATATCTTGAAATTTAAGCCTGGTCCATTACAGGAAAATTTACTATTATACACAGTGTCAAGACGGGCCAGAGGCTGGCACTATAGCTGCTGTAGATGACTGTGAATGCAATAAGTAATAAGGTGGTGAAATATGTACATGCTCATGATTTTTCCATTTGTCAGTAGGGTTTCTACAGGGGACTACCACCTATAAACCATATGGCTAGTAAAAATAGGAATCCATTTGTTAGAAAATGGGAAGTGACACAGAGGTTTAGGGATAAAGACCTTCTAAATTTTACAAAGACTCTGCTTGAGCATGGATTTTGGCATGTAGTGGATGAGGCTGTCAAATATTTTACTGTAACTTTCAGGCTTTTAATAATCATCTCAGAATGTGAACCAGAAGGGAATTTCAGAAATGTACCTGCTAAGCAGGGCTTTATAATAAATAATGCTGCTGTATATATCTGCTTTTCTTATCTTGTCTAAGAATGGTTACAAATAGTTTATTTTCAAAAAAAATATCACTACCCCCTGAACACTTTTTCTTTTCCAAAAAATATGTAAAGGCATGGATATTGTAAGTATGACAACTTTTGTTCTGTGCTTCTTCTTTAGCTGCTGTCTTCCTCCTGCTTCCCACGATGCATTGCATTTTCAAAATGCATCATCTTTTGGTCTAATAAAAAACAAACAGAAAAACAACATCAATCAAAATATGCCATTTACAAACAACAATTGAAGTGATATTGTTCCTAAAACAGAAATACAAATAACTATTTATCTGGCGTGTAATTAAAAAATATATATTTTCATCTATATGCAGACATGTAGGTTTGGTGTCATCGTCCTGCTTCATTATGAACCTCCATCCCAGTCTCCATCCTTTTCCACCCTCTAAAAGTGTCCACAAATCATGATTCTGCCACCACCATCTCTCACCACCTCACATATAGCTTTGATGCGTATACAGTAATATCAAAAGCCTGGTATATAGTGTTAGAACCTATCCCTTCCCTAACCTATGTGCTGTGTTCCTTGGTTGTGATGAGGCTTTTTTCCACTAATGTTGTCTTAAAAATATCCGAAGGCTTCAAAATAAATACTGTGAATTTTACTTACAGGTGGACCATATCCACCTAAATGGGTGTCATCTGAGTACAATAGGGCATTCCTCACATAACGTCAAATTGCTAAATGTGTCTGTGTGTGTGTGTATGTGTGTGTGTTTGTTTTTTTCTCAGTATTAGCTGACTCCGGGTTCCTCCCACAGTCAAAAAACATGACTCAGGCTTGATCCATTGTGAGACAGGAGAGGACAGCCTTTCCTACCTTTCCAATAATACTGCTTTCTTTCCGCTCATTTTGAGGCCTCTACATTTCAACCAACGTTTCAGTTGTTTGATGCTGGGTTTCTCCATTGAAGCAGGTTGAAATGAAGCTCCTAGGACGTCGTCATCTTCCAAAATGATTAGTGTTGAGAATATTGCCAATGTAATTTGCACTCTTCCTGTCCAACCAGCCGGGAAACCAGGCTGTCTGGGGAAAAATGTGACATAATTTGAGAAATGCCCCATTGGTTGCATTGGATTCCATCTAGGGGTATCAGACTAAAGGGACCACATTACAAACATACTTTTTAGAGTTCTTGTTTTTTTTTTCTTTCATAAGAAAAGTTTAACTGTGTTTCACTTTCCTTCTCATTCAAAATTGTGAGTTAGTTGAGCTCATAACATTGCAAAATGTGGAGAAGTTTTAAGGGTATGTAAAAATAATGCCTAATGCTCCTTGAAACAACTCCACAAATGATTAATCTTACCCTAATCTTACATGGTGGTTTAAAGAGAAAGCACCTAGTCTCTAATCAGTGCCCAGTAGGGCATTTGATCACTTCAGGAGATGCAAGACATGCAGGGGTTGCTGCCACAACCTGAACTGGTCTGGTTGGATCAGCAGCTTATAGAGATTAATTTGCCACTGCTGAAATAAAATCGATCGGCAGCCTTTAATTATTTTCTTCCTGAGCTACTCTTCTACGTTTTTTTAACAGGTCATAGATTTCAGATGCCTGTAGCTTTAGTATTTTCAAAAAAAAGAAAACTATTATTTTCAGCTGATTTTCAGGGAATTTGGTTCTCTTTGCTACATACATCAATTAGTTTTCAATACTGATTAAAAACCATTCCTCTGCTTTTGCATTGAATTCAGTTTAAATTAAGTCAAGTTGTTTTGTTTGTTTTACATATAATTCAGTTCTGTGAATTGCCCATATGAGTTAATGTGTATGTGCATGGCTTTGTCCTGTGTCTCAGGGTTGCCCTGTATTGCTGACCGGCGCAGGGTGTACCTGGCCTCTCGCTCGGTGACTAATGGAGATGTTTTTCTGAACAATGAACGCTCAGAGCGACGACGAAGCATGTTGACGAGTACGTCATATGCTTCGTTGATCTGATTGGTTTATTTGGCCCGTCTATCACCAACATAGGCCAATCAGTAATCCTCGTGAGTTCTGCTCTATAAGCAGCATCCCCTACACCTCCTAGAAAATGAGCGGCCCTGACCGGGTCTACGTAGAATGTTGATTAGCCGCCCCCTCCAGGAAGTGGTGATGTGAGACAGAGCATGATCATTTCTGCATAAAGTTGAAATGAAGTGGCTCTTTTAGCACCTAATCTGCACAGTGACAACAACTGCACTTTTTTATACCATGCTCTGTCTGTAGGGTGGCTGTGGGGTCGCCACAATCACAGAGCAAAGATTTATGTACTGAAACCTTTAAAACCTCTTTAAAAAATACAAGTTGTTTTTTAACCAACTTACTCTAGCAGCTTTCCCTTTTTGAGTATAATGCATTTAACATGGATCTATATTTAGAACATCCCTTATTTGGGATAAGCCACATGACAGATGATTGACTTTCTCTTGCTGTTCAAAAAATCCAAACACTGCCAAAGTGCATCAGCACTTTCCTATCAAGTTTCCACCTAAAAGGGAGAGAGATGGTGTGCTCCAGTTGAACCAAAGAATGTCCAGGGAGAGTGAATCAAAGAGTCAAAGTTGCTCTGGAGGTATGTAGAAACCATTGGCGGAGTCAAAACAGAAGGAGAACTCTAATACAAGGCTCTGAAGCCTTTCAAGCTGTCGGGAGCTCGATAAATATTATTATTCTGAGTTCCAGAGAAGAAAAGGTTCCCAACACACATTGGCAATAACCTATTCTTTGGCTCTCTGAGGCCCTTCTGGTTCATAATAGCTAAATTTTATGGAACACAGTGCTTCTAAAATCTGGTTAAGGGCAGTCTCCTTTTTTAATGTCAGCTCATTCTCATAGAGCAAAAAGGCATCAGTGGGGCAATATACCAGCCCGGATGTTGGTGTAATGTTTAATTACAAAATGCAAAGGTCTCAACATACACATTTCAAAACAAGACAGCTGCCTAATGCTTTGGTTATGTGTTTCTGCTGGTTGACACCAAGACAATAAATAACAAGTGCTTCAGTGTTTGGGTATTGAAAAAGAGTAATTACATTACCACATATAAAACAAAAGCTTCATCAGCAGCATTAGACTTAGGGACAAGTTGAGCCGGTTTGATTGGACATATTGACTGCTAATTCTCTGGCTTTCACATTCTGATTAAAAAGTAAGTACACCAGTCAAATCTGCTATTTTAAAGTTGGAGTGACATAAGTTTTGGTCAGTGCTGGAATTATTGTAAAAAATTATTGCATTTTTGCAAAATGCAACCTTATAAAACTAAACATACCAGATTATAATATATGGCGGTGTTTAATAAACAAAGATCAAAATGTGTCTATTTGTCAACCCTTTGTGCAATATCCACCCATTTTTCGATATCTTCAAGGCTTTCCTCTGACCAGCCTGACTTCTGTTAAAAGGCTTTTATATTGCCATTTCTCCTTTTTTCTGTCCCCGTTGTCAGCTCTCATTCACTGCCTTACAGCATTGTCTCCCTCTTCCATAGCTTTATCTGTCACCCTTGAGGGCTTTAATCATCAACCTAATGTCACACCCTATTTAAGAAATCGCTAAAAAACCCAGCACAGAGAAACCACATCCCCACTAGCCAGTCATCTCATAGTCGCCACTTACTTTCTACTTCTGTTTAAAGACAGCAACCTGCAAAGCCAACTCAACAAGCTGGTACCCTCCTACATGCAGTCTGCTCAGCTATGTTTGCATATGTTGGTGTTTGACTGTTGCTTGATGGATTACTGGGCCCAGCGATGGTTTTCAGACTGCTTCAACTTGTTAACATTTTGTTGCAATGTAACCACACGTCTAAACTAGCTCTGCACTTCTTAAAAGCAAAATATTTTATCCATTAATCTTTGCAAAACAGGTTAAGTACCCAAATTGTACGGGGAGCATCATATTCCTAACAACGGCTACATTTCTCAATAGAATGTAAGCCCTGACTGGCCTTTTGTAACAAATAAATATGCTTATGCTGTATTTCCTTCATGTTTGTCCATGTCAACCATTATCCCTCTCCCCCAGCTCTCATTGTTCTCAGCTGTTGCCCATTTCCCATCTAATTACTTTCACCTGTGCTCTGCATCACTGTTCTCCACACCTACCTCTGTATTTAAGCTGGATCCAGTCCCAAGTATATAGAAGCCTTCAACAGGTTTTCTTCCATGATTCCTCTGTATTTGGAGCCATTTAGCATAAACTCTGATCAGATTTCCTCTCCTTGCTGAAGTAGAGCATCCCCAGAGCTTGGTGCTTCTGCTACAATGTAAGAACTGTGGGAATGCTGTGTGCTGATAATGTGCAGATTTAGATTTCCCTACACATAGCATATTTCCTCTTGGCTACTTCTGTTTTTTGCCTGGCCTGCTGGTTTAGGAGGTTTGTTTAAAAAAATGTTATATCCTTATCCTACTTTAAATTCTCAACAACTGTATCGCTAAACTGTTTGGAGTGTACTGAAATGTGCTATAAAAATAAATTTTCCTAGCTGTCCCTGATCTCCTTCATGTTTGTTCACTGATGTTCTCCATGCGGCATTGTAAAAGGAAATAAAAATTGTGGCGATGGAGGAGTAAATATGACCCATCCAAAAAAGCTCAGAAATGTCTAAATTAAGTTCACATATTCACACAAAGAAACTTGGATATTGTCCGATGTCGAAAATTCATCATCTTAAAAGAAACAAATGATAATTTTCTGTGATTAAAGTCATAAATGTATTATAATAAATCTAAGATGTTCTCTGATATTGTAAAAAAACTTTAAACTATGAGAAAAGAACAATATCTGCAAGACTTTGTTCTTATACAGGAGAAGATCCCAGATGTACCGCTTTCACTTTGGAGAGTATTCATATCTGCATCTCAAAATTTTACAACTTCAGTCTTAGAGGATTTTTGGCATTTTGTGTCACAATGTTTGACTTTATAATTTAGGTAATGTTCTGAATCTTTTATGCAAATATATAGCTTTACAATGTCATACAACAACTGTTCAGTATGGATGTGTACCAAACAAATATAGCGTTGTTTTATACCTGAAAAAAGAGAGGACCCCCCCCCCCCCCCCCCCCCCAGCTATATCTCAACTCTGCTTTTTGGGAATATTAAGGCTTCTCATGCAGCTAAAGTCGAGAAGGAAAGATGGACCAGACTAAAACTATGTCAGCATACATATCTTTCAACAGCATAAGGTAAATAGCTCACCCTGCACTTAACTGTACCACTCAGTTAAAAACGGCATCAAATTGAATGCACACAATGCTAGTACTCGATTAAAAAATTCCAACATTCCAAATAGAGCATTGTCTCATTAAAAGGTCCATAAACAACAACATTGACCATTCTTGAAGTGGCTTTATTGTTGCATCATCCGTCCATCCCCTTTATCTGCTATTTCAGCTAAATCCGCTTATGCTTTACGAGGAAAGAACATCAAACCAAATCTCAAATCAGTTCTATAGAGGTAGCTTTGAGTTTTTGTCCCTTGATTGAAGCCAACCATATATTTACCAAACTGTGACTGTAAAAACAATGTACACACTGTACCAAGATGTTTGTGTAAAGCTACGTCACTAGTAAGTAAGTGTAGCATTGATTAAATATAGTCTGTTATTTAAGTGCAATTTGAAGCTACTAAATTTTCAAGCAGGTACATGGCATTTATTTGACAAACTTTAATAAAAATCAAATTTTTCTTAAAGCCTATTTTCAGTTTCAGGACAAAAAAAAAAGTCCTAGGCAGGAAATTCTTAAGAAAAGTTGTTGGTTCTTCAGAATTTCAAGGGAAATGTATATCAATCACTTTAATCATCATATTCTGGTACGGCATGGGGATCCATCATGCTTTAAACAATATTTGTAAAGGTACTGAGATTGGTTTTAAAAGAAAGTAAAACAAAAATGGACTGAGCTACTTGTAGTTTGGCAATAGTAGATTAATGTCAGAAGTAGAAGCTTCCAGGTGAGAAATAGTCCAGCATAGATTTGGAGAAGTAACAGCCATCAGTGAGCACTTGATTAAAGCTCTGTGGAGTAAGTGAAAAACAAGAAGCTGTCTAAGAGTGTGACAGATACTAGATGACTCAATGTTGCAGTAGACTCTGATTTAGTAGTTTGTGGAAACATTACTTTCAGAGACCTGATGCATTTGTTCAAAAAGACCATCAAGAATTCTAAATGAAGTCATATCTGGAACAGTTGCACTTGGTTTTAAAAGCAAAGGAAAGTGTGGGTATCTTGACTACCTGCACAATGATAATAAATACAAAATTCTGGATAATTATACTACCCGAGCATCACTTTTCTTTTTTGTGTAAAAACTGAAAAGCTTTGTGATTTTTAAACTGACGGCAAGTAGATATCTGCACAATACATTGAATCACAATTAATATAATGCGTGCCATATTGCAATCCCAGAAGACTGCTTGGATCCAGTACCTGGTAGACTAGAGTAGTTAAAGGCCATGCATTTCAAACTGTTTGCCAATAATAAATCTGGCCACTTGGATTGACTTTCACTACCCAAAGCTTACTAGCTGAACCAAAGCTTACTAGCTGGTATGCTGAAGCTCAGGGGGAGCGGTAAGGACATTGTGATGATGGAAAATGGAGGAAAATCTTGGTTAATTGCAATTTATATTAACCTTTCAATTGATATTGGCATTGTAATTCTAAAAAAAACAAACATTGTAATCTCATTTTTAGGCATGGGTTAGATTGTGTGATAACATTCAGTCAAGATATCATAGTTTCACAGTATTAACCCCAGAATTTAAAGCAAAAATTTAACCATAAAAAGCATTCAATGCCACATTGCTACTTCTAAAATAATATTACTGTACTAATGAGGAGCTGTAGGACATTTTGTGTTGTTGTTATTGGGGACACAGCATGTTAGAAGTCAGCTGTTTTATTTACACATGGCAGTCAAGTAAACATATTTTTTCAGCTGAAAACAGTTACATGAAAATAACTGTCAACTGAAATTTAGGTGGGTCAGCAAAAAACAGTCATTTTGAAAGATTTTTGTAAGAGATATACACAGAGGCCGAACACCAACGCAAAATGTGGAATAATGACTCGCTGAATTTAGTAGAAGCATTTCTGTGCTCATAGACTGACTGGTGCTAAACTGTGTCGAAACAGAGAAGGCAGGGCGGCTTTGTTCCACACTATGACCACCCCAGAACATTACTAGGTATTGTATAAAAGTGATTTTAAGCCATACAAAAGGTATAATGAAGCATTTTTGTTTGTTTTTAAGGGAGCATAGCGTAAGTTTCAGGATTTTTGCAGAACTTTGCCCCATCTGGCAACAAGTTAAAATGACACCAGTGTTGTGCAGAAATTGTTTTGTTTAGTTTTACATATAATTTCCTGTTTTGTATTCATAAACAAACGCTTGATATAAGCGATTATATATTCTTATTATCTTGGTGTATCTTAAAAGTAACACTATTTTATATTATTATTATTATTATTATCATTATTGAAGAATGGAAGTTTAATTTACCACATTTAACTCAAACATTTGTGAGGATTAATTTAAAATGCTCAAAGTGCTATTTTTCCATCATCTTCTTTGTAATTTTAATGTTTTTCTGTGGGTTCATAAAACAACTAAAATGGACCACAGATTTTCACATTCCGTTTTCTTAGAAAAATGAAGCATGCATTTTAAAGAAAGATTTCAGCTGGTATATTTTCTTCGACAGTAGAAAAATAAAAACAAAGTAAAACTGTCCTTGGCGAGACAAAAACACCCTGCACCTGTGTGCTTTACACAAACACCACCCTTATGTTCCTGTCAGCGTGTATGTTATACCTTCAAGGGCCATGGCAGAAGTAAAGTAATTTAACAAAATATTTCCAATTTTTTTCTTTTACCTTTGCTCGTGTCTAAACACTGTGGTTGCTTAAAGAAGTGTCCCTGAACAGGAGGCATTTTTGCTGTGATGGTCTTTGCTGTGAATCTGTGGCTCATTGGTACAAGGTTAAGTGAGCATCTGCTGGTCTCGGAACATATGGCCATTAGGCTATGTGGGTGCCACCGTAGGGTGACAGGTGGAGGCCATTACTATTTATCTTACAGGGTCTCATAACATGTAAAGGAATGGTCCAAATAATCCCCTAAAAACAGCTTGTGGGACAAAAGCTGATTGGATGAACTTTCAGAGCTAAACCTTCCTGTTTCCAGGTGGACTGTCTTGCTTGGTCCAGGGTATCAAACCTCCAATTTAGAGACCATATGTTTTGTTTCCAAGTTACAGTTGGTCAAACTTTGACCTACCAATACAGATTTTGGCTGATTCTCTTTAAGAACTTTAAAATAAGAAGATAAAAAAAGAAACAATCCTTTCAATCCTTCTGTAAGAGGCCATCAGTTACTTATTTTGATAAGAGAGAAGTTATTATGCTGCTTGTGAAAGAAAGATTTCATTTCAATACAGGGTTTTACTATTATTTAAAAAAAACAAACATCCCCAACGAGAGGTTCATTCAGTCGGGGAGGAGAGGCATTTAATTTAGTAGGACTTATCTGATATAGAAAAAAAGTAATCTTTAAGAAAAGACTTCAGTAACGGCGTTCAGGAAACCAGTAAAGTAGACGTTCTACTGTTTCCATACATACACACATGCACAGTGTCAGCACATATGATGTATGGCCCTGCTTCTAATCAGCATATGATTTTTGTCCTCCACTTTCCAACCTTGTTGTCATTGTTTCTGTTAGATTTACAAACCCACTCTCCTCTCATGTGCCATATGCGCTAGCAGATGCTATCGTCCCGGCCCAGAGGAAGAAGACAGATGACCTGTCTTTACAACTGAAGCTGAGAAATTGTTTGTGTTTTGTTCTTTTTTTTGTGCGTGTGTGGTGGAGAAACATTCACATTTGCATTCTGCAGGGCTGTTTTCACACAAGCTGTCTGCAGTGTAACAATGGCTATCCCTCTCTTGCAGTCATTGGTCGGGTTTTTAAGTGGCGAAGAACCTTTTTTTCAGATTAAGTGAACCTTACTGAAGACATAAGCTGTCACAGAATGTAAAACTTACCGCACATGGTCACTACAACTGCCACTCGAAACAGCTGTGTTACAGGCATTTTTATTGATCAAATTATCAACAAACGTTAAGAAAGGATTCCTCCATGTTGCTACAGAGCTGTATTATTGTAACACAATCTTCCAACATTCTTACTGGACACTTTGCCAACATTGCAATTAAACCACAGCCTGCTTTATTTACAAGACCATCACATTTAATTAATGCGTGTAGAATTCAGCAGCCCAAGCACCCCTCAAGAAAAGAAGTGCCGCTTTGCTTAATTACTGCAGAAATGAAATTTTAATAAAGCTAACAGAAGAACTCGACATGCAATCAGGAAGCCATTAAGTAGATGAAGGTAATCCTACAGGACTGAAGCAAAATTAGAAATCAGCTGTGGAAAACAAAAGCTGATAGAACAACAAGGCCAAGTGTTAGAAAATAGACATTTGATTCGATTTTTCCTTTTAATTATTTTTTTCCCTTTTAATTAATACGATTTTTCAAACTAAAGTTTTAACAAAAAGAAAATAATTTCATCTGCAGGCCTTTTTGTAGATGAAATGATTTTATTTTCAGCTTCATTTCATTTAATAAAGCATGACAACACCATGAATAAATGGTACTAGCACAAAACCAATAGCAATATATATATTTTTTTTCCTTGTGTCTTCATCCTTTGCTGCTCTGAAAATAGAAAACATGAATCCAAACAATCAAGGAATCATGAGCTACTTGCCTCATGTGGTTTGCTGAAAAGAACCCGTGACACTGCTGTCGTGGCTGCCTGTATATGGTGATTACCCATGAACGCTGGCCAGGGCTGAGACATATGTAAATGTAAATTTGCAAGCAGACATGATTTAAATCGATGTGGAGCAAGCCCAGCGTTAGCTGCCCCCCTTAAAACAAGCATTTAGATGCAGCAGAAAGCCGACGTGTAGCCTGATAAATCTTATGTTGAATGGGAGTTGCGTTACTGGCCTGAAGACAGCATTTTGACAAAAACAGTCCTAGCAAGCTCCACCTTGATGCGCTTTTCTTAGCAGTAAATCTATACTTGTGGGGTGAATAGCTTCTTTGAAATCAGTAAAACAAATATAAAGGAGGCTGAATGCTGAAGGCACCGTCTCACCGCTGTCTCTCAGTGCTGCCAAAAACCCACTGAGTCATCACATGTAAATGTACTGCTCTCTATTAATTGAGGCTTACTAATTGTTGCATATGTAGTATTGTTATATTTCCTGGAGCGCTAAACAGCAACGATTAGAAATAAATCTCTAAAGTAGGTGTGTAAACTTTCATGTTTAACTATGTTATGAATTAATTTGTCAGCTTTTATCTATTAAAGAGGTTGAGAACAATACACTTGATACCATCAATTTATAATTTACTATAATGCATTTTAAAATAAAAGGCATAGTTGTAAGGATGATTCCTTATTGTTTGGTTGTTTGAATCAATGTGTAAACTAGTCTGTATTTAAAAATCCTAATGCCATAAATGTTGAAGTTAATTCTATTTTGTTTATGAAACCAGATCACAACTAAAGTCTTTTAATGTCACCTTTCTCAAAGAAATTCAGTTTACTAAAGAAAATAAATAGCCCAATTTTCCCCTCCTATTTACAAAGTGTCTTATAATCTTTGTCTTTTCATGTTCTCTTTTTCTCTTTGTGTGGCACAGAGTGTAACGTCCATACACACAAACACATGCACACACTTCGGTTCAGAGATGTGCTGAGTTCTCGCGAGAGTGCTGTGTAAGTAACCTGGAGAGCCAGATCGATAATATGTAGCACTCTGCGTTCTGCACATTATCAGTCTGGTCCTGCTCTTAACGAATCCGTTGGGGGAAAGGAGGGACATTTAGCAGAACCTTCCCAGCTGATTGGGTGAAGCAATACCTACCAAAGGTTGGTTTTAGCCAATCATAGTATCAAATGAAAATGTAAGCTGCAGGAGTCATGAGAAACCACAAGTTACGCTGGTCAAGGCGCTTTTTGCTGTTCCTCTTTCAAATCGTGGATTCTGACAAAACAGATGTGATAGCAGCAGCTACACGTGTGTCCTCCTGCGCTGCCATGTTTATTTTGGTTCGGCTGTGGGCTCGGCAGCTCCTACTTTCGTCAAAGAGCATACGTCCCACCTTAAACCATAATACTGCAACGTGATTGTCCCGAACCGTTTTTGGTTCAGTTATAAACTGTTGAAGCGAAAGAGGTACAAGATGTCCTCGCGTCTTGGTCTCCGTCTATTCAGTAATGTACCTGTCTGCTGCGCTGCTGGATTCTGCTTCCGTCTTCATGGTCTCTGGTTTCACTCCCGGTTCTGCAGCAGCCCAGCTCCTTCAATCCTGGTAATCATCTCCACTCCGTTCCTGTCAGCCAGCTCCTGCACCCTACAACTCTGCCTGGTAACTGACTCTGGTTCTTCATTGTTCATCATCCTCTGTTGCAATAAACTCTCAAGATCAGCTCTGTGTGTGTGCTGTATCCGGGTTCATCCAAAGACAAATCATGACAGTTGGAATAAAATGTAGAAACAAAATAAAACATGGGATAATAGAAACTAAAAGCAAGTATTAAAACAGTTGGACTACAAAGTTGAACTAATGATGTTTCAGTAAAACAGTTTAACTAGAACATTCGAAAGCAATCCTAAACAAATGTGTTTTTAATCTTGATTTAAAAGTGTCATGGTTTGTTTACTGAAGAACTCAGGAAGCGCACACAGGACTAAAGTTTAAGAGTCTTTATTAAAGGAAGTGAGCTGGATGGCGGATGATGAAGACCGGAGGTTCAGGACAGCAGAAGGTCAGGGATGTAGGTGATGGCAGGAGCTGACGGCCCGGAGTGAAAGTCCATAAAGCCTGATGGCCAGGAAAGCAAAGTGCTGCTTGGCTAGCAGGCCTCGTAGCAACACCAGGGCTCCGAACGGAGCTTCTCCAGGGCGGCTAGGCAGGTTAGCAGTTCTCAGGAGACACCAGGACACAGAGCAGAGCTTCCTCAAAGTGGCTAGTCAGGTTAGCAGCTCTCTGGAGACACCAGGACTCAGGGCAGAGCTTCCTCGGAGCGGCTAGTCAGGTTAGCTGCTCTCTTAAACGAGGAAACAGAAACAGATCTTCCAAGGCAAAATGAGGACTCGCATGGAGTGGTGGACAACAGAAGACGGCCCAGTGCTGAACTGAAGGCAGAGGGAGGTTTAAATAGAGCACTTAATAGGTGGAACAAGGGTCTGGCTAATTGACTGGTAAA
Source organism: Fundulus diaphanus (assembly GCA_037039145.1). Lineage (NCBI taxonomy): Eukaryota > Metazoa > Chordata > Actinopteri > Cyprinodontiformes > Fundulidae > Fundulus > Fundulus diaphanus. The sequence goes on from CM073133.1 coordinate 39,183,163, forward strand.
TTTATAAGGTGTGACTGACTGCTGAGGAGGTGAAGTGAAGATGACAGAAAATAACTGATGACAATGAAAACTAACAATAAATAAAGTCAAACCAAACCCACATGAGATGAAAAAATGAAAATAACAGAAAAATGAAGCCAAACCAAAACTCAACCATGACAAAAAGAACTCAGGCTTTCAGCACTTTTACAGTTTTCTGGAAGTTTGTTCCAGATAAGTGGAGCATAGGAACTAAATGGTGCTTCTCAATGCCTGATACTGGGTATGCGGAGTAGGCTGGAGCCAGAAGACCTGAGTGGTCTGGAGGGTTGATACACTGACAACAAGTCTGTGATGTATTTAGGTGCTAAGACATTCATTGATTTATAGACTAATATAAATATTTTAAAGACTATTCTCTGAGATACAGGGAGCCAGTGTAAGGACTTTAGAACTGGGGTGATGTGCTCTACTTTCTTAGTCTTAGTGTAGCAAAATTGTATTATTTCAAGCAGAAAGAACAAGTAAACTTTGGTAAAGAACTACATGGTATTAACTACAGTGTGAGCAACAAATTTCCTAAGGAGATCCTTGATGGTAGATGTGCTTATTTTCTGTAAGAAGCTCATTGTGGAGGTAACGCATGCTGTAGTCACGGTTGACAGGCTTTATGTAAACGGACAGCTGTTCCAGGACTGGACGATTACTCCATGGCTTTACTGAATAGCATTAAACAGTGAACACTGATTAGATGATAGCTGAAGTTTACTGGCATTTCCTAACTTTAAAGTTAATGCGCAAGTCATTGTGATTTTAATGTGTCTCTCCAGTCCTCCATTTTTTCTTTTCTTTCATTTCCACACAGACACACTTTTTTCCTCTAACACACACACACGCACACACATGCACACACACACACACACACACACACACACACGCACACACACGCACACACACACACCTATAGCATAAACGTAGAATGGACCTCATACTTAGTTGGTGATATGAATTGAATGAGATGTGTCACACGGAATGTACATGGAATTGGAAATACTGAAAAAGCATGAAAGCATAGATCAGCTAGAAAAAAATAAGCAGACGTTGTCTTACTTCAGAAAACCCATATGTCCCAATGGGGACTGAATGAGCTGAAGTAAGCCAGAGTTTCCTCATTTTTATTTAAGAGACTACAATTCCAAACAAGTAGGGGTAGCTACTTCAATTAATAGACGAGTTCAGTTTACATGTAAACATAACATATCTGATCCAGAAAGGAGATATTATTAATACCAACATTAACAACAAAGATGGGTGTATCCCTAATGTGCAGAGTCTGGCTCAACAGAGAGTGATATATGAACTTGTTTGGTCTGTATGACGCCTGGCGCTCATGTCACCCATGAAATAAGTTGACATTTTTCTTCATCTGTCTACAATACTTCTTCCTGTATAGATTTCTTTCTAATCAGAAACTCTCTTGTGAAGGTGTGTGATACTCAAGTTCATCCTATTTTGTTAAGCAACCATCCACCAGTAACTATGATGGTGAAAAAACATTAACATCACTTGTGAAACTTTAAAGGTTTCACACATCATTACTTAATGATGAAGGTTTTACCAGGTTTTTTGAGAGTGGACATTTTTCTTTTAAATAAATGATCAGCCTAGAGGCAAGAATAAAAATCCAAATGCATAGATTTCAGTTGGATAACTTTGATCATAGTACTGAATATAAGAAGCATTTCTTGAAAATCAGTTGAAAAAGAATAAAGAAATGTAAACATTTTAAAAAAAATAACTGACAGTAACAGTATACCCACTAATGAACGTAGAGAAATTGATGAAGTTTTTACAAAAAAATCTATATTGCTCCCTCTATTTCCAACAAAAGATTTTTTTTTATGAAGGTAATATTACTAAATTAAATGAGGAACAGAAAAAATGTCCCGGAGGTTCTTTTAGCAGCAAGTGAATTACATGAAGCAGTTAAAAGTATGCCTAATGGCAAAGCTTAAGGACCTAATGGCTTCCCTGCAGAATTCTAGTCACTGCTGGTCCCGACCTTCCAACACATGGCCGCATAAATTGTGTGGCTTTGCCTGGATCAGTAATGGACACAGAGTCACACTGCCAGTACAATTAAGTTTTGCCAGCAAGATGGACGTGGGGTACTGGTATGGGTTGTTACTGAAGATGGACTCAAAAATCAACCCCACAACCTTTTTTAGAAGACTTTTTTTTCTTTTAGAAAGACATGATTTCCATGAAGTACAGTGCTACATGGCATGCATTGAATTGCTCCTCTATGCACCTAGTCATGAAAGGCCTTAAACGATGAAAAAATATTGACATGGCACAAAAGTTGATTGCCAACGGACCAATAAATTGACTCACTCCATGAATGGAAGTATTGTGATTGAAATCGAAAATAAGGCTGGCCATATTGGTAACTGATTTGTTTAATGAAATATTAGAAATGTCTGTAAAGTTTGAGTTGTTTGTATATACTGTTCTTACTAGTTCAGATAAAAATTAAGAAATCAAATGGTAAAATCTCTATTTTTCATTTAGTTGCACCAAATATCTGCACATTACAAGCACAATTCAACTAGAAAATGAAAACTTCAGGTCTATGGTTAATTTGCATTTTGGATTGACTGAGAGCACTGTAGCAGTTCAATTTCTAAATTAATCCTCAAAAATTCAATTTGCCTAACAATTGTACATTCTAAACCAAATTGTACATGCATTTGTAAAGTAGAAATATAATTAGATGATGAACTAACTGCATAAAAACAAATAAAAAAACACTTCTGAAAATGTTTTTGAAATTATATAATTTTACTTGAGACATTTAATTTATTCATGGATAGAAGGCTGACAGCAAAAGCTTGGCATTTTTTTTTACTTTTCAATATACTGTAACTCTATTGCTACAGATTCCATGAATTATCTTCTCATTAATTTCAGAGGGATGTTGATAATATTTGGATTTACCCAACATGTCTATTCAGGGACCATCCCGTTATAACAGCAGAAATATGTGCAAGTTCTCACATCTGACAGCACAAATTGAATGCAGATGCTGTGGATCCCTGATGCCGAGGAACAATGACAGACTTGAAGCAGAAAGTCAACAGCAGCAGCAGCTATCCAATTAATTATTAATGCAGTGATAGTGAAAGCTGCATGAAGAAAAAGTTGCAGACCTCTTTAATGGCAGTTCCGAACATCTGTGATAAGACAGATGTGGGAGCCAACAGTGCTGACACGGCTTCAGCAAATTCAACAAGGTACAAGCTCTATAAATGGAATTAAATCCATGAAAAAAAGGAATAAATAGAATATGAAGTCAAAGGCAAATTAGAAATTAGTTGATAACAAGAAACTGTCATTATTTTCACACTTTGTGAAACTGCTTCATGGAAGCAGTGCCTTCTTTTAAATGTAGGAGAGCAAACTCCAGCAGCAGTGGCGAAAAGACCTTATAAACAACTCCCCAACCATTAATGTCTGTCCTTCAGCCTGCATTTAGTCCCATGTTAAGAATCTGATGCCCTGGCTGATTGGTAAGGCAAGGCAAGGCAAATGTTTTTGTATAGCACATTTCAGTACAGAGACAATGCAAAGTGCTTTACATGATTAAAATATAGGAAAATAAAAACAGAATAAAAGCAAGCTGGAATAAAATGTAGAAAAAATGAAACAAAATAAAACATGGGAAAATAGAAACTAAAAGCAAATATTAAAAACAGTTGGATTACAAAGTTGAACTAATGATGTTTCAGTAAAACAGTTTAACTAGAACATTCGAAAACAATCCTAAACAAATGTGTTTTTAATCTTGATTTAAAAGAACTCAGGCTTTCAGCACTTTTACAGTTTTCTGGAAGTTTGTCCCAGATAAGTGAAGAATAGGAACTAAATGCTGCTTCACCATTTTTGGTTCTGGTTCTAGGTATGCAGAGTAGACTGGATCAAGAAGACCTTAGTGGTTGATGTGGGGGGTTGATACACTGATAACAAGTCTGTGATGTATTTAGGTGCTAAGGCATTCAGTGATTTATAGACTAACAGAAGTATTTTAAAGTCTATTCTCTGAGATATGAGTAATACTTTCATTACCGCTTTAGGTTTTAAGCAATATATTCAATACATCATTAAACTATACCTACTGCTGGACTGAAGGATGTTCTCTTCCGACCTGCCAATAAATCCACAGATCCAGAGATACTGCTATGGAGAGAATCAAAAATGGAAAAAAACATAAGAGTCTCTTATGTGCTGGTGCACATGCTGTGTCTGTACTTTCAGCTGTAAATACTCCATCCTATTGTACAGCGGTCAAACTTCACCAGAAAAATAAATTAATCAATGAAATTAAATTAAACCATGTTGCTTTTCTTTTTCAAAGGATATCAATGAAGCAGAGTATTTTTTCAGATGGTGAACTCCTATGAAGGCAGATTTGTGTCTTTATTATTCAATCAAAAAAAAGGTTGCTTCAATCAAAAAATATATTTTCAATTAAAAAAAAATTCACTTCAATTAAAAAAAAACTTTTCAATCAAAGAAAAAAAGTATTTGAATCCAAAAATATATTTGAGACTCAAAAAAATACATTTGAACACTGATTTTCTTTGATTGAAAATGTTTTCTTTGATAGAAGTCCGTTTTTTTTTCTTTGAAGCAATGTTTTTAATTGAAGTAGCATTGTTTTTTGATTGGACCATATAATGGGTAGGACATTTGTGTCTTTATCATTCAATCAAAAAATAAGTTGCTTCAAACAAACAAACAAGGGAATCAATAAAAAAAGTCACTTCAATGAAAAGATAAACGTTTTCAATCATAGAAAATAGTTTTGAATGCAAATAAAATATTTGAGACTCCAAAAATTGCATTTGAACACTTTTTTTTTTAATTGAAAATGTTTTCTTTGATTGAAGTAATCTTTTTTGCGTTTGGGGTATACATGGGTAGGACATTTGTGTCTTAATCATTCAATTCCAAAAAAGTTGTTTCAATCAAAAAAAATATTTTCAATTAAAAAAAAATAAATTAAATGCAAAAAAAAAAATTACCCGTCAATAAAAAAGTATTGAAGAGAATGTGTTTTTTCTTTGTTGTTTTTTTTTTTTTTTGAAGAAAAAAAAATTTGAAGTTCAAAATTTTTTGATTAAATAACTTTTTTTTTTGAAGAGAAAAAAGTTTTAAAGTTCAAATTTTTTTGATTGAATCATTTTTTTTTTGAAGTGAAAAAAGTTTTGAAGTTTAGATTTTTTCGTTTGAATCACTTTTTTTTTTGAAGCTCAAAAAGTTTTGAAGTTCAAATTTTTTCGATTGAATCATTTTGGAACAAACGTACCGTGGTGGGCGGGTGCTTCTCTATTGGTCAGACATGTTTGATTGCCAAGTGTCTACACCAACGACGTCTTTCTGACAAAGAAGTCTTGTTCGGCACTCGGCAGAAAGCTTTTTACCAGCAAGAGGGAACAGTGGTGAAGTTGTCGGTAAGTAGATGAAACAGGTTGAAAATAATTGGTGTCATGTTGTTAGCCTATTCTGTTGATATTTACAATAAATTGTACGCTTACTAACTTAGTTCACGTTGAGGAATGTTTGTAATGGTGTGAGGTTAGATGTCTAAATATTTTCAGACAGGCAAGCAAAGTGGGCGAACCTATGGCCCCCACGCAGCAGCTTGCTATGTGCTAAAGAACTACTGTGTTGAGTAAAGTGGCCACAGCGCTGCCTGTTTAGTAGATGCTTTTATCTTGAGAGCGGGATATAGGCTGCTTAAGCTGCTGTTAGTCGAGGTGCATGCGTCCCTCTCCCCCCTCCCCCCATACATTTACCGCTGGGTCTGGTGTCGGCCAAGTGCCATGTACTGTGCAGGGTATGGCAGGCCGTTTTAACATTTATTAGCTTGACTGAATATGAATTTCAGACATCTCAAATACGGAATAAGATTTTTGCACTTAAAATAATAACAGTTCATCTACATCATCTTATTTCAAGTGCAGAATAGCTAATAACCTTCTTTTAGGGGTAAGAATACTCATTCCATTGGCAAATAGTCTTATTTAGCTGCTCAAATCAAGGAAGAATACACTGATTTCAAGAAAGTTTTACTCACTTTTAGTTCCCTTTTTGCAGTGCTAAAGTCTTGACTTGATGTGTATTTCAGATATCTCCAACAGAATTCTTGCTATCTAAAGTAGAAACTTTAGATATCTTAAATATAATTATTTATAGTAGAAATTACATCACTTTTCCCATTTATGTGTAGTGGGATTTTACTTTCGGATATCTAAAATAACTTTCTTCCTATCTAAAATAAACTTTCTGGATGTCTGAAAACTAATCTTGGATCTCCATAATCCATTTTTTACCGGTCATAGTTTTTATTTCAGATATCAAAAATCAATGATCAAAAGTTTTGAAACCAATATGTAAGACATCCAACTTTGTAAATTCCGCTTTCTGTCCGTCAATTTGCGTTGGTAGTAATTGACAGAATTGCAAGAAAAGGGCATGAAACCGAGCGAGCCCTTAGCCAGGGAATGTGTAGCGACAGAGAGCGACGTTCAATAGAAAGTTGTGTAAGAAACCTTCACAGAATTGAACATTTATTGTCTACAGAAACCTACAATGAACAGTAAAGCAGTTTGACTGAGGTTGGAGTGCTAGCAATAGCTCATTTCCATCGAACCGAGGATCGTCGTTTCTTCATAAGGCGGGTTAGTTCAGGTAAGTCCTCACAAACAAAATTTCTTTTCTTTTTTTTTATTAATTGATTTCTATTTTATTTTTTTGCTGTTAAAGATTGGGTTGTCTTCTGTATAAAATGTAATACTTAACATTTGTTTTCCTAGGGCGGAGTGGCAGACCATCTATTGTTACCAGAGAGCACATAGACGTCCTTATGAAGCAAGGACATACAATCAAAAAAAAGGCAAAAATGATGGGATGTTCCTCGTCGTTTTTGAACAACAAATCAAAGCTGGTGGACCTACGCATAAGAGGAAGACTGTCTGCCTTAGATGACAATCAGCTGCAAGAGCGTGTGAGCACATTGCAGGACCAGTATCCAAACTCTGGGAATGAGGTTTGTCTTTTCTACAGAAAATTGATATTTAAGTTGGATCCGCTTGTGAGAGTATTTTTTAATCATTAATGCTTTCATGTTTGTATTTTTCAGATGATGAGGGTGCTGCTTCGTGCTCAAGATGTGATTGTCACACGGGCCGGGGTACGCTAAATGTTGGGAAGGACAAACCTGACATCTGCTGCAAGAAGGTGGAGTCGGACTGTTGCAAGGTGGGCTTACCATGTGCCGTACCCCAACAGTTTGTGGCATATTGATTTTTATATATATATATATATATATATATATATATATATATATATATATATATACTGTATATATATATATATATATATATATATATATATATATATATATATATATATATATATATATATATATATATATGAGAGTGAGACAGGCTGCTTGATTTGCTGTACTGAATCATGGAGAGTGAGCAGAGTTATGCTGGTAGTTACGCCACGTTTCGGTCTTTTGAGTTGGAGGATTTTTCACCCTCCTCATCCCCGGCGGTGTAGGAAGGTTTTTGTGGAGCCAAGCAGGCCAGACTCTGATCAATTTGACCTGCTGGCTCAAGGCCCTGACTCAGTGAAGCCACAACCTGGCGCTGCAGAGTCAAATGGTGGACAGAATTGGTCCTGTTATATATTATCATATATCAGAATCAACATATATTTTCTGCTTTGTAACCCAGGCGGGATCACCGGCAGCTTTGTGCATCATGATTGATTTGTAATGTGGACACGTCAGCCCCAGATCACCCTCTCTGTATCGACTCAAACAGCAGGCAGATACCGCAGATCGCCCATGTCCAATGTCCAACCTAGAATCAACATCACAGTCTCACAGCAGCCCCTTCCCGGCTGCCTCAAGACACTAACTGCAGAACTGCAGATTGCTTTCACATACACTCCCCAACAACACATAAAAAGTTGGTAGATTTGTTTTTTGAAGAGAAAAAAGTCGCTAGAGGGTTTGAAAAGTGCAATAGTGCTCTCTATGGAGGCACGAGAAGATGCTCTATTTTTTTGTTTTGTTTTTTAAGACTGAGCTGGCTTTTATAGTCCTGAGCAGCCAGGGGACCAATGTCACACACTCAGAATAGCATGGCACGTGCAGAAACTAATGTTAATTTGAAATTCAATGCAAGAAGTTTGACCCTAGGAAGGCGCCATACTGAGTTTTGGACACAAAAGCTGGATTTCAACAAATATGCATTATAATTTTTCAAAAATAATGACCAGGATATGTAGATAGTACTATAAAACAACCATGTTAAGAGTTTATTGACAACAAACAGCTGATTTGGGGAAGAGTTACACTTTAACAGAATTTAGCAACCTAGAAACCAGGCTTTTCCATATTTGTTAAGCCTCCTATCTGGAATACCCTCCAGGTTGATATCAGTAGCTCTTTAAGTTCTGTTGTTGAGTTATTGTGCTCTGGATTGCTTTTTACAGAAAATTATCAAATGAAACAATATAGTGACCTTGAGTGTTTTTCCAGCAATGAATATATAACTTTGTCTTTTTGAAGATTGATAATGTTGATTTTTAGCACTAGGTGATAACGTGTTTCAAATATTTGCTGATATACTAATTCAATTATTCATAATTTCAGCAAAAAATTTTGAAACCATTGATTTATTTCTAATACGGGTTTTCTGATCATTATCGTATATTGTCTCCAGGTAGGGGGTTGTATCCTTATTTTAAGTACTAATTTTATTTTGTGTTGTTTCAACTTTCTAGATGGGGCTTTGTGATACATGGTGCCATCGAAGGACACCCGTGTGGGATTACCTCAGCTGCAGTATAAACAATAGGGCAACAACAGTACTCTGTCAGCTTTTGAAAGCAACATCTTACTATGGACTACCATCAAGAGTCAGATCAGACCATGGGGATGAAAACATGGTGCTTGCTTTATGCATGCATCTAGTTCAAGGGCTGGAACACAGATGCTTCATAACAGGAGAATCAGTTCATAATCAGCGCATAGAACGCCTTTGGCAGGATGTATTTTTGCATGTGCTGCAGCATTTCTACCATACATTCTACTGTCTGGAGGACGCAGAGAATCTTAACCCAGATAATGATATCCACAGACTTTCTTTACATATTGTATATCCACCTGAGATTCAAAGGAGGCTGGAACAGTTCAGACAGGCTTGGAACCAGCATGGTTTGCCCACAGAAAGTAATCACACAGCAGCTCGTCTGTAATTCTGATGCAGAATACATTTGACAATTATTGACATTTAATCATTCTTTTGCACATTGCCATTATCACTTTATTTTAGATCTGTAAATATTTATATATATATATACATTTCTTTTGTGGGGAATGTTGTATTTATATAATTATGTTGTTTTTATATCTGCAGCGTGTAACGAAAATAATTTCCCACTGAGATTATTAAAGTATTTCTGATTCTGAAATAACTGTTGGGTGCGGTTCCATGAAACCTTGCAGTCAGGCCGCTGTGAGGAACTTGTAAACTTTAGTTCAGGAAAAGGAAGAAGCATGAATACCGTCACTGTATCCCTAACCTAACCTTCGGATGTTTGCGTTTCTACCACAGCCTACCACGTTTTAATTGTGCTCTGAGCGAAAGATTCCGTTTAGCAAATTTAGATGCCCAAGTCAAGACGACAGACGCTCACAAAGGACTGTACACATTATGCACAAACGCATCAGACAGACTAGGTAATATAAAACAGCTTCTTTATTGACTCTAATGGGAAATTCTATATAGTTTACATATCTTATGTTTCAACCTCTCCCTTACATCTGGAGCTGCTGTCTTACAGGAGTTGTCTGGACCAACATGATCTCACATACAGAACCTTCTGAAAGTATTTAGCCCCCTTGAACTTTTCAACCTTTGGCCAAATTTCAGGCATAAAGATATAAAACTGCATGTTTTCGTGAAGAATCAACAAGTGGGACACAATCATTAAGTGGGATGAAATTTATTCATTCTCTTTCTTTTAAAAAACACATTTTTATTTTGGCCCTCTTCTTGTGTTAAACTTCTTCCTCCTTTTGGCAAAAATATCTGTTTATTTATTTTTTCTTTGTCATTAGTGGCCATGATAAGTTCAGTTTAATATGTTTTTATGTATCAAACTTTAATTTTGAGTATTTTCTTTATTGCCATAAAGACAAACCTAGAAGAGAACATATGATGGTCTTGGATAACAATTTGTCAACTTCCTGAAAGTTGTTAAAATCTAAAACCATTTCAGAAGTTTAATGACAGAACCTGAATCATCTCGCACAGTCTTCTGATATTTTATCCTCAGGACCAGCTAAAGGCTTTTTGTAAAAAACATATGAACAGTATTTTTTAAACACTGGTACACTTTTCAGACTTGTAAAACCACGTTTTACCTTAAAATTAAGTAAAACATTAACAACTGGACAAACATGCAAACCCGTCATCACCTTACAGCGTAACCTTTCATAGTCACATTCGTGATCATTTAAGAAACTCCAAAGGTCGGAGCTTGCAAAATTCCCTCCATCATGTATATTCTAACAGCCTTGTAGGAGGAGTGCAGCAACAGATACAACAGGACAACAACACTAGTATTGGCTTCTGGGTAAATTGTCTTGGTGTCATGCAGAAACTGGATTTCAGGCTGGCAGGAAAAGCCAAGTGGAGGGATGGCAGAGGCTCCAGAGGTGAACATCAAGAGAGAGGGTGGACCATCCTCCTCTTCTATAAGACAGAACAATAGAAGAATATGACTGTTAGACGTGGAAAAAATACCCCTGATGTATTGTACAAAGTAATTTTAAATTTATGGAAATTGACTGAAATGCAAAATCAGACCTTCAATGTCAATCAGCCAGTCACTCCAAAAGCAGACCAACTGGTTCTCCAGAACGCGCTGATTGCTGCCCTGAGCAGAATAGGCCACTGTGGCTCATGTCCCTGGCAGTGATGGCTTTTTCCGTCACACACGGACATGTCAGAAACAACCGCTGGGTTTTTCTGCAGCTCTTTCAGTAGCCCCAGAATCTTGAAGCCCTCTGCAAACCTAAGAGGCAAGGCAAGTTTATGTCTAAAGCACATCTAATGTACAAGAAAATTTCTACAAAAACCTTAAAGCAAGGTACAGATGACATTAAAAAAGTACATATAAAAAAACAAACATGATTAACAAACAACTTATTAAAGGAACAATAAGCATTATTTTGACACAAGGTTGTGCTTTAGCACTGTCTGTAGACCAAAACAATCATGGGTGCTTTCAAAGGCTGCCTGCACCGCGGAGTGGTGACCCCTCTGCATTTCTCAGCGTATTATTAGCATGGTGGGCTGCCAGGCTAATATTCACTATAGACCTGAGAACAGGTGGGTCTTTAATCTGGATTTACATAAAAATGTTTTAGCTGAGTTTGGGAGTTTGTTCCAGACATGTGGAGCATAGAAGCTAAATGCAGCTTCTTTAGGTCTGCTTCTGACTATGAGAACCGGTCCAGATTGCATTCAGATGACCTGAGAGGTCTTATGGATTTATGTTGGATCAGAAGGCCACTGATGGATCCTGGTCCTAAAACAATCAGAGCTTTATAGACCAGCAGCATAACTCAAAAGTCTGTCTTCTGACAGTGAGGGAGCCAATGGAAAGACCTCAGAACCAGACTGATGTGGTCCAAGGGTTTGTTTTTAGCTAGGGCTGAATGAGCTGCAGTTGTCTATTACAGGGGTTGGACAATGAAACTGAAACACCTCTTATTTTAGTGTGGTAGCTTTCATGGTCAAATTGGACCAGCCTGGTGGCCAATCTTCATTAATTGCACATTGAACCAATAAGAGCAGAGTGTAAAGGTCCAATTAGCAGGGTAAGAGCACAGTTTTGCTCAAAATATTGCAATGCACACAACATTATGGGTGACATACCAGAGTTCAAAAGAGGACAAATTGGATGCACATGGTCCTCCAGAATGGAGGACCATGTGCCTCCAATGGTTCAAACTAGTGATGGGTCCGGCAACACCGATGCGTCGGCGCATGTGTCGAGCTCATAGAGCAAAACCCGTGTTGATACGAAAGTCACGTGACCGATACAGGAACTGTTTCGAACTGACTGACGCGCCAAACTGTTTCTGTTCCCTCTAAGCTGCACGCGTGTGCATTTGCGCACAGCAAAGATATGCTGCGCAGTAAATAAAATCCAAGTTGAACTATAAACAAAGTAACGGTTAATAATGGTTCATTTTTAACCATGTTGCAACTCTGGTGTGATGGTGTACCACAGTCTCGCTCTGTGAGCGCCAGGTGCTGATCGGAGCGCACCACTGATGGATTGGTTGGGCAGACGCCTTTACGGTTGGGCGGGTTGCGCTGTGCGTCTTTGTTCTGAGCGTCGTTTCAGAAAAAACAGCTGATCTACCCTTAGTAGAAAGCTGCTACTCTGAGTAGTTCGATCAATCATTGAACGTGAGCATGAGCATTGAAAGGACATGGCAGCAAAACATTTTTAATAAATAAATAAATATAAAAGCCAGTCCACAAGCATCCTCGTTCACATTATTTATTGACTGTATCTAAAAAAAAATCAAATATATGTTTAATTCAAATGAAAATATAAAATAATGCAATGCAACATACAATGATTTAAATTGTATTGTGTATACTTGGTCATCAAATCAGTGTCAGTTAACACTGTCAAACAGGCTGCCTGTAGGGATTTTTAAGGTCCAGCAGGTGTCAGTATTCAGTGACACAGTATCAATACAGTTTGGCAATGTGTTGAAACGCTTCATGACGCCTCATCGACCCATCACTAGTTCAAACATTGTATCCTGAAGGAGGTGCCGTGTATCAGGATGACAATGCACCAATACACACAGCAAGACTGGTGAAAGATTGGTTTGATGAACATGAAAGTGAAGTTGAACATCTCCCATGGCCTGCACAGTCACCAGATCTAAATATTATTGAGCCACTTAGGAGTGTTTTGGAGGAGCGAGTCAGGAAACATTTTCCTCCACCAGCATCACGTCGTGACCTGGCCACTATCCTGCAAGAAGAATGGCTTAAAATCCCTCTGACCACTGTGCAGGACTTGTATATGTCATTCCCAAGACGAACTGACGCTGTATTGGCCGCAAAAGGAGGCCCTACACCATACTAATAAATTATTGTGGTCTAAAACCAGGTGTTTCAGTTTGATTGTCCAACCCCTGTATATTTAAATGGTAGATCTGTAAACATGCTGTTACAATAATTAGGCTAACTGCAGATAAATGGAGGACTAGTTTCTCCAGGTCCTGCAAAGTAATCACACAATTTATCTGATATTCTTAAGGCTGATTTTGTAATTGCCTTAACTTGTTTCTTAAAATTTAGGTCTGAATCTGTCACTAAATCCAGATTTCTGGCCTAGTTGGTGGTTTTTATAAGTATAGATTAATATCCCTGTCCATCAATCTTACTCATAAAAGCACCATAACACAAGTATGCTAACAGAAACATGGAGGAACCCATTTTTTCCCCTCAGATCTTATGACAACATCAACACCTTTGTTAAGATAAGAGGGTGGGAATATGTTACTGGTCGTGGGCAGCTCTCATAGGTCCGTTAACAATAAATTTGACAGCGGAGCGAACTAGGGAGTCCTTTTTTCTCCAGTTTGGGACATGCCTAAGGCAACCCTTGATGCTAATGTTGTCTGCAGCTTCTTCAATGGCAAAATTAGCCTCATTGGTGGTTTCACCTTCTTTTGTCTGAATAAAGATGAATACACATGAGTCCACCCCGCCTCTCCCCCAGTGACCGCTGGAGATAGGCACCAGCAACCCCCGCCACCCCATCAGGGATTAGGCGGGTCTGAAAATGGATGGACGGACACATGAGTCTCACCAATAAACTCATGCTAAGTGCATGTCTTTGGACAATGGAAGGAAACCGGTGTGCCTAAAGGGGGCCACATATACACAGGGAGAACATGCAAACTTCACACAGAGGCTTTTAAGCCTCATCTGTGGTAGGCCCACATTATCCAGGACTAAGCATTTTAAAAAGTATTGAAGGTGACAAATGACAGTTTATACTCATACCTTGATTAGCTGCTCCCGGAGTTTGTGATCATGCAGAACTTCTGGTCTGAAAGGGGCCTTTGGAAGCCCGCAAATTGCTGAAACAGCCCTTCTGAGAAAAAATGGTGGGCAACTCCGCCACGGATAACACAGACTGTAATAATTTTTGCTACAAAGTAGTACAACTTTGCTTCCAATGCTGCAGAAGAAACATAAAAGGATGGTTAGTTAAATGACTACCCAAGACTAAAAATTCCTCTGCTTAAAATAGACTGAATTCACTAGAATGAGGAAGGCATCATTAAAAACGAACCCTGACATACAAAATACCCTAGCACTAATATGTGACGTTTATTTGATGGCTGGCTGGAGAAATACTCATGTCCACTCCACTGATCAGCTAAGACAAAATGGCTTTTAGGGTAACTCTGAGAGATGGGAAGAGGAGAAAGATTAACTGTAATGTAACAATTCTATAATCTCATTTTAAAAGTTTTCGTTTTTTGTGACCAGAAGTTCAATTCAATTTATTTAAATGTTATTTATATAGTGCCAATTCACAACACAACCTTGTATAGGCATATTGAAATTTTAGATATCTTAAATTCCAATTTAATTCGTCATATAATCAGTAGTGGATATATGTAATGTCATTTCTACTAGTAGAAATATATTTTTGATGTCAAGAATTATATATCTGGATATCTAGAATGTTTTATTTATTTTTTATATCTGAAATGATGATGACTAGTATTGACTGGATTATGGAGATCTGAAATTAGATTTCATCCTAGTCGGAATTCAGTTTTAGACATCCGGAATGTTTATTTTAGATTGGAAGAATGTTATTGTAGATGTCTGTAAATAAAAGCCCTATACACATGAATGGGGAAAGTGACGTAATTTGTACTACTTTGAATTATATTCAAGATATCTGAAATATTCATTTTAGATAGGACAAATGTTATTGTAGATGTCTGAAATGTAAATTTTGACTAGGAAGGAATGTATTTGAGATGTCTGGTATACTCAGTCAAGCTAATAAATGTTAAAACGGCCTGCCATACCAGCGCAGTACATGGCACTTGGCCGACACCGGACCCAGCGATAACTGTATGGGGGGGAGAGACGCATGCACCTCGACTAACAGCAGCTTAAGCAGCCTATATCCCGCTCTCAAGATAAAAGCATCTACTAAACAGGCAGCGCTGTGGCCACTTTACTCAACACAGTAGTTCTTTAGCACATAGCAAGCTGCTGCGTGGGGGCCATAGGTTCGCCCACTTTGCTTGCCTGTCTGAAAATATTTAGACATCTAACCTCACACCATTACAAACATTCCTCAACGTGAACTAAGTTAGTAAGCGTACAATTTATTGTAAATATCAACAGAATAGGCTAACAACATGACACCAATTATTTTCAACCTGTTTCATCTACTTACCGACAACTTCACCACTGTTCCCTCTTGCTGGTAAAAAGCTTTCTGCCGAGTGCCGAACAAGACTTCTTTGTCAGAAAGACGTCGTTGGTGTAGACACTTGGCAATCAAACATGTCTGACCAATAGAGAAGCACCCGCCCACCACGGTACGTTTGTTCCAAAATGATTCAATCGAAAAAATTTGAACTTCAAAACTTTTTGAGCTTCAAAAAAAAAAGTGATTCAAACGAAAAAATCTAAACTTCAAAACTTTTTTCACTTAAAAAAAAAATGATTCAATCAAAAAAAATTGAACTTTAAAACTTTTTTCTCTTCAAAAAAAAAAGTTATTTAATCAAAAAATTTTGAACTTCAAATTTTTTTTTCTTCAAAAAAAAAAAAAAACAACAAAGAAAAAACACATTCTCTTCAATACTTTTTTATTGACGGGTAATTTTTTTTTTTGCATTTAATTTATTTTTTTTTAATTGAAAATATTTTTTTTGATTGAAACAACTTTTTTGGAATTGAATGATTAAGACACAAATGTCCTACCCATGTATACCCCAAACGCAAAAAAGATTACTTCAATCAAAGAAAACATTTTCAATTAAAAAAAAAAGTGTTCAAATGCAATTTTTGGAGTCTCAAATATTTTATTTGCATTCAAAACTATTTTCTATGATTGAAAACGTTTATCTTTTCATTGAAGTGACTTTTTTTATTGATTCCCTTGTTTGTTTGTTTGAAGCAACTTATTTTTTGATTGAATGATAAAGACACAAATGTCCTACCCATTATATGGTCCAATCAAAAAACAATGCTACTTCAATTAAAAACATTGCTTCAAAGAAAAAAAAACGGACTTCTATCAAAGAAAACATTTTCAATCAAAGAAAATCAGTGTTCAAATGTATTTTTTTGAGTCTCAAATATATTTTTGGATTCAAATACTTTTTTTCTTTGATTGAAAAGTTTTTTTTTAATTGAAGTGAATTTTTTTTTAATTGAAAATATATTTTTTGATTGAAGCAACCTTTTTTTTGATTGAATAATAAAGACACAAATCTGCCTTCATAAACTCCGAGCGGCACCTGTCATATCTCCCAACACCTAAGCAGGACTCATTCAGCAATGTCTGCCAAGCAGCTTGGGATCTGTATTCATAGTAACCAACCCCTTCACTGCCTAAAAACCAATAATCTTCACTTTCTCCTTTTCTTTTCCCCAATACAGCTTTGTATATTTTTAACTCAGATATTCATGGATCAGGCAGCGATGTGGACTTGAGTCATGTAATTATGTACAAATTTGAATGACTTTAGACTTAACATAAGATCCCAAAGGACTTTAGACTTGACTTGGACTTTCACTAACCTGCCAGATTGATAATGTGTAGCACTCTCGGTTTAGTTCTACATATTATCACTCTGGGACTGGTCCTATCGAATCCATTTGGGAAAAGGAGGGACATTCAGCAGAGCTTGACAAGCTGATTGGACACCTAGTGCCCACCTACCAAAGGTTGGTTTTAGCCAATCGCGGTATCAAATGAAAATGTAAGCAGCAGGTGTCTTTAGAAACCACAAGGTAAGCAAGTCAAGGCACTTCTTGCTGTTGTTTATGCCATGTTTGTGTTTGTTTTGCTGTGGCCTCGGCAGCTATTGCTTTCGTCGCACCGGTATGTCCCACCGTAAACCGTAATAATAGAACGTGATTGGCCCTAAGGGTTTTTGGTTCGGTCACAAACGGCAGAGGTAGGAGTGGTACAATATGGATTCTTGTGTTACTGAACGTGCAAATACCACGATAAATCAGCGTGCAGGCAAGGTTAGACTTAGACTTAGACAACTTTATTTGTCATTTTGTATGTACAGAGGGCATACAGAACGAAATTTCGTTGCATACAGCTTATAGGAATATAGTGAGATTCCAGGTGGAATAAGGCAACATTACAATATAAAGTGCAGCAGTGATCAAAATGTAAACATGTAAACAGTGCAGGAGAAAAACAGTGTGCAATCACAGTGTGCAGGAGAATGTTCAAACCATTTTTATGTGCAAAATAATGGTGCAAAAAGGCATTTGTGCAAAAATGCATTTACGTTGAGTTGTGAATAATTAAAAAGGAAACTAAAAGTTCGGCAGCATTGGTAATGCCAGATAGAGATGCAGTGACGCAAATGTGCAAATGTGGTGCAGAGTCCAATTTATAGTTCAACAGTCTGATGGCAACAGGGAAAAAGCTTTTGCAGAACCTGGTGGACCTGCAGTGGATGCTGCGGAACCTCTTCCCAAAGGGCAGCAGGGAGAACAGTCCATGGTGGGGGTGTGAGGGGTCCCTGATGATGTTACGGGCTCGGGACATGCAGCGCTGGGATGAAATGTCCTTAATGGGGTGAAGATGATCCCTTCTGCTGTCCTCACCACTCTCCTCATGTTCTTCCAGTCGGAGGCGCTGCAGCCTCCACACCACGCAGAGAGACAGCTGGTCAGAATGATCTCTATGGTGCTTCTGTAGAAAGTCGTGAGGATCGGCGGGGGCAGGAGACTGGAGACAATGTGTTCCTTTACCAGCCTTTCAAAGCACTTCATCATGATGGGAGTCAGTGCAACAGGGCGGTATTCGTTGAAACAGGTGACTTGAGGTTTCTCCGGCACCGGAATGATTGAGGCAGACTTAAAGGGGAAGTCCGGTCAACAAGGAAAAATCAGGGGATCATTAGCTATAACTAAAACTAATACGTTTGTGGTGATTTAATGAATTTACCGTTAATCAGTAAAGAAATAAAAACATAAATTGTCGTCGTGATCACAGATACTGGGGGCCGGCCATTATTGACCAAATATGGGTAAAAACGGCCACCTGACATCACATCCTGTGACATAACATCGCGGTGAGCCGAGGGCAGTTCTCCGTTCTTTACAAGCAAACTCAATAGGAACCGTTCTACACAGCTGCGATCAGCAACAATTATTTCGGATTTCCAGAGGACTTCACCATTGAAATTCACGAGAGCTATTGTTGAAGCAACAATGCCCACGTGCATGGCAGTTGGATGTTCCAATACATCGGGTAAAAGTGGAAAAAACATTACTTATTTCAACTCTGCTCCTATGGCAGGATTAGCTTCAGTGCGTTATGAGGCGGAGGGATATTTCCGCTGGTGTCTGTAGTGCGGCAGTGTCACTTAGTTTAGAGCCGAAACAATCCACTTCACTTTCTCAAACAAGACCAAAACTGCAACCCGCAACTCGTGAAATTAACAAGCGACTTTAGAAAAAAGAAGACCAAAGTCGCATAAAATAAGTGGGCTTCGCAACAGTGAGCACGGGTCTGTTATGCAAGTCTCTAGCAATTTTGGAACAACGTAAGCCGAGGGGGAAAAAAAAACAAACACAGTCCGGAGGGCGTGGTGGGGGAAAAAACAATAATGCTGTTAACACGCGTTAAAAAAGGCGTTGTTATGGTCAAACAAAGTTAACGCGTTAAAACTGACAGCACTAATTTTAATTGATATTGACACTGAGATATTTCATCGGCAAGAAGAACAAACTGAGAAGAATAACACAAAAATAAGGAGACTGCTGTGGTGCCGCAGCAGACAGATTCAACTCACATCGTCCCTTTTTGGTCTCCTTGGCTCAAACTGGTACGGCTGGATTCCGTCAAAAGTCCGGTTGCTGTCAAGAAACTCTTCTAAAAAATCCATATCGCTATCAGATGATGATGACTCCCATCGCGGTCGCTAATTAATCCATCACTCTCTGCTTCGTATAGAGCCGGTCCCGCGATGTGACGTCACAAACTGGGAGGTGACAGTACTATTCTTGACCAAGATGGACGCCTCCGCATAAACATGATTAAATGTAAATTACTCTTAATTAAAAAAACGTATCATTTAATAAACAGTATGTAATAGTTTTATATTTAAAGTACTTTCAGCAGTTTGAATTCTGATTTTGACCGGACTTTTCCTTTAAAGCATGCTGGCACTGTGGCTTGGTCCAGCGAGGTGTTAAAAATGTCTGTGAGGACACCAGCCAGCTGACCTGCACACTCTTTGAGCACCCGCCCAGGTATGTTGTCTGGACCTGGGTCCTTCCGCGGGTTGACTCTCCTCAGAGTCTTCCACACGTTGGCTGTGTCAAGGCAGAGGACCTCTTCTTCCTGATGGGGAACAGCTTTCACTGATGGAGTGAGTAGTGCCTCAAACCTCCGAAAGAAGTTATTTAGTCCATTTAGGAAGTCAGCATCAACTTCACCCACCGGGGGGGAGGGCGTGTTGTATTCAGTGATCGCCCGTATGCCTTTCCACATGCTCCTGGTGTTGCTGGCGTCGTGGAAAAGCTCCTGGATTTTCTGACTGTGGCTCCGCTTCGCTAACCTGATGGCATGGTTCAGGTTGGCTCTCGCTGTCCTCAGTGCCTCCTTGTCACCAGACTTGAAAGCTGAGTTCCGTGTTTTTAGCGTTTGACGAACCTCCTCAGTAATCCAGGGTCGTTGGTTGGCTCGGGTGATGATGTTCTTTGTGGTGCTGACGTCCTCAATGCATTTGTTGATGTAGGCTGACACAGTCATGGCGTAATCAACGTTGATCTTGTCTTCATAAGTTGATGCAGCTTTGAACATGTCCCAGTCAGAGCATTCAAAACAGTCCTGGAGCGCCTCCATGGCCCCCTCAGTCCACACCCTCACCTGCCTCACTGTAGGTTTAGCTCTGATCAGCAGGGGCCTGTATGCAGGAATTAGCATCACAGAAAGGTGGTCTGAAGAGCCGAGGTGGGGGCGGGGGGCTGCTCTGAATGCGCCTTTTATATTTGTGTAAACTAAGGTAAGACTTTCACACCAGTGACTCATGACTTAACGTGGACTTCAGTCGATTGACTTGAAAATATTTTACACCAAGAGTTATTTGTGATATAACCAAACTGTGCCTATAGCAAAAAACATTCTGCTATGTTACTCTAGCCATCTGCCCATATTTTCTCCTCCTTTTGCTGCAACATGCCTGCTGAGTCCCTCATGTTTTACTTCTGCAGCTACACATGTGTGGGCATTTTGTTAGATAATGCTCTTTTAATCTTTATTATTTGAATTTCATTAATATGCCATCAGCACCACTGACTATAAAACCTGTGTCCAATTTAAGTGCTTTCAGCCTGAACCACAACAAAGTCAGTGCATCCAGACTAGTAGACGGCAGCAGAATAATCACATCTAGTAAAATCAACTTGACCAGAAAGTTTACTTTTATACAGTCGTATAATTAATTAGATTTGCTGTTTTAATGATCTGACATTACTCATTAGATGCTGTGAAAGCAGGTTTGTCTTGCTTTGGTTAGTTAACAGATAATCTAATCTTTAAAATAAATCCAGTTTCTTAGTTTCAGATCAGTATGCTCATTAATTTCTCTGCATATTCTTTGCTGTTTTCGTTTGTTTCAGCTAATATTTACTGTTTAAAGCATCATAAGCTCAGATTCTCAGACAATATCCATCCTTCTTACTGGTTATTCTTGCAAACAAATACACCTTTCAAAATGAATGTATACATTCTAGAAATTGTATTATCACTCTTTGATTAAAGAAAATAATTTGTCAAATGACCTGTTTAAGCCTCATAATTCAAAGTTTAGGATTTGAACTTGATTTGGGAGGGGCATGTCTTTACTTAGTACATGACTCGAGACTTGGGTAGAAGGAAATGAGACTCATTTGTGACTAGCAGAACACTGACTGGGCCCACCTTTAGGATCAAGATTTAGATTCCACAGCAGGCCCAACTGATTGTCATGTGGAGGTAAAGATGTTAATTACCAGCCTGCCACAAGCCATGTCTAGAGGCTGGTCAAAAAGCAAAACGACAACCTCTGACTTGTGGGTGTAAATGCCCAGTGAGTACCTGCAGCTATAAATACTCCATTCATGGGGCAAACAGCAGGAACAGGCATTTCTATAGCTGTTTCATGCAGCTTTAAGTTGTGGGAGCGGTCAACAGTTCTCTGTCCACCAGCATTTTCACTCAGTCAGCTTGATCAGTTAGCTACCTACTGGGGAGTTGATCAGGCAGCTGTTATAACAGGCAGTCTATGACCCTCCATATATTGTAAAAGGTTATTCTTATCACCACTGAAAGCTAAAATGTAAAAATAAAACTGCATTGTGGTACATGAAAGTAAAAATAAACATACTTTTACTTGCGCAAAATGGCCCATTGCGGATGTAAGCACAGCCATTCTCGAATGAGGGGGAAACAAAAGCCATGGAACAATAGCCCAAAAAGCTTTATAGATTCCAGCATAATACATTAGCTCATTTTATTTCAAAGAACAGACAGGCCACCACTGTATTTTTTTCACCACATCATGGCCCCATTTTTCTGAATACTCCAATGAGTCTAATTAATCTTTCTTATACAACCTCACATAATCTTGATTTGCTTTTTGTATCATGATTATAATTGATCACATACAGTCCACTTGTCTGTTGTCTGTGACTTAGACGTGCACATTATTTCTGACCAGGCAGTATGAGTCGCATATACAGGCCAGATCCTACTGAGAGTCAAAGCCAGTAAATATTAGGTTAATTACTCAAGCACATTTGCACTTGTTCCTCACGGTCATTATTGACTTCCATTAGCATCAATTTAGATCAGCTCTCCTTTAATTCAGCAAGACGAGGGGAGACTGGGTTGTGATGCTGAGAGGAATCACGTTTGGCTACCTGTCACTCAGCAGATGGAGAGGTGTGGGCTGTTAGGCAGCTGGAAAAAAGATTCAGCTTCTCACAGCTTAGTGCTCTTTATTAAAATTTCTTTATCCTTATTTGCTGGTGGTGGTCAGAGGGCCCAGTGGCACTGATGTATGGCAACCTTGCCTCTGTCAGTCTGCAGCTGTGGCTACTGTATGAATGGGTGAATGACTGACTGTAGTGCAACGTGCTTTGGGGTTGTGGGACCAGTTAAAGTGCTATAAGTACAAGCCATTTACCATTTACTATTATTTGTAATTTGAAAGTACAACTTGTGTCAGAATATTTGCTTTGCAAAGTGTATCACTATTTTCATATCATATCATTTTGGCTTTCTTACTGCTTAGACTTTTTTTAATTGATAGTAATTATAATGTTATACTGTAGGATATAGTACAACATAAGTGTGTACTAGAATAGAACTTGTGAACTTGTTTCCTCTCAAGTTCACAAGTTATATTCTCAGTAATGGAAGCCTGTTTCTAATAGTTGAAGAGCTTATATACATTTTTAATTGCACCAAAATAAAGTGCAGAAATATAAATATGTTGCCAAAATATTAAGGCAGATCCACTGAGGCTGTGATGCACTATTTAGACCACCTAAATAAATTTGATGATTCGCATTCTCACACCTTCACTAATTTTATTTCATGAGGAAATACATTAGCTATATTTCAGACTGAAGCCTGTTTAGTGTTTAGAGGCCATAAAACCGTATAGAGTATCATTTAGAGCATTGTAATTGTTTTCAATTTCTCATAAGCTCTAAACATTTAAACTAATATCCTCACACAGACGTTTTGCTACAGACCTTGTAATTGAAGTAATAGATTCAGGAGATATCTATTGTTATTTCACTAATGATAGTTATAATTCATAAAAATATATATCTTATTACAGATAATATGTTAAATATGGAAAAAAAGATCCTGAGACATTTAAATATCAAAAATAATTTTCAATTTAATTTAAAGTAGAGTACTCACAGTTCCATTGTCACACCCAGAATTGGTCTTGACATTTCATCAACCCAAGGGTAGTTATTACATCTACGTCCTCCGAAAGGGAAATTAGGGCTTTTGGCTTTGACATAAAGGGAAAATTTTATTATTTCACAATTTGACGTCCTTTTAAATGGTGAATTTTATCTTATTTAACTACACGGTCTACTTTATTCATTCACTTTGCTTCAGGGTAAATGATGTAAACTTCAAACCTTTTAACTTCAGGCACTTAAAGTCTGTGATTTTTTATGGAAGTATCACATATAATGTCTGTGTAATTATTACGTTAAGTTTTAGTCACATTTAAAGAAAATCATATAAAAATTAATTTACTTATTTATTTGATATGTAATTTTTCCTTAACAATATTATTATCCTTTTTTGTATCTCTTCCATCATTTGTACTTTATAATGGCTTTGCTGATCACCACCAACCTGCCATTAGCAACTGCAGGTGTATCAAATTTGTACATGTCATACCTTCAGCTCCCCAACTTGGTTTTCCAGATCTTTTGTTCAGGGAAAAACAGGTTTAGATAATCATTTAACAATAATTATGTTTCTAAGTGTTCCTAAGGGGAAGGTCCAGTGAACCTGAATTCCTTTTTTCTTTTAATCTAAAGCTCCTTCTGTGACAAAATATGTTGTCAAAATGAAACACATGTAGAGTAATTAATTTAAGACCCATTTAAATTTATATTTAAAAAAATCATCAGGACATTGAAATTATCTAGACGAGCATAGAATTGCCTCGAATCAAACCACATTTTGAGAACTACGTTTGTCATTTATTGGGTTATCTTTTTCTATTAGTGAATATTTATTTGATATTAAGACTTTAAGGCCTTGTACACATGTAGCCAGGTCTTTATAAAACTGAATATGTCCCTCACATTGTTTTTAAAAATAATATCATATACACGTTTTTAGAAAGCGTTTCATCCACACAAACCCATACAAATTTGACACGGAGCGTTGTTTTAAACATGCCACACACGCTAAGGTAAAATCTAGGGCAGCCAGTCAGAATCTTTCAAAATAATGGCAATATTGAACAGCATGCCTCTGTATTGAAAGGGAGAGTTGGTGTAAAACAGCTGATCTTCAAGCGCTCAATCTCCTTTGGATCTCAATCGGAGGTCCAATTGGAGGTATTGGAGCAGCTGGGGTTATAAAAACCGTCAAAAAGCATCTGAACCAACTGTAATGTTTATAATGTTCAATGTATGCTTTTACTTTGAAGTCTCAATACGAAGTGAAGACAGGAAATGGTGTGTGGTGCTGAGGGAAGCCAGTTGGAAATAAACAACCGGAGATGCCATAGATTAGCAGTGGATTTGTCCAGTTTGATACTGATTAGACTGACATAGATATCAGCACCTCTCATTAACATTAACTTTTCCTCCACTACATGTCTAAGTCTATATCAATGATCGAACATGTGATGCCAGCACTGCATTATTTGCCGCCAGCCACGGTGGCATGGGTGGGCGTCGGGGTGCCATGCCCGACCTGGACTGGAAGCTGTTATTTGGGTTTGTTTTTTACTTCAGAGTGGCCAACTTTCTGTTATTCCTTTGTTCATTTGTCAATCATACAATTAAACCGATCAAACCAACGACTGAAGCCAACATGCAAACCATTTACGGATAGAGGCGGGCGGGTCACTGAGTCATATATTGGTATGACTCTATGACTTTAGTAACCTTATTGTAGGTTACTCGGTAATCAGAGACGTTGGTGGTCACTGTTGCTAGTGCTTGGTGGATATTCTAACTTATTTCCAAAACAAATACAAGAAGTGACAAAGGAGCAAACAAGAGCTAGCAGGGAGCAGCGACAGAACTTACAGCTGAAGTCAACACTGGAGTAAACATTCATGCGAGGAGGGTTAGCTACGGCAGCTAGGGAGAAGAACCACACAGCCGCTCAGCCAAATGGAAGAAACTTGGGTTACTTGCAGGCAGAAGGGAACACTGCTTTGTCTGGATCCTTGTGCTCCCTGGCAGCTGTGGTTACCCAGGGCTCACCCACGGTGTGGGTTCCAGTCCTGATCCAGTTCTGGTTTGCTGCAAACCCCAACTCACACATCTCCTAGGGAAACAGTGGCCAGCTGCAGCAATAATAGAAGTACATGTAGTCCTTTCTTTTGATATCCCTCATAAATGATTAAAAAACAGCTATGGTTCAAATTTGTAGGGCAAAACACTTTATCCGTGCTCTTAAATATCCTATTTCATCCTACAGTCGGCGCTCTGTTTGCTCATGTTTCTGTGTTGCTTACACTAAGTTGGTTACGTGTAAGTTGGTGCAGCGATTTGATTCTAAGATTCATGCAAACTTTATCCTGTCTAGTACCTGCCATTTCCTGTTTGGCTCATGAAATTCAGTAGCTTCATCTGGGGACCGCTGCGGCGTCTGACAAAACTTCCTTTATGCAGAATCTTTTTGCAGTCCTTGGTAACCAGACCCGCAGCCGCATGTAACTGATGTGAGTGGACACATTGATTGTTAATTATTTAGGTTCCTTGTGGCACCGCAACCGTATATGCACCGTATTCAGTGTGAGCCCAGAGTTACCTCTCCTAGTATGACTGTTTACTTACACGGGGCGTAAGTCAGCCTGGTAAGGCTTCATACCCTCCAACCTAAAATAGAGCGGACCAGTCACAGCACAGGAAAGCGAGACTTTATGGTGTCACTTGCAGAATTACCCAAAATGCATTACCGCTTTTATGTAACCATAACAGTCAAGATACATATGGAGATTTTTGTTACATGGTAACTTGGGAAATTAGGGAAGTACTTGTGAGTACACCATGTATCCTCAGATTTTTCAGACAAAAGTGGCAAAAAATGTTCAGTGGAGAGTTTGCTCGATGGCATGACATGTTTCGCGGACTACAAATTTAAAAAACAGAGTGCCTTGCTTGGAGTTTTTTGCATCACATCTGTAGTTATCTTATTGGTTCTAACCTGTTGATGGTGACCCGTTTAGTCCCGCCTTTAAAATCGGACTCTACCAGCTCCTTACCAGACTGATACGCTGTGTATACAGCGTAAGTCAGTCTGGCTGGCCAGGCTATAGCATTACACTCCAGATCTGTTGCCAGATCTGACTTTAGTTTCCAGCCCCAACACAACATAAAACCCACCCTACTAAAAAGAAAAAAACAGCCCAAATCTCAACCTCTCGAAATCTCATGTTAAAAGCATAGAGGTATTACACACGTATTAGTAAAACACCATTGGCGCACAACTGCACAAAAGTGGAGAAATATTTCAATCAGGCAACCAAATACCTACACACACCAGATCACTTTCCCAATCAAATTTCCCAATTCCAAATCATCATAGAAACCACTTTATCACTAGCCTTTCATAATAAGTTGTAAATCTAACATTACATAAAATGCATTTTTTACAGAATATAGTATATAATATAATAATATAATATTGAATATTGCTCAATCTAACATTTCTGACTGACACACAACCATGACAATTCTTTTAAAGTTGATCAGTAGAACTCAACCCACCTGGGACATTTACAATTGACATAAACTATTTCATGAGACTTGATTAACCAGAAACTATCAATCATCCATGATGTCAGATTGGAAAGATTCTACACATTTCAAAATTAATTAACTAATAAAATGAGCCTAAGGAGACAACACTTCATTAAAATGTAGACCTTTTTACTTTTTCTGCCACAGAATGTGAACTATTTTAATATAATTTTCCTATTAATTCTTTATAAAAACTGGCCAAATGTTGTGAAAAGCAGCACAAATATTAACAATCCACCCAAAGCTATTTTTTTTCCAGCCAATCTAAAAACAACAACAACAACAACAAAAAATTGGGTGGAAACCTGCCCAATATGACAACACTGTTTGCACTATTGTTTGTTTGTGGTTGTTTTTTTTAGTATTTTGGGGATTTTTAGATAATTTTTTTTCTCAACACTGTAGGACTGGTCAAAGAGCCTCTTTTCAGTCGGAACTACTTGCTGAAAAATTGTGCCTGCCTAAAAAATGGAATACTTTGATGGACCCTAAAAGTCATTTTTTTCATGTACACACACAGGCTCAAAAGCTGTGTTTTTAGAAATCTCTACATTGGCTTGAGTTTTCAGAATTATTGCTTTTTAGAGATGTAAAATGGAGTTTACGTGTGGATGACAGGCCTAACTACATGAAAATTAATTTGTTTTCCCTGATATCCGACTATGTGTGGACTAGGCCTCAGTGTGACAACAGAGTCACACTAAAATAAATCTAGGGGGACAATCCCTTTATCTCTACACCCTGATTTTTTCAAATGCACATAATCAGAAATACTGATTGTTGTTAGTTATGATCTTGGACATTATGAAAGCAAAACTTGGTAACTTAAAATGCAGATGGCTTTCCATGCTACAAAATAAAAATAATAAACGGGAAGGCGGTGTGCTGATGGAACTAATTAGAATAAAACATGCAGTGAAGCCTTGTGACTCCAGCTTGAATGTGAAGAAATTAACATGTTCACTCATCATATTGAAATTTATCTAGGGGAGTGGAGGTGAACCAAAAGATAACTGCATTAAAATGTAAACATTGTTTACAACAAGAGCAGGGATTTCTCATTTCAACAAAAGACTGAGTAGTTGAAATAATTGGCAATAATTTGTTTACAAGAACACATAAACCTTTGTTAGACATTTTAACTACTTGCATAAGACGAGAGCAATTTTGATTTTGTCATTTTAAATGCATTGTAAGGAAAACATACAATACCAACTTATATGTGTTGTTGGCTATACATAGAATAGGAAGAAGTACCTGCTTGGGGTGAAGTGACATTGAAACTGAGAGATCCATGTAGTTCTTGGAGAATGCCTGAAGACACTAGTCAAGCAAGTGGTGAATCATGAAGCAACAGCATGGTTCTAGGGCTGCTGGTACAATTTTGATTCATAGCCACTTCAGCTTGCAGCTAACACACCTTGAAATATCTTAATGCCTTGGTGCTGCATACCTCTGGGGATCTTCATAAATCTTGCAGGATTGTGATTCCATTTATTTTATTTTGGCTAGTCCCCGAGAGGAGTAGGTTTCAATCTAGAACTTTAATGTAGCCTCAAAATGCTTTAGTGTTTCACTTGTATTGATCTTTTCTTGTTGATTATCCTTATATAATGGGCGTACCAAGGTGCTGGTGAGCACCTTGTTAGACCTTGGAGATTTGGACTTATTAAAGAATCTTCACACCAAGCTTACAACTTCAGCATTTCAGTTGGCATAACATTTGTGGAAAATTTCAGGGTGAACCATAAAATTGACAGTGACTGTAAAAAGTTTTATCAAAATATAAATGTAAAGCAAAAAATAGTTATATGGAATAGACCAATCATGTGAGTATACATGACCAAAGGATTATCTGCCACATCTCATAACCCCAAAGAAAATAACTTTGTTTTCAGTGTCTTTCAGTTTTGCCTCAGAAGTGCACCAAAAATCCATGTTATACACGTACATATGTTACTAGGATCCTTGAAGTTGTAAAAAAATGTATCCTGTTATCATCATGACAAAAACTAAGTAGGAAGGGATGCAATGGTAATGTGTGTACACACCATAGGGGTCCAGCTAGAATAGAATAGACATATCCTTTATTGTCCATCAGAGGAGAAATTCATGTGTACCAAATGCAATGTGATATACAAGACGAAGCATGCAGATTAACACAAAGGTAAAAACATAAACAGTAAAATCAGATGACTGCACAGTAAGGGAAAATTTACAGCATAAAAAATAATACTGTGCAGTTATCAAAATAGCATACTCAGGTTAAAAGAAATGAGCACCTGAGTAGGAAATTTAAAAAAAATACACATGTATATTTGAGCATAAAAACTATAACAGGCTATTTACAGGAAATGGAAAGAACAGTGCAAATAACAGCAGGGATCTAAAAACGTGTTGAGTTTGTTGGTAGCAGTGATTATCATATAGTTTCTCCTTTGTGCACCTAGGATACAGCAGTCTGTCACTGAAGGAGCTGGCCTTCTTGATGAGCTTATCTTACCGCTTTCTCTCAGCTGTAGATAAGCTGCTGCTCCAACAAACTACACAATAGAAGAAGGCTGATGCCACCACAGAGTCAAAGGAAAAGGGCTTTAGGAGCGCCCCCTGCACTCCAAAAGATCTCTGTCTCCTCAGCATGTAGGGTCTACTCTGACCCTTTCTATAAAGAGCATCAGTGTTGTATCTCCAGTTCAGTTTGTTCAGGACAACACCCATGGACCTATACTATATCAATGTCAATTCCCTGGATGCTCCCCAGATGTCCAGTTTACATAGTCCTGTATCCACTGTACTCTGAGTCGTCCTTGCCTGAGTTGAGGTTGACTATGGCAGGGAACTTTTTTAGATGGCAGCCTGGGAAGCTGATGGAGAAGTCTGCAGTGTGGAAGGTGAATAAGAACAGTGTCAGCACAGTTCCCAGAGGGGGCAATGAACTGCAGACCAGTCTGCCAGAGACACTGCCCTGTGTCCTCACATACTGTGGGAAGTATTCAAGTAAGCCTTTGTCTTTGGCACTGGTATCACACAGGAGGTCTTCCACAGTTGGGATACTTAGGCAATAGGAATGTGAGAAATGTATTTATCTTCTCAACATCTAAAAAATGTTAATCATATCTCACATTTAAACCAAAATCACAATAGTTTACATTCCTGACATCATTATCGACAATTGGTATTTTTCTGCTAACTGTATGTCAAATCTCTATACACATACATGTGTTTTTCATATATCTGAACTACTGTTTTGTAAAACTCATTTCCTTCTTGATCACAGGAAGCTATATGCTACCATGCTTATCTCTTCAACATTTGTATTCTCATGTGTATACTAAACCTTAATTGCATCCTTAGGCACAAATTTGGCCAATGTCATATCAGTTTCATTTTTTTCTTTTAATCTGTGTGGGAATCAGTGAGAATGTGAGTCAATCTCAAGTGTCAGAATCAGATCCTATGTTCAAGTATACACAAAACATATAAGTGCACAATGGTTAAATAAAAATATGGTCTGTTAGTATTGCACTTATTATCAGGGGAGGTTTGAATCAAATCGTATTGCTGCTGGAGCTACATTACGGCACAGATATGTCATTGCCTAACCATTGTTCACTATGTTGTTAAAATAGTTGTTTAGGTGTGCTAGTATTTTGAAATTCACTCTAAATTTAGTGAAGTTAATATGAATGCCAGTTTAATGAGATTGTCTTAATTTATTGATTGTTTATGTGTGTGTTGACATGATTTATCTTTGACCAGTAAGTGGGGCAACTTGTCAAAACATGAGAATGCCTCGTCCAGAGGCATGTTTTGTGTATAATTGCAGTTGAATGGGTTTTGAATAAGTTAATCCTAGAAATATTCTACATCTCAGAAGCAGGAACTCTATGCAGGATCAATATTCCAAATTCAGAAATTAAATCTGTCTTCAAATTGTAATATTACATGAATTGGAAAATAAGAAAAATCTGAGGAGATTTTTTTTTCTTGTTTTCTGTGTGCACGTATATCACCTATTCTCAAGAGGCAGAAAATGCCAGTTGCCAAATGATGATTCTTGGAGCAGTTTGTGCTACTTCAATTTGTTCTGTTCTTCACTGATTCTAATCTTACCCTTGAAAGTCAATTTCCACCAGCAATAATTACCATTCACCTTGGCCCCTCCAGGAGGGCCCGGTAAAGCACAGGTGAAACTGACATTCCGTTCAAAAGAATTCCAGGGATTCAAGGAGCAGTGTGTCAGTCGAGCAAATAGACGTAGGTGTGTAAGATCTTATTAGTATAAGATTTGATCATTAAAAACATCTGATAATCAGAATCAGCTTTATTTGCCAGGTATGTGTATACTTAAATAGAGGAATTTGACTCTGGAATGTGTCTGAAATGTGGTTTTTTTCATCCTTGGGTGAATTTCGAAAAGGTCCTTTGAATTGTGAAAGTACAAAAAATATTTTCAATGACTATGAAAATGGTAACCTTCACAGTGATAAATATCTTCGGGGGAAATGGTTATTTGAATCACAACAATAAACTGTTACAACTTTAAAAACTTTCTTGTTCCTAAAATTCAATAGATATATTTCTGCTAAATACTCTATTGAAATTAATCTTTATAAATACAACATTAACGCCAACTATAATGTATTTTCTCTAGTGATGGACTGAGGACTTGCCCAGGGTGTACAGTGGAATTGCCATTAACTGCTGGAGATAGGCACCAGGGGCCCTGTGTGGATAGAAAGGAGGTTGCCGACTGCACAATAAAAGGATCAAGGCTGACAGTACTTAGTTGACAGGAAGTTATGGCACTTGGTAAAGGTCTTGGGATTTGTGTGGTAATATTTGTCCCTCCAAGGTTTACAGAAACTGTTAGAGCCCACACCCAGATCATAACGAGTCATTCAGATCCAATTGTTTGCGGTGATTAGATTCTTCAACGTCATATTAGTTTCCCTTTGAGTATAGCCTGTAGTTTTCATGCCAGCATTCATGTAATCCTCCTAAGAGTTGTGGCGTTTCTTATATAATTGGACATATTTTTGCTCCCGCGTACCAAAACCTTAAATGGAATTAGTAATTTTTTTGTGTTCAGTCATGCTTTCTGGGCTTTCTAGTTTTAGATTTCTAAAATGCTCTACATTTGATGACCATTTTCCCCAAAGCATGATTTTTATGGTTCATATGTACATCCATCAGCGATAGACTGGTGACCTGTCCAGGGTGTACCCCGCCTCTCGCCCATTGACAGCTGGAGATAGGCACCAGCACCCCTCATGACCCCATAAGGGATAGATGTGTTAGAAAATGAATGGATGGATGGATGTACAGCCATCAAAATAATGTTTCAAGGTCTCATGTGCTCTGATAGGTTTAGCCTGTTGTTGTTGGTCTTTTACTCCTTTAAGATCCAACCGAATTCCCCTAATTTTTTGTTTTTTTGTCTGGCTTTCATGCTGGTTTGAAGATGGTTCTCGTGTTGTAGTGATATTTTGGTCAGAAATTCAGTTTTGACAGACGTAGTGTCTGCATAATCTGCAGGGAAAACAAAGAAACTGGTGGTGGACTTTCATAGGCGCAGAACCACCTCACTGACACAGGTGAACATCCAGGGAACTGATGTTGAGATAGTGGACTCTTATAGGTACCTGGGTATTCACCTGAACAATAAACTAGATTGGAGTCACAACATTGATGCTCTTTACTGGAAGGGTCAGAGCTGAGGTCTTTCAGAGTGCAAGGGGGGCTCCTGAAGATAGTCACCTTCTTTGACTCATTGTGGCATCAGTCATCTTCTATGGCGTGGTCTGTTGGAGCAGCAGCTTCTGTAGTTGAAAGGTAGCGGCTGGATAAGTTCATTAGGAGGGGACCCAGTGCAGGCGATGGGAGACAAAAAGACCAGGAAAAATCACATCACTGATTGATAATGTCTCCCATCCCATGCATGGAGCCGTCTTCCAGTGACAGACAGCTGCATCCCAGATGCTCTAAGGAATGCTTCCACAGGTTGTTCCTTCCAGCTGTTGTAAGACTTTATAATCTCTGCTGCTCACAACAGACTCAATAACTGTTTACAACTTGCTAATGGTTGCATGGGTTCTGATCTGATCATGAATCGTTTACACTGTCTCTCAGATGCTATGCTACACTTTTAGACGCCTTCGAGATGCTGCTGTACTATCATGCATATTGCATATTATTACATATTGTCCTGTAGGCTGGTGTTCTTTTTTCCTCTGTTAACTTAAATATGTGATGTTTTTACCTGAGTATGCCATATTATCATTAATTGTATAGTAAACGGTTATGTTAGAGGCCATGCCCAGCTTTGGTGCACTAGCTAAAAATATTACGAGACTATGTTAAACACAAAATTACTGTGAATGGCTTATAAATTATATAGAAAAAACTGAAAGATTAAGTTAATGGCAGTAATAATTCCAAATAATGCTAAAATGGAGAGCAGTAGGAGAAAGTTTCTAGAATGTCCTCCAGTAACTATTACAGCATTACTACAGGGATTGCACACCTAATTAACTTTTTTTAACCTTTTTTTGCTTGCGAGCACTTCCAGAAACAGTTTTTATTTCAGGGTTGACAGAGCAGCTCAGGAGCAGGGTCAAACAGAGTGGACTAGAGCGGAGTTTTGACATCAAAACACTGCTTTTCAATGATTTGGCCAAGGGCGACAAGAAACAAAATGGTTTTCTCCAAGGAAGTCCAGGAGAAAGTGTAATCGAGTGAGAACAATAATATTAAAAACCAATATGAACAGAGTGGGTCATACAGAAATATTTTACTATTTACAAACCATGTACCATGCCTGAAGGTGGTAAAAAAGGAACCAATAAAGGACACTTCAGCTTTCTATATGCAGAAGGATGTTTTGTATTTAATAACTTAAATCAGATCTGCAGATTTAGTGAGGGTTTCTCTCATTTTACACATAATCAAAGCTGTCATGTTTTGTCTGTAAATAGTGTTTGGTTCAAAATTTCCGTGTGCATGAGTTCTCTGCCTGGCCGTTGTTTTCTGAGCCTTCCCCTGCTACTCACTCCCCTTTAACCCTCGGAGGCAGAGAGAAGCAGTGCCCTATTTATTAGTTCATGCTGATGTGTGATCTAGACACTTACCAGTGGATTATTTTTATGCTTAAAAATTATTCAAGACTTTCTTGCTTATACAATAACAGATTATTTATATTTTCTTCATTGTTTCTCACAGATTTCTTCAAAGTGGTAATATCCCACAGTAACGCTTAAGAGCGGCAAAACATTGACGGCTGGAAGTGGGGCTAAAGCCACCCCCAGGAGGTGTTTCCTTCTTCCAGGCATTTTTAGGTTGGTTGAAAAGTAACACATTCCAAGTAAAGAGGGGCGGGGGAGAGGGCCGATGTAAGGGCTCTACATTCATATCAGTGGACAGGCCCCTTTACAAAGCACTGTACTTGCTAGAACCTTTTAGTACAGAAATTGTTTCTTTCACACATTTAAAGCTTGCACCTAGGCACCGTTATGCCATCTATTTGTTTTTTGAAATGTCTGAGACGCATGGGGAGTGGAGTTGTTACAGCCCTGTAATGACCAGCTTACATACATTTTTTCTGGCTTTATGGGTTGGTTATTGGAGGCAATGGTAGCAGACAGTCTGCAGGACCAGCAGGCCAGTAGTTTTAACGCAAACACATTCATATATACATATAATTTCTTGTCATTAACACTCATTGGATGTGTCAAAGTGAAGTGCATCAAGATCGAACAGATCATGCGAGTTCAGCCTAGTTTGTATAGCAGTAGAACTTTGGTTTGATTGCAACTAAATTAAATTAGTTTGCTACAGTTGTAAAGTATAACATTCTTAGAGCTTAATTTTAACTATTCAGTTCAGCATATTTTTTTACAGATAGACCGAATTTGATAAATTAAAACAACCAATAAGGATTGTTATACTATATGTATCTGTACATACAATATGTACTCTTAAAATTGTTGGCCTGAGGTGATAATTTATTGGTCCCTTGACAAATGCTTTTCTGTGCATTCTAATCACAGTTACCATAAGCATTGTGAGGGTCTGACTTTGACGTAGTGGGGGGTATTTTTGTTCATGTGATTACTGTAGCAGCATCCCACCATGCAGCCATTGTTGATGTCATGTTCCTGGCCAGCATCATTTGAGCAGAACAGAAGGCAAACATTCAATACAAGCTTGTTGGCAATTCATCCTGGGATAGAGCTTTACATATTATTTAGTTGTTTTCCCTAATATGTTTAGACACGGTGTTCATCTACTGAGGGTGAAGCAAAGTACAGATTCTTATGAGACTGATTATTAGTTTAACCTGAATTTAGTCAAATGTTTGCTTTAGAGTTACTATGGGGAAGGCTTCCAAGGTAATAAAACCCAGATTAGAAAATACAGATGAATCTGAAACTTGAGCCAAAATGTTCCCCTTACTCAAATTTCATATCAAACCTAGACTGATTTACAACCAGGATATTTTTATTTGCCCCTGTTTTTATTTTGTAGATTTATGGGTACTTAAGCAGTGTTCTTTTCATGTATTTTTCTTTAGAGGAACGTGTAACACCATATTTCAGAGATAAACATGAACCCATGAATGCCAGGGACTTCATTAGATGAAAGGCTCATGCAATTTTTATAGTAACTTTGGGGACAGTCTAAGGAAATATAGTTTCTACTTCTCATTCAATTAGCTTTTTGTTTGGCCTAGGAATACAAACCTTAATAGTTTGCTACAACTAATGACACATGCATTCATGTGCAGAGCCATCAGTGCAATGTAATACGGCCACGTATAATAATGAATAATAAACTAAAATAGAAAAAAAAAATAGATTGGGTGAAAGATAATAGAAAAATTCATTTATTATCCCACACTGTCACATCTGGGGAATTCAGATGTGACAGTTGCAAAGGCACAGGGTTACACACAATTTATAGTAGTGGAAAAAACAAACTAATCTAAAATAAAATTAGTACTAAAGCAGCTGAGGAGCTTTATCAGAGCTGCCAAAAGTGAAGTAAAAAATAAATACTAGAGTAGATATTGCACCATTATTGATAATAGGGCATACTCAGGTAAAAAGTATTAAAAAATCAACTTAACAGTGGGAAAAAAAGAACACGAGCCTATTTACAGAACAATATTAAATAATATGCAATATGCATGAGAGTACATTAGCATTTCTAAGTAGCTAAGGTATGTGCAAGTGTACCTTTGCACTTGAGAGACAGTGTAAACAATTTATGATTAGATCAGAACCAGTGCCACCATTAGCATGTTGTAAACAGTTATTGAGTCTGTTGTGATTATAAAATCTAACAGCAGCTGCTTTGATTTCTCTGCATTCAGCATGAGGTGGTTCTGTTGGCATCAGTCTACAAAGCTGTCTGTACTCTGGCTCGTTCTCATCTGTGATGAGACCAACTATGACAGAGTCATCAGAGAACTTCTGAAAATGGCAACCTGAAGAGCCGATGGAGAAGTCTGCAGTGCAGATGTTGAACAGAAACGGTAAATCTGGTTCAAAAGTATTGTGAGAGCAGTGAGCCCAATAATCCTTCCTAAAACATGTAATCCTCTGTTATAACGAAAGAAGTGTTATTCACGCTCGACATAAAGTTTACAAAATATATCCTGGTTTAGATTGTTTCTGATTAGTGTTAGAAGATCAGCAAAACCTATCAATGTGAAACTGAAACCTATTTACAATATTTGCAAATGTGGCAATTAACATTACTCTTGTTTTTTACACTAAAGTTGTTCTCTGTTGCAATTACTTTTGTTATCCAACCCAAGTAAAAGTTTTTATTTTCTTTACTTAACAACTGGCACAACTCTTTTGGTATGTAATAGAAGAAAAGTAACACAGGATTAAGAGCAATCCACCCTTAAAGGATACAAAACAATAAACCAGTCAACATAGAAGAACAATATCAGCACTGTGGGATCTATCTAGACTTCAAACTATAATGTTAAAGAACCGACATCCCCTCCCCTCTGTCATCATGTCTTATCACTATAGAGATGATGCAAATTTCAGCAAAAAAACTGTCAGGGCATAAAAATATTCAGAAAAGATTAAGATAATGGCTTTTGCATCTTGCTTCAATTTTTTACCCTGTGCATCAAAGTTCTTTTAGTCCTGAGCAAGCAAACAACCATGCATATCTGTACTGGAACTGTAGATGCTGCAGCTCACCCCAGGGTATTCTGTATCTCCAGACAAGATAAGAGCAAAAAATTTGGACAGTGTGATCAGCTAGTATTATATAGAATTGCAGTCAGTGTGAGTTTTCTTTTTTTTGTGTAGATTTACTTTTGCCTCCAAGGTATGCCAATCCATTTATTTTGGAGATGAAGCTAGGGCTTATCGGCCATCTTTAGTAGCATAAAAATGCTGACACCTGAATATTCTAAAGTTATTAATGGTGGACTTTTCAATAAGATTTGTTCGGTTGAGAAAGTAGGCTTTGATATACATAAAAAAAGAAAAAGGCTACAATACCTGAAAATCATTTAATTATTGTCATGATTTGTCTTCGTGAACCCGGACAGAGCACGCACACACAGATCTTGTTCTTTTGCAGTTTATTGAAAGTAATGAGTTGGATGATGATGACCAGAGTTAGTAACCAGACTGGAGATGATGGGTGCAGGAGCAGGTAGACTGGAAGACTGGAGAGTTCTAGGAGAAGCAGGGCTGCTGTCAGACCAGAGATGTAGAGCGAGACAGTTCTTGAGGTGCAGGGCTGCTGTCGATCAGAGATGCAGGGCAAGACAGTTCCTGGGATGCAGGACTGCTGAGTACAGGGGAAGCAGGTGTTCCAGGCAACAAGGCAGAAAACAAACTTGGACCACTGGGGCAGCAGGAGATTCAGCAGCTAGCAGAGACCTTACTTGGAGCACAGGGTAGCAGGCAATCCAGCGACAGAGCAGAGAGCAAACTTGGAGCACAGGGTAGCAGGAAGTCCAGCAGCTAGCAGAGACCTTACTTGAAGCACAGAGGTAGCAGGAAATCCAACAGCTAGCAGAGGCCTTACTTGAAGCACAGAGGTAGCAGAAAATCCAGCAGCTAGCAGAGGCCTTACTTGAAGCACAGAGGTAGCAGGAAATTCAGCAGCTAGCAGAGGCTTTACTTGGAGCACAGTGGTAGCAGGAGATCCAGCAACAAAACAGGGAGCAAACCAGGCTGACAGACGTGAAGTACTGATGTTACGTGATGTGCCAAGGCTTCGAGGCGTGTGTCGAGTAATGGAGGGGGCGTTTCCGTAAAGCGCGTATCGAAGCTTGCTTCATTTAGGGGAGGAGCCGAAAACGATGACGTCTGAAGCCTCGCTGTACCACGTGACTGCTTCGGGAAGTGGCTCAGATTTTGCCAGATGACCGGTTCATTCAGAACCAGTTATGGCTGCACGCTGGATCATAAAACAGTTCTGCTAACCAGATGCAGTTTAAAACACCACTTAGTCTGTTTATAAGTTTCGTTTTTATTAATTCTGCATTTTTTAACTACATGCACCGTATTTCTGTGCCTCAGCGCTTGCTCCCCCCCCCCCTCCTTTCCCTCGGGACAGGTGCTTTTATCACCATTCACCATTTGAAACGTGAATCACTACGTTTAATGTCCTCACATCGGTAGCAACGTGTGCCAGTTAAAGTCAATAGGAGAGTTAGTAGCTGTGTTTCATGCTCTTTTGTTTTTAACAACATAGAATCAGTGGCGCTTCGGTGGGCTGCTGCCTCGCGCTTTAATTCGGGTGCGCACTTTTAAGGGTCAATTTAAAGAACTTGTAACATCAGGGGCTTCATCTCAGATCTGTCAGTACCCCTGTTCCCTTTATAGAAGCCCTTTACAGTATTTAGTTATGCATTTTCCCCACTGTTTATCCGTCGCACGCAGCGCACCAACGGGGGTAAAATCCGCCCACCGCACCGCCCAGTGTGCACTGACAAGAGCAATAGAAATTTGTCTGGTCAATGCGGCGACTGACTGAGAAACCTGTCGCTGTGAAAGGTGATGAGAATGTTATAAACTGTAACAGTCTAGAAGTGCATTGAGCTGAAAAGAGGGAGACATCAGCAGCAGGATCGTGCGTAAAGACGCAGTGTGAACCTCTGTGTGCTTCAGTGTTGCTGCTGAGGGGAAATTGTTGACCATAATCCCCCCCACCCCGCCCCCAAAATTAGCATAATCTCACTCTTAACTTTTGATCAAAGTTGAGAGGTCTGATTATTACACACCATGCCATATCACATGACACTACTATTTTGGGAATAATTACACACAGAGAATACATTCAAACAATATTTTATTATACACATATGTATGTTTATACATAATTTATGTAGACAAATTATTTCGTCCTACAACTTTTGTGAAGTCATTCCCAAGAGCCATAATAGACAAAAAATCAATGCATCACACGTGTTAAGATACAGCTGGCTGTGATTATACACCTCGCAAGTAGGTGGTGACGTGTGCACATGAAGCTCCAAGAAATTAACCCTTTCTCGAACCAGTTGGCTCAAGTGGTTCAATGCCTCACGAGGCTTCATCTCGCCATCACTAACGTGAAGTGAGTGGAGACTGATGAGAACTGGACTTGACAGGCGTGGTGTTGGTAGAGACTGAAGACGAGCCGGCGGGGAAGAGAAGACTGAGGGAGGCTTTAGTAGAGAGGCTGGCAGGTGGAGTGAGTTCTCACTAATTAGTGCCTAACAGGTGTGACTGATTGCTGAGGAGTGGAGGGTGAGCTGAGTGAGAGGAGGAAGTACTGGAAAACAACAGGGAAAAAAGCCAGACCAAAACTAAACAATGACAATTATAAAGTGGCAAGATTTTTTTTCCGTAACTAGTAATGAACAGACTTGGCTCACGTTTTTTTTTCTGCTTTAAAGATGTGGCTGCTCAAAGTGTTCACTATTTTAGACCAAGAATTGGAATGGTCTGCCATAGTTTCCAAATGTTTGTGTTTCTCGACCACAGCATATTAGTTGGCTAAATGGATGGATAGATGAACTGAAGGAGGCTCTGGCTAGTATAACACAAACATGCATGTTTCTGATGACAGCTTAAATGTCTATTATCAATGCTGTAACATTAGTGAGTTTTATTAGCATCCTCATGTTTCTAAGGTCATATTCAATGTACCTTGAAAACCACATACAACTTCTATCATAAAACATATCGCACTTACACTGTCATAACCTAGGGTAAAAATATTCTTCTATCAGACAGGCCAACTCAAGCTGTGATCATCTTGAAACACAAAAACTATCAGATCTCTTGCTCTCATTACAGCCTGTCAGATCAAGCCCAGTTATTGAAAATCACCTTCAATTTGCTCCAGATATTCTGATTGTGAGAACCAAGTCTTCATGTTCTTTTTGATGTGCTGATCACTCAGATTATTCCCCTAGACAGGAAAGCGAAAGGGTAGCATGGTGGGATCAAATTGGTAAGCTGGAACATAAAAACAAGTTTAATAGTAGGGCCATTGTTGAAAATTAAACATGACGAGAGATGTATGCATGTAAGTATGCATCTAACTAGGCCCACTCTCCTGTCTCAATTGGTTGTAAAAACAGAGCAGAAGTAACATTGTGCTTGAAAATGCCTTAAAAGAGTGAAATGTATCATATGTAATGCCTTAATGATTTCGCTGTTCTCTCTATCATTGCCATGAAATAGCTAATATCAGCAAGAGTAACTAGGTTTGAGCAATGCATCTGCCTGGGTGTAAAGGTAGTACTGCTCTTTTGTTATTCTGCAAATAAAAAAAGCATATTGCACATTTTAGAAATAGCCTGTGTGTGATTGTGATTCTTCATTTTCACTCCGACACCTCATCTTTGTTGCTGCTTCCCAAACTTCAAAGCAAGCAAATAGGATGACACTCATCTTTTTTCTTTGTATTAGAGTTGTGTTCCTGAGACATATTTTTTTACTGACCTCTCAATAGCCCTCCTGCTGAAACTTGTATTTATTCTTTGTAACTGATTTGAACGTGAAAAAAAATAGAGTAGAGTTGTAAGCTTGTGAAGAGGCTTAATCAAAATCCTGGAAGCTTGTTGATGTAGACTGTGTGGAGTTCCTTGGAAAGTTATTGAACTTCTTCCTTTGTGTTTCCTTTTTTCTACCAGCAGCTTGTTATATTACCTGGCAGAACTACATTTTCTTTTCCCCACCCACTCTCTCTAAAGCATATGAAGTTAGAGCCTGTGGTTTGAAAGGCTCACTGTCCCTTGATTAGGTTCTGCTGGTGTGTCTGAGCATTGAACCGGAGCTGGCTTGTGGTCGGAGGAAGCATAGTAGGGTTGCAGCAACATCCAGCCAAGTGGCTGGATTTTGATAAGTTCATTGTTGTTCCTCCTGTGTGCCCCAGATAAGCACCAGCATGTTGCGAGTTTGCCGCAGCAAACACAACAGCGGTGGCGGCACCCCCAGAGAAAGCCAGATATGGCTGGTCAGACTGCAGTGTTGCGACAGATTGTCATTCCCAACTCTCAGGTTATTTAGTGCTAATTTACTTGTCTGAGTATGCAGGCAAACAAATTGGCTACATTCAAAGCATGCTGCGTGACTCTTCAAAGAGCGTGCAGTATTTATACACAAACATAAGAGTCAGACAACTTTTTTTCAAATAGAGCCAGAAAGAAACTGAATCCTGCTGTGAATGGTCAAATTATTTGTAAGTGTAAAGCCCTACCCCTTTACACAGTAGTGGGTGTAACTGGGTTGCAAAACAAACAAATTCTAAGGATTATTGAATCTTCTCCTTTAAGACTATTTGAAGGATTTAGGCCCCTCTAGAGTCACAGTTGCAGATTGCACCCAACTGAAAACGTTGCAATCTCTAAACCCTCTTCCTTTGAGGATCCCCAGATAGCTGAGGTAGGTTGTAGCTGACAGGTAGGTTTTTATGAGTTGTTCTGAGGCTTCAGCGACCTCAGAAGGAGGGAGGTTGTAATGATAGATGAATTATGAAAAAAAGGACCAGTGGTGGACTGGATCTGAAAATATCTCCAGTATCTCCTTTTAAGCAAGGGCTTAAAGAGATTATTTAACTCATGTGAGTGTTTTTAAAATCAGCACTTAAATGTAATGAAAACCCCAAAACAAATAAAATATAACATATTCTCACAGTCTTACATTTAATACATTCAGGATGACATTTTACACTTTTTCTTAATAGTTTCTTCAAAACTTATTTTCATGCCCTCAATTCAGTGCCGCTGTGTCATCTAATTTTCGTGTTAACAGTGTGCCAACAGGTTATAATTCAAGATAAACAATGTCAAAAATGTGGTTCTTCTATAAGACAAAAAAAAACATTAATTTGTTTATGCAATTCACTTATTGGGGTTGTCTGAATAATTCCACATAGAGTTTGAACATGCCTTATTTAATCACTTATCCACAAATGTGTCAAGATGAATACATATTCTCTATATGATAAACTGCACAATATGAAGTCTGCCTAGTC
The DNA here is from genome assembly GCA_037039145.1 of Fundulus diaphanus. Taxonomy (NCBI): domain Eukaryota; kingdom Metazoa; phylum Chordata; class Actinopteri; order Cyprinodontiformes; family Fundulidae; genus Fundulus; species Fundulus diaphanus. Next base: position 39,225,579 of record CM073133.1, read on the forward strand.
AGTTAATGCTTTCACCTTTTGTTACAGACGTGATAAATTATTCACTGTAAATCACGTTTCACTTTCTTACTAATATGCATTGGCTGATATGACAGTCGTTGCGTGTTGAGGCCTCTGTTTCTTTGCTTTAAGCATTAGAAATATTTGGAATGTGTAGTCTGCGATACTCCGCAACTTGCATTGTTATTCAATCCATACAGCATTGATGTTTTGTCCAAAGCCACCCTTCCACTGGATGGCCATGACTAGCTGCTTTGTTGGGGCTCCAGAGACATGGATTAAACAAAACCGCAGTACTTTTCCAAAGTCTTTGCTCTTTACTGAAGTAGGATAACAAAAAGGGGAGAGTCTGTAGTTCAATAGATAAAACACTTTAGTACAAGGCTTGTAGACTCCAATCCAATTTTATTCATAAAGCACTTTAAAAACAAACAGACCAAAGTGCAGAATAAATACAAATGTAAATAGACATAAGATTAATAAATATAAATAAATGAAATACACAAAACCCAACAAAAAACCAACACCCTGTTGGTTATTAGAAGGCCACAAAGAAGGGTGTGCTTTCAAAAGAGATTTGAAACCCGTCAGGGAGGAACCCTGTCAAATGTGCAGCAGCAGGATATTCCAGAGCTTGGGACCAGCTACAGAGAAGGTGCCGTCTCCTCTGAGCTGCGGCCTGGTTTTCGGCACTGACATGAGCAGCAAGTCTGAGAGAATGAGGGGTTTGTGTATTTGACTAAAAGCATAATGGTACTCTCAGGCTGTAAAAGCTCAGAGATATAGGGAGGGGCAAGACCATTTAAAGATTTAAAAAACATTTTTTTTTAATTAATTCTAAAATGAACAGGTAAAAAGGAAAGCTAACACAGTCAGCTGAAAACAGGTGAAATGTGTGCAAATTTGTGTGTTGATTAAAAGATGTGCATAGGTATGTTGGACCAACTGCAGACATGCAGGGAAAGACCAACTGACTGGGAAATATAATGTGTTACAGAGATCCAGCTAAGGCTGGACAGGGCAAACAAATATGAGCGTTAGACAATGGGTGTTGGTTGTGGGGTAGAAGTGTGGTCGCGGTCCAGAGATCATAAGCCAGGTAGAAATCCAGAGACAGAAAAATCCAGAAGACGTGAATTTAGTCATAATCAGGCAATCAGACAGGCAAAGAACGCTGGACATCTACAGGCAACGGCTTTTGATAAGGTGGCACTTTCTGTCAGCAGCAGATTATGAAGGTGGAGAAACAGGTGAAGGTGCCACAGGAGTTGGCTCACAGGTGAGCTGGATGATGTTGATGAGTATAGAGCAAGAGGCATATGGATGTATGCGCATAGAAAGGCCAGAATAATTACACAGACTTCTGTTTTGAAATCATCAGCAGTGAACTTGTACGTGTTCTTGATAGTCTAAATCAGGGGTCAACAACATGGTGCCCGCGGGCAATAGGTAGTCCTCAAGGACCATATGTGGTGCCCTCAAGCCTGTTCAAAAAACTAGCACAACCCTCCAGTGAGCTGCATCTAAAATGTTAATTTATTTAGTTGCTCTTCCTTTTTAATCATACTTGTACTTACATATATTTAATAATAATAATAATAATACATTTTATTTAAAAGGCGCCTTTCTAGACACTCAAGGTCACCGTACAGAAGGGTAAAAAACAGAATGTCAGAAACAAAATCAAAACAAAAAACATTTAAAAAATACTGAGGCTGGGACAGGGAAATTGATAATTAAAGAGAATAGGCAGTCTTAAACAGATGAGTTTTGAGTTGTGATTTAAAATTTAGAAGTGAGTCCGTGTTTCTAAGTAGGGGTGGTAGAGAGTTCCAGAGGCGGGGGGCAGAGCGGCTGAATGCTCTGCTCCCCATGGTGGTGAGACGGGCGGAAGGGACAGACAGGTGTAAAGCAGATGAGGATCTAAGAGCACGGGAGGGGGTGGGAATGTGCAGGAGGCCTGACAGATAAGGGGGGGCTAGGTGGTGAAGGGCCTTGAATGTCACCATGAGAATTTTATATTGAATGCGGAACTGCACGGGGAGCCAGTGAAGCTGTTGGAGGACCGGGGTGATGTGGTGGATAGATTTAAAATGATGAATGCATTAAAAACATGTTTATATTACATAAAGTTAAGTTGAGGTCTGACTCTTCTAGTTCAAAGGTCAGACCAGGTAGCCCTTTATATCACACAGTACCAATGAAGTAGCTCTCAACTTATAAAGGGTTGGTGACCCCTGGCCTAAATAGTGCAGTGCTAAATTTGTTACTTGGAAATCACTTTATTTGAAACTTTTGAAAAGCATGACAAATGGAGCAACTAACGCCACTGATGAAGCTCATGGCAGATGGCAGATATCTTAGAAAAATGTTCTAGAGAAAGAATAATTTTTGGTTCCAGTCTCTTTCATTTCCCAGCTACCTGCATAACTAGTAAAAATCAACACCTGAGCTGTGAAAAATAAGTTGTTTGTAGCTTAAACAGGCTTTTTCTGTGATGTATATTTTCTCAGTTTTAACCTGTCTTTTGTCAGCATATTCTTAGAAAGATTTTACAGTTCATGTCATGGAGATTTTTTCACCAATCAAAGCAACATTGAAGACATGGCATGACAAAGGAACAATAACACTCTCCACACATTTGTATCTGGAGCGATTCTAAGGGTCACTGTGTAAGCCACACGCTGCATTCCGCTTGAGCAATCAACCGCTACAATGTTTACCCACTGTAATAATCAATATACGACATACACAGGGATGCTAACAATTATCCCAAAAGACACATTGTGTCAAGCCGGGCTGTAGTTTTCATTTCATACAGATTTTCTGAGCAAGTCTGAGATATGTAAATCTGCAGGGGGCATAGGATACATGTGTCCAGGCCAGTGGTTAACATACGTTTAACTGACGTGCTTAGATCTGCTGTGTGAGAATATAATCACAAAATACAAGATGTTGAGGTTGGTTATTTACTTTTGACCCTTCATAGTTTCAGGTCATCATTTACTTTTGTCAATCTTTGCTCTATTTTCTGTCTATAGTCCAACTAATGCACATAGTTTGTGATAAAATTATAAATAAGATTTTCTTGGAGGACATTTGACACTTTTTGTGCCACTGGATTTGATTGTAAAACACCTTTCAGTCGCGCAAACCTTTTTTTGAGCATCGAGTGGTTGATCTGACTAGAAAAGTGCTTTATGAATGTAGTCCATTTCATTATCAGTCCATCTAAGGACTTTTGCAATGTGACTCTAAAGCTGAAATAAACTGCAAACAGGTTAGATTAAATTCTATTACAGTAGATGGTACACATTATGTAAAAATTAATGTGTGGATTCTAAAAATGACAACTGTTGCTAAGAGAAAAGTTGATATTTGTTAAGTAATGGGTTGGATATTTTTTATTTTGATTGGTTGTACAAAGGGAAGAGTGGATCCACAGGTGGTTAAGATTCATGACAGAGAGATAAGTTGAAGTCAATGATTTTTCTGTCTTGGCTTGCTGGATAGGCAGGTACATTATGGAGACATAATTGAAGAGAAGAACCAAGAGTTGTAGTCTTGATGAAAGTAGTTTTTTCCAGGCAGATATTGTTTTTCCACGCAGATATTGTCATAAGGAAGTTTACTTCAATGCAAACACAGGATAATATTTTTGTAGATACACCAAGGGGACAAGGTGACACGTGTTAAATAGCTGATTATCAACTGGAACACAACGAAAGGAGAGATCAATTGCTTCAGTGCAGTCGGAAAAACCTGTGCTGCTGGAGAATCTCGCAGATCCACTTAAAAGGTGAATTGATGAGCTAATCCGAAATGGATGACTTACAGCACAGTATTAGAAGCCCCACACTCACAGATAACAGCAATACAGGAACAACATGACAGCACTGAGTACATGGGGATCCCTATTACAATAATGCAGCTTTTTGTAATGTCCAGGCTTAAACATTACTGAAAAGGTAGCAAAATATTTTTACAAACTTGCATGGTATTGCATAGCAAACTAGAAGCGAAGCTCAACCTCCTCCTAAAATAGCTGTGCCAAGCAAAGAGCCTCTGTTTGCACTGACTCGGGTTGCCAACATTTAAATGACACATTATGCACACATTTTTGGGGAAGGCTATACAAATTTATTTATATTCATGTAAATCACAGCCAGAACAAAGTGACCAGAGCTCTTTGCATAATACAAATTACATTGGTAAATTTTCACTGGCAAAAGGCTGTTCTTAGTTGTGTGCAGGAGAAGAAAAAGTGTTAAAGGCAAACTGGCAAATGTCTGTACCACATTTATAGGTCAGATTTGTGACAGAAGGTAACTTTGATCCTGTCACTCTGTGAAGCGTGACTAGTATTTTTGCGGATAGTTTGTCTGTTCCAAAATATTTTCTAAAATGTGTCTTTTGAAAAAGTACACACAATAAACCTAATCATTGGGGGACATTCCGACTGAAGCATTACATGCGGAGATTAATAGATAAATTCCAGATAAATCCACTCGGTATTGTGTGATTTGGATGACTTACACCTCATAAACATATTTCATCTCTCCGGTGTTATGCTGACGGGGAGGCAAGGGGCCGCGGCAAGGGGTTGGAAGACGTTTTCGGATGCAGTAGATAACAAGCACACTACCAAAATCCCTGATCTCATATCAAACACCCTTTTTTGAATGGAAACTAACAGGATGTGATCACAAGAGGTTTATTCTTATTTGTTGTCCATAAACTGGACTTGATTGGCTGGTTTGCTCCTGCATGTATTTATTCCAATCAATTTAATGGAAACAGTCTAGAAACAAAGCAAATAGAGGGAACAAAACACTTGCAGAAAATTAAGGAGATTGCCCTGCTTTGTGAATTCCACCCTCTGTTTCTTATATTAAACAACCCTTTTGATTCAGCCAGTTGTTTGCAAAACTGCCCGTGTCATTGAGTCATGAGCCTCTTTCTTAAAGTGGATTTATTTGGCGACATGAATAAGAACAACTTGTTATTCATGCAATGCTGAGGTACCTGGGCTACTTGGCAAGAATGTTAAATTGCCCACTGGGAGAGCCAAGCATTCCCCTCACTATGTTTAAGTATTCAAGGTGACTTTACTATCAGGGTCATTTTAATCGTTTTCACTCAGCCATTAAACTTTTTTCTCTTTTCTCAAGCAAGACTACACGGCTTTTTATAATTTGTCCATATGAAGATGGGAAAGTTAAATTGGCAGACTAAGCCCTGTGAAAGAATGTTTTAATATTTTCCAAAGAGAAATGTTTAAAGATGGGGAGACTATTAACAAAACATAAATAGATAAATCCAGCTCACAATTAATCTACACTACAGAGATAAACTTGCTTGAACACAAACTGAGACTAAGTCTAAAATTAAATGCCACAGTCTCTAACCATGTGTGGGTGTATTAAGTGTGAACAATACTTGAAAGCCGATTGTGTCTGGGTGCCGATGAAATTGGGATTAAGATTTCCCGCTACGACGTATCTTTTACACACAGAGATTATGTTGTTTTTCCCAAATCTATTTCTCTACAGAAGAACAAATGGGTTGGCCACTGAGACATAACAGAAATCGTAATTGCTCTTCGTATCAGGATGGCAAATTAATCTGGTGTTTGGTTCATTGCACAGCATGTGTTTCTTTGCAAGGACTGATGTGCATGTTGAATTAAGTTAAGACTGAGATGAGAGACTGCAATCCAGTAGAGCGGCAGTCCCGTTTAATCCATTTCTACACAGATTCAAGGATTGAATTTGGTCTGACCGTAGATTGACACGAGGGATTTTTCAACAATAGCAGGACACACTTTTCATTCATTACACACATTATTTATTTTTGTATGAATAATGTAGTCCAATTATCAGAGAGATTTCTTTTTACTTGAGAATACTGTTGAGAAATATTCTTCCTCACCTATTTTAGGTGCAATTTATGTAGAAATTAATACAGGCAAGTAGGTTTTATTGGCAGTAGTCAAACGATTTTCGATTATAGAAATAAAACTACTTGTCAAGTTATTTTTCTGTGCTGGGTATATGCAAACCCAAGTTTGCATGTCTTTCAAGTGGTCCATCATTTCACTGTCTTTGACAGTCTGCAGCAATGGATCAGAAACGACAATGTCACTTATTGACTTGGAAATATAATTCCAATGGGATTCCTCCAGAGAGATGTTCTGAAGGTACCTTTGCAGCTGCCCTGTGTTTTCTGTTAACTGACACAATGAGAATAATCTAAAAACCTCTTCTTTATTTCTTTGATAATTTTCATATATGTAGTGTTTGGCTGAAAGGAGGACAAAAGGAAACTGATGCAAAAATAGGTACACATTGAAACCATCCGTACATCTTCTGTAATCTAGAGTGGAGATTGCACCGCTTCAGGATGGGTTTTTACTGTTTCTGTTATTTTTATTGCTCGTGTTAACCCCGAGTAAAACTGCATCTTTTTATGGAAAGGGATAAGTTATCGCTGCCATCAGCATTGTTTAGTGTTTTGATTTATGAACCAAAGTGGGAAGATGGAGTTTGGCTGCAGTAGGGATTTTGCAGCAGATCCCATTCAAATTAGGCTTGGTTTGTGAGTGGTGAAGAAATCTGGAGCCGAGGAGAGATATTGGCAAAAAACACAGTGTTAGACAGACTGAGGAAGATTCACAGGCTAAAATTAACAAACTGGACCATATTCAACCACATTCTTTATATCCAACGGAAGGAGGGACACATTCCCACCTTCTTTTGTCACACCATATCATTGAATAACCCAAGCTCTTATTTTACATGATTGTTACAGGAGATTTGGAGTAATCTTTCTGGTTGTCGAAGCAAAAACGTGGATTCTAAGATTCTAAAAGATCAACCCCCCACCCTTCCCATGCGGTTCGGTTCTGTCCAGCTGTCTGCACTCGGCGTTAACCTCCCTCGTTTATCATAACCTTACTCACAGTACGGCAGCTCTCAGCTCTTGGTTCGCTGTGCTTGCAAAATTCAGCATGTATTGAACATGTTTAAAGATGGAATCAGACCTTTTCTTTATTTTACCTCATCAAGTTGAATCTTTTGATGTCTTTTATTCAGCAAAGGTGTTCATCCTGAATAGAGGACCCGTCTGAAATACGAATTGGTTATATAAGGCAGTCTTGTCGGAGGCAATACCCTTTAGCTCTACCTGTACACGTGACCGGGCTCTATGTTTGCAGAAGTAAGCAGCTACTTATTCCACTCTGTAAATTCAGCTTAAATGAACCAAACAAATTGCCAACACAGTTTGCACTCCCAGCCTTATTTTGTTTACCTCCTCATACAGTGATGCATTACACCTCAGTGCCTTTTATTTAAACAGCTTAACAACATGTTGAAACAGTTTTGAAGCCTACAATCTTTGGCAACAGTCCATTCCATCTGCTCCTCCTCGCTCTTTTAATAGGATTCATCAGTGTGATTGCAATTGCGGAAACTCTGCGAGGTGTGTGACATTTCTCTGCTGGAGCATGGCCAAGTTGGAGCTGTCATTTTGAATCTCTTCAAACAGCACCCCAATGATTTTTTTTTTTTTTTTACAGCAGCTGTTGGCAGAGCCTCCTCTGATCTCGGCTCACCTTGAAGTGGACTATTGTTCCTGTCCTCTACCCTCTGTGTCCCATACATAATCATTTGACGTGAAATTTTAAAAGAATAACTTTGCGAGCTACCACAAATTACCATTTGCCGCCTGTCTTGGTTAATATGTAGAGTCCCGCACTGGGAAGCTCGTTAGGAAATGAACCAACTTTGATTGATTGCTCTGTTTTCCATTCTCATTCATGTAGAAAATTGGGATGGCTGAATAAAGAACACCTTAAAACAAGGACTGAAGTGTTCCTCTGGGACATGAGAGAATTGATGTTTGTCTAAATTAGTTTGATGGCTTTTTGTTCTTAGGTTTGTATTTTTGCACCTTTCACCTAAAGCCAGAGCTTTTAAAATTATGAGAGAAAAGATAAATGATCTGGCCTTGGCTGGACTATACCAAAAGTGCTTCCTAATTTAACATTTGTTCAACCTCAGCAAAGGACTTTAAACACAGACATTCTGTAATTTCACCAGCATGGCCTTTTCTTTGCAGAGTAAGCAAACAGATTCCCTTCCCCAACATGTGCCGAAAGTATTGTGAGCGTCAGAGATTTAACGATACACCCCTCGCAGTGATCCCCGATTTTGGGTGTGCAGTAATAACATTTTTGATATATATATATATATATATATATATATATATATATATATATATATATATATATATATATATATATATATATATATATATATATATATATATATATATATATATGAATAGTCTTGCTACTGAGTGCTCAAAATGCCTCCACACATTTTTGATATTTTAATAACTTTTGTAACCAACTATTGTTGGCAAGCCCGATGAGAAGGTTTAAAAGTTCACCATGACTATGTTGCAAAAAAGGAGGAAATATCTCAGGAACTACTCATTTTCTTAATTGGAAATAAGTCTCAAAAATATATATAGGGTTAGTGCTTAAAGTGCCTTCATATCTGTTTGCATTAAAGTAGTTTACTTCACTGGATGATAGTTAAATGCTTACATAATTTAGATTGCATTTCACCAGATGTACGACAAACTATTGCGGAATATAATGGTGGTTTAAAAGCATGAGATCATATGCCACACGATCTCATACACCCTTTGCGGAGAGTATTTGGAATATCTTTGCAATTGATTTACAGCATGACTGATTCCTAGAAATCTCTCTGTAATTTGCACTTAGTATGTTGTGTGGAGGGATAGAAGCTGTCATGCTAGCAGTGGTTAATCCACCTGCTAAAGTTGGATTTTGGTTAGAACTCCAACAAAATCTCGACTCCGTCTTTTTCTTCTCTTTCTTTCTAGCTCTTTACTTAACCAATCACTCTTTCTCTACTTTGTAAAGCTTTGGCTTTAACACCTTTAGCTGTTTTATTATCCTCCCTTTCCACTAGCACAGTGAAACGGAAAGTAAGAGAGGCCACCATCTTCTGACACTGCATAAGGATGTGAGCAGAATAGTCTCAGCCATCACTACTCTTCAACATAACAGACACACACACACACACACACACACACACACACATACACTTATCTGGTGCTACTAAATCCCAGCTCTAGCATACAGCTACAGGAGGAGGCCATATGGTCTCCTCCTGTCCCACTGGGTAAACAGACGTCAAAAAACAGCACTCCTCTCAGATGGTTGTTTAGCTACTGATCAACCCAAAACAGATCTCTTCGACTGTCTGATTAGTGCTGAATGTCTCGGTCAATATCCTCACATTAAATTCTCAGCTGCTTGTGCATGCTCATATTTGAAACTGGCATGGACTTTATGGTCTTTTTTCTAGTGCTTGGTGTCACTATGTGTTTCCCTGCGCTTTAATAAGAAACACTACTATGCCGGATAAAGAACAAAAAAATTATGTGGTAATGTGCAACATTCATTGATCTAACCTATATGCTTCTTTATCTAACGTGTGTGCTATAACGGCAACATAAAGACTTATTTTGCATTCCAGTAATTCTGAGCTAAGTTTTAAGTGTGTAGGAAATTTGTTCGTATGTCTTTGGAGCACTTAATTCTTCTGTACGTTTTTTTAGGACAAAGAAGTGCAAAGTATTTCAGTTCTATGTCCTTTTTCTTGTTGAATGTATACTGTAATGTTACAAAATGTATTCACATTTTCACAAATGTTGCAGCAGTGACAACATAAGTTTTTCTAATCACATACTGTACTACTAGATGTTCTATCAACACTGATAAAGATTCACTCACCTTACCATGTCAAATGCTTGGGGCTGCTACCACTGTCAGGTGGTCTGACATGTTTTCTGACTTGTTCAGTTAATTATTATTTCATTAAAAGGGGAAAAGTGAAATACTATTTATAGAGCAATGATGTTTCAGCCAAAGCTGTTCAGGTGTTTGAGTATGAAAAAAGAAAATGAGACAGTGGTGTTGCACAAAAGTAGTAGTAGTAGTAGTAGTACATTTTCCTTTTATCTCTTTTGCCACAATACATATGCAGCATATAAAACAAGAATGCATCATAGGCAACTACATACTTCACATATTGATATTTCAAAGAATGTGTTTCATTTCTTTACATATAACACATTTTTCGAAATGCCAACATACGTGACATGATAAGGAACAGTGTGACAGTACTCCGATGTGGAGAAATGTAACCTATATTAGGTAAATCTAAACAAAGGTTACTATTTTTTGTATTGTATTATCACTTCAATCAAGGTTTCCGTGTCAAATCTTATGGAATACACTATTGAAGGAAAATGTGTACTGCAATTTAATAGCTAGAAAACAAATCCAAGGACCGTTATAGCATTGTTTTTTTCTTTCTTTCTTTTCTTGAACACCTGTTGTATAACTGTAGTCTTTTATAGGAGTAAGACGGTTTAGCATTTAACTTCCATATAGCTGTCAGCTGACCACAGGGATTGGTCTTAAAACGCATCTTAAAACTCATCTGTTCTCCGCTCAGACATTGTTCCAACATGTCAACAGCTCTGATACCTTCTGAGTGTCAGCCTTACATCCTCTCCTGTACCCTTAGTACCATCCTTCCTTCCTCTCTTCCTTTTCTGTGTTTTAGTGTTTTGGGTGTCACTAGATAAAAGATTGGATTTATATGTATTTCCAATTAAAAGACGCTCTCCTTTGTTGTTGTTGTCGTCTTGAGTCTTCCATTTGCATGTATGTTTCGTGACATTTGCACCTGTTTCCCTAAGGTGTCAGGGGTGTGACTTTGACAGGCGTCATGAGTTAATTAGATTGGATGAAGAATATTACAAAAAAAGTACTGATTGACCATGGCTGCAGAGACCTATCTTTAAGTAACCAATTAGAGACCAGTAAGAAGTCACATGGAAGCCAAAAGAGTAAGAAGATACTACACACCAATCTGTCATTTGTGAAATGTATGGTTTTAGATTTACACAAAACAAATACCTCAAATATACCCAAAATGGAACAGGAAAGCTGAAAGATCTAATGTCAGACACATGTTTTGAGTGAACAGTTGTGATAATTACTTTTTATTCCGTAATTTCTGTTAGCAGTGTCTACATGTTTTCCTACAAGTCTGATGAGAGCAGCCTCTGATTGCCCTCTATTGACAAGCTGCCACTGTTGCTCGGCATAGAAAAACTGAAATGTTTAAATGTGTTTAATTGTTTTTTTCAAAGGCTTTCAAAATTGTGTTTCCTTGATTTCCTTGATTTTATTTCTTCGTTTTTTTTGTCTTTTAGACAACATTGGTGAAGACAACAAGCTCATTACTGATGGGGCCATTTTAAAATTCACACCACAATGCATTGTGTCCCTAACCAGAATGTTGTCACACAGGGCAAAACAGGGTTTTAGAGAGGTGAGAAATAACTCTGCATAAGATAACAATGTTTTAGCTGCTTAAATCATTATGCGCATCTGGCCTCTCAGTTATCAGGGAAGATGTAAAGTATGTTGCAAGATGTAATGCAGCTCAAATCATTCAATGCTAACTTATACAACGTACAGAGTAAAGAAAAAAACGTCCTTTAAGTTTTGAATACCATCTGGTCTAGCTGTAGATTACGTTATATATGGTGTTAATCTCATCTATGGTCACGAGCTTTGGGTCGTGACCGAAAGAACGAGATCCCGGATACAAGCGGCCGAAATGGGTTTTCTCCGTAGTGTGTCTGGGCTCTCCCTTAGAGATAGGGTGAGGAGCTCAGTCATCCAGGGAGGACTCAGAGTAGAGCCGCTGCTCCTCCACGTCGAGAGGAGCCAGTTGAGGTGGCTCGGGCATCTGGTTAGGATGCCTCCTGGACGCCTCCCTGGTGAGGTGTTCCGGGCACGTCCCACCGGGAGGAGACCCAGGGGAAGACCCAGGACACGCTGGAGGGACTATGTCTCCCGGCTGGCCTGGGAACGCCTTGGGATTCCCCCGGAGGAGCTGGCCCAGGTGGCTGGGGAGAGGGACGTCTGGGCCTCCCTACTGAAGCTGCTACCCCCGCGACCCGACCCGGATAAGAGGAAGACGATGGATGGATGGATGGATGGATGGATGGATGGATGGATGGATGGATGGATGGATGGATGGATGGATGGATGGATGGATGGATGGATGGTTGGATGGATGGATGGATGGATGGATGGATGGATGGATGGATGGTGTTAATCTTTCAGACGGTAACGTTGGGATGTAAGCTATGGTATTGTTTGTATTGTTTTTACCTGTCTGTACTTGTCAAGGTTTTTAGTCCTTAACATGGCTATTGAGGATAAGCATCATCTGACAATCACGGAATTAGCTTTCCTATTTTTTAATTATGGTGTGGACATTTCTAGCTTTGTTATGCTTGAAAGAGTCAATCACAGCAGACATATCAACCATATTAAATTATATGTGGCCACTGTTGTGTAAAAGGGCTTTCTGGTCCTGGATCTGTAGTATAGATCAGTTAAAGGAGCATTTTGATCTTTCACCTTCTCACGCCCTGGAAGTGCCGATCAAAGCTGTGTTCAGCTCATCCCAAACTATCAGAGTCCTGTTTAGGAAAAGACCCATCGCTAAGAGAGTAAAAGTCTTGGACTGATGATTCTGTCCAGGTGTTACGGAGTTGTTTGGAGAGTAGACCCGTAACAGCCTCACTGGAAAATGTTTCAGGAATCTTGCAGTGACATTGATTAAATGATTTTATAAGCAGTTCTGTTTCCTACTCTGTAGACAGCATCACAGGAAATAGCAAGGTCAAAGCAAAACTATGAAGAACAGCTTGACAATGATCTGGAAAACTGATTTAGGCTCTGGTTGGGATGGTATACAGTCTCTTTTTGGTGTAAAGGGCAAACAAGTTTGGATGTGTCACAGGATGGTTTTAAATGCAACAGGCAACTTGAAGAAGAGTTTCACAAGATTTATTTGAGATTTGATATAAATGATTTTATGAACATCATCCAGGAACAGAACCCCCATTTTAATAACAGTGGCCACGCTCTTTTTAATATGCTTGAAATATCTGATGTGATCAACTCTTTCAGGCATGTCAAAGCATGTCATTTAGTTTTCACATTTTCCAGCTTTCCCTCTCTCAACAGAAAGTTCGTAGAATTTAGAAACAGTCTCCCAGGGGTGTGTTTTGTCTCCTATGATCTACATCCTGTAGTCTAATGACTGACTTCGCCAGCATAACAACAGAAACGTTTTAAAATGTGCAGATGACTCGGCTATTGTCAGCCTCCTGCATGAAGATGAAAACGATCATGTTGCTGTATTAAATGATTTTATTACTTGATGCCATCAGTGTGTTTTACAGCTTAATGTATCCAAAACTAAGGTCATGATCATAGCTTTTGGAAGCAAGCTACCTGCTGTTCAGATATCAATCATCGTGGGGGCAGAGGGTTGAGATTGTTGATACTTATAAATATCTGGCACTGTGATCGACAGTGGACTGAAGTTTGATTCACATACAGACATACTCTGCAAGAAAGATCATCAACATTTTTATGTCTTCATAAAAGGAGAAAATTCAACATAGACGTAATTCTTATTTGCATATTTTAAAAATCTAACATAGAGTCTATTCTGACTTTTTTTTGATTTGCTGGTATTGAGACCTTAGGGTAAGGCACAAAATTGTGAATGTCAGCAGCAAAATCATATGTGCTCAGCAAAGCAGCCTGACTGACCTGTACAACCTCCACACTCAAAAGTTAACTCTTGTCTATCGGTACTCACCCCCTCCACTCTGAGTTTCAGCTTTTACCGTCATGGATTCCGGTTCATATAACGTCTTTATGGAGCAACAGGTATAAACATTAATTTAACCCTTTCTCCCTCCTTAATTTAGGCAAGGTGAGGGGTGAGTTGGATTCAGGATATTGCTTTTTATTATTGAAGGCAAATGAGTTTTTATGCATATGTATTTTAGCCACTGTGATTTCGCATTGATATCTCAGTTATCTTCAGTGATGTCTGACATACATTCTTGATGTTTTGTTTCTATAAGGTGATGTATTTAACATTTTAATTATCTGTTTAAAAATGTATCTGTTTTCACTTTTGAGGCTTATCTATGCTTTTTTGTTTTAATTGACAATGCTTGTTGCAGGTGCTTTATTAATACCATGTCCTTTAGGTAAATGTTATTTAGCTTTTATATTTTTATTGTGACTTACTGTAAAAGCAGGTAATTGTTTTTCTGGCATAAAAACGGAATATGGCTCTAGGCTTCCTGCACAACAGTCACCTCTTTGATATTAAGCATTTTTCAGTTTTCATTTCATGACTTTCACTACATTATCATAATTCAAATAACCATATTTCCTTTTCTGAAATTTTTCCAATATAAAAGCTGATATGTTGACAGTTTTGTATATACTTGTATTATGAAAAAAAAATCATCCCTCCAGTGTCACACCTTTGAACTGACATATGCAGGTAAAATGATAGAAAAGTCATAAAAGCAGAATTGCATGTAAGGGTAAGGACATTCAACTTCAGTTTTCTTTATATTTATACACATTTTTCATTACCAAGGTGCCTTTTAACTTCCTTTAAATCTATACTATGAAAACTGAAAATACCTATCAAACTCACATCAGAATATAGACCAGGTAGAATCGGTGATAGCCACAAAAAGGTATCCCTATTTGTTCAGACTGGAAGATGATTTGGCTATTATAACATGGTCTCGAAATTTTCTCAGCTAACAAATGCTCAAGAGAATGCAATTTTCACATCTAATAGACATCCTTGCTGGTGTCAAACTGGTGGAAATATAGAACCAATAGTTCCAAATAAATGTTGGATTATTATTATAATTTCTGCAGTCTAGCACACAGTGAAATGACTGTTATAGTCTCACTGAAACGGGATGGAAAGACAAAGAAATCCCTTGTGGTATAATCTTTAAGCAATTGACAAAAGCCCTCTTTCGAGATTTTTGGATTAAATTAACTTGTTTTGTTCGTACAGTAGTTAAAACGGTTATTAATGCATGTAAGTATTTATTTTGTTTTCATGGATTTATTAATGTATTTATCAATGTCATAACTATTAGAAATTTTCACTCATTTAATGCAGACTTCAAGCATGTTTTGCTGCGTATTAGAATGTATTTCATAATTGGCATTTATTATTCTGATAATTTATTGATCGAAGAGTACCTGATCCTTCCATTGCACAATTTTACTGTCTGATGAGTGGTGTTATCTTTAGTGATGTCTGACATACATTCTAAATTGTCATGTATGTTTTTTGTTGTTGTTTTTTTACTTTTCTAGTAAATACTAAAGAGGTGGCTTGCCCTCTTAAGGTTGGGGAGGTTCCTACCTCAAGTGGAGGAGTTTAAGTATCTCAGGTCTTGTTCACGAATGAGGGGAGAATGGAGCAGGAGATCGACAGACAGACCGGTGCAGCCACCGCAGTGATGCATACGCTGCACTGGTCCATTGTAGTGAAGAGATCGTTGAGCCCAAAAGCGACGCTCTTGATATACTGTGCTTACCCTCACCTGAGGTGGCTTGGGCATTTGCTCCAAATGGCCCCTGGGCGCCTCCCTTGGGGAGGAGTTCCAGGAATATCACACAGAGAGACTGGCCTTGGAACGTCTCGGCCTTTCCCCAGTTGAGCTTTAGAGGATTTCTGGGTAGAAGGAAGTCTGGACGTCTGCTGTTCCCCACGTCCTTGATAAGCAAAAAGAAACCAGTATGAGTACTTTTAAAATTCTCTTTTAAAGTGTTTAGTAATTTTAAGTAATATAATATCTACTAATGTCTCTCCATTAATATTCTGAAAGACTTATAACTCATAGAATATCAGAAGCATTAAATAAGCAAATAGTTTTCACACTTTGCTCTCTTTCAAGTGGACTAAAATGTGGAATTTACATGTTAATGTTTGGAGCTTTGATGTAAAAATACACATGTGTTTTATTGGTCAATAACAATAAAATACATATTACTAACTCATTATCTACAAATATATGGTCACCTAAAGAAAATCAGACATTCTGTCTATGAATAAAATTATTATTGGATTCCATGATACAGTTTCTTTTAAAATGAATTAACAAAAAAAACAGTTTTATCACAATTTTCTGTGCAAATAAACAGATTGAGAGACAAAAATCTGGGTTTATCAAATCGAAGTAAACATCTTTGAGCACATGTTGGTAAATCTGTGTTACATGCAACTCCCATGATTTTGGCACTCTGAAAATTTGCAATTTCCTTTCCTTTCCTTTTCCTAACTTTAAAAGTCTTATGATTCCCAACTGTACCCAACCCAAGCAGGTCAGCAAATCAGCTGAAAAAAGACAGAATGACTAAAAATGAAAAGATTTACAGAAGACTGGGGTAAAGTTCAGAACAAAATTCATCAAAAGCAACTGTTGTATGAATTCTCAACAGGTGCTGTTTCATAACACAACAAACCATAGAATTCAAAAAGGCTGTTTAGTTTATTTTACCATGACTGGTGATCACAGCTGCTTTGTGTTTCACATTGGCAAATGTTTCTATATGGCTATATTTCTTTTTTTCAGATTCATGTTTATTTTTGGAAATTTAATATCAATTTCTGATTCCCCTGAAATGATAGTTGGAAACTAGGATTAGAGAACTGAAAAGATTTATATGAAAATAAGGACAGAGCTTATGAAACATTTTTGAATGCATTTAATTGTGACCAGCGTAACAACAAAATCAAAGATTTTGTTAAAAGCAAACCAAAGTGATGGAACAATCAGATCCCTTTAAATGTTGAGAGTTTATTAATTTCCTTATGACTGGATTAAAGGTTAGGCTTTCAAAATGTCAAAGACTCTGCTTTTATTGTATTTCATAGGCACTACAACTCTTTTAGACTAAATGGTTCAGCGAATCTGCATTCAGGGGAGGTAATCGAGTAATGCGGCGTAATCAGATTACTTTGATTTACCTAAATTGTAGTAAGTGGCCACTCTGTTTTCTTTCTCTCCCTCTCTGCCATTCTTCTTATCCCTTTTGTGCTTTTCCATCCTAGCCTTCATCCCCATTTTTTCTTTTCTTTTTTTCCCTTCTTCTCTGCTGTGTGGCACTGAAAGCGGTCCTGTACAATGGTGGTCTCATTACTCAAGCTCTCATGGCAAACTGGTCTCGAGGGAGAGCGAAGACACTTTTTAAAAAGTGCCCTGTCACATGGAGGCACATGATTTGCATTTAGGTTAAAACCAGCCGGGACTCTTAAATCTTATTTATGGGCAGCGGGAACTCCTTCGTCACTGCGGCGTTGGGGCATCAATTATTGTCCGACCTAATCTTGTTAAACTATCACAATTTTAAATACACACATACCCTCACAGATATTCGGAGCTGTATCAAGGAAAGAAAGCAAAGTGTTTTTGGTTTGTAAACAGGTTATAATCTGTATAAGGGTTATGGCATTATCCAGCATGAAGCGCTTTTTTTTGCCAATAATCAGCCTAATGGGTTGTCTGACAAAGAGGGCTGATGCTCACACAGAGTGAGGTGAGGCGCTGAATTGTAATTGTATGCATGTACTGCATGTGCACAAAATATTAATGATATTAGCTTTTATCATAAATAGTTTAGGCCAGGTAAGTGCTTACATGGATGGTGCCAAGAGAATAAGTTGGCCATCCACAAATGAATGCATTCAGTTTGCTAGCTACTTTAAATGGGTATCTGAAAAGGAAAAGGGAAGTTTTTCTTCAAATAGGCTAACATATTCAAAGTACACATCAACGGAAGCAGCTTTGTGTGGCTGCCCTTAGACACAGCAGTCTGAACATGGTTTAAATATAAACAATTTAAAAATGTGTGATTAACGAACTGTTTTAAAGCACTTTTGTCTTGGTCATAGGATGTGCCAGAATTTTGAAAGTAATCTTCCTAGTACTTACAAAAAGAGTAACATCAAGGTGTCTTTTTGACATTCAGAATAAACGTTGTCAAAGTGCTGGTTTAATTACAACTGCTTTGACAAAGCCCATAGCCCATCATAAAAAAGTATAGACTGCTACATTTGTTGCAGTGTCTAAAAATGTGTTTTACTTGGGTCTCAACATAAAGAGACAATTAACTTTTCTAACAGTATCATGTCCTGTCATGTCTTTGAGGGATGTGTGTCACTGGGATAAATTGTCTGAAATGCACAATGTGCTGCAGTGGAAGGACACTGACTTTATCAGTGAAGTCGCTATATTGTTGTTGTTTTTGTTTCTCTTTTGCTATACTTTATGATGGCCTGGGTTGATTTAAAGATAAAACGTCAATGCTGCATCAGCTCATTGCTACATCATCTGAGTAACACCTGTAGAATATTTGCATCTCTATTTCCAGCAATCAATACTTTAGAATTGTTCAGAATGTCCAAATTTGTTTCTGTCTCTGTAAGCTACAGTATCAGATATGTAGACAGGCATTTCTGGAGCATTTCTTTCTTAAAGTAGCATGTTTTACTCCATTGAAAAATCATGGTATGACCATTTGAGCCAGTTGACAATGGTCCTTTTTTTCTGTTTGCTTTTTTTAAACTAGACTGTCCACCAAAGAATAAAAACATAGTAACAGCCAAGGATGCATTTTCAAGTTTAGTTGGACCCGTGTGATTAGATTATTGCCATATATCCTCTGTTACTTGATTTTAAATATTATGCAGTAACAAGAAATGCAAGCTGGAGCTCATGCCTAAACCGCACCAAAAATCAGTTAGAGACAGTAAGTCCTGGGTAGAAAGCATCAAAATAGTTCATAGGTCATATGTTTTCTTATGCACTTTTTCTACCCTCTTGATGTTCAGGGACAAATGGTGTTTTGTCATTTTAAATTGCACTTAGTTGCAACAGAAAATGTTACTTGAATTGCTCTAACCTATACATTTAATTGGATATGGATTATTTCTTCACAAATGCTTAATTTCTGCTAATTTAAAAGAAACAAGACTAATCTCCTACTGATCAGCAAAACCCGGCTTTTCATTCGGGATGTACCAATCAGAATATTGTGACAGATTTACAATTTGTGGTTTTTAAAAGATTTGAATCGGCGGTACTGATTATAGTCAATTCTAATTTCTCTTGAATTACTACAAGAATGTATAAGAGCAGCTTTTTGATTCTTTGACCTAGCTGTCGGAAGTAATTGTTTATAACACTGTATAAGGTAGGTGCAGAGGCAATGTCATGCGTGTCTGAAGGAATAGTCACTGAAAAATAGAGTTTTACAAATAGTTTAAAAGAGAGGAACGTCAGCATTAGGATAGTTTGCATTACTAGAACAGCAGTCTGTTTAGTCCCTGGAAAATGTAGATCCTTACCTTAACGTTGAGATTTAAAAAAGGCTGCACACATTTTCAGCAGTCCAGCATGTTCCCTGATAGAGGTTGAACGCTTGAAATGATTACGTAAAGCAACATCGTGCTAATATATTATGTCGTCTCTGTATCTTGTTTGAGTCTTAATCTCTTTTGCACCATTAATCAACCATAGAAATAACTGCAGATGCTGTAGAAAATACTGTTTCCTTTAATACTAAAATAAATAACTTTCAATCTGCTTCCCTCATTAATATCTGAGTGTTGCTGACCACGTCTCTTGGAAGTGTTTATATATGATGCCTTGACTCATCAGATAAACTGTGGACTTCCAAGTGGACCACTTCTCAGGGTTGATCAATGTGAAAATAGACGGAACATTATATATTAGCATCAAAGTGGCAGATTTCGAAGAAAATGTAATTTGTGCCATAATATTTTAGTATTAAAGACATCTGTAGAGGTGTCAATAATGCCGAATTAGGATGACCCTTTTGACATAATCACAGATGAGTTTTTCTTAACCTGAAAATAAAAACTTATATCTGTTTTCTGGTTAACTCAGTTTGATTTGTAAATTATTCAATAATTCAACTCACCTGAGTTCCCTAATGTGTTTGCGGCCTGCTATAACTCTAGACAGAGAGGTGTAGCAATCTTAATCCACAAAAGCGTTAGTTTTAAAATATTAGAAAAAACTATAGATCCTGAAGGTAGATACATAATAATTAAAATAGCTATCCATAACCAGAAGCTATGTATTGTCAGTATATATGGTCCAAATGTTGATGACCCCTCTTTTTTCCACCAATTCTTCCTTGCACTTTCAAAACACGGGGATTGTTCACTAATTATAGGAGGTGACTTCAACTTTGGTTTAAATAACGATATAGACAGGTTGAATAAAACAGGGACTCAGCGTAGTTGGCAGTCAGTAAGTGTAGTCAAACAATACATGAGTGATTTTGGTCTTTGCGATGCATGGCGTTCTCTTCATCCTATTAGTAAAGAATACACTTTTTTCTCAAATGTTCACCATTCGTACTCTCGTCTGGACTACTTTCTTATAAGTAGCTCACTGCTGTCGGTCGTTTCAGAGACGGTAATTCATCCTATTGCTATCAGTGATCACGCTCCTGTTACTCTCACCTTAATTAATAAAAAAATAACCCCACAAAACAAAAGCTGGAGATTTAATACATCACTGCTTAAAGATGAAGAATTTATAAAATTCATTAAAGAACAGTGGGCCTCATACTTAGAATACAATGATCAACCAGGTACATCGGCATCGATATTGTGGGAAGCTGGAAAAGCAGTGATGAGAGGTAAAATAATTTCTTTCTCATCTCATAAAAAGAAAAAAGAAAACAAAAAGATTCAGGAATTAGAAGAGAAACTTAAGTTACTAGATTTATCTCAAGAAGAAGGGAAGTTAGGTAAAATCCGTGAAGTAAAATTAGAACTAAACTACTATATTGAAAAGCAAAATAGATTTCTAATACAAAGGCTCCGAATAGAAAATTTTGAACATGGCAATAAGTCAGGAAGCTTCCTAGCTAATCAGCTTAAAATAAATAAGGAGAAAACTACTATATTTGCAGTTACAGATTCAACTGGTAATACAGTAAGGGAACCAGAGTGTATAAATAATACCTTCCGCGATTTCTACAAATCTTTATACACACCACAGATAAATCCATCAGAGAAGGATATTAAGCAATTTCTGGATAAAATTACACTTCCTAAATTATCAGATAACCAAAGAATGACACTGGATTCCCCGCTGACAACAGCTGAAACCCAGGAAGCTCTTAAAAGCATGCCTAATAAAAAGGCTCCAGGTCCAGATGGATTCCCCACTGAGTTTTATAAAGAGTTCTGGAATATTCTAGCCCCAACGTTCCACAGAATGTTGCAGGAAATACAGGAAAAAGGTAGATTTCCAGCTAATATGAATTCTGCCACCATCAGCCTTCTGCTCAAGCCAGACAAAGATCCTGTGTTGCCCACTAGTTATCGTCCCATATCCTTAATTAATGTGGATATTAAGATAATCTGTAAAGCTTTAGCAAAAAGATTAGACAAAGTAACTCCTCTCATTCTCCATCCAGATCAAACTGGTTTCATCAGAGGAAGGCAGTCATCCACAAATACACGCCGATTACTTAATTTAATTGATTATTCCTACAGTAAAAACATTAAAACCAATATATTGTCTTTAGACGCAGAAAAAGCATTTGATAGAGTAAATTGGAAATTTTTATTCGCTACTCTTCATAAATTCGGTTTTGGCGATTTATTCATAAACTGGTTAAAAATTCTATACAATTCTCCAACAGCCTGTGTCAGGACAAATAATCAAATATCTTCCAGTTTTTGTCTACAGAGGGGCACCAGGCAAGGATGCCCTCTTTCTCCATCACTTTTTGCCATCTTTATAGAACCTCTAGCAGCAACAATCAGACAAACAAAAGCTGTAAAAGGTATAAAATGCATGAAAATAGAGCACAAGATTAGTCTGTACGCGGATGATGTATTACTTTATCTCCAGCATTCAAATAACTCTCTTTTACAAGTAATTAGAATACTAGAATCTTTCTCCAAAGTATCAGATTACTCGTTAAACTGGTCTAAATCTACGGTACTGTCAATTAATTGCTCTCTCGAAAACTCCCTAAATTTACAAATGCAATCAGGAAATATTAAATATTTAGGTATTACTGTGTCGAATAAATTAACAGATTTACTTAAACTTAACCATGCCCCACTTTTAAACAGGATAGAAGAGGACCTTGAAAGATGGAAATCGCTTCCAATCACACTTATGGGTAGGGTAGCTTCAATAAAAATGATGGTCCTACCTAGAATTAATTATTTATTTTCAATGGTCCCCAATAAACCATCATCTGACTGGTTTAAATCTCTAGACTCTGCCATTTCTAGATTTCTTTGGAAAGATAAACCCCCACGTATTAGCTTAAAGACAATACAGAAGACTAAAGACAGGGGAGGATTAGATCTGCCTAACTTCCATAACTATTACTTAGCAAATAGGCTACAATACATCTCTAAATGGATAAAAAATAGTCTTTTAGATGAGCCTTGGTTAGATATAGAACAGGAAATGTGCAATAATATCATGATTTCAGATCTGCCGTTTATAAGCTCAAATATAAAACGGCATACATGCTTCAAATATATCAACATTAGTTCTACTCTGACAGCATGGTGGGAGTTCCTCAAAATGACAAAGTCATCCCTTATCCCATGCAGTCGTACACCTATCTGGAATAACCCTGATATCCTACAAAATAATAAAATGATAAACTTTACATACTGGAAGAATAAAGGTATTAAATATCTGGAACATCTACTTGACGGAACCGAGTTCATCAATTTTGCTAAACTAAATATGCAATATGGCATTAGTAAAAATAAATTCTTGGAATATGAGCAACTTAAATCTATAATTAAAAATAAATATAAGCATATTAATGGTGGTTTACAAGTCCCAACTAATATAATAGAGTTCTTAGATTTAACCCCCCCCAAACTACTGTCTAAATCATACAGGACACTGACTAAAATAGATGATTCGATATCTCTTCCTATAATGAAGTGGGAAAAAGATTTATCAGGCACCTTTGAACAAAATTTCTGGGCTCAGACATGTCTAAGAACTTTCAAATTGACTAGAAACACCAACTTACAACTAATACAATACAAAATCCTTCACAGAGTACATTACACAGGACAAAGATTATTCAAGATGGGTCTGGCACAATCTAATATCTGCCCACACTGCATAGGCAATCATCCTGATAATTATTTTCATGCGTTATGGTTATGCACACCAGTCCAGAGGTTCTGGACACAGATATGTAAGGACTTATCAAGGTGCTTGAGCTGTAAGATTACACCATCCCCATCAGTTTGCCTGCTCGGTAATTTTGAGGAAAGTCCTCTGAAAAAAGAAATAGTTTACATGGTTTTTACTGCTTTATGCATCGCAAAGAAAACTATCCTCATGAATTGGAAAAGTAAACAAAATCTCAGTATCAATCAGTATAGAGACCTTTTGTTGGATCATATTAATCTAGAGACAGCATCTGCTTCCACATCTGATTGGTCTTTTTGGGCTCCTCTGATCAACACCATCACTTAGTGGAATAGGGGGCGGTGGGTTGCTTCCTGCAGGGCGCAGTGGCTGGGTGGAGGGGTTCCTGGGGCCCTGGGGGCGCTTGGAGTAGGGCGCCTGGTAGATCCGGCTCCGGGGTCTGTTGCCCCCATCTGGGAGGAGTTTGGGAGGCCTACGGGTGGCCTACAGCGGCCGCTTGCGGCGCTCTTTGGGAGCTGCGTGTTGACGGACGTGGGTTACTGACCTGGTGGCTGTGCTGCCGCTGGGTGGGGCCGGGGTGGGTCTGGGGGTCTGGGGTCCCTGGGGCGCGCCGCCCTCGGGCGCGGGCCCCGGCGGGGCCTCGGGGGTTCCGGTTCCGGGGGGTGTGCCGCTTTTGGTGTGGGCCGGCGCGCGCCCGGGTGTCCGCCTCTGCACGGGGCCTCTGGTGCGCTGGGGGGCCTCGGGGCCCGTTGAGCTGGTAGGGGGGCATGGTCATTAACACCTCTGGGCAGATGCTCTTCTCCTTTATTGGAAAGGCACTCTGCCAGTGGGGGGAGGGGGAAAGGAGGGGGAGTAGGGACCTACCCAGCCTGGATGTCTACTGTCGAATGTATGGTGAGTTGTTTGAACGTTAATGTTGGGGAGGGATTAAATCCACGGGTGGGGGGGGGGGGTTGGGGGGGGTTGACGTTCTGGTGGGCTTGTGTCCGGCCCCCTGTCCCGGTCCTGGTCCGTGTCGTCTTCCGGTGCGGGTTTCACCTGGGGGGTGGGGTTGGGGTGGCTCGTGCGGGCCGGCTGGCCAGGGTCCCCCCCTCTTATTATTATTATTATTATTATTATTATTATTATTATTATTATTATTACTATTATTATTTATTTATTTATTTATTTATTTATTTAATTTAAGTAGGCTTGGTGGGTGGGCTGGGGGGGGCTTAGGTGTTGGTCCTGGTGGGTGGTTGGCTGGCGGGCCCTGCGGCCTCTCCCTGGCCCCCGGGCTACGGTGGTGCCGCTGGCGAGGCCCCCTTCTCTAGGTGGGGCTTTCGGGGAGCGGGGGTGCCTATTGGAGTCAGTAGGGGAGCTGGCTCCCTGGGTTGGCTTCCCAGCCATTTGCTCCCCATCCCCGGACTCCTCCCTCTGCCTGCTCCATCACGCCGCCACACATGTAGGTCATGAGGGAGGGGGCGTTACTGGAGGTTGCCACTTTCTGGTGACGCCCCTCTCCCCAATTTTATTTTGCATCTTAGACACTTTCACTTCAAACATTTTTCACATCACACACTCATATAGGCATGGTGGGGGGAAGACGTCTGGGGGGGGGCTTATGTTGTGTGGGCCTCACCTCGGACGGCTCCCTTCACCTCCTCTCCCACTTAGACATTGAGGGCTCTGGGCAGTCACACGGAGGGGGTGCGCTGGCAACAGCTACCTTCCGAAAGGGGGGTGGGCTTTGCCGTGCATCCCCTTCGGCGCTCCCAGTTTTTAAACGCACTTGAGAACAACATGCAACAACACAACATTTGAGCAGGCGTAGGGAGGGTCGGGGTCTTCTGCACACCCCCGTTCTCCGATGGAGGCAAGGAGTCTGGGGCCTGGAGGAGGTGCGGGCCACTGTGTCCGGGGTCTTGGCGGGGGGCTGCGGTGTGCGGTCAGCGGCCTACCAGGTCTGGGGCTGATGCCTCCGCACCCCCCAGGGGACGGGGGGCAGGGATGGCAAGGGTAAGGTGGGGGGAGGGAGTGGGTTTATTAGGTATTTAGGGGGAGGGGGGGGCTCTGGCCGGGTGGCTCGTGCGGGTCGTGTTGGCCCGCCCTCTTGGGGGGGCCCGGTCCGGGGGGCGTCTGGTCGGGGGCCGGGGCCGGGGGTCGGGCACAAGCAGTCGTATAGTCGATTTGGGGTGACCCCCCCCCCCTTTGGTCAGTGTTGGATGTGAGTGTTATGTGGGAATGTGTGTACAGCGTCTTTTTTTTTTTGTGTGTGGCGAGTGGGGCACAAGGGAGGGATGGGGTGAATGAGTTTTTTTTTTTTTTTTTTTTTTTCAGGTATGGGTGTGGTCCGCTCCCTCTCCCAAGAACATCTCAAGTCTCCGATAGGTGCGGAGCCCATCCCCCCACGTCCTGCCCTCCTCCACTTCGTTGGCGGGCGCCTTGGCCCCCTGGCGCGTTGGTTGGTTTCGGGTTTGGGGCGGGTTCCCGGGCGTGCGCCGGCCCGCTCCTGGCGGCCTCTTCGCGGGGCCTGGCCCCCCGGGGGGCGGCCGGGGCCCTCGTCGCGGGGGCGGGGCGCCCCTGGGGCCTCTGGCCCTCAGGGCCCATGGCCGGGACCACTTCAGCGGGGCTGGCTGCCGGCGGAGCCCACGGGCTCGTCTCCGCGGCTCTTGAGGGCGTCGGCATTGCGGTGGCTGGGGGATTTCCTCGGGGTCGTCTCTGCTCCTTCCTTGGGGGGGGGGTTGCAGATATCCTGTGTCGGCCCCTCCTGGGCGACCTGCTTTAGGGACCCCTTTGGGAGTCCGGGGCTACGGGTCCCCTGACGCCTGCCTCTGTGCTCGGGGAAGGTGGGTCTTTGGTTCTCCACAATCACTATCAAGCTATTTCTGGATAATCTTCACCTAAACTAGTGCACTTTCACATCTCCCACTGGTGCTAGGTCCCAGGTATTAAGTGTTCACTTATATACAGTAATCTTATAATTTATTTATTTATTTATGTTGTGTCACGTTCTTTTTTCAAATATCACATTACACATGTCAGCTTACATAATAATATATATGATTTAGCAATGGCACCTAGGTGTTATTCGAGTGTATCTGTTGCTTTATGTCTGTTGGTTGTGCAGTTCTTTTTGTGTCTCTTTCCAGGTGATGGAGCAGACAGAGGACATTTTATCATTCTCTTCCTTTTATCTCCTCTTTCTTTCACCTCTACTCTTTTTTTTTTTTTCTTTTCTTTCACTTTTTGTTCTTCCTTTACTCTCCCATTGTCATGTCCATATAATTTGAAATTCTCCTTGCAGGAATCATAATAAAGCTATTTACAAGCATAAATCAAGTGGAGCACTATGGCGAAAGCTGTTTGCTCCACTTGTAAAAGCAAAATCTGTCGAGCTCCATCTGGCATTGAGATTTCAATTCCTATTGCCATAGTGCTAGACAGGACACTGGGAAAAAAAAAAAAAAAAAAAAAAAAAAAAAAAAGAAAAAAAAAAAAAAAAAAAAAAAAAAAAAAAAAAAAAAAAAAAAAAAAAAAAAAAAAAAATAATTCAATCAAGCATGCAGAAATGTTTGATCTTTACAAGTATGTTCAACCATTAAGTTACAAGACGAAAGAATTAACAGATATTTTTTCAGACCCCTATCTGTTAGTATTCACAAAGTACAGCTTCAAAGGCTGAGTAACTCGCTTCATGTAAAAAACTGTGAACAGACAGTAATATATATATATATATATATATATATATATATATATATATATATATATATATATATATATATATATATATATATATACATGTATGTGTGTAGTAGATTAGCATCATGTGAAATCTTTTAAGGTAAGGCAGATTTCTTTATAAAGCACTTTTCAGTACTAAGACGATTCAAAGTGTTTTCATGCTTTATATTGACTGTGTTCTTCATCTTTCAAATGGCTAAAGAAGTTCATGTTCTTGTCATCTTTTATCAGACAACATTTTGCTTTTGTCACATGTTGTGTATTGTTCTTTTGATCAAGCCGTAATCTTGATTGATGTCACAAGGAAGTAATTTGTCTGCGCAGCTATAACTTATCTTTCTACAGGGTATAGACTCTCTGACAGACTGTTCTTTAAATGCACTGTCCCTTCTGTGCATCATCCATCTCTGTGGTCCATTGTGGTCATCAGTGCTGCTTTGGCATATGTGTGTTATAAATATATATTTTATCATGTAGTAGTTCTATATATAAACTCAGATATGCTGATACACTTTCTTCACAAATGAGTGTGCTGCACTGGATCTTGGTGCCAATTAGGGTAATTGTCTGGTGCTGTGGTAGTGGTTTCCTTTGTAATCCATCAGGAATTTAAGGATACACACAGTTTACAATACATTAAGTAGTAGCATTAGAGATAACCTGACAGCTGAGCAAGAAGTTTCTCAAGGGAATATTAGTTTCAGTAGCAATAATAAAACTAAAAGCGAGTGTTTACTCTGGTCAAATATTTATTAGATAACCACTTAAAATAAAAAGTTCAGATGTTATACCCTTTATTTGATTTATTCATTTTCTTCACCTTTTTTCACCTCAGCTTTCATTTAGCTTTTTGCCTTTTTCTTGGTTATCTCAATTTAGCAGTTTTGTAAAGAGGGAATTTTTCAATCGCAGAAAAATCTGACCCTGAGTTCCATGCACTGTTTTGGTTTCAAATCTTCTACAGCAGGGTTTCCCAAAGTGGCAGCGAAAACTGTAATGGCGTCTGACCGTGTTCCCCCTCCCCCCACACACACGCACACACACACACACACACGCACACACACACACACACACAATAAAGATGTGTAAATAAGCGTTTCTTTTGTAAAGCTCAAAAAACTGTTAATTTAATCAATAAATAAAAATGTATTGTAATGATCCTTATTAGACTTTATTGCTAAATGCTGTTGCACACTTACTGTTCCTTTAAATCAGATTTCTTTGGGGTCATACCACAGACATGTATACGTAGACGCCGCGTCGTCGGGTGAGAGGTGTGCCGACAGAGCGGCCATCTGAGATCAGACCAAGCTGCAGTCAGACAGAATACACGTCAATTCAGGAAAATGTACTTTATGTTTTCAGACGCTCTGAATCCGGTGAATTCTCACCCGATTTCCAGATAAATCAACTGACTGAAAACGTCACCCTTTAAGGGGCTACATGAGACCAATTGATTGAATTAAACGATTGTCTAACTTAATAAATAATTTCGATTTTGTATTGAAAGTAAGCAAACTTCCAGAGCTACGTCCCAGGAAGCCCGACTTTTACTCCGCTTATGGGTGCGCAAATAAAAGGACACTACGAACCAGATCCTGGGGAATTACCTTCCATAAGTAAGATTCTATGATAGATGATCCTCATGCTTTTACAGTAACAGTTTTTCCGGCATAAACACAATATGTGCTAATGGGTACAGGGATGGAAGCAAAGAGAAGTACATTAAACACCAAAAACAAACAAAATGGTCCTAAATTACTGGATAGACATGATTTATGGGGGGGGGGGGTAAAATATTATACAGTATTTTTGGTTTTGCTATGATTTTGTAATGTATTTGATTCTAAGATGCATTATTAGGTTTTTTGTTGATTTTCTTTCCCAGATCGGTGTCTGTGTATATATATATATATATATATATATATATATATATATTGGAAGAAAGAGAGAGAGATTTATGTGTGTATAATTTGTGTGTATATTAGATTAATATGTAACTGCAAAATATGTAAGTGCGTGTACATTTTTCATCCAGTTTGACTTCAGTTTAAATAGTTTTGGTTCTGAATAAATATGTGTAATCTGTCTGAAAGGTCACGATCATTGTGAACATGTGATTAAAATGAGATCTGAGCTGCCTCCTATTCATTTTGACAGCAGATGTCTGATCTGTGGTCTGACCCAAGATGGCCGCCCTGTAGGCACGTCAGCCTAGCGGCCGGCAGCGTCCAATGGGGCATCTACGTATATGATGTTATATGGGTCATACCGCAAATGTGTGGCTTCCGGGGAGAGGAGTCGTGATTCGGGGGACTGGCGGAGTGAAAGCTGTCCCGTTCTGTTCGTCCTAAAATAAAGTGTTAGCAACAAAACCTCGGTCTGGTGCTTGGGTGTCATAACGGAACGATACATTATTAACACGAAAATGTATTTATTTTCAATCTGGAGAGACTCAGACGGAGAAAGAGAAAACGATTAACAAATTTATTTGACAAAATGAATAACAGTTCTTTGGCGCTCGGGCCCCGGCTGAAGATTTGAGCAGTGAATTCCGACGAATTCAGATGAGCCCATCAACGCTGAATAGGGATGCTCCCCCGGGGCCCGACACTGGTGGTGGAGGTTGGAAAAGATGACGTCTTGGAATGCTGGTGGAGAAGGGGAGGAGGTGGGTCGAGCACAGCTGGAAAGCGACAGGCGGCGTGGGTGTGGAGCCTTTTAAACGGAAGCTTGATTGAAGATTGGAGAAAGCGGGTCGAGGTCCGGAGATGAAGATGACGCAGTAACAGGTAGGCGGAAGTCTTCCAGCTTGAATTTGCGCCTAGGCTTCATTAGAAGAGATCTTCTTCTACGCTTCATTTTAAGATTAAAAATCCACATTGTGCTGTATATGCGCATATGGCTTGTGGTCTCTGCTTCAATAATTTTCGCATATATGCTCAATAGGCTGAAATCAGGGAAACAGGTGAGGCATTTAAGGTGAAAGTTTGTCATTAAAGAGGAGAGGAAGAGAGTGAGAGAGAAATTGGAGGCAACGGAGGAGAGAATCGCAACGGATCCGGGAGAAGAAAACAAGCCAGAATCAGAAAATGTCTCTTTCTCTCTCTTTAGTTTACGTCGTTTACGTCAGCAGAGAAAAATTTTAATTCAGGCCGAAAGTTTTATTTACGAGATTAAATTGAATGACTCGGTCTCTATGGATCGTGCTGCGCCTACAAACAGCGCTGCTGCTCATGGTGCTGCGACTTTGAACCGGTGACAAGCTCTGACTGACGCGCATGTCACGCACACCACTGTCGTTACCGCTGGTCCTGGGGGGGATTAGTGGTGATAGACGCGATTTCTTGATCTTGCTCACGCACAGATCTGTAATACTTTTCATTGCGATTCAGACAGGCGCAGACTGCACCGTGCAGTTCATTTTAAAGAGGGAGTTTTAGCGCCTATTCAGACAGAAAAGGGCTGGGGGAGCCGATGTGTGTTGCCGTGGGCGTGTTTACCTGCTGAAGGTAACCGCTGTGAAACAATCAGAAAGATTTCTCTGATTAATAACATCTTTATGGAGCGCTAGAGTTATTGTTACTCTATGCTGCTTCACCAGTTCTCTCTCGCTCGCTCGTCATCGGTCACAAATCAAACTGCTTCGTGTTTGTATTTTGCGGCGTTATTGTGCGTCAGACTCGGATTTAGAAGCTTTGTTATGACATTTGAGTTGTAACTGCAATATATATATATATATATATATATATATATATATATATATATATATATATATATATATATATATATATATATATATATCAGTGACGTGCGGTAGGGTTCATAGCTGGTGAGGCACTGACGTCATCAGAGTCAGATTTACAAATATATACACTCTACAGAGTAAACTCATTGCAAAGTGCTGAAGGAGCCTGATTGAGCCAAATAAATTCACCAAGAGACATGGAAAAAATATTGATTCTTTGATGAAAAAAAATAAAACTAAATTATTTGTCATTTGATTGGTAACAGTTGATGGATTTCTGCATTTGTAACACATTCAAAAACTATAACACACATTACACACATTTCATTACAAAAACAAAACATGAATAATTATCGCTGTCTTACCTCTTCTAATAAATGAAGTCCATGACGAGCTCTTTCTGCACAAAAATATCGGTCACTTTCCAGTAAAAGTCCTCTTTATCTTTCTTCAGTTTTAAAACACTCTCAGTCTCAATGGAGGTCACTGCCGGGGAGGAAAGCCTTCCTTGATCATTCCTGTTCCGGCTGTATGTTTAGAGTATTTTTAGTGCTTTACTTGTTTAGCAAAACTCGCTAATAAAACCATAGACATCATATACGTAGACGCCCCATTGTACGCTGCCGGCCGCTAGGCTGACGTGCCTACAGGGCGGCCATCTTGGGTCAGACCACAGATCAGACAGCTGCTGTCAGAATGAATTGGAGGCAGTTCAGATCTCATTTTAATCATATGTTCACAATGCTCGTGACCTTTGAGACAGATTACACGTATTTATTCAGAACCAAAACTATTTAAACTGAAGTCAAACTGGATGAAAAATGTACACACACTTAGATATTTTGCAGTTACATATTAATCTAATACACACACAAATTATACACACATAAATCTCTCTCTCTTTTTTCCTATATATATATGTATATATGTATGTATATATATATATATATATATATATATATATATATATATATACATACTGTATATATATGTATATATATATATATATATATATATATATATATATATATATATATATATATATATATATACTGTATATATAGGCTATATACACAGACACTGATCTACATAGGAGCAAAACTATATACAGACAAGTGAGAGCAAAGGTGCCCATAACAGCATTTAAAAATTATATAATACAAACCGCAATCTGGGAAAAAAAAATCAACAAAAAACCTAATAACGCATCTTAGAATCAAATACATTACAAAATCATAGCAAAAACTCCCACAAATCATGTCTATCCAGCAATTTAGGACCATTTTGATTGTTTTTGGTGTTTAGTGTACTTCTCTCTGCTTCCATCCCTGTACCCATTAGCACATATTGTGTTTATGCCGGAAAAACTGTAACAGTAAAGTATGAGGATTATCTATCATAAAATCTTACTTATGGAAGGTAATTCCCCAGGATCTGGTTCCTAGTGTCCTTTTATTTGCGCGTCCATAAGCGGAGTAAAAGTCTGGCTTCCTGGGACGTAGCTCTGGAAGTTTGCTTACTTTCAATACAAAATCGAAATTATTTATTAAGTTAGACAATAATTTAATTCAATCAATTGGTCCCATGTAGCCCCTTAAAGGGTGACGTTTTCAGTCAGTTGATTTATCTGGAAATCGGGTGAGAATTCACCGGATTCAGAGTGTCTGAAAACATAAAGTACATTTTCCTGAATTGACGTGTATTCTGTCTGACTGCAGCTTGGTCTGATCTAAGATGGCCGCTCTGTTGGCACGCCTCTCAACCGAGGACGCGGCGTCTACGTATTCATGTCTGTGAATAAAACATCCATAACTTGCTGTCACTCTACAGTTTTGTGATCAGGAACGGTGCCCCTTGAGCGCCCCCTGCCTAGAGGCCAAGGAACTGCCGGCCTCACCTACAACCCGTTCTTTGCTGTTTACGATCGCCCAGCAGCACAAAAACATGTTAGCTGCACACAGTATGATGACCAAAACACAATTCGTAATCCACATACATTAAATTGTGGAAAATCAGTTCATAGCTGTTTGAACAATTGAATTTATGATCTAGAGACAGGAAGATGCATTCACAGAATGGAAGTCAGCGCAGTTAACATGGGATTGCGCAATCCCAGGGGAGGCCAAGCTCGCTGCGGCCTCACCGGCTTCGCTATCAAGCGCCACCAAGGATTTACATGAAAAATAGCGAAAAGTCTGCAATTTTAAAGAGAATATGATCAAAAATAAGGAAATTAGATAAAAAAAACGTGAATGAATCACAATTTATATTATGTTATCATCATTATATATTTTCTTTCTTTCCATGATGACAAGTGAGGTATATATATATATTATTCTTGGGGGTGCGTCAACCCGGCTGGGACATGGAAGGGGGTGCGCGGCTAAAAAAGTTTGGGAACCCCTGTTCTACAGAATTACTTATTCTGCAGGTGATTGAGGTCCCATTCACAATGGATTAACACCATACCTAGACATTCAAATCAACTAATTTACAAACGGTTTTGGATTCGTATTCTGAGGTATTTTTAAAAAAAAAAACAGTGCACTCCCCGTTGTGTTTTTTTGGAGTGTGAGTGATGCCCAAAATCTTGAGCAAGCACCATACTAAGTGAACACCCAGAGGCTTATTATCATGGTGGGAGCGTAACTGGATCTTATGTGCTGTGTGCAGGGAGCCTGTGAGAAGAAATGGTAGCCTTTTCATGATATGTGGGGCACAGCTACACTGCAAAAAGGGAACTAAAAGTAAGTATTTGCTTGGAATGAGTGTATTTGTCCTTGATTTGTGCAGGTAAGTAAGATGATCTGATAAATGGAATGAGTATTTTTACCCCTAAAATAAGATAATTAGATATACTGCCCTTGAAATAAGATGAAGGAGATGAGATGTTCCTATTTTAAGTGCAACAATTTTTATTCCATTGGCAGATCATTTAAACTTGCCTGCTCAAATCAAGGACAAATACACTAATTCCAAGAAAATTTTACTTTTAGTTCCGTCTTTGCAGTGTACAACACATAAGACATCGACCCTTGACAGCAGGCACTCGACAAACCTGCTGTATAAATTGAGAACCAGACACTTTATTATAAATACAGCACTGACATCGGTGCTACTTTAAAATGGAACACTGCACAGAAAGAATAACTTCAAAGATGCAACAAATCCTTGCCTTAAACATACTGTATGCTTAGCTTCAGTAGTATTCTGTGGTGCTGGAGAAGAAGCAGAGCTGGAGTTAGGTTTCTGGAGTTAGGTTTCTGTCTCCGCTCTTGGATGCATGTCTTCAATTATCTCTCACGACTTGAGTGTGATGCATCTTTGCTACACATCATATTTGCATAACAAAGAACCAGCCATAAAGCTAAGTCATGCATTCATAATGTTTCCTATTTCTTCACTCTGTGTGTGGGTTTTGGCGTACATCACTAATAAAACAAACTAGAGGTGGAATGTATTGTCAGGGGAATTGAGGTATGACTGAAGCGCTGTGTTTCTCATGCGCTGCTGCTTGCTTAAAATCTCTGTTTACTCATTTTCATCTCCTTAGTTTAACCATTTTCTTGTTTGTTTTTTTGTGCCTCCCATCATACCTAAGATAGTGTTTTTATTTTCAGACCAGGGTTATAGAAATCTTGAAACAATCAAAAGTAGAAAAGATAAATCTGGAATCAGTTTGATACTGGCCATATAGATAATTTCTGAACAGCGTTATCTGTATGAAGAACTGCAACACAGTAAGACATTTTCTCATCATAATGTCGTTTGCGGCTGTCAGTTCAGCTGTTAGCTGTCAGCTCTAATTATTTTTCCCTTTATTCTGTCAGGACCTTCTCTTTTTTACCATTGTTATCACCTAGTTCTACTTGCTAAACTCAATCATTCCTTTAACTTTCTCAGCTTTGAGCTGTAAATGAATCCTTCAACATAATGCTGAATGTTTTCTTTGAAAAAAGGAAAAGGTGTCTTTCAAATATATATATATATATATATATATATATATTTTTTTTTTTTTTTTTTTTTTTTTTTTTGCTCATGTTTAAGTAGATTTCACTTTGTTTGTGTTTCTGTTACCCTTCTAAAAGCAGAAGGTTTCTCATTCGGTGCCTCTTGTGTTTTGTAATTATTAGAAATCTCTGGGAACTCTGAGGACATCCCTCTGGTACGCTGGCGGCAGCAGTGGCTGGAGAATGGCACACTTCTATTCCACATCCACCATCAGGACGGCAGTGTGAACCTACCTGAACCGACTGAAGACCCGGCCAACGATTCCACAAAGGAAGAACTGCGCATTCTCCATATCTCTGTGATGGTAACATTTTTCTTAAGGAATCTCATGAAGGTGCCTACTTTTGGCACCTTCTTCTGACTATTGATTGACTATTGAGCCGAAGTGAATTTCTCCAATGTGAGATCAATAAAGCCTATCTTATCTTATCTGATCTTATCTTAAGTAACACGTTGATGTTTTTGATTTTGTTTTGTATTGAGTAATTGTATTGTATATCATCAAAAGTCCAAAATAAAATTGCATTCATGCCCACAATGAGTATCTATAGATTTCTGATGACATTTATACACTAGTGTGTGCTTTACCCATATAAACAGAAATGGAGACAAGTAGGATCATTTTTAACTAGTGAAATTGAGGTAAACTTTTAACCTTTTGATACAAGGGAGACATAAGATTATTACAGAGGGA
This sequence comes from Fundulus diaphanus, assembly GCA_037039145.1. Lineage (NCBI taxonomy): Eukaryota > Metazoa > Chordata > Actinopteri > Cyprinodontiformes > Fundulidae > Fundulus > Fundulus diaphanus. The sequence goes on from CM073133.1 coordinate 39,260,981, forward strand.
CATAACATTATTAAGTACTAAAAACCAGTAGCTGGGTGTAGATTTTTGCATGCGCATACTGTATCAAACCTTATCAGCTCGCTCGGCAGAGTAGGAAATGAATCCTTAGAACTCTCCGCTTCCTCCTCTTGCCCTGAGGAAATGTATATTTATTAGATCTGAGATATGCCACACCTACTCCCAGTGCCCTTTTCTTGCCCAAAGACATTACAATCATGCTGTGATGGATGATATATATTTTCAGACATTGAAAGCTTATTATATCTGCATACACAAATGATTAGTCAGCTTTGGAAGACTTTTGCCAGCAGCTACATCTGCTAACAGAGGCAGAGAGGCACACTTCAATACCTTCAGAGCTAATTTAATTTCAACTAGATTTAATTTCAGATGTAATGACAAATAACTGGCCTTGTCCTGTCCTCTAAATGCTCTACATAAATTAGGGAACACCCATCCACTGGACATAGGTGACAGGATGGCGAAAACATTTCTTGGTGGCAATATGAGGCTTTTGCATGGTGCTTCTTATCTCGTTGACTTTGCTGTAATCTCACATTTTACTCCCTGCTCTATCTGTATTTCACATCCCACCACCCTCAGGTTGGTGTCTTTGTGGTTGCGTACCTGCTAATTCGTCCTCCCTAAAGCACTGTGGGGGGCAGCGGCTCTGCAAAGGTGCTTCCATGAAGGCGTAGTCAGGGAAAGATTAGCATGCAAATACAAGCAGACTGTAAGGACAGATGGAAGCCGTGCTACCACTGGGCTGCCCAGGCTGCGCTGCAGCCTGCTACCCGGCTGGAGGCCTCGACCTATAAATCCTAAAGCCATGTCACTAGTTTGGCTACTTGTGGATACAGAAAAGGTCCTGGGAGGTCTGCCATATGAGCCTTGTACCTGAAGCTCACACTTCACAGAACCTTTTGTGCAGAAAAAGGCTATTTTGTAAGAGAGCTACAGGACATGAAGAGAAGCCGCTGGACAATAGGCATATAAAAATGTTAAAACATGGCATAAAAGCAGCGTCATAAAGTTGTAAAATTCCAACATGTGCAGTAGTAATGGTTTAGCAAAGCTTTAGCTAAAGCTTAGCGCCGTCATGACTGGGTGTAATGATAACACCCAACTTTGGCAGTTTCGTAACTTTTCAGCTTGGCTCTATTTGTAACAACTATAAATAAATGTATGATCACAAATCTGCGCCACCCTCTACAAAGCGTGTCAGATAATAGGACTATATTATCATAAGTTGTCTTTCAGTGGTGTGAATTAAAATATCTCACCGAGCAGAAACACTTCAGTAGTTACTATTATCCGTTCGCATGTCTGATTTTTATGTGTACAAACATGGTTTAATCAGTTTTATAGAAACATGTGCTTCATTTACGTTACTGTTTAACCCAATAAATGTGCCTTCTCAGAGTGGCTCTGTTCCAAGAAAAATACATTGTTAGTTCTATTATTCTGCCCTTATACAGAATAGCTGAGACCACAGTGACATGTTAAAGTTACTTGTTTTGCCTGCTTAATAGTATTTAAAGGTGCCAAACTGAATAAAATATTCATCTAGAAAAAGGATTGTGAAAATAATTGAAACCCTTGTTAAAATTTTTGTTAATCAGCTCCACATGCATGGTTCAGTCATTCACTAAATCATTACTATCTTTCACAAACTTATTGACGAAGACATAGAAGCATGTTAAGAATCTCTAGATCCTTTTATTATGAACAAAACATCTCTTTCTTTCCTTCTCTGTCTCTCTGCCTGTCCCACACATGGTGCCTGCTTGAGCTTGCACCAGTTCAGTTTAGCCAGGAGCATCTAATCTGCCACAGTTGACTGCATGACCATCTTTGCCATCACAACATTATTCATGACTATCGGTTGAATCTGATGCCCAGGATTTTAAGACTTGTAGGCAAGCCAGACTTGTCACTGGCCCCGTTCGAAAGGGGGATTGGGTTCAATGGACTGCACAGAAGTCTGGTTTTGAGGCCAGTAAAACATCTAATTGGCTGCTTTGGATAGTTTGTAATATTACTCAGTAAATTAGGTTACTATTCATCTAATGCATTTAAATTAATTAATCTGGTGTAGGTTTGTGTGGACGAGTCCTTTGAGAAATGTTTTGCTTTTTGGTTTATATCCCTCCTTATACAGAGTTTAAAGCTTTTCCTCTTACAGTCACATCAACGAGGTGACCACAATATCCTCCCCTGGCATCACCTGCTCATCAATAATAGATGACCAACCTTGTGTATGTCTGTACCAACACCGGGTGAGACACAGAGAGTTCAAAGACATAGTCAGCTGTAGCTCAAACTCTGCAGGAATTATACACCAAAAAAGCAAATCCTAAAACTTTTTCCAGACTGGGAACCAATAAAAAGCTGAATATTTTGTGTTCTTTTGCAGCGTGACTGGTTTATCTGTTGAGACTCGTAAGCTGCATTGTATCTCCGCTGTGCACATTTCTCCCTTTTTAATTTACAAATTTTAATCAGCTGCTGTTTTGCTACAGGGTCTCAATGGATCAATCCAATCAGCACATAAAGTATGGAGGCATCCAAACGGAGTCAATTACATTATATGATTGCCTAATATTTTTAAGCTTCAGGCTAGATTTGATGCCCCCCACCCCCACCCCCACCCCAACCAACCACACACACCCATCCACAGCCCCCTCCTCACTGTGACTCTGTTTTAGCGCTATTGTTTTTTCCTGGGAGGCCAGAAAACAATGTTTTTGTTTGTGGCAGCAACATATTGACAGAGAAATTGAAATGTGGATACCCAAGTGCAAGACTACTTGTTGCAGCCGCTGATTTTGTTGCATGGTGTTTAATTTGGTAATATAGACATATTTTGCCTTGTCTTCAAAAGCTGTCATGATGCATCTACACTATGAAATAGAAAATAAGGATTTTTTAATCCTGATATTAATGATCGTGCAAGGCTTCAGTTTGTTGTGGCTATAATAATAACTGGAATACATTTTTTTCCAGTCAGTCTGTAATGTATTATTGCTGCCGATTCCAGTTTCCCCTTTGCATATTCAGTTTGACAGGCGTGATGACAACTAGACAAGCTCTAATTTGTGGATTCAGTTATAACTGAGGCTACATATGGCTCGTCTTAAGTCTTTTACTTGTAAACATTTTAGTGTTAAGTGGCCTGGGAACAGTCGGATTACATTCAGTATCTAAGGAATTTCTCAGACTTTCTGTGACAGAGTTTTGAAAGATTATCAGCTTACATTTCAATTCTGCACTCTCTAGTTTCCCTTGTGGATTCAACAGAAACAGGATACGCTTATGTATTTGCCTTTTTTTCCAGCATGAACACTGCTAAGGCTGCAATAGCAGATTTAGAAAAGAAATCCAAGTCAGACAGTCTATAAGGCATGCAAGAACAAAACAAAATGCAGGAGCCCAATTAGTGTATAATATGTGACAAGCGTAATCTGAGCTTTTTTTAAAGATTGTGCTATAATCGGCATTTCTAAGAGCATCCCTGAATATCCTCCTATAAGTAATATTTCAATAAAGTAGCTACAGTATGAATCGGTACATACAAATGCATTTATCTTGTGCATTTATATGTATCTACTTTGTGTTTAATTGTGTGATAATGTATGTGAGTTTAACTAACCCTGCAACATTATCTTTCAATGCGTCTGATGCCCTATTATTTGATATCTGGCTAACATGGTCTGCCACATGTTATCTGGAAGTGTCAACAAATTATGTGGTTTACAATTCCAATACCTAGTGACGCTACTACGAAGTTCTCCTAAATGTCCTCCACCTGTTGTAATGATGGGACCATGTTTCTCAATTCAGTGCTATGCTATACAGGAGCTATGCCTGCTCTGATCAAGATTTCTTCACTTCAACATGCTGGATGCTTGAAGTGGCTACGATGGCAGGGTTACTGGACTTTAATGATTAATCAAGCTAGTAATTATTTGACCACGAGGTGGCATTCATACACTGTGTATTTAGCATTGAACTTTCAGTGCAAGATGGCCAATTCCTATATACATTTTTTTTTCTGTTCTCTGTCCTCTTTCCACAAGCTATGGATGTGCACTCAAGGAGCTCCACCCTCCCCCACCCCCTACCTGCCTAATGTTCCTTTACAGTAGAGTGACCAGTAGAGTGACCCTGATTAACAGGGACAGTCCCTGTTCTGGACGGCCTGTCCACGGTTAAAGCTGTCCCCGGAAATGTTCCCGGTTTCAGCGTTTTATAAATGAGAAATAAATGTTTAGCAACAACAGCTGTTATGATAGCATGTAGTGCTGCTGTTGGCATTGCAGACAGAGTAGTAGAGGAAGAGGAGAGTACACCATCACAATGCCCCCGTATCCAACCCCTGTCGGACCTGAACACCATGCCATACACCCCTCCTTTCTGGCCACAATGACTGCAGAGAGTTTACGTCTGACTTTCAAACGTGTTAAATACACACTTAGAAACTGCGCCTGCAAACAGGTTCAGTTTTCATAAATCGCTTTGCGGGTGGTAAGTATTTACATTTGCATATCCTCTTCCCATTAATTTGTCCAGTCTAGTCATCAGCATATGATCTGCATATTCATGAAGGCACACCTGCAAAAAAAACTGTTCATTTTACACACACACACACACACACGCACACACACACAGTGCTTTGCACTTTGCATGAAGATCAGCTTTGCACATGCTAATTAGTTTGCACGTGTTTTAATGCACTCGAAGATAAGGCCCTACATGTTTTCACCGTCCACACAAATAAACATGCAGTATATAAAATGGCAGTGAGTCATGGGCAACAAATATACCTCATATGTGACAGGACCTGATATTTCTCAAAATCTCCTTCAGCTTTTCAAATGTACATGCAAGTATAGAGTAGACACACTAACATATGTGACAAGAATAAAAAACAGCTTAACAGTTGCTTTAAAAAGTATTTTTTCTTGTCTTTTTTATGTGCTTAGGTATTAAATTTTTTTCTGAAACTTCAGCTATCTATTTTTATCTATTTTTTATCGACAAAAATAAACGTAAAAATAAAGTACAAACAAAAATAAGGTGCCTTTTCAAAACGAGCATCGCCACATTAAAGCTTAAAAGCACAATTTACAGCTTTGAAAGATGTTGGGTCTTCAAAAACACATACTGATGTTCCACCATTTTCTTAAGAGGAAATGGTTATTGTGACACTGCTCAGATCTCAAGATATCAACTTGGCAACTCTCCAAAACCCTGCATTAATAACATTGATTGCATAAACCTTCAATCCATGTGGCCCTGTCCACTTGTAAAGCCATAGCATCCGATGAATATCAGCACCCAGAGGTGGTCGGTAAGCATTGTTGCACAACGTGTCGGGGAAAAATGTCCCAAACCAGCTTACCAATGTTCTTTAAGGAAGGCTCACCATTTACCAGTCCTCTTTGTTATCCTCCTAAATCTCTGATTCAGACATGGTTTGGCTTGTGAACACAAAGATTCTATAGCAAAATGCAGCATTCACTTATACTGTAATCATACTTTTATTTAATTGTTTAAACTAGGGTATGTTATGAAAAAGTTGGCTGTAACCAGTAAATTCCGTATGACTAGCTTATTTGAAACTTAATTACAATTGTTAGCAGGTTCAAGAGCTGTTATTACAAACATACATAGATTTATAATAAACTGAAGAGTAAAAATGTAGATAATTCTAAAATGATCTACTAGGTTTAAGTTGATTATCTTTTCCCATGCTTCCTCTACTTCCAAACTCATCTCCTGCTAACCTGTTTACATTAACAGCATTGCCTTGTGTAGTTTGCTACTGTGACTTCAAATTTAAAAAGAAATGTAAATGTAAATGTCAGGATTCTGAACTCATTTGTTTTCTTTCCGAGTCTCTTATATCAGAGCTTTCTTGGTATCTGAGCTCATTGTTGTCACAGCACATCTATTTTTCATTTCCGTACTATTTCCAGTTGCATGGCACAAATTAGACAATAACAAACTATCAGCTAGAGAAACACAAAGAGCAACAACTCAGAGGAAATTTTGGCCTGACACGACGTGACGTCAGCATCAGTTCATTTCCGCTCTCAGCTGAGATTTCTCCCCTGTTGTTAAAAAACCACCAGCAGGCCTATTATAAAGCAAACTTGCGTAGGAGCTGGATTGTTACATGCTTCTCGGGCTGTTCAAACTTCCTATTAAAATGTAAAAGATGCAGCACTTGTTTTCTACTAAAAGGGAAAAAAATATTGAATTGTTTTTTTTTATTTTTATGAACATTTTATTTTCAGATATAGATACCACTGACAAACCTGGCTGCAGAAAAGTAGAAATTTTGCCATCTTTGAATTTCCAATAGTGAAGCAGCAGTCTTGATTGTTTAGTAATATTAAACCTCGTTGCTGCTCTCACCTCTGAAGAACAAAACGACATCTCTTCAGAGCCCCTTACAATTAATCCATAAGATTTACATGGACTTCTTCAAACACATGTTTGTTCACTAGAATTACACGTATGTGTTGAAGTTGCACAGGTTAAAATCAGGTATGACATCTATCAAACTTGATATTTAATTCCAAATGCATTATAGTACACACAGATTGCTTGTCAGTATTTTGGGAGTCAGGTTTTGTTAAAGTAGTTAATATCTTACTTGCATTAGATGACTGTTGGTGTCTTAATTCAGTTTGATTTGATTCACATTAGCAGGCCATGGAGCTTGATCAAAAAACAATTCCAGCCTCAACAATATCATAGTACTTCAGGACGCGGAGTCCACGCGGCTCACAGTATGCCCCAGTATGTGGGAGCCCTCAGAAGTCCCAGTTTATACAGTTTATCTGCAAAAAAGTTGATTTTGGTGTGGGTTACACTTTAAGATAACCGCAATATAGCAGCAAAATTATCAAAAATTTCCATATTTTTGCAATCCCAAAAGCATGCCATAAAAAGTATTTAAAAATAATATATAAGACGCTGCTAAAACATTGAGCTGTCATGTTTTTGCTGTATTTAGTGGACACACTTTGAAATTCCATTTTGAACTTCTGCTCAGTTTTTTTTTCAGCTAGAACTGCCCCCTGTGAGTTTTTCTTCTTTGAAACTTCGAAACCATTATTAGCACTCTTGATCACCCTCAAAATCATGTATACCTTCAATTTTCTGCTTCTCCAACTTAGTTTCCTATTTCAGTCCCCATTCCTGGTGCTTTACTCTTCATTCGGCCAGTTTAATATATTTTCTTTATAGTGTCATTGCTCTGTATACCCTTGCGTTCTATATGTATTGGAATCCTGACCTGAACTGAACTTTGATGGTACTAGATTTAAAAATATTTTAATAAAGAGACATTATGTGATCAGAAAATGTCTTTCAAATATTTTGAGGTTTCGCAGTTTTGCAGCGCAACCATAATACAGTGTACATTGATATCTCATCACTGGTTGAGTCTGGTTTTATGCTGTATTAGCTTCAATCAGACATACCAAATTGAATGAAATGATGTACACCAGCCCTCTCATTAATTCTCATTTCCAGTGCAGGAAACCTTGTGGAAAGTGTGTGAAATAGACTTTTGACTTTTATGCCTGTTCAATGTCAAAAATCAGCACCAGATCATTAAGCATTAAGATTTATTGATGGCATATTGACAAAATCATATACATCTGTTTTGAAATTAATTGAAATAATAGCAAATGCATGACATTATGGATGCAGTATTTGAACCATGTGACCTGATATCAAACGTAATCAGTGTGCATGCTCGAAAGATTAAATTTGTTGTAGTCTGAGAGGCAAACTTACTCTTGCTCTCTTGTAACTGTCAGATAGCATAGATGCTTCCGCCTTCCTGTTTTTCAATGCCTAACATCCGCAAACTAAGTGACAGATTGATAGCTCAGCTCAAACACAATGTTTGCTCTGTCAGATTGAGGAAGGCCAGCTCTTGCCTTCTCCATTCATGACAGCAGTGATAGTCATAAGGAGCACTGGTGCCATTACAACATCATCCCCTTCCGTTAGTAAGTAGATCATGGGGCTGGAGCACTGGCATGCTTTGATGTGTGATTTAGTTTTATTGGCAGTATAAGAGAACACAGTCCACTTAGTCCCCACTTTCATTCCAATTAATGTTGACATTAATTTTATTTTTCATATTGTCTGTATTATCCCCCTCTGCTCAAGGGTGCTAATGCGGGTTGATGGGTTGGAATTGCATTTGTCACTGAGGTTGATTTGATTGAGAACCTATGGAGGTATTTGGCATTTGGCCTCCTGTTCTAGTTCACTCAGGAATGAATGACAGTGAAAATGCTTAATGGTAAACCTTAGCTTAATAGTTATCAATATGCTCAACTGTGAACTTTGAACAATCATAAATCATGCTCACTAGAATTATCTGTCGGCTTCACCTCTAATCGGAACTATAGCGTGTTCATTTAAAAAAAAAAAAAATACTTTTTACATGTTTAATTCATTTTTGTCCAAATGTCACCCTTGATTGAATCAAGAAAAACATATAATATCATTTTTAAAGTACAAAGTGGATTGCTTGTAATGTCAGTGCTGCTGGCAACTAGTGGTCAGACATTTATTTACAGTTAAATCTAAATTAAATCCAGAAGCCTAGATAAAAAGTTAGTTACAACAATCATTTATGCAGAAGCAGGCAGTAGTAAGGTTAGATACACTTATATAAGTATTTTTACTGCACTGCTCTTTTCACTTTTACTTGGGTAATATTATTAAGAAGTACTGCTACTCTTGAGTAAAATTTTTAGTTATTTTACCTACTATGAGCAACTTCATTGACTAAAGAACAGAGTTGTTTTCACCAAAAATGCAAAGAAACGCATACCTGCAGTTTATGTTAAATTGAGACTTCTTATTTGTACACAAGCTTTATTGTTTTAATGTTATCAATGTTATATCTGCTGAGCTACTCGAGCCATCTGGAGGTCAAGTGAACATACAATAAACAGTAGATATTGTCATTGGACGTACTTTGCATTGTTCTAACAGACTATATTTGCAAAAGTATTGAGGCACACCACCAAATCAGTGTATTTATAGGTTTATAAGGTTTGGTGTAGAGAAACTTCACTGGCCTGCACAGAGTCCTGACCACAACCTTATAGAGCACCTTTGGGATGCTCTATAAGGCTCTAGAGGCTGGAATTTGGGTTGCCACACTCAGCCACAACCCGTGTTTACAGAATACTTAAAAATGGAGGGACTTTTGTGCTAATCTATTTGATTTTCCTGTGGAGGATAAAAGATGTTTCTTTCTTTAAAATTTAGAAGTAAAAAGGAAGAGAAAATGACACAGATGTCTCAAAGAACTCAAACACTACAGTTGCATTTGGTACTTTGGTGATCTACTTAACATTGCAGTCCTGTCAACCGCAACAGCATTATTTCAACATGATCACTGTACTATCCAAAACCTTATTGATGCCAAGCAGTAAAGACTTGGCTTGTTTATACCCTCTAAGCAGGAACAGTGGAACACTTCACACCATTGACTCTGAAATTGTTACTTTCTCTGACAATTTTTCTACACATATTTATCAGTTACAATCCGTGCATACTATTGCAAATGTGACATCACAGCTGAGAACTTCATTAAAAAATGTTTTATAGAATTGCTTACGTCTTTATAGGCATATTGTATAATTAAAATATGTTGGACTGATCCTAATGGTTACAGCTATTTGGAATCAGTCATGTTACAAAGAGTTGGCTGGGCTTGTGCTCTTCATCTAATCCCTATGTGTCTCCTTGATGTCTAGATCAGGTCTGTGTTGGTGGGCTTGCCATCTGTTACTCTACTTCTTCTTCCTTCCACTGAGGGCACCTTTTATTACTGTAGCTGTACATTTGGTGCCCGTTTCATATTGTCGGATATGTTGAAAAAGACTAAAATGGTTCACTGAAGGGAGTGTGTGACTCAAACTATAAAACTTTTAAATTGTGCTGTACGTGTGAGGCAAACCACAAAGTTTAATTCGATTTTTTTGGTGATGTCCACAGCTAAGTTGTTTTAGGCTTCAATCACTACAAATAAATTACAGACTAAAATGCATTTAGTGTAACCTGTTTTTGCATGTTGCTTTGAGATCATGTACAAAATTTTGAGTGTTCTCTATCAATTTTAAAAGGGTTTTTAACACTTAGCACAGACACTGCTTTTTTCCCACAAGAACATTTCTGCTGCTTACATTATATTGATCAATATAGTATTTTTTTTTTTTTTTGCTTTTATTTTTGAGCTTAGCTTATCTGCTGATGCCATCTATATCTGAACTGTCTCCGACATCTGTTGAAAGACACAGAGTGCTTTAAGAACTGATCTTTTAATGGACACAGTAAAGGTAAAACGCAATCTTAGTGCTCAGTCACTCTGCTTACAGCCTTCGCTTTCCGCATTATTTTTGATTATCACACTAAGGTGCTTTGCTGCTTAGCCGACCACAATTTTCTGGAACTTGTTCAAGGTATTGGCTACATTTACAATCATGGCATTATTCAGATTGCTGACCTCATTTTAAACAGAACAGTGTTCAGATTATGGTGTGTACATGAATTGTCTCCCAGATATCAGTAATCCAGTTTTACATGTTACAGTGGATAGTGAAGTTAATAACTAAGGCCCACATTACTTTCTCTAGATAAATGCAATGCTTGTGCCAATCCAAAGCCGTAGTTAAACTCTTCCCTTAAAACATGGAGCATTATTTGATTTTTTTTTTCCTTTTCATAAAATCTGTTGTCTTTTCCCCCATTCTGTTCAGCACTGACTCTACCTCTGCCTGTAAGCAGCATTTTGAACATGCACGGATGTTATGAGATGTCTTTAAATTTGGTTGGATGTAATGGTCCCCGTAATTACAAGAAATATCCCAAAAATGCCAATAACTGAATACCCAATAAAACAATTGCACATCTGCCATGCATTTTAACATTGTATAAAGATGCTTCCTGAGGTAAATAATACTCAAGCATCACCTCCCTACACTGATACTTTAGCATAAGCAATTTGATCACCAACTGCCATGGAGGTTTGAACATGATGAAAAACTGCAACACTGGTTTGGCATATATGCAAGTACTGTGCAAAACATGCAGCAGTGACCCAATAATAAAAAGTAATCCTATGGAACACTATACAGATAATCAGTCTCCTCTGAGGAGTCACTCACCTGCTGAAGTTTTAGAGTGGCTCCAACTGCTGGCAACTTGGGCTATTTTCCTATTAATTCTACTGTGCACTCAGAGGATTGGGCTAATATCCACAGATGGTCAGTTTATCCTTAAATACGGAAAGAAAAGTAAAGAAGAGGAGATTTCACAGCTAAAGTAACATAAACCATTGTGAACTCTATACCCTTAATTCTAGCACTCACACACAAGTACAAACCACAGGTGTTTTAGAAGCATCCCACACATGTCAAACATGTGAGATTTCTTAATGTGTTTTTCGACATGGCAACTCTCATGCCAAGATGGAAAACAGTGTGACAGCTGCATGATACGTACAGTATTATCTTGTTGAGTGATTGCAAAACCACAGTGGACTGTTGATAGTTAGAGGGTGAGGTGTCTATTTCAAATGTATTTCTCTCTTTCAATACAGCATTCTACCACAGCTTTTGGTTAATGTAGAGATTGATTAATGCAAATAAATTAGTGCTCCAGTTTAGTTTAATTGAACTGATCTTGCAAATAAATTTGTATTGCATAGCTTAACATACTCCCAAAATTAAGTCTTTTCAGACAGAGTAAATGCAGTTTCTTTGTGTGCTTTTGTTCCCAAGGAGCTATTTTAGTTGGAGTGTAGTAATTGTTTTCTGTGAATGTCGATAGGGGTCATTATCGGTGACTTGCAGAGAGCTGAAAATTTAATTATTGCAGACCGAATGACTCAAGTCTCCTCTCTGACCAGTCTGCATGCAGATTTACTGCATAAGTGGCCCATATCATGGAGTCATTTGTTAATGTCCTTGACAGGACAGATTAAGCAAACAACACATGCAAATAGGCCTCCTCTTTTGCAATTTTAAATTAATATAAGCAACACAAATTCTGATTTATTCAAGCTGAACATTTAATGTTTTTGGGCAAAGGGATCTTTTATGTAAATTACTGACTAAAGCCCACTGTTTATTTGATAATTTTCCATGGTTTTCCATAAATTGTCTGATTTAGTCAATACTTTGTTTTTCACTTTTTTCATTTAATTCCTTGTAAATTAGTTTAATTTAACCCTGGTTATCATTTCTGATCAGACTATTACTCTTTTTTTTAATCAGCCAGATACTGATTTACTTAGCAATATTTTTATGTTATCTGCTGGAATATGAAAAAAAAATACTATCCTGTGTTCATTAATGAATGATCGACTTACAGATAAATGTTAATTTAGTGTTTCTGTTAAGAAATAAAAAGCCAGTGACCGCAATTCTGACATATACAGTATGTATGTATGTAGAAACACTCACTAAATGATGGTCAAGTCAAGTTTTACTTCTACTTTCTGCTACAAATGAAAAGAAAAAAATAAAATTGAAAGGAGATGTCAGTAAATATGGTTCATACTAGTTTTTCCTCACAGCCTTCACTGCATGTAGGATCAACAGGAGGCTTTTCAAAGAATATTTTGCACATATAAAGACATTACAATAGCCCGGCCTAAAAGTCAGTAGTTTTAGCATTTATCCAGAGAGAGAACTCATGTGGTTTGTTTGCTCGATAATTTCAGCATTTCTGCTGTAAAGCATTCATTCACTTTAAAAATAAATCTGTCTCCGTTGGCAAATTGCCGCTGTCTGATTCTCCGTACTGTCACCTTGACATTTTCATAACTCTGTTTGACATTTTCCAAATTGCACAATGTATCTCATTTTTATTCATTTGGTTGCCCTGCTGCTAGCATCAAATTAGGCATGCATAAGGGGTAAACTGCACATGCTGAACATGTAATGTTATGCCCTTAGGTCATACCTATGGTCCCATGCTTCATGTCTCTACTCCACATCATCATTTAAAAAACCTTAAACATGCAAATAATGGCATTTGAAACAGAATAGGTCAAATCATCCAATGAACTGTCTTTCCTTTATTCACAAAAGAGATTATGAAGCTGACATTGGTCTTACACGCTCCTGTATTTCCACAGACGATGTGCTTTTGACTTGCCTTGACTTTGATCCATATTCTGCTTCTTGACAGGATTCTTTTGACTCTAGTCTCGCCATTGCAGGGCTCTCTTTTAGTCGTCCTCCTCGCTTCCTCACTCCCTCCTCGGTTTCTGTCTGATTCAGTTTCTATCCTCTCTGCTAACCTGTCCTCGGGGCAGGCTCATCGCCCTTCATCTGTCCATCTTGTACCATCTCTCAGCCCTCTGTGGGTGTAGATGTCGCCATATCCCCTTGCCCCGTGGACTGTCTCACAAGTCATTAAATCAGAGAGAGAGAAAAAGCCAAATGGAAGGGCTCATGTGACCTGACCCAATCATTTGCTATCAGTCCTCACTATACTACATAGACAGAATGAGCTGATACATAAAATCACAATTAACATTTATATATGCATATGATCTGGATATTCTGGCTTCCTCCCTAAATTACCCTACAGGTATATCTGTGCCTGTGGGTTTTTTTTCCGCTGTGTCCCTTTGTTGCCCTGTGATGGACTGGGGACTTTGCCCCCCTCTCCCCCAGTGACTGCTGGAGATGGGCACCAGCCCCCCATGAACCTGAAAGGATATACAGGTACAGGACAATGGATGGAGGGTCCTTTCTGAATTCTATGTTCACTTTAAATACATTTCTAATCAGAAGCTGACTTGGCACATTTAGCTTATCAGTCTTAAGTGAACCTGAATCTTGCGTCTTAAAAGGATGTTTGCAAAGGAAGAGGTTTGCTAAGACTAGGTTGTGTTGTTTCATTTTTGATATCACCCGCAATTCAGCTTGCAATATATTTTTAGATATTTAAGTTAATTGACTGCGGGTTAAAAATATTGACTGCATGTCACTGAGGAACTGAAGTGTTGCCATATAATTTTAACAACACTCTTTTTTTGTTGTTGTTGTTTTTAATTTTTTCAAAATTACTGGCAGTTTTTACTTGTTGATTAAATTGTTTTTGCATGTTGGAGCAACTGCCCAACCAGTCTACATGTGCTTTGTGGATCTGGAGAAGGCATTCGACCGTGTCCCCCGAGGGATCCTGTGGGGGGTACTCCGGGAGTATGGAGTACCAGGCCCTTTAATAAGGGCTGTCAGGTCTCTGTACGACCGGTGTCAGAGTCTGGTCCGCATTGCCGGCAGTAGGTCGGACTCGTTTCCGGTGAGAGTTGGACTCCACCAAGGTTGCCCTTTGTCACCGATTCTGTTCATAACTTTTATGGACAGAATTTCTAGGCGCAGCCAAGGTGTTGAGGGGATCTGTTTTGGTGGCCTTAGGATTGCGTCTCTGCTATTCGCGGATGACGTGGTCCTATTGGCTTCATCAGGGCGTGATCTACAGCTCTCACTAGAGCGGTTCACAGCCGAGTGTGAAGCGGCCGGGATGAAAATCAGTGCCTCCAGATCTACCAAGGGCAGAGTGCCTTCTCCGGGTTGGGGAGGATGTCCTGCCCCTAGTGGAGGAGTTCAAGTATCTTGGGGTCTTGTTCACGAATGAGGAGAAGATGGAGCGGGAAATCGACAGGCGGATTGGTGCGGCGTCTGCTGTGAAGCGGGCGCTGTACCGATCCGTTGTGGTGAAGAGAGAGCTGAGCCAAAAGGCGAAGCTCTCGATTTACCGGTCGATCTACGTTCCTACCCTCATCTATGGTCACGAACTTTGGGTCGTGACCGAAAGAACGAGATCCCGGATACAAGCGGCCGAAATGAGTTTTCTCCGTAGTGTGTCTGGGCTCTCCCTTAGAGATAGGGTGAGGAGCTCAGAGTAGAGCCGCTGCTCCTCCACGTCGAGAGGAGCCAGTGGAGGTGGCTCGGGCATCTGGTTAGGATGCCTCCTGGACGCCTCCCTGGTGAGGTGTTCCGGGCACGTCCCACCGGGAGGAGGCCCAGGGGAAGACCCAGGACACGCTGGAGGGACTATGTCTCCCGGCTGGCCTGGGAACGCCTTGGGATTCCTCCGGAGGAGCTGGCCCAAGTGGCTGGGGAGAGGGACGTCTGGGCCTCCCTACTGAAGCTGCTACCCCCGCGACCCGACCCCGGATAAGCGGAAGAAGACGGACGGACGGACAGACTTTACCTTTATGTGTCGAGCTGACAAACACAAGCGCGGTCATAATGATCTCCCCTCCCCCTTCCCAGCCTGTGATACCTTTTTTAGGCAACAGCCGCTGGTTTGGTATTAATTTGTATGGTCATGCAATTTCTGGTCATTGTTACCTTTCGTTTACCCTTGTTTTGGGAAAAATCAGTCCGAGGGTTATGTTTTGCAATGTCTTTATTTGAAAGTAGAATGGTAAAAATCTCATACACTTTCAGCCAACATATTATTGGCATTACTTAATAAACTGTAGCTGGAACCCTTGAGTAAATCATACTTTTGGCGCTAGGGGTTTGACTTTGATCTATTTTTGCATTGGCTGGATTATCTGACTGTGTTCTCACTGTTCCTTTCTCCCCTTCCCTTGTTTTCTGTTTCTGCTCCAAACGCTCCCCTTTTCTTCCATAAGGGCGGGATGATCGCCCTTCTGCTGTCCGTCCTGTGCCTCGTCCTGATCCTGTACACCCGCAGGCGCTGGTGTAAGAGACGTCGCATCCCTCAGCCCCAAAAGAGTGCCAGCGCAGAGGCGGCTAATGAGATACACTACATCCCATCCGTGCTGATGGGAGGCCAGGCACGGGAAAGCCTAAGGAACTCCAGGGGCCAAGGGCCAAACTCTGGTGGCACACTCAGCATCAGGGAGACGCCAATTTTGGATGGGTACGTACAGAGCAGGTTCAAACGTGTGGGAGGAGCTTATTTTAACAATTAAGAGCTGACAAAGGCACAGTAACTCATTGTTCTAAACTGTACATTATTTAGCTTTGGAAATCTAAAGTTAGGTCAATATAACGCATAAGTAACTGACTTCAGCCTCATCTTCAGGTATGAGTATGACATTACAGACCTGCGGCACCATTTGCAGCGAGAGTGCATGAATGGCGGGGAGGAATTTGCCAGTCAAGTCACTCGTACCCTGGACTCCCTTCAGGGCTGCAATGACAAGAATAATATGGACCTCACACCAGGTTAGTAGACTGCAGGAACAAACAGAGCAGAAAAGACAGAACAGATGGAATCACAGTCTCAGTTCTTGTGAAACTTTTGAAACATAGATTAGATGTAAAAAGGAATAGGCATTCGCACTCATCTTGATGATCTTCCAAGTGTTTCCTTTTATTATGTGAACAATTCAAATACTTTATTTTTGTATTTTTGGAAAAAACCTGTTTAGTCTTTTGCAACAATGTGAGAAAATTGTCTTACAAGTCTAAAATAAAGTTTCAGCTGAAAAAGGCACAAATTATTTGAGCAGATGGTCATAAACAACGCCAGAAAATCTCAAACAGAAAACAAAAGCAAACAAAAATATGAACAACACAGTTATTTTTGTCTTTTGACATGTATAGTCTGTTTCTGGAACTGTACTGTATTATGAACACAATGATAAGCCTTTTTAAGCCTTTAAAAACTGCCTTCCACAGACTCTGTGTGTATCGATGGTCCTGATTGCTTTTTTTCTGCGGTGTCAGAACGGCTTTTTGCACCAACAGACACACACAGTAAATAATCACCTACCTGAGCTCCACCTAGCTCTGAAGAGTGCTTCTGTCATGTGGGTCTGATCTCCTAGTTTCTCTGTCTTTTATCAGAACAACAAAGTAATAAAAAAGGGATGAATTTTCAAAATGATATCATTGCCCAAGACCTAGAGTTGATCTATATGACCTAAAATATTCTCAATATATTTGGGTCTTATCTCAATATGTGGTTTGAAACAAGATATTTCAAATTAGGTTCCTAATCTCCTTGTTAATGCTCGCCCCTATAGTGCTCTGATGAATCACGACTCAGACTCTGATCGTTTTTCAGAAATAGAGGGATAAAAACAAACTTTACAGTTTCATGTGGGTATATCCTCCCACATGATGCAACAGTAGAAGTGACTTTTAACCACTCCAACTCAGAAAAAAAAAGCTTATGCTGAAGTGTGGCCCCATAATGTGCAAACCGTCGATTAGCACGGCGACTGTGTTCTCAAATAAGCCCAGAAAACCAATGTTTTGGGAAAAATACCCATCCCTGTGACCAATAAACCCACCACACTGAGTTTGACTGCCAACAAAAGACCAGAGCACAAAATAATCAACCACTAAACAGAAAAAAAAACAACTACTAAGCATAACGCAGATTTGAGCCGAGCTCTGAGATATCAGACCACATTATTTTTACAGGCTTCTGGTTTGGCAAATAAATACAGTACATTGTGGTCGGAAATGTCCTTAAGTAATCAATATTTAAGTTACGTAACCATTGTTCGAGATGAAGCCAGATACAGACTTAAGGACATCAGCACAGAGATCAGAGTAAAAGCTGTTTTACATAGCAGTCAGAACACGGTCCCTTTCATGACAGATCACATTATTCCTTCCTGGTTTTCCATTAAATGTTTTTTTAAAGCTAAACAATTCTGCCTCTCATTTATAGACTCAGGGTGCTCTTTGGTGCTTGTGAGTGAGTGAGTGAGTGAGTGAGTGAGTGAGTGAGTGAGTGAGTGAGTGAGTGAGTGAGTGAGTGACATGCTATAAAATCTTTTTTTTTTCAAGATGTTGATATATTGCCCAAACATAAAAAAATATTTATGAGTGAGATATACAACTGCCTAAAAAGAAGAAGACGAAAAGAAAAAAAACATCAACAATAAATCCCTTAATTTAAAGGTTTCTTCAGTCTTTGTCAAAGTTCCCCATTCACCAGCTTAAAAGTATGACATTTGATTTTATAATTTTCCAAACTTTGGTAAGTATTAAAAAATAATAATATTGCATTTGAAATGTTAGACTTATACACAATAATTTTTTTTCTGAACAATACATTTTACATTAGTTTATTTTTAGATTAGATTTGCTATCTTGGATTTGCATGAAGCCCAGCTAACTTTTTTTTGGCTCACTCTGTGATTGTTTTGGTTTGCTAATTAGAGACAGTGATTCATTCATGCTTATTATAAAGAGCAGTTTTACAGTTATTGTCATCTAGACCATTTATTGCATTCTTCTAATTTGGTCCTGTGGATCCCAAACTGAGTCTGATGTCAAATAGTGTTCACACTCTTTCACAAACAAAATAAATGTGCTGCAGATCACAAACTGTCCAGTCCCAATTTAGCAAGATGATGAACTATTGATTTTAAAACGGCTTGTTGAAGTTGTTCCAGATGCTAAAAAAAAAAAAAAAAACGAACTGTGAAACGGCACTTTAACACAAGATTGAATCAGAACTTAATGTTGTGTTTTTGTTATTTGTGTAGACAATGAAAAAAATAAATACAAAACTCACTTTGGAAAAGGGCAGCATTTTGAAATGAAAATTTGGTAGAACCTTGCTTTTGTTGGGATCGACCAAAAAAGTAGCTTACTTAATTAGTTATTAAATGCTGCATATTTAACATATACTAACTTTATTTCTTTGTCTAAAGGAGTCATAACCTGGTATTTTACATATACTATCCTTCTGAAAATGTATTTTTATTCAAATTCTCGCGTACCCTCGCGAGAATTTGACTTGCTTGTGCGCGCTTTTCTGTGCCATGGTTCGTTTACCATCGTTTCCCAGTGTCTGTGCGGGCATGAGTGTCTGTGTCGCTCACACACACACACACACACACACACACACACACCCACCCACACACACACACACACACACACACTGCAGCTAGCCATAATAAAAGCGCCGTACTTACAGTCACAGCAAAGCGAACAGAGAGGAGAGAACCTCGGTAAAAAGTTACACAAGGAGCGGAACTTACCGACTGCACTGCAGTTGAGTCCCTGATTGTTGGAATCGCCCCTTTATCCAAACGCAGGCTTGATGCCATCTCTGCCTGGTATTGTCCCAAGTTAACAAAACATTCAGAAGCAAAATATGACGCGCATACAAAGAGTTGCAGGGGAGATTCGGTCGACGAGAGGCAGACGCTTTGTCTCCGTACAGTTCTTTGTTCTACTCTGAGTTGAAAAATAAACTAATAATAAGAAAGTAATTCACAGAAGGCCTTTGAAGTGGCATCATGAACAGAACAGGTATCTGCCAAGGCAAAATAGTTTGAGTCTTACCTTAATCTCCTGACTTTTATCATTTTTAGTCCTGAAAATCCAAACCCCTATGTTTTATTTTTGTTTTTGGGTAAGAAGTACAGTGAAAGGAACTTTTTTTTTCTATGCAGACATAGAAACTATTTAATTTATTAGTTAAAAAGAAGTAGCGCTGCAATTTTCTACCATTATTATAATATTTATAACTGAGGTCTGAACGTCTTCCTCATGTAAATGAAGCTTTGTTTGATCTTTCCTACAACAGGAATTAACAAATTTGATTAAAGCGATGTTCTTGTCAATAAGAAAATGATTTATTTTCTCTTCTTTTAAGCCACATAAATATTAAACTTCCTGGTAAATGGAGGCTGTATAATTAGAATAACTGCCTTACTGTGATTGCAGTCTCAGAGCAAATATTTTCAATTCATTTTTTTCCTCAAAGAGATTTAATTTGTTTCACAGGTGAACAGAATTGACTAAATGTATTTGAGGTAGCCATTGATTTTACTCTAAATGTTTTTTTTTCTTTTTCCTCAAGTATTTCCTTTTTAAATTTGAAATACTCAGAAATCCTGTTTGCAAGTTGGCAATTCTATTTCAAAGAATTTGTTTTTCTCCATCAAAATAACTTTAGTAAGCTGCTTCTAATTCCAGATATGTACTGTGAATTAAAATAAGGCTCAAAATTACTGGCCGGACTCATTAAGTGATCAGTTATGGTGAAAGGTGCTCACACACAGTGTTCCTCTAAAATCCAAATGGTCCAGCCCTGCAGCTAATGGAAGCAGAGTAATCCTTTGCATTATGCATTTCAAATGGGTAATGCGCGGAACTGGAGAAAGAGACAGTGCCGGCCGCTGGCTAAGTGAAGAATGTTGATAAATATGAAAACTGAAGAGGTCACTAAGAAAGTGGCATTTGAATTCCTATTGAATAAACAAACATATAGACCTATTCGGAAAATGGCCATGACCCTTGACTTCAGAATGAGTATCATTTTATGCCTGCATGAACAACCAAAGAAATATATTATATTATATGTACATGTTTTTTAGTGTTTATTGGTAGCTTCTTTATAGCAACTCTCTGTCATTACCAGAGAAATATTCTTCATCTATATATATATATATATATATATATATATATATATATATATATATATATATATATATATAGATATAGATAGATAGATAGATAGATAGATAGATAGATAGATAGATAGATAGATATAGATATATATATATCAATAGATCTGTTAAGTATCATAATAATATCTAATGAAGAATTACTCATCATATTACAAAGTTGTTCTCTGTTTAAGATCCAATTATTACCATATAATTCTACAAAAATATTAACTTTGCTGTGTGTAATATTTCACTCTGAGTATTTACAGAAATGTATAATTTCTGAGTGCTACATATGCTCCAACAGTTTTTGTAATTAGCTGTAATTTCATGCCAGCTTTTCTCACACTTTAATTTAGGCTCGTTGACTTTTCACCCAGTAAACAAAAAGCTGGATTTCTTTTTCTTGGCATTACTGAAATTTTCTTTCCCTACAACTGTCTAATTATTTGGCCAAAACAACCATTTTTAAGTGGTTGTTTTCACCTCTAAAACCAGTTTATGTCCTTGCTATCATTCCCTCATCACTGTAGTTACCTCCGACTTGTTTGCAGTGAATGACAACACCAAGTTGGCCCTGATGAATAAATACAAGGACAACATCATCGCCACAAGCCCACTGGACAGCAATCACCAGCAAAACACCCTGCTACCACACAACACGTCTACCAGCCAACGCAAACGCCTCTCCAGCAACACCCGAGGTGAGTCACGCTTTCCCGTGGATTTCAGATACACCAGAAAAAAATGCAGAGCTGCTGATGCCAGGTAAAAACCTGAGCTTGTAGATGTTCAGTGAAGCATTTTAAAAGCAATAACAATAACAATAATAACAATCTCCAATAACATTCAAAAATAAATTACAGTGTCTTAAAAACAACTTTTACTTGTCAAACTAGGGTGGGAATTGTTAATTTTTATTTTGTTTTCATTGTTTTGTTTTTGGAGAAGTTACACCTGACATCCACCAATACCCTTTGTCTAAAACTTATTTTAAATGTTTCTAATACATTTTGACCTTTATTCGTTGTGGTAGCAATGCATCACAGAACCTCTTTATTGGCTTTGCATCACAAAATATAGGGATTTACCAATAAATAAATAATTGGTGAGAGCAGGTGATTTGTCATGACTGTAAATCACAAGACAGCGAGCTTGTTCTTCTTTTCTTACCTGTCAGCACCTTTTTTTTGTTGGTAAATCTTAGTGCAGTTTTCTTGTTCATCTAGACTGATCCATTTCACATGGGTGCAGTCATTGATTCTTTTTAATTATGACGATTTAATTATTGAAAAAAAATCTAATTATATTTATATTTATATCTGTGTGTGTGTTCTGTAAAAGAAAACTGAACAAAAGAGTTCCTGCAAAATGGGGTACCAGCCTTCATAGTGGCTGTTCTCATATTATACTATAAGCCTACAAAATGCTACAGAGTACATGAACTCAGAATGGCTCCTCTTTTGATGACTGAAGGTAAGATATTATTGCCATTCAATGTCAGTTTCTATCCTAAAATGTTCCTTTTTAAATGACAAATCTGAAATTGACACTATTTTCATAAGTTTTCATTAATGTCTAAATCCTTTTAAGCAGTTTCTACTTGCCCTTCATATTTTAAATATTAAGGGAGGTTTGTTAATGGGGGCAGGTGCCTATTATATATATAATCTAAGCCTACAAGAGAGGAAATGTTATAGGAAAATGGAGGCAAGTTTATTTGTTGAGTACATTTCAACATTTAGGCAATTTATGATGAGTACATAAGTACATTAAAGTGGCATAATAAAGGAAATTTACAGTCAAAGGAAACTCTAAAGGTAATTCTAGACAAATGGAATTTTAACTTAAAAGAATTTAAAAGAACTCTGGGTTTCAGCATTGTGACATAATTACTTTGTAATACTCAAGAGCAAATTTTTAATAACCTTGGGAAGATTTTGACAAATTTTACAATGTATGGTATGGTGATTTTAGTGTCAAAGGCATGCTATTTTAATAGACGAGTATTCTTGAAATGTTGAAAATAATAACTTTGGGAGTTCTTAGGTGTGAATGAAGTGTGAATGGGAAATTACCTTCATTTTTTATTGGAATATTATTGTTAATTGTGTTGCACTTAAATAGTTTTCCATAAAAAAACGCTTCTATGCAACCTCCAATCTCTGCTCATGCTCACTTCATGCTTTCATGCTTGCCAGGCTGCTGCGGTTTTCTACATAGTGACCACAAATAAAACAAATTGAAGACTAAGGTTATAGGTGAGACATTAGCCAGAGACATTTTTAAACAATCCTTTATTGAGATTTTTAAGTAATGTAGAACCCTTTACTACCTGTCGGGGGAAATTTGTGTTGCACAAGTAACCCATTATTAAAAAAAAAGAAAATAGAAAAAAAGGCTACGGCAAAGAAACATTACAACGCTGTTATGTTATTGAAACTGTACCATAATTGTAAGGCAGCAAGAATACTAGGTTGTTGCATATTGCTTCATTCTATTTATTTTACCAGCACTTTAAATAATGTTTCATTCATTATGTCTGGAAAAAACCAACATGACCACTGGGACTTTTTGGCTTTAGAAACCTTGACTCTATATCTGCGTCCAACTTGGCAGGGCCTCATGCCCGAATCAGGAGCGACCATTTGACTAAAAACATAATTCAAGCAAAACGTCTTAATCAATAATAAATGGTGAGAACAAAGAGTGAATGCCTGCAAAATACACAACAGAATACCACAGTGGGCACTGTCAGATCCTCCAAATGGCCTTGTTGAAAAATTAAGCCTCCCGTGCCCAGAAATCTTTCAGTGTGGCAGGAATAAACCATAAACAACATTGGTGTTTGCTTTGCCAATGCGTGAGGCTTTGTACTAAAAGGAGAAACAAACACTCAGAGGCACTGTTCAAGCAGGCATTTGTGACGTATTAAACAAAAAACATTAAAGTCTATACAACCTATCAAGAAAAACATGAGCTTTTTTTTCCCTCTCCTGGACACAACTAATAAATAGTACAAAAATAATGTTACATGAATAAGGATAAAAAAGACCAACGTTTTTTATTTAAAGAAGTAAGATTAAAATGCATTGAATTGTGTTGTTGTGTTCCAAAATTTAAAAACGCTGAAGGTGTATGGACACTTTTGCAAGATGCTGTAAATTAATGATTACTACTGATCCTAACTGACCAGTTACCTGCTACTTTGGAAACGGTGACACTTTTCATTGTCAGCTTTCTCGATGCACATTATGTTCTTACACTCCGCCTCTTGCGATTCTTTGTATATTTCTTGCGTTGCATTTCTACTGTGTCTTGGAGATTTCCAACAAGCTCTGTATATTTTCTAGTAACTTTAAACCATTCAGTTGCCTGACTAAAAAGCTCCATCTATGCTCAGATAAAAGAAACATTAGCTTCTGTTTCATTCCGTTACATTTTGCGCATTTTCACTTTGTGACGGAAGTATGCACAAATAGAAAGTAATGAAGTGGGGAAAAAAACACTTTTTGCATTAATCAAAATTGCAGTTTCATCAATACAGTATCATCTTGGTGTCTGAAAGTACAAGGATGTGCCGTCTATGGTGCTTGACACACACACACACACACACACACACACGCACACACACACACACACACACACACACACACACAACCCTTTAGAAATTTCAGTGCTGCCAGATGCAAATTAGATGTCTCCAAAGCCAGCTGCACAGGAATGAGGTTGTCTAAGCAGGAAATTAGATCTGCTTCACACAGTCATGAGTTGCTGTTGCTGGGATTTTCATTCGACAGTTTTCATCTTTCTTGTAAAATATGCACAAGGGCGTATTGTCGTTCTCATGTGGCCATTTTCGGTTTGTGCGATAGGGGTGTTAAGTACTAAAGCTTTCTCGTCTTGCCATCGATGGTCCGATGCTTGTCTTTTCTCTGTATGTCAACACTTTTAACGGACTCAAGAGGAACTTTTCAAAATCTCAAGTACCTTATGGGAGAACATGAGCAGGTGATAGAGTAGGTGGGAGAAGTCTGCCCAGGCGGTGACACCCTCATTAGTATTTCATAATTATAAATGAATGCAAAGTATCTCAAACGTAAGGGTTTCACATACGATCATTTTGCTCTTTCCATGCCTTGACACTATGATAATAACGGGATGGTTCATTCAGGTGCAATATGTCTTTTCTTCTGAAAATAATGTTCCTGTATATCTTGTCACTTGAAAACATAGATTAACAAACATTGTTTTGTCCCTGTGTTCCCTGTTCTATATTCATGCAATTTTACTTTGAATCAATGTAATGTGTAAAAAGCATTTTAGATTGAATTTAGTGTTTTTCAGCTTGGACAGATATGGATGGGTGTACTTTTAGGTCAGACCACCTTATTTTAAAGAGTGAAAACTAATGCTAAAAAAACTATTTTTAAAACATTCCCTTACTTTTTAGAAATGAGTATTTTTCAGCTTGCCTAACTCTTTAGTGAAGCATAAATTTGGCTCAAACTTTCATATTGTTCTGAGCTTGCTGTGTTAAGACTTGGCTTCATTTTCTAAGGGGTTAGTTTCTTGGTCCTCTTTAAATGCTGGTTTAAACAAAGGTTTATGCTTGGAGTGGTATCTTGTTAAAAAGTGCTGAAAGAAATAGTGGTCAGCAATGAATTGTGTATGATTAACCAGTACACTGAGCTCTTTGAAGAACAAACTCATCATGAATGTACTACAAATGCTTAGACATTTACTGTAGAATGTTTTATTGTCTAATAGCAGCCTTGTGTTCATTTTTATTTGGCACTGACGTATTATATCCATACACGTTGCACATTAACTGCTAAACAGTTCATTGGCAGTGGAGGAATTTAAGTACCACTTTGTTGATATGGACAACAGACTTTGCTGGAGTTACAACTGTGAATCTATCTACAAGAAGGGTCAGAGCAGACAGTACTTCTTGAGGAAGCTTATGTCCTTCAGTGTTTGCAGTAAGATCATTTCTGCAAAGAAACTTTGCCATCATCTCTTGGGGTAGCAGCATCAGAGTCATTTACTTGAAACAGAACTAAGTAATTTTTGAGTTGAGCTCCTCCTACCGGACCTTGTTAAAACAGCACTGTTGTAAACACTGACTGCCCTACCGTGTGTCCCGCACCCCACAGCTACACCGCACTGTTACTCTCAAAGCAGCTGGACGACGCATATCACGACGAAATATCTAAAGAGGTGGGTAGTGTTGTACATTATCTTACATTATCCTTTTAATATGAGAACAGAGCCACAAGACAGCCACCAGTGCATTGAAACCTGCAATTGTGGTTTTCCAGCTAGAGACACTAGCGGGAGGTGACAGACCCCTTAATCATCTCATAAACACTTAGATTACCATCACAGGGACTTATCTGAGGATATATTAAAGTACAATGCTGCTTTAAACAACCTCAACAAGCTAATGAAGAGGGTTGGCTCTATTCTGGGGACTCCTCTGGAACCTCTGGAGAAGATTGTGCAAAGAGGGATTCTTCATAAAATGACGAACATTATGGGCAACCTTGAGCATCCTCTTCATCAGACTGCCGTACAACAACAGTGTCTTCAGTCAGAGGCTTCTTCAGATCTGCAAGACACTACAGAAGATCCTTCTAGCCCATTGTCATCAGTATCTACAACAACTATGAAGAAAACTGCATCAATAGCTAAAATATTACATTTCCCTTTGGAATTAATAAAGAATTTTTTGATTGAATTTAATTTATAAAATATATCCCTATTGTATATAACCTTGGGGGGAATCCTGATTCAAACTGTGGTAGTCCGGATCAAGATTTTGTGATAAATTCTATGAATTCTATATTTATAAATAAATTTAAATAAATTAGTGCTAGGTATAGAACAAGATTCGTCAATGATACCTTGGTTGAAAATATAATGTTAAAAAAAATATATTTATTGAAAACATCAGCAGAATAAGTGTGTACATGTAACTAATTGTACAAAATATTTGAATTAAAACCAAATTTCACTTTTAATTTAAAGGTATTTATTGCTCTAGGGGCCAAAATCCATATAGTGTTAGCTGGAAGATAAATGTTACATGGGGCTTTTGCAGCTGAACTCAATAGTTCTCTTAAAGCTTGAATAATCCTAGATTAAAGATGGTGGACTGGTATTTTATAGCCCGAAAAGTCAGAATTTTGTCTCTGCATCGAAGTAGATCTTTCCAGTTTTGCATGTTAATCATATTTATAATCAAGACATTTTTACACTTTAGCAATTTGCCTATATGCCTTGGAGTTATACATTTTGCTAAGTTCAGTTATTTCATCTTAACATCTTTTTCCATTTTTAACACATATTTTGTTCTCATTGCACGGTTTGGGTAATGAGTTGAAGAAAAAAAAAAAACGTTGTAGAGGACGCAGTTTCCTTCTAGCAAACAAATCTCTGAAATGAAAGTGTGCTGTGAAGAATGCTTGTTTATTAAATCAGCCGGGAGAAATGCTCCTGAAACAATAGTGTCATCACAAAAGGCTTTCCTCTTGTGAAGTGAAGCTACTCTAACATCTGTGCTGGTAGATAGTCATGGCTGCCAATAATATTTATGCAGCACATTCGTATCTTCAGAGCATATTGTTCTAAAAGCAACAACTTGAAAAGCTGACGAAGCTGCTGTGATGAAAACGTCCTTCAAAATTTACCACACTGACATTGCTGCCAGCTATTTCCTCCCCCAATTGTTTCCTATGCCTCGTCTTCATTGTAATCAAACACTTTGTCTTGGTTAGGGTTTTTTTTTAAGCTCGTGTCACAGAGAGAAGTCAGCATTACTTTATTTGTAATTCACTTATATCCCAAAAAGGCAGTAACATGTATGGAGCTTTAGTGGATTTTCCTTCTGACATGGTAAGTACCAACCAAAAGCGCTTGTAAACAAGTCGGGATGCATGCCCTCTAAATATAGCTAATGCTCCAATTAAAATATATTAAAAGCAATGCAGAGTGTAGTGTATGCTATTAATAAGAAATTGCCTATGGCAAGATGTACACCCACCAACCTCTTGTAGGACCTTAACAGCTTTAAGTGACGCATAACTTCTCACCCTTCCTTGCTGATTGATACATTCTGCTAAACTGCTTGAATGCTAGTCATCCAAGGCAAAGCTTTCAAGTTTTTTAGGTGCAATTTGAAACAGATTGGGGATTGGGAGAGTCAAGATCCATTTTGCTTATCCATCTGTTTTTCAGCTTTATATTTTACATAAAAAACTTATCTTTCAAATAATAAACTTTGAAAAATATTCTAGTTCATTTTATACCCACATATAACTTAGCAGCCTAATGTGAAACGGGTATTTTATTTTAATTCGCTAGACCAGGGATTCCCAAACTTTTCCATGCTATGGCCCCCTAAAAAGCATTAGCTTCCGGCTGGGGACCCTCTTTGCCAACCCACAAACAATGTAAAGAACAAAACATGTAAAGAAAAATCTTTCAAATGTTTTTCTTACTTTTATTCACTATTGCATAACTACGTTTGTTTACATTTGTTATGCATCAGAATTGATTAGAACTAACATGTTTTCAACAATATTATATTCCCTCTGAATAATAAACTTTTCAGCAAACTGTTGATAAGAACAGAACAAAATTAATCAAACCTCTCAAATGTGTGTGTCATGGGTCATTGTCCAAGAGTAAACATGGTCTGTGGATTTTTTTTCTTTTTTGAGTACCTTTAAAATTTAAATGCTACACACTCGCACAAGTAGGATGTGAAAAAGGGAGAATGCTGTCCTTTATTACATAGTTAGACATGGGAAGGGTGTCAAATTTCAGGTTTAAATCTCCCAAATTTGTCATCTCAATATGATATAATGTTAAAGGTTATATTTATGATAATGAATGAAAAACATTATAAAATGATATTTCATGATAATATTTTGTTTCCTATTCTCTTTTTTTTGCTTCTTTTTTTTCAAATTTTCCCTCTGATTTTCTGAAGCCTACTTTCCACCCCCTGGTGGCCTCCCAGAGAAAAACACCATGCTAGACTAGCATTTTTTTACCCAGAAAACAGTGAATCCATTCATTGGCCCGTGATAAATAATATGTCATACATGTATATTTTTTATCAAGTAGTTTACCTGCTTTCATGAATACAGAACAACGCACTAAGATCTCTAAGGGATATTTTTTTACCCCATGTGCCTTTTCAGCTTTGTAATTTCTTAAAGGAGCAACAAGTGAAATTTCACCACTAAGTGGCTGTTGAGCACTGTCTGTAGACCAAAACAAGATGTGTCGCAAGCCACGCTTCTCTCAACCTCCAAAATCTAATTACCACACCACACATCCGTTTCAGTTTTATATTTTTTGTCAAAGAAGGAATGACCTGAATGCAGTGACGGACTGGATGGTCTGGCATTTGGGCAGATGCCAGAAGGGCCGCGGGCCGTCGTGGGCCGTTTGGGCCGGCCAATCACGAGGCGGCCTGGTCGTCGGGTGTGCAGTGCAGGGTTTCCCGCAGCGCTGTCTTGGCGAGGCGGCCGCTTCCACCCAAAACTTGTCTTCAACCCCCCCCCGCTCGGCGCAAAAGTTGTCGTCGCCTCAAACCTCAAACACCCCCCCCCCCCCCCCCCGCTGGTCGGTGAAACTGCCAGGGCCGGGAGCTCACAAGCCCGCCGGGCTGCATTAAAAAATGCTAACAGTGTTACCTGGGCTACCAGCTACTCCCCTCACATAGCAGTAATGCCTGGCCCATTGCTGGTCAAACTCCAACAATTAACCCACATGCCACAATTGTAGCATTACATTAAATCAAATCAACATACCAAGACAAGTCTAACAAGACTGTAAGACCAACAAAAACCAACACCTGACTTCATGCTGTTAATCATCTGTTTGGAGGATGAAAGCTAGCTCTGACACAAACTGGAGCTGATTCTGCTCTTGAAATGCTCTTCACTTTGGAAACGCAAGACCAATGTTAATCCTTGTTTTTTTCTTTATCTGACAATTTCTTTGGTAAATATCATTGGGTTTTTTTGTGGTAATAATGGATCCTGATCATCGGTGGGTGAACATGGCGGTGGCATTTTATGGGCAGTCAGGGGCAAAACTTTGGCAGCTATTCACATGGATGTACATGCAGTGGCGGCCAGCCACTGCATGTACATCCATGTACATCCATGTATACATCCTAAGTGTAAGTGTGTGTACATGCGCGCGCATGTACACACACGTGAACAGCTGCCACTCAGGGCTTAGCCCCTCCCTGCCAGCGTCAGAGCAGCGGAGTCTTGGAGTAACATGGTGGAGAGCACCCCCAGCAGATCAACATGTTCTCTTGCTAACAGTAATATAAAGTTATGAGTTACTTACCTCTTCACTAGAAATGTTCCTCTGAAAGGCGATGCTGTTTTGCTGTGAATTTTCCTTTGTAAATATGTCCATAGGAGGCAACACGTGAGAAGGGAAAGGAGGGGCTGGGTGGCGGCTGGAGTGGCTGTAGAAAGTCACACGTTTTATTTTAGTCTACAGACAGTCCTCAAGCACCACCTAGTGGTGAAATATTGCTTATTGCTCCTTTAAGTCTAGAAAAAAAACATTGAAATTTGCTTTACATTTCAGACTTTAGTTTAGAATTATTATGACACCATCCATTAATTTAAGGAAATGGCACCTCATTCTATAGATTGTAGTATTGGCTGTTGATTACGTTTTTTGTGTGTCATTTGTAGGAAGAAGAACAATAATAATATCAGTAAGTGACGTCTATATAAATATTCTGGAGTTAGCACAGCGACTAATTGTAGTTTGTGGTCTATCTATAACAATAAACACACAAATGAAAACAGTATTCAAAATTATACCTTACAACATGTATTGTTAGTCGTAACTTAATGAAACGTTGGATAAAGAAGAAAAATCCAGTAAGCTGAACTGCCCCAGTTAATACAGGTTTTTTTTTAAAAAAAAAATGTTTTACTACATTTCATTTTCAGGTTTATTTCTTCGTATGGCATGAAGATCTCAATGTCCATACATAAGTTTGGATATATTCTCTTTAGCTAAACATCCAAACTTTATGAACAATAATTAATCTGATAGCAACGTTACTACGGTCACTACAGTTTGAGAACCATCTGCTTTTAGTTCTGATCATTTATCTGACATTTCATGTAATAACCCTAAATACCACCATGTGCTGAAATGATCTACTGTAAAGTTTTGGCTGGGTTTTAACAACTAAACCTAAATAATATGTAGCCCCACTCAGTCATATTTCTTTCTTCTGAAGGCTCAAAAAGCTGCACATTATGCACACACGCAATAAAAGTCATTTAGTTTGGCTACCATCCCTTACATTACAGTTACCGAAAGGGTAACTCTTGGACTAAGCCCCCACAAGTAGTCTTTTTTTTTTTCATTAGAGGTATATTTTTTGTTTGAATCCAACAGCGGGTTCAACTTTCTTGAACCCAGACGGGGACTCTGGGACGGAGGCAGACAGCGAGCCTCAGCTGGCCTTTTACACCGACCCAAATCGCAGTCGGCGCCGGAGTCGAGGTATGAGAAATGGTAACGCCAACAGCGCGTGGGGCTCTGGGGGTAAGGAGGAACTCATACACCTACAGAAAACTTTTTCCAGTGATGGTGTTGCCGCTGCCACAACGCATGACAAGTAAACTCCGTACATGTAGCTGATGGATGGTTCTGAATTGGTGTTTGCACATAAATTTGACTTTTAAAGGAAATGCATACAAACATAGTGATTTGTAGAGTGATTGTGAGCATGTAAAACTGATCTCACTGCGTCTGCATACAATCTTGTTGATGGAAATCAAACAAGATCATGAGATCACACGTTCCCAGTAGGGGAAAAAAATTTTAATATTTGTTGCATCTTGCGGTATGAAGAGCACTCTATTTTGAAATAATATTATGAACAAATATTATTTCTAAGGAGGACCCTGTGCAAATGCTGTCAAAGTGAAGTGGTGGAGCACGCTTTATCTGTCAGCATGCCTTGTCCTTGCAGCTTTGATGTACAGTAATAGGTTGTGGAAGGGAGATGGAGGAAGAACAAACAGAACAAAACAATGCCCTCAAAATAATAGCTGCTGTCAAAAGGCGTTACAAGCCTTTACAAAGCCTCCAAGCCAATTATCCCCCGTCTTGTGCGCAGGTGTCACGCATACGGCAAAGCCTCCGGAAGTGTAGCCAACATCTTTAATTAGAACAAGGTGGTAGCAATGATGCCCCAACTGTGTTGTTTACATCAAGAGGAAAGAAGGATTTGTGAGGCATGATGAAATTGTTTCTTGCCATTTCCTTTCTACATAAATAAAATAAAAATATCCCCAAAAAGTGAAATGTAAAATGGGGACATGCCTTTGACCATTATAAAATCTGAAGTGTAAACTTTGGGCAGAATGCTAAAAAGCAAAAGACAAAAACAAACATAGTAAAAAAGGGTCGGCAAAGTGAGATGATGCCCGCATCCCATATCTGGATAAGTTACTTGATTACATAAACTGGTTTTGAGCAATATACAAAAGGTCAGCCTTCCATTTGGCCTTTGTTTAAATCCTAGCCTTGGGCAGCATCTTAAAGAACAACCTCTGCCAAAGTAATTTAAAAGTGGCAATTCAATCTTGAATTTTTGGCGTTAGTGTAGTACCTGTATTCGAGGTCTATGTGTGTGCGTGTGTGCGTGCGAATGTATGCATGACTCCTCTGGGTATGAGGTCACGTTTACTACTTTTCTGTGTTGCACTCTGGAGTAAAGGAGATAAGGGAAGCATTTTTACTCTGACAGAAAAGGAGAGCACAGGAAAGAGGGCTGGTTGCAAAGCAGCCTCTAAGCATTTTTTTTTATTATTATTTGGGGTCCGTGTCTCTATTCTCCTCACACATCCCAGCATGGATGTTAAAAACCCTTCAAAGGTAAACCTTAGGTCTATACCGCTGAGCCATGCCCAGTATAAAGCTCTCAAAGGGTTGATGCTTTTTTTTATCTAAAGGTTGTTTTTATGGGAGCTAAGCCCAACTTTGGGGGGTGGGTGGAGGCTGGTTCATAAAGTAACTCCTCATGTGAGTAGTGTGTGTATTTGTGGTTGACTGCATGTTTGTGGTCCCAATGGGTTGCAAGAAAACCCACAGGTGACTGCTTCTTATATATGTATGACTTGTTGTTTATGTCTCCTCCTCTCTTTCCCTGTCCGTTTTCCCCCCCCAACAGCAGGTTCCCCACGGAGTCCCATCAATAAGACCACCCTGACTCTGATCAGTGTCATCAGCTGCGTGATCGGCCTGGCTTACTCCTCTCACCTCGCCTGCAGCCTCTCAGTGCGAGTAATCTTACATGTGCCGGAGCACCTCATAGCTGACGGTAAGGCTTTACACCAGTCTAAGATTGTCTAGGCAGCCTTTCTTAACAAACTCCCGAGGAAGCTTAAAGCCCTGGGGGGCTGAGCTGGTATTTTTCTGCCGCTCTTCGGGAGTTCAGCTCTCTATATCTCTCAAACCAAGTGCCAGCGCTTTGTTGGGGAGTCGCTGATTTGCTTTGCTCCCAATGACAAAGGTAAATGCCAGGTCGACCACTTTTTCTTTTTGTTCGCTGCGCCGCACCATATGGCAGATGTGTCCTCATAGAGTAACAGCACATTTAGGCAAGAGGGCAGTGACCATCCTCATCACTATTCGGGCTTTTACTTCTTTATACAGTCCCCTGCAAACATTTTAAGACACCTTTAAATTTTGTATCCTTTTTGTATACATTATAACCACAATCAAATGTCTTCTAAGGTATGTCTCTGCCTGCTTTTTACATCTATAGATAGAAATGTATGTCCATTCCTTTTGGCTAAATGGTTAAAGCTCAGTGAGATTAAATGTCTTGTTACAGATTTTCAATGGGACTTAGGTGCATACTTTGACTTGACTTGGACCCCAAAATGTAAATATGCTGTGGTCTCAACTATTCCATTGCAGCTCTGGCTGTATATTTTGGATTGTTGTCCTGCTGCAAGTTGAGCCTCCACCACAGTCATTGGAAGGGCTAATATGTTTTAATCTTGGATTTTGCTCTATCAATCTTCCCATCAAAGCTGGTCACCTCCCTTTTGCTGCTAAAGAGAAACATCCCGGTGCACAGTGTTCCCATCTGCACGTTTCACAGCGCCGTTGTTGTGTTTAGGCTAATGTGCACACCACACATAGACTTTTGCGTAGCGGCAAAAAAGTTGTTATACTGAGGCTGGTGGGAGTGGTGGCCTAAGTGTAAGAGCAAGACAGTGGAGCACAGATTGCACCCTGTGCACCACTCATTGTCAGCAGCACACTGCTCCTTAAGGGATGGGTTAAATGCTGAGAGCAATTTCTCCTCTGTGGGACTATAAGGGAAATATTTACTAATGTACACACATATGGATTCGATACACTGATATTTTGCTTTTCAAAGGTAATAACTAATAATTAGTAATTTTGCCCTTATTTTATGTATGAATATCATCATAGTGGAGGATAAATATGGATGCACCTCAAACTTTTTAAAGTTTTATTTGTCAGATTTTGAAAAAATACTTTTTTTCCACTTCATGATTGTGCACAACATTTTGCTAGTTAATCTCAGTGAAACACATTCAACATTGTTTCAACAGGATAGGCTATTGAAATGTCACAAAATCTAAATTACATGTGTGACTATTATGACAAAGCGCTCTACATTGAACAATTATATTAATTAAATTCAAAGTAAAGCCTCCAGAGTAAGAAAAAGTTTCTTCTTACTGATTTTTGCAAACTTTTTGGCATTTTCTAGCTGTCTCTGGAGCGAGCTGCTGGTCAGGATATATTATAGACTGACTAAGCTTACACATCTATCATCTGCAGGTCTGATTTGATTCGGTGTGCTGCAGCTTTCCTGTGGTATACTCTGGCCTTCCAGGGAGTTATTAAAATTCTTGGAGGCATCCAAGGAACGAACTTTGAAAAGGGAGATGAAATATGGCACTTTTGCCTGTTGAATAACAAAACTGGGATCGATTTAGAATGTTTCTATAAATGTCTCCACAATCTCATCAGACCTGATTTCATGTCATGGTAAATCAAACGAAAATTTGGATTCAACCACTGGGGAAAGAAGCTATTAATGCCAACAGCTGCGCAAGTGCTTGCCGTCAGATCCAGCGAAGAAAACCACAAAAATTTTGATTCACACTTCTCTCCTAGCATTTTAATTTCAGAAATAAAATTATCCTGCCTGATCTTTTATAAAGCTGAAAGCACAGTATACATTATTGGACTATTTTCTGACAGAGGTACAGCTTTGCACTAATAATATGCTTTTACCAATATCTCATCAGACTGTAATGTAGCTCAGCTAAACTACGTCATCTCATTTCAAACCAGAAATCCACTTTGGGTAGTTCCTGTTAAAGGTGCATTGTGCAAGTTCCAGAGTTTTCACACAACTTCGCCTTCTCTGGCGACAAGTTAAAATGACACCAATGTGCATGTGCATGGGAGAAGAGGAAAAGCATCTGCCGCTGCAACTGCATAGGTCTTTTGTTTAGAGGCGTAATGTCTTCTGAGGTAAGAATGCAAATATTGAGGTGAGCCCATGTTCTCTCGCTAATGCATCGACTGCGGCAGAGACTCAACAAAGTAGCCAGGTGAACGAGAGCATGCGGCGCATCACCCTCACGCCCAGAGAATACGACCTGAATCACTCTCTCATTAACTGACTTATGGATCCTATAGAAGCATCTGCAATAAACAGAGGGCCCTCATTTCACACGTCGGGCAATTGTAAGGGCATGTATGGGGGAATTTTTTTTTTTACCTTTAAACTTGCACAATGCTCCTTTGACAATTGGCCTATTAATATGCTAAGATAAGCCTGGCGACCTGTCCAAGGTGTACCCCGCCTCTTGCCCATTGACAACTGGAGATAGGCACCAGCACCCGATCGCGACCCCAAAAGGGATAAAGCGTGTTAGAAAATGGATGGATGGATATGATAATACATTCAAAGAGACAGCTAAGTAAGATTTTCTTATTGTTTCATCATTGTTGTGTGCTGATAAAGCAAACTAGCAAAGATGATTCCTTAAAAAAATGCAAACAAAAAAATTTGGTTTCCAGCAGAGAGGGGCACTTTCATACCCTCATCAAGGTAAAAGGGTGGATGCTTGGGCACCTCTAGCGATCTATCTGTGCATGTGCCTGGGGAGCCATGTTTTCTGACGGGCCAAAGAAAATAAGTGGGGTTTTAACCTAGATTCAACATATTCAATGGTAAGGGCAGAGTATACGTTTGTTTCAAAATTCGGGCCCTGTCTATTCGCTTCAAACGTTTGGCTGGAAGAGAGACAAGTAGCTGGTCAGCTGTCGATGGCATATGCTGTCATTCTGCCATGCATCGTCTACAAAATTAACATTTTAAATTCAGCTCCAAGAAAGTTTTGTGAACTGTAGTTATTACCCTTGAGCAGAGGAGACATTACACCTTGTGTGTATGTCACAGCTGTCTTTCAGACTTTCTGTGTAATTTTTATACTCCTACCTTTTCCTACGTTTTCCAACAGACTGCCAAGTCCTTTATTCTTCATGGCAGACAGAGGTTGAAAGCTATAGGAAAGAACCCAGGATAAAACAACATTTTTGTAATTTGGTTT
Organism: Fundulus diaphanus; assembly: GCA_037039145.1. Taxonomy (NCBI): domain Eukaryota; kingdom Metazoa; phylum Chordata; class Actinopteri; order Cyprinodontiformes; family Fundulidae; genus Fundulus; species Fundulus diaphanus. The sequence continues at coordinate 39,297,125 of CM073133.1, forward strand.
ACTTTCATGTCCCTGCTGAAGCAGCTTTTTGCTTGTCTGTTATGCTCTAGTGTTCTCTTGGTAGTTATTGCTGTAGCTGTATGACACAACTTTTCACAACTCTAAAACTTCAAAACATAACACAAACATTTGTCTTGTATCGCCTCCCCCTCATCACTTAAATGAAAAAAAAAACACTTAAATATCAGAGTAGAAAGTGAGCTGAGCGGCAGAGTAGGCACTCAGCAGACAGTCCACACTTTCACAGCAAGCTCTGCCCATATGTTTAAACTTTAAACAATCTTCTGGATCTGATAAATCCATATATTGATGGGTTTGAAACATCCACTTAAGCACAATTTGAGATAATTAAGTATATTTTATTAAACTTTTCAACAATATTTTTTTGGCTGGACGTTTAAAATTCCTGCAAAGTATCAAAATCCGTCGACGCATGACCTTCAGTGACAAAGGCACTTACTGTCTGGATAGGTGGCTCTAGAGTGATATCCGATCCAAGAGTGAAGTCAGTTTCTGCTCCAGTACAGAAATTGGATTGGATCCATCTCTAGTTCTACTCACTAGTTAGTTGTTGTTGTGGTTTTTTCCTTCATAAAACTGTCTTGGGAACTTATACTTTTTAAAAAAAAATGATTAGGATGTATACAAATTAATGTAAAATATAAAGTTTGCGTTTTACAGATTGGAAAAGCAATACTTCAGTTTTTGCTACAAATATTTTGAAATTGTTTTACAGTACATTTGTCTTTACAGTGTTAAAAACACGGAGGAGCAGTAGTAAGGTGCTCATATCAGTGTGGAAGCTCCCTTAAGCCTCAGGCAATGGCAGTATAACTAAGTGAATTAGCCTTAGGCTGTCTCAAGAGTTATTTAAAGCACTGTGATAATAAGGTATTACAATAGTCTGTTGAAGCGACTGTTAAATTAACATTTTTATTTGTGTGTAGCAATGAAATAACAATATGTACCCCATACGAAAGAAGAATACAAAAAACAACATCTTTTGAAGTCTGATTACATATTAGAAAAGACAAACTGGTGAAAAATAACTTCACACTGCATGCTGAGGTAATACTGCAAAAACTGTCAGAAAATGTAAACTCTTGTTTCAACTCTGATATTTCAAAAAGTGTGCCAAAGTTTCTAAATCCAACATGTTCCGTTATTGGCACAGGTTGAAAAGAGCCAAAACAAAACAATTTCCCTGTACTCGATGTATTCCTTTTAATTGTATTTAATTTGTTTTCCTGCATTAGCTTACCTTTATTGTAACAAGTGGTCTGTATGAACAGATGCGGAACATAACATCTTCTACCTTAAGCTATTCGTCAAAACTTGCGATGTCAGTCCCCGGTAGGATTTATAATTACATTTAATCAATTAATTCAAGGTTGAAAATGCAAATAAATGCAGAGTAAAACATAACACTAATAAAAAACCCAATACAAAACAGTAAGAAAAAAAATGTAAGACATTCAACCTTTGTATTCTGTGCTTTAAGTTTCTCCTTGACACTCTTCCACAGTGAATGAAGCACATTTGTTCTTAACCATATTAAGACTACTAAACTGAAGCGGTTAGTAGTCTGGATGCTGTTATTCATTTATCCATTATATTTTTCACTATTAGTATAAAGTCTTCCAGCAAAGACTAAACTAAAAAATAAGCCTCGCTCATTCAATTAAAATCTATGATAAATTGATTTCATAGTTTCTTTTTTGAAGACTGGCCAGGGCGGAATTTGCATTTCTTCATGTTTTTAACACATTTGGTATGTTATTACTATGGTTATGATTGTAAATATTAGTATTATAATAGCCATGATAGTCATCAGTCAAATTCGAAATTTGAAATATGATCAAGGGATATAGTGGTTATTATCATGTCATATTTATATGTTTTTTTATAACCTGAAATATTCTCAATGAGGCCTCGTTATCAATTTTGAAGCATCTGTAAGTTCTTTTACATAACTCCTTGTCTCTGTTCAACAGATGCAACGAAATTTACTTACTACTCCTTTTATAGCACGTTAGCCAGTTGTACTGACACTAAATGTACAGTTACAGTAATTTGTTAATATTTATTAACAACAGAGTGCCAATCTCTTGCTTTATTTCACTGTTGGTAAAGTCCTAAATAAGCCGTTAGTGACTAGGACATTGAGAAAAAAAGGTTTCATCAAGGAAAGGGCTCATGGTATTTGGTAAGGATGCAGTTATTAAAAATTTCACACTTTCAAAAGAAAACTGTAGGTGTACAAAACCTTTGTAGAATTAAGGCACCTATAAAAATGCTCTTGCAATCTAATGTCAGTCTAATTATTGTTCAGTTATAGTGTTGCCATTTTATTTCACGGCATTATCCCAATAGTAAAAATAAATAACTGCATGTGGGTTGTGATCTCCTTAAATAGCAATGAAGGCCACTGCTTAGATGTATGCAACACCAGCTTCCCACTGAAATGCGCCTGTGGCTAACATCCCAGCATGGACAACACTTGCACAGTTGGGGCTTGGGAGGCTGGGCTTCTCTTCAAATGTGGTTTTACATTTTTTCGTGGATATATGGATATGCCTTAGATGATGCAGCTACTCATTGTGAAAACTTAATTTTACCCTGATCAGGGGCATTTACAGCCTAATAATAACTAACTTTTTTTCTATTCTAAGCAGAGTGAAGAGGGTGGTAAAACTTCGGCTAGATTTCTAAAACTATTGATAACAATCAACTAATTGGACAGGATGCTGAATGAATTCTGAGTCCATTTGTTTCTGTTGTTTTGTGTTCCTTTTTATTTTGTCGTGATGTCCTTAGTTTTCTTCAGTCTCCCATCTTATTTTCCTTTAACGTGCACTTGTGTTTCATACTTGTGCTCTCTCTATTCTCTTCAGGATCAAGGTTCATTCTGCTCCAGGGAAGCCAGTTGGATGCTTCAGATTGGCTCAACCCAGCCCAAATCTCGTTATACTACCAGCAGAATGCCAGTGGACCTTGGGTCAATGAGCTGTGTGGACGACGCCTACTGGATCCTTGCGAGCACCAGTGTGATCCAGAGACAGGTTAGTCCAGAGCACAACATTAGTGTTGGGGTTGTAGTCTACCATGAATGTTACTGTGGAAACTTTGAGAATTTCCTGTTGCCTCAATGCCCTCTGTAAGTACTATCTCAAACTCAGTGCCTTAAACTCAGTAGGGTGCCTTTTTTCTGAAAGTAAGCATGTTCCCAAGCCTTCATATTTTGCAGAAATGTCTTTTTGAGCAGTATATTTGCATGATTCTACATGTAAGGGGTGTTCTTTTTTCCAACACCGCTATCTTTGTGATGATGTTACCATATTAAGGACCTGATCTTTAAAGTAGTAATAAGTGAATATTTCACCACTAGGTGGAGATTGACCGCTGTTTGTAGAGGAAAACAAGATATATATCAAGACACACCTCTCTTTACCTCACCCCAGCACCCTGCACCCATTTCCCCTTCTCTTCCATGGGCTCATATGACTATTTGCAAAGGATCAATATACAGCAAAGCAGCATCACCTTTCAGAGGAACATATCTAGTAAAGAACTTTAATGCTCTTAGCAAGAGAAGGGTTTGATCCGCTGGACGTGCTCTCCGCCATTTTGTGCCTGCCGGTGGCATATTATGGGCAGGGAGGGGCTAAAGCCCTGAGTGGCAGCTGTTCACATGCACGTACAAGTACGCCCTTGCGTGGCCAGCATGTCTATGTAAACAAGAGATTGGAGAACAACACAGACCAATAGTGTGTGATGTTGAACCATAGTTCTTCTGAAGAGATACCTTTAGTTATTCACAAAACAATTTTTTAGCTCTTTCTATCTAAAATAATGAAATTTCTCTAATTGCTCCTTTAAATATTGTACATAAGAGGCTCTAAATTGCTTTTGCAAAAACAAACAAAATGTGTTGTGGGTATCACTACTAATAATGATTAAAAGTAGAAATGATAATTATTTTTTTTTATAATTTACTAGTAAATAGTAGTATCTTAAAGTACTACAAAACAGTCAAAACATTTAAAAACATGAAATCGGAAAATAACTTAAGTTAAAACATTAAATGTCAGTCATAAAACCTGGAAAAGTTGACAGCCATTGTCAGACTTAAATTAAAATAAAGCCCTAAACGGCTGTATCTACCTTTACCTTTTGTCAAAGACCAGTGGTTCCCAACCATGTTTTCGTCAGAGCACTCTTTTTATATCAACAAAAACTGTACATGGATTAAATTACTGTACATGAAGGAATGAGTATTTAACACCTGTATTTGACTCATTTGTGTCGTGCCAATGAATTTGTATCCTCCTCTTTGAAATTGGTCTTTAACTCAGCATCAGCTTGAAAACCAGTTAGTTCATCATGACCCAGTATAAATAGAAACATTCCTGTAGTTTATTAGCTGTCTTGAAAACATAACTATTTCCCAAAGCATATTGCAAATCAGAGATATAGATGCACGCATGGAGCTGCCAGACGCTTCATCTGTCTTGTTGTTAATCACAAGACTTTGAATTGCCACGAAACTATGAATAAAGCTGAAACCTTTCATGAATTTCCCACTTCCGAGTCATTGCTAAAGGTCTCTGTAAGCATAAGGAAGTAGCTGGTGGATTTGTAAGGTAAAACCTACCCTGTGTTAATTTATCCAAGGGTAATCTATTTTGTTCTTTCACAAAGACAGACTCCTGACAAAAGAGAATAAAATGTGGGTCAGTTTTAGCAATAATTTGCAGGATAACTTAAATTACTCATATGTACTTAAAGTTGCACCTTCTGTTGACACATTAGCCAAGTATACGTCATTTGTCATGAATCAGAAACAGAGGACCTTGAATTCAGCCAGACAAGCAAAGGTCCCCCTGGACCACCCCCTCGCAGGAAGAGGAGCGCCGGCTGGAGGCGGGTCCCCCTGGACCACCCCCTCGCAGGACTGAGGTGTGGGGGCAGCGGGTGCAGGGGCCGAGGCGTCGGCCGGACCCTCGGAGACAGCAGCAGGTGCAAGGGCCGAGGCAGCAGGGACCGAGGCGTCAGCCGGACCCCCCTCGGCAGCAGGGGCAGAGGAGACAGAAGCAGTGCCCGAGGTGACAACCAGACCGGCCGCTCTGTGTCTTCGACGGCGGGACGGCTGCAGGGGAGTGCTGCTGCTAAAGAGGGGCCGTCTGGGACCGACACCGGGAGGACAGATAGCAAGCCTGGAACCTTCCAGTGATTCTCCCAGCATCATGGATCTGCCAGAGTGTAAGGTCCGGGCTTGTGGCGGGCTCATGTCCAAAAATTAAGGGGGAAAAAACAAAAATATCCCCGGCAAAAAATATTCAAAAAAAAAAAAAAAAAAAAAAGTGCTTGTCTGGCGAAGGGTCTGATTATGGCCCAATCCAAAACCAAAAAGGGCACCAAGCCAAAAAGCTAGGAGGCAGTGCCAAAAAACTCAAACAGTCCACAGCCAACAACCTAAAATAAACTGGTCAGAAGTCAGGCTGGTCTAATAAAACAAAGTGAGCAGAACAGGTCAAATAATTAAGGCAAAAACTAACAGGATCAGGTAGGGTTTCAGGCAGACAGGCAAAACAGAAAACTGGCAGGATCTGACTTACTCCAGGCAGGAAAAAACACACACAATGATCGGGCAGAATGCAAGGGACAGAGGCAGGAATAAGTAGGGGAGTGAGCAGGTGAATGGAATGAAACTAATTAGACTAGGAGGAGCTGATCAGGGAAGTGGCTGGAGGTGGAACTGAACTACTGACATGTGAAAACAGGTTAAACTAAAAAACAGTTCAAGAACCAATCTAGAACACACAATAAGTGATAAGGCCCAACCTAAGATGGAACCAAGACTGAAACAGGACACAAGCTAAAATAGAAAAGAACCCAAAAACAGAAACTAAACTAAGGCAGGAACTCAAATTTTGACATCATTAAGACGGTTTCATTTTCTTTACCAAAGTAATTATTGAGGTTCACATTTTTTGACCTTGGGAGTACTAAGTATTTTATCAAATCAAGAAAAATTAGTTAATTTAGTATACACAGAGATATAAAAGTGCATATTTAACAAATGTTAGTGACAGAAAGCCTGCAACTCCTGATAGTACTTGCATTAATACAACATACTTGGTCTTTCTGTTTTGATAACAAGTTTGTAATTTTTAAACGTTATTTTTTACTCATTGCCTTTATAGGCCAGCCTTTATAAACTGGGATGAGCACTTTTTAATCCTGGGGTATGGTGCAGGCCTGTTAAGTGTCTGTTGAGGTTTGATGTTGAACCCTCAAACAGTCTGAAACAAGACATGCAAAATAATATGCAATAACAGGCAATCGCAAGTTTCTACAGCTTTAAATTTTAAATTTATATATATATATATATATATATATATATATATGATTAGAGAATTCTTACCAGATAAAGTCTTTCAGCCGCCCTCATGTATGCCTTAATCTACATTTGAGGAAGTTGACCTCAAACAGGGAGAGATTAGTGGTCTGCAAAATGAAAGTAGATGAAAATTAAAACAAGCTTATTGTGACTTACACTTAGTAAGAGGGCTGCTTTCAAGCACCCTTATAGTGCACAGATAGCATTTCTGCTGACTTCCTCTTCCTTAGTGTACAAGTCATTGCTGTCTTCTTGGATGCACATTCTGCTCTGAATTTTAGCCTAAATCTATACCAAACGCTTCAGGTACTAATTATGTACTAATCGGTTGTGAACTAGTAGTTATTGGGGAACACACAGCCTAGCCTTATTAGGGGACTACTGGTTTATTATCAAAATATGTGGGTTCTGAATAAACCCGGCACCAGTGAGGTCACAGCTCGTAATTGTCAAGGACCTGTTTCCTAGTGATTACTGATTTTATTGGATTCTCTCTTTTGTAAACCTATTAATGAAAGAAATGAGCAATAAATATCAATATCCAATATCAACCAATACCTTTTTGATCCCTTACAAATAAAATAGATCCTTATCTTAACCGTTAGATACAATTTCTATGATATAGCACTGGTTAATAAAGTTTGACTGCTTGTTCCCCAGTAAGTACTGGATAACAAGTATTACTTACTGATTCGTTCTGCTTTGGCTTTCTTTGGTAACTACCCTTCAGTTTCTGATTAGTTGTGCTTTGTTTCCCAAGTAACTAACCAGTAGTCCCCTAATAAGGCTGGGCTGCGTGGTCACCAGTAAGTACTGGTTAACCACCCTTTAGTACATGATTAGTTCCCAGGGCGTAGTAGTTAATCAAATTTTGTGCAACTTATTGTAAAGTGTTACCAAATTAATTAATGTTTTGAACTATATTAGCAGATGTATTCTGCATGAATAAATTGTAGATTTTTCCAAAAGTGACCAGGTGTTCTCGTTAGTTGCGGTGCATGAGAAAGTTTCAGGAAAACACGGTGCAGTTAGATGACCGATAAATGAGATTGAGTGGTATAAGTATACTTGATGGCATGCTTGAAATATGATGAATAGCATATGAACTATGAGGAGGAGCAGCAGCATGTCAACAAGCTATGATTGATGGGATATCAATATAAAATTTGTGGGAAACAAGAACAGAACACCGAAAGAGAAAAGCAAAGTGACAAGTAGTCAAGGGCAAAATTGTTGCAGTCTTTACAAGGGTTCAGCTTGTGGACACTGAGCGCAAAACCTATACACACCATAAGCTATGTTTAGCAAATAAACTCGTGTCCTCTGTAGTTAGCGATAAAAGAAAGCCAAATCCCTATAACTCTACAGCATGTCACATTTCATGTATGAAATAAGCACCCACTGTGTATAATCTTTTATTAAAGAAGTATTCCACAATCACATTTCGATTAATGAGAATATTATACCAATAAAACTGAAAAAATTAACGCTTGCTGTCTCTCAAGTTATTAATCACCTTCATATGGATTTATTTTGACCTTTGCAGCCTCCGAATGCAAATGGAAAAAAGTAGAAGGCTGTAAAACAGAATAATATAATTAATCTTGTTTTAACAAGATAGAAAAAAAATAGTCATCATTAGTTGTATCTGCCATGGTGGAATTCTGCAGTTTAAATTTTAGTGCTGTTTAGGTGCTGCAACAAAACCTACTTTGTTAGTTATTAATATAATATTTTTTCTATCTCTATTTTTGTTATTTTGATGAACAGTTTTCAAAGTGAGGTGTTGAAATTGCACATTTTCTATTCCTGTCGAGGTGTTGACAGTAAACTTCTGTCCATACAAACAAAGCATCTCTCATATAGGAATAGTCCTAGCTTTGAATTAAACAACAAATCTGTGCAGCAGGAATAAAAAAACACAAGATTCTCTCAATTCTTAAAAAAATATTATTTCAGCTTTCAGTTTCATATTATTTAAGGAATTTCGTTTTGTGAATCAAAAAGGACAATCCTGGTTATATATAGTGTAAATGTTTTTATCTGTAATGGTAATAGTGCATGGAGCACATGGATAATAAGATTTTGTATCTTTCTTTCCTTGACAGTAACACATGTTCAATCCTGAGAAGACTTTCTGTAGGACAGCATTTTTCATGTTCAAAGATGCAAAGATGTTTGACTCTACAAATACAGATAGTCTTCAACAAACTCATGTCTTGCTCTGACTAATGATATTTATTCTTTTTTTTTTACAAAGTAGTTTGCTGAAGCACTTGGCTTCTGCTGACAGTTTTTGGCATATTATTTCAGCATGGTTCTAGTTAAATGTGGTAAGGTAATTTTTCTTTTGTTTATAAACTTGGCACTTTGCTTTGCTGGCCATCAAATTACAGAAGTAGTTTTTTAGCTGTCTTGGCATAGTTTTCAGATTAAGTACAATGACAGATAGTTAGCAAGGTGCTGCAAGCAATACAGTTTTGTTTTGATTTAAACAAAAATTGTAAAGGTTGAACAACACTGAAGCAATTAGCGAAAACCTAGAATAGTTAAATCAATAGAGATCCTGAGGCAATACATGAGATCAGATCAGAACATATCTGGTTATTAGATATGATAAACGTTGATAAACTGAATTTGAGTACCGTATTTTTCGGACCATAAGACGCGCTGGATTATAAAGAGCACCGTACATTTTTTTTTTTTTTTTAGAAAATGTAAGGATTTTAAGTGTGTCATAAATTCCAAAAAATATATGTATCTGCTGGAAATAATATCAGACTGTTGACTGACCTGATGTTTTAGTGTTTTGGCTTGAGTTGGATTTAGACACTTATGAAATGTGAGAAATAATAATGTGATAAATTAAATACCTTTATTTGTATGCATCTTAATCTTTCATGACGTACCATGATGCATTTTAATTTTACATGATTTCTTAGAGAGGTCTAGGTATTGTATCTCTCAGAAAATCAGGAAAGATTTTCCGGTTAGAACAGAGGAAATACCTCCTTTGGTTGTATGCATTATCTACCTGACCAAATCTGTCATGGGCAATGCGGAATCAATTCTGAGACCTTTGAATAAATAAAAAAGCTTGAAATTAATGTCTAATTATTATTGCATTTAGAAAGTTTCCTTTCCCCAAACACATAAGCCTTACTCGGCAGGTCCCTCTGTGAAAAGAGATTTTATATATCTTAATTAAGGGTTATATGAAAAAATAAAGGTTTATATATAAACCTACACCGCCCTCACTTCTTCAAATGATATATGAATGAGATGTATGATCTGTTTACGCATACTCGAGCAGTCCAATTCTACTGTGAAAACTAACAAAACATGAAGTTTAGTCTTAATAATTAGATGACTGCTGTATTTAAACTCATATAATCACTTAGCAACCACTTATACATGAAGTTTCATTGACCATCTGGGTGCCATTTAATGAAAACACCTTGAGTGCTTTCATTTATAGTTACTACCCCCAGCACCCACATACAAAGCACACTCCACTCCAGCACACTCTACCACACTGCAGACACCTGCTAAGGAATTTCTTAAGGACTATGCCCAGTAGCCTCTGTGTGTTTAGATTGTCCACAATCCACAATGAGTTCAGTACTGCTTCTTTGACCTTTATTTGCCCACAAAAATGTGGATGTTTAGGCTTTGAAACAAACACAAAGCTGTTTTCTAATGTAAGTTTAAAGTTAGGAAATGCATTCTATAATATTCTCCCTTTCTTTTGACACTCCATAGGCCTAATTGTAATGCCTGAAATAAAATTGAAGATAGTGTTCCTCACTTTGTTTAAGATCTGCACCCCTACACACATGGAAGTGTGTAAAAGTATGTGTGGGCTCCAAAAAGATTGTAAAAAGTTAAATCCAGTCCTCATTTCTGCAGCTGGAAATACAGATGAAAACAGGGATGGGTTGTGACATATCAGTGCTGCTCCTGCACGACATTGAAAGAAGCAGCAGATGCTTCATTGCAGGCCTGGTCCCTTCTTGCAGAACTCTAAACCTGGATGCTTTGGGCATTGATGTTTACAGGCTGTTTTTACTCTCTCTGTCTACTCTGGAGCTCGTGTGGCACTTTTAAAAAATACATACAGACACTTTGTGCCTTTGGAGACACGTGTTACCACATCATCCCATTCTGACTAGATAAATGTGACTGCATAATGGATCCATGTGTACATCTGCTTGATGAGCTGAATCATTTTGCACCCAAGTGACACAACGGCGAATGCAGAAGCGCAGACTTCTGGCACAGTTATTGGATCTCACATAAGAGTGCAAACATTCCAGAATTTTGAAAGTTCACCCTGCATAATGCCTGGCCTGGCTGACCAAAATACAGCCAGGAATGAAACAGAGAATGAAAAGAATTCACGGGGAAAAATGTGAATCCCAAAATATGGCTCACTTTCAGCATATTGAGCAATTAAGGAAGGTAACACCTTGCAAGTGTAAAACCAGTTTGAACTGAGAATCTCTATCTGAGAGACTAATGTTATCTGTTTAAGCAAGATGAGACAATTAGTATTTTTCAGCAGCTGCACAGCAATTCCAGTTTTCACGTGTTACAATAGTCCTGGTTATTGAACCTTTTAGCTTATTGCCAACTCTTTTTGTTTGTTCATAAAATAAAATAAAACTTTTGGTAGTATAGTATTACACAAAGTGGTAGAAATTAAATTAAGATCCATTTTATAAACAGTAGAGTACTAAAGATCTGAGGCCTATTTCAGTTTGGCTTTTGAAAACAGTGCCCTACTAAAACTGCACTTTTGAAAGTTTATAATAGTATTTATTTTTATTTTGTGGGAGTATTGGCTTTTATTATTGAAAGTAAGCTGACAGGAAGGGGTCTGAGAGAGTGAGGGAAGAGATAAGACAAAGGACACCAGGCCAGAGTTGAACCGGGGATGGACTGAGGCCTCTGTACATGGGTAACATGCCGCACACCCCTGCGCCACCGGTAGGCCCTTATAACAGTATTTCAATGGCATCTAACACAGTGATTGTCATTATCCTTGGGTTTTAACTTTTAGGTTTATATTGTGTTTGTTTTCATCATTACCCTGCTGTTTATTGTGTTTCCACAGACACTGCTTATTAGTTTATTCCTTGGGGATATTTTATTTTATTTTAATGTTCAGTTCTTTGTGCATTTGGGTTTGTTTAGTGTTTGTCTTTGGCCTTGGTAAAAAAGTCTCTGTGTGTCTTAGCTTAACTTCCTATATTAACTAGTCTCCCTCCCTCAGCTACCATGATTACTTTTTGCCTTAGTTTGCCCCCGTTATCCACTGATTATCACACCAACTTTGTCATTTTCCACTTGTCCCTCAGCCTATATTCTCATTGGATCTCATTGTTCACTGCTGAATTCTCCCATTATGTCTTTACCCTGGTTGACTGCTTGTTATTTGTTCTATGTTATTGCCCTTGTTCCTGGACCTGTTCCTCCTGTGTTTGACTTCTTTTATTTTTATTAAAGTATTCCATTACATCAGTCGGCGTCTACACTTGGGTCCTTAACAACTTTGCAAATGTGGAATGAATACCATTGACAATAAATCTCCTTTAATAGCCTAAAGGTTTTGTTTGGTTCATCTGGCTCAGCATTACATTGGTCTCCCTTTTATCTGAAATTATTTTTTTCTTCATATTCAAAATAGATTCAACACTCGAACAGCAGCTATCTTACTTTAGGGGTACCACAAAGTTTAGTCTTGAGACCATTATTGCTGTATTTTCATTTTTACATTTTTTTGTTAGCTAGGATAATTCAGTATGCAAAATCCACAATGATTTGTATGAGTTATGTGGATGACTTTCATACCAGCATTCTAACATGAAAACAATATCTTCTGCAGCAAATACAGAATGAAACTTCACCTTTTGCATTTTAATTCTGATAATATAATCCTAGCCACACATTCATCATTCAAAAAGCGGAGGATGACCTGAAGAAATGGCATCTGATTAGCAGATACTAGCCTTTTTTGTCTCTTTAGAGACATTAAAAAGGCTCATCCAGGACCTTGTGCCACTGAGGAGTAATTTTAAAGATGAATCAAACCGGGCAGAACACAGCAGCGAGAGTCACATTTAAAGACATCTTAAAAAACAGTCAACCTAATGCCAGTGGACTATAAAGTACATCAAACTACCATGAGCCACTTTGAACAGCTTTTTGTTTTACACAAATACTGTGCTCTGATTACTATGGCACTTACTTTTTAGCAGTTACCATGTGTTAAATGCAAAAATACAAAGACCATTAAATATAGTCCTACCTGAGTTACATTAAAGTATCATTCAACCTTGCCTTTTTATGTTCAACAATGATTATTTATTATTTCCAATCTGTGGAATATTTGGTCGTCCCCCCCCCCCTGGACTTTGCTTTGCACTGAAAATCTTTCATTCAAATTTATTTCATTCAGGGTACATCTCTAGATGTTGGCATCTGTAATGATGCGCAGTCAGGATAGACAGTGTAGTCACTGCCAAGCCTATGCTAATTACAAAATCATTTTAAACATCAAAGCATGTTTACATTTATTTTTGGACACCTTACAATAATTTAATAACTTGAATGCAGCATAAAATGAAAACTCCCCTTTAACATGAAGAAACTCTTAGCAGAACCAGGCTCAGTGTGAGTGGCTATCAGCCACAACTGGCTGGGGGTTTGAGAAGACGAATCATACGAAAAAAAAGAAACAGAAGAACTGACTGATGTTAAAGAAAAAGCTAAAATTCAATGTCAGTAGTAGTTCCTTTAGTGGCTTCATGTAGGAGAGAACCACAAATAAGCAGATTGGCTTTGGGACAGTTTCAGGTCTATAGACCAGTTCATTGTTATTGTTTTGATGCGGGTTTTTCGCGCATGCGCGCCGGACTGGTTGGCAAAAAGCGAACACAATGGCGGACGCAAACAGAGAAACTGACGAGTTCTCCGCATATTTTTCTTCTTTAGATAACGTATCACAAGATCGTTTTAAGACTAAGTTGATGGTTGATGGTATCAGACTGCCAGATCCACACAGCAAAAGCCTGAAGGGACGGAGCGAGTCTGTGAAATGCTGCCAAGCGTTCAGTACCGCGACATATACAGCTACCTTATAAACACGCAGGCCAGTACACACGAGAGAGCATGGAAGCATGAAACCACTGGACGGCTGCAATTATATTATATCTGGACATAGGCACCAGCAACACCCGCGACGCCATGAGGGATTAAGTGGGTCAGAACATGGATGGATGGATGGATGTTCAGACATGTTTGTGTAACATACGAACGCGGAGTCGGACAGGAAGACCCGCCCGGTAGGTTAAAAAAACATAGTTCACTACGGATTATTTTGGTGTTTTTGTCTTGTTAAAATGGGTGGGGGTGTCGGCGACATTGCAGCGTAAACACAGAAGTACTAGCGCCCGTGAACGGACGGAGGGGAGGGGAGGTGGCGATCGCTACACGGGCCGGAATAGTCAGCGGCTGCTGCTACCGCTTCTCCGGCCTGTGTAGCGATCACCACCTCCCCTCCGCCGCTATTTAACTAGAACAATGACTAGAGCAGAATTAAGTTGTATTTACCGGAGATGAAGTGTAGACTGCAAATTCTGTCGCAGTATGATGGATCCCCCAGTCCATTGTGAGTGTCTGACTGCGCTCTTTTCATTGAAAATATCCAATTCTTTATTCGTCCTTCCTCCTTCGGTAAACGACAGAAACGTACATCCGACGATTTGGAATGCCTCTGTGTGCAACTGGGAGCACAACAAGTCGTAGGCATTGTTTAGATTCCAAAAATAAACTAACTAAAAATACGCTCTAAATCACCCGTGTTGTCACAGTAGTAGACGACAACAGCGCTGTTTTTGCCAACCACCGAGATCCGGATGTAGCGCTGACGTCACGCGTGACGTTACGCGTGAACTGGTCTATATGATGAAAGAGAGCACATAATGTTAGTTGCAGTAAAAGCCCAGTCAGTCTATGTCTAGGAGAGAGACAGGGAGGAACACTAATACCGTATCTCTGCACTGATTTGCTGGATGCAAACTGAGTAGAATTAAAATGTATACACAAAGGCAGTCAGTCATGCTGTCTCTCACCCTAACTTAAATTTGGATACTGCCATTGTAAAGTTCAAAGCTCCGGTAAAAAGCGACCAATCTAGCAAGAAGACATCCTGAGCGCAGCCAAAGTCTTTTTTTTTTCCAAACTGTGAACTTAATTTAAATAAAGGCCCACTTATGTGTAGGTACACTGGATATACATGTTTTTGTATACTGATAGTGATGGCTATGATGAAATGTTTTCTGGATGGCTGCAGTTGGCTTTGTGTACTCATTTGAATCCCCTGCTAACTGAAATCAAGATGACAGGTGTGTAGTTGTCATTGTAGATTTCATAAGTTAAGAAAATTATTTAAATGTAGCTCTAAAGCTAAGAACTCTATTGTCAACACAACCAATCTGTGCCTTTCTGTTTCTGAAACAGTATTCTGAGATATAGCAGTGGTTGTTAAGTGGTTTGAATAATAATTTTGACCACAATATGTGTCACATATTTGTGATGTATATATGTAAGCAACAAAATATGAAAAAAACATCTTCAGTATGTTTTCAACTTTCAAATTATAAAGCTTTGATTTTTTATTTTTTTTCATGGACTCACATCAATACTACCTGAGCCCATTTTCCACTACAAATGGTAAAAACGATAAATGGCTTGTACTTGCCTAGCACTTGAACTAGTCCAACTAGAACTAGCTAAAGTGTTACAGTGCAGTAACATTTTTATTAACACATTCAGAGTACACAACGGCCGACGGTCAGAGCGGGGGCATCAAACCATCAATTGCACAACAAATTCGCTAACTCCTGCGCCATTGTTGCCCTGTAATCACTCAGAATATTGTGTCCTTTGCAGAATTAGAAAAAAGAAGTCCTTTATTCATTGGTATAATTATATGTAGATGATTAAATGGAGTTCAATACACTTTATGTACATATTAATTTAAAACAAAGGTCATCTCAATGCACATTAATAACAAGAATTAAAAGACGAATAGATCCATTTTGTATCCATAAAATATATATTCAAATAAATTAATCCAATCAATGCAATCCAGTCATATAGATGATTTTAACTTTGAATAAATACTTTCCAGTTTCATGGTGGTTATATAACATTGCAATAACATTCAGTTTATGGTCCTATGGCTTGTTTACTGGCCTATGCAAATCATCTCATTGATGTCTCCAAGCTACTCATTATGCTGCTGCCAGACTAACACAATTTCAAATGTGTACTGAAATCACTCCCATTTTATTTTCTTCACCCTGGCTCCCAACAGAGTTCAGAATTCAGCTTTAACTTCGTTCACTCACCTATTGAGTTCTGGTCGGCCAGACTCAAAAACATCGATCCTTCCTTGAAATTGAAGCCATTGCTGCCCATAGTTTTTAACTGCATGTTCCGAATCTGTTAAGTTGTTCTTTTTACAAAATTTAAAAAAGTTGGAAGAGCCTTTTAGTTCATGGACCCGGACTATTATAACTTTGTTTAGCTGACTCTGTGGACACTGTTAAAAAATTGTTAAAAACTATTTTGTATGACTAAGTTTATTTTGGATACTTTTGACTGGACTTTCTGTCAAATTCCATTCTTGTACAACACTTTGTAACTGTGTGCCTTTGCAAAGTGCGTTATAAAAACATTTAACTTCTTTACTTATTTCTTTATGCCCATATACCTGAGCAGCAATGCTTTAATCCAGGTGACCGTAAAATAATCAATAATGTTATGCACGAATGGAAAGGTGAACACACTGAAATAATGCAGCTGCTGTAAACAGCCTTTATGATGTAACTTATTTTAGCAGTCCTTTTTTTCCTATTTATTTGTCCATCAGGTACACAATCAAATGAATTAGTCTGAGAATTAGCAAGAGCATTAAACCTTAACTAAAACCTGTCTAAAATTTAAAACTGCATTTTGGTTAATCTTTGAATCTTAAATAGAAAATATATAACACCTGATTTAGGCTTAAAAATAAAATTTTCTTACAATAAATTCGTCTAATTTCAAGTTTTCCAAATGTTGACCTAAATATAATATATTAATGCTCACTTGGTATGCTGGGGACATTAAACAAAACTGTAAAGAATACAACTAGCTGCAGAATCTTTAAACCATGGCTGATGGAAAAATAATAGTAGTATTAAAAAACAATTACAGGAATAAGTGAAAAAAATTCAACCTGAGAGTTTACACTATAAATTTTATGATAATTTCCAAAATACAGCATATACCTGCTGCAAAACAGCAGGTATATGCTGTCATAGTGAGAGGAAAATAACACCAAAAGAAAATGAAAAAAACATTCCTAAAAGTGCAGACAGTATGGTGATCCGTTTGCTGTTTGTAGATGGAACCCTTAAGATGCCTGGCTTATTGCATCATGCAGTTTGCAGACTCATCTTGAATGTGGGACTTTTTTTTCATATTCACCTACCAAATATTCTAACAGAAAAGCACTAAAGCAGAAAGTTATTCTTTTGAAT
This sequence comes from Fundulus diaphanus, assembly GCA_037039145.1. Classification (NCBI taxonomy): domain Eukaryota; kingdom Metazoa; phylum Chordata; class Actinopteri; order Cyprinodontiformes; family Fundulidae; genus Fundulus; species Fundulus diaphanus. The sequence continues at coordinate 39,314,120 of CM073133.1, forward strand.
ACAACTGTTTCCTATTAAAGACCAATGTTAGATAAAATATATTGAACCATGATCTGTCTCAGTCATTTCCTTTTTATTCACTGTTTTAAGTAGTAGGACCACTAAAAATAAATTTGTGGCATAAACTGACAGTTGACCTTTCCATTAGCGTGGGTATATAAAAGCCCTGGTCCTGTGCTCCTCACTTGCCTCCCATTGAGCAACAAAATAGCATGTTAAACATGTTATCCATGGATAACCTTTCTAAACCAGGGGTGAGACCCCATCAATCATACTGAGTTAAGTCAGTGCTTTTCTCCTGGGAGCTGACAGCACAACAATAGGTGATGCTATTCTCTGTTAACAGGTTTCACTTATCAGCACAAAACCAACACAGAGCATGAATATTGTTTTTCTCCCTCTGGAGAGATATTGAATGTTCAGGAGTTTTTTGTTTTTTTTTAACAAGCATCGCTTGATCTTTATGTCCAGTCCAGCAATCCCACATGGGGTCATGAAAAAAAGCTTCAGCAGCAGTTACTGAGGACATAATTGTTTACTGCAGCTTTTTTGGCTCAATAATTAAACGCTTGGCTGATCACTAATGAGTGTTTGAATACATTACACTATTTGTCTATGAAACAGATAAATTAGCATAAACCAATACACAAGAAATGCCATTTTCTATAAGCTAAATGTAAGTTAATTTTTATACATAAAATTACAAATAAAGGCTCACTTATAATGTTCATTTATTGAACAGAAAAGATTGGCATTGATCCTTCAATGAGCTAGCAGGGACAACCGATACTAGATGGTCGGACACTATCCGGCAGAACGTAAACGTAACATGTGCATTTCCAGCATTTTGATTGGATGATCCGAGTTTGGGGCCAGAGGATTTGTGCCCCACGGCTGTCTACTGAGAGTGTGTTGGGCATGCGCGCTGTGATTTTAGATGTTCGTTATTTAAACAAACGTTTTTTTACAATAATACTCTATAAAGAACAACCTTGTCCCATTGATTATTGTGAACATAGAGCTCCACAGCGACATCTGGTGAATGTTGGTACTCTGCAAAGAAGATTAGTGAGAAAACAAGCCTCAAAGTTTCTTTAGAATCAGCTTTCAGCCAGGGGCTGTTAACAAAAGCTGTTCATTTGAATTACTTTGCATACCTTGCAGCAACACCTCCCACACCTTCAATGCCTGTCAATAGATGGTCCAGATCAACTCGCTTCACAATTTTGTTCATGTAAAGATAATTCACAGCTCTCCATTACAATATCTGTGTTAGATGTGTGCATTGAACAAACATCTTTACATTGTTACAGGTTGGAATGTAACAAAATGGTTAAACTCCTTGCAATACTTACCCCTAAGCGGTCTTAAAAAATGTTTAACAAATACATCAAATGTTGACCAAAAGATGGCTTTATTATTGACTTGGTTTTAAAGTGGATATTGGGGAGATCTTGGCTGTTTTTTTTATTGTAACAGTCCCTATTTTACCGTAGAAAGAAGAAAAGTAACACTGAGCAGATTGTACAGACATAGTGGTGAATGTAAATATATACTGAGTCATATCCTAAACTTTGGAGGCTTTATAAAAGCAGACACTCATGTCTTGGATCGTCACTTTTCAGTCAAAATCAAATGTTGTGAATGAAAGTAGAAAAAAGCAGGAAAAGTAGATAGGTCCCTGTCTACATTCACACAACTAATAATGTCAATAAACCAGGTTGCACAAACACATTGCACCCATCAGCAGTCCACATTACAGAACTTGTCAGCCCTGTCCTCAAGAACATATGGTTCTAACTATATGGGTTCAGCTGCACCAAAGCTTCTAATGTATAAGCCTATAGCCTTAATACAGGTATTAGGGTGGTCATTTTGTTTATTGTCTGCTAATTTTATCTCAATGGCACGTTCATCCAAATTAAGTTTTGCCTACTCCTTGTTCACCGTTGCCAGCCATTGGGCTGCATTTGGTGTGCTAAGCATTCTGTTGCATTGTTTACAAGCATGGGAGGTAACCACAAAATGCCTTTAAGTGGGGTTAGCTTCTGTTTTTTCTGTTTGATCTGCATGCTCTTTATTACCAACTGGCCATTTTTCAGCACTTTGAGAGCAGCTGCATTGTAAAGAAAAATTTGCTTTCACATGCTCCTGCGAGAAAACTGTAAGCATTTTTTAAACAATGTTGACTACCTCGTTAAAAATAAGAGATGATCATGAGTGCTCTAATTGCCTCAAGAGGATCATCATTGGAGTAAAACAAAAGAGGAGTGGGGAATTTTTGGTGAATTGAAAAAGGCTCGACTATAATGAAGACATGATTGAAGAACCTCCTTTGTGTTTTCAGGAGAATGCCTTTGCCTTGACGGCTACATGAAGGACCCAGTCCACAAACATCTTTGCATCCGCAGTGAGTGGGGGCCTAATCAGGGGTAAGTTATGATAATTGCCTTATGATGATTTGTCAATGCTCATTACCATGTCAGGGTGATACATTGGGACAACAAAGGAGTCATCCTCCTCATCTAACCAAGATTTATTACATTGCTTCAATAAATCAAAATGAGGTGTGATGTGACCATTGGCCTACAATATTAGGAGAAGGAAACAGAACTACAGGTTCACCAAAGCATTATGTGGGTATAACTATGACAGTGGCGCAGGAGTTCAGGAGTTCATTCTGCAATTGGCGGGTTGCCGGTTTGATCCCCTGCTCCGACTGTCTCAGTTGTTGTGTCCTTGGGCAAGACACTTCATCCATATTGCCTGCTAGCAGTGGTCAGAGGTTTCAGTAGCGCCGATGTATAACAGCCTCGCCTCTGTCAGTCTGCCCCAGGGCAGCTGTGGCTACTAACATAGCTCACCACCGTCAGGATGTGAATGGGTGAATAACTGGGCGAATGACTGTAGTGTAAAGCGCTTTGGGGTCGTCGGACTAGTTAAAGCGCTATACAAGTACAACACATTTATCATTTACCACAATTTCAACAGTATTCCTAAGAATGAGAGTGCATACCAATGTGTTTGTATAAGTCATTATTACCTGTTACAAGTTTTTATTAGGAAGTTTTATGACTGTGATAAATTAAAACCATTACACCTCCAAAGATCATGGCTAGGTACTTGAAAGCATCATAGAATGCTAACCTTGCCTGCAAGATGAATTATTGCAGTATTTGTGCGTTCACAAACACACAAGAATCTATCTTGTCCCACTCCCGCCTCAACCGTTCAAGAAGCGACCCCAGCACGAGTCGGCCATTTTGCAGTATTATGGTTTAAGGCGGGACATATCCGCTTTGACTTATACTCATCTTCCTTTAATAAGTGGCACCCAAGGTCTGCTAATTTTGCGAATATGGTTTTCTCATTAGGCATTCAACTTGGTTCAAAAGTTTCTGTAGTGTTGCTTAAGGTGCCAGTGATCCACATGTTCGTGTGGCAAAAATTACAAAAATCACTCAATGGCACGATGACATTAGGGTCACTATCCAAATAAGCCTGCTTTGACCAGTGTAACTTGTTCTAGTTTCTCATAGCGCATATTGCTTACGACATTTTATTTTGATACCGTGATCGGCAAAAAACAACCTTTGGTAGGCGGGCACTAGGCGCCGCTTCACCCAATCTGCTGGGAAAGTTCTGCTGAATGTCCCTCTTTTCCGTGAACTGATTCAATGCAAGTGCTACACATTATCAACCTGGCTTGCCAGGTTAATAGAAAACATCTGGTGGGAAAACCCCTGCCAGTGAACGGGCTTTGGAGACTGAAGAAGCTCTGAGGGACTGTTTCTGCTTCACTGTCTGGGAAGATCTCTGCTTCTCATGGATAGGACATCTATTAGACATTTGGATTTTTTTTGTGCGTTGCAAGTTTCAAAGTTTGTTGCTACCACCAACTTTTAGCAAGAAAGCTGTGCACTCTTTTCTGCATGAGACCACCGATGTTCCAAAAAATTGGTTTGATTTTATTTTCTTTATTTGTACATATATCAACATTCATGGCAACACAAGAAACAATGCAATAGCAAATAAATGGCTTTATCACTACCTTGGTTGCTGATTCAGAAGCCTGATAACAGTGAGTCAACTTCAACCTCCAATGTCTCTTCAATCCAGAAATATCCCAGGCAAGGTTTGAAACATCTTATGAAAGGGATAGTTTGTCTCTGTCATAAATCAACAAATAAAACAGTTTATCAGTAATGTTGCTCTTTATCCAGACTTTACTATTTATCCAGATTTATTGAAATCTCACACATTAGAACAAAGGGAATATCTGAAAAACATTCAGGGCTTTTTTTCTATGTGGTTTCCTTTTTGCACATACACAGAACCAATAGGGACCTGCAATGCAACACTAAGAGAGTCACTTGTAAAAAAAATAAAATCACTTGTGGCAGTAAACTCCACAGGATACCTTTTAAGAAATGTAATAGACTAACTAAATACCCCATTTGGCTTCCTTTCTTTTTTTATATTGTGGATTGCCACTGAGTTCTGGAGCCACTTAAAATGCCTCAACAAGAATAAATGTGGCAATGGAAAGAATAGCATTTGCTAATTTCTTACACAGCAACAGCTTCCAGCAGGCAGAGTAGGCATTTTCCTTTATGTTCTGACTGTATTCATGCCATATTTTTATTTTATTTTAATTTCCTTCAGCTAACCCAGCTGTGCATCTCTGGTTTTCAATCCCCTGGTCTTCTTCCTATGTCCTTGTCACTGTGTAACAGAGTGGGCACCCATGGGTGACTTAAATGTTTAATGATCGTAGCCCATGGCATGGAAACCGCTCCCCCCTTCTTACTGATGTTCTTTTTGCTTACAGTGGTGAAGGAGTTTTCTCCAAACGACATCGGGCCCCTGTCACTTCCCTCTTTTGCGCTTTCTCTTTGTAGACTGTTAAGTCCCAGAGCTGCCACTCCCCATTAATCTCTATCATTCTCCCTCTCTCACTTCTGCCTCTTGGCATCTGTCTCATTCCCACAATGTTTTTCTCACTCTCACCGCTTGTCCCTTCATATTTTTCCCCAGCTTTTTCTGCTTCCATCTACATCTGTATCTGTCTTTTTCTGTGCGTCTCTCTTGTTCTGTTTCATCCTGTCATCGTCTCTTATCCACTCCCGTGGTAAATAGATATAAGGCAAAGTCACATTTTATGTCAGCTCCAGCAAAACACATTTACAGCCTGCTTATTTACACATAGCACACTGTATTACTGCTTGTGAATTGTGAAGCTGCAAAAGGCAGGAATATTGCCAAGATAGACATAGAAATGTGGCTTGAGATTTTGGAAAGTTTGGATTAGGAGGATGGGTATTCAAAAAAAAAAATTAGCACTTCTCCCGCTTTGATTCTAATAATCAGTTTTACTCTCTACTCTCTTTGTTGTCTTTGTCTCTGATCTATTTTTTCCGTTCGGCAAGTCCCTGGCCTTACACCATCTTCCAGCGTGGTTTTGATCTTGTGATGGGAGAACAGCCCTCTGATCGCATTTTCAGGTAAGAAGAACTTCACAACACTTACTTCTCTCTAAGTACATTATACATTCCATGGTACCGTCATCAAATAACATGTACTGAAATACATCTATGACTGTTTCTCTATTCATTTATTTATCTATCCATCCTGCCTTTGAATTGAGTGAACATAAAATAGTGCCCATGCTTTCAGCTTCTTAGAACTTTCAAGGCTCGTCTGCATTGCAGTGTGTGTCTCTTGCTGTTGGTCTACTATGTACGCAATGCATGGTGAACACCCACCCCTCACGTATGCATCTATGTTGCCCCCCCTACCCATCCACCACTTTCTCTCTACAATAAAAAAAAAAAAAAATCTCCTGGAGTAGAAAGTGTGCTCTTATGCAAAGTCGCTCTAACTTATCAAGTTGTAGTAACACACTGCATCATATTGTAAGTAATGGTGTTCCTGAAATGAGAAAAGTAATTAGATTACTCCGTTACTGAAAGAATAACGCCGTTACTCTTAACACTGTTTTCAACCAACCTGATGGAGAAGCTTAAACATTGTCCCTGTTGAAACATTAAGGCAAAAACTTCATGTTGCCTTGTGTGTCGAAACTTAAAGTCTCATAACCACAACCATGAATTAAAATGGATTCTTTGACACTTTGCACAATTTATTGTACAGAATATGTAATGATTTGTGATGGAAGAACCCAAATGTAAGCCGGACACAGAGCTGGAGCTTAAAAAAAAGGTTTATTAACAAAATCCAGGTGGCAAAAAGGCGGACTCAACAAACTGGAAGGCAAAAAACAGAACAGGCACGGACTGGCAGACAGGCAGGTTGTACACAAAAATAACCAGAGGCTGGAAAGAGCTTACCGCGGGCTGGCAAGAGGGATAAACACAAGACGTTCCGGCAACACACAAACCACTAAGGCAGGCTTAAATAGGAGGATGGAAAAGGTGAGCAGGGCGGGACTAATTAACCAAAACAGGTGAAAGCAACTGAAGGAACATACAGACTAATAAAGAGAAAACCTAAGAAAGTAAGACAAAGACTAATGGACACGACCTGACATAAATAATAACCAAGACCAGATGACTAAAAACAGACTAAGCACAAATCAAAAACAACACAACACAGAAATAAATCCTAAAACAGAAAAGTTGACTAACTGAGAATAACCTAAACCACAACAGAACGTTACAGAATATGCCTAAAACTTTGAAGATGTGTTATTTTTGTGAGGCAACGACAAAATAACAGACTTCAGTCCAATTCAATTGGCCATTCCAATCCATTTAATTGTTTCCCCTTAAACCACTCAATTGTTGTTTTAGCAGTATGCTGCAGGTCATTGTCCTGCTGGAAGGTGGACCTCCATCCCAGTCTCAAATCCCAGGCAGACTGACACAGGTTCTGCTCAAGAAAATCCCTGTATTTAGCACCATTCATCTTTCCCTCCACTCAGACCATTTTCCCAGTCCCCGCTGCTGAAAACTTATCCCCACAGCATGATGCTGCCACAACCATGTTTCACTGCGGCGACTGTATTCTTGGGGTATTGTGTCCTGTTTCTGCCAGACATAGTGTTTTCCTTGGTGGCTGAACAGTTCGATTTTAGTATCATCTAACCAGAGCACCTACCCTCCTACATTTGGGTAGTTGCCCACGTGCTTCTTTTCCAAGCTCAAAATGTGCCGTCTTATTTTCAACACCAGGTAATGGCTTTTATATGGCCACTCTACCATTAAGCTCTAAGACGGCTTATAGTGGTCCTATGGACATATCTTTCCGTCTCTGCTGTGGTGCTCTGCAACTCATTTGGGGTCAGTGAGTTCTGGAGGTCAGCCCTCTCTTGGCAGGTTTGCTGTGGTACCAGGTGCTTTCCGTCTGAAGATGATGAGCTTGATAGTGCTCCGGAGGAACATCAAAGATTTGGATATTTTTGTAAACCCACCCTGACTTGTATTGGACTTGTTTGGAGTGCTCCTTGGTCTACATGTGATGCCTCTTGCTTAGTGGTGTTGTAGCCTCAGGGTCCTTTCAGAAAAGGTGTGTGACACTTAGATTGCACAGCATTGAAAAGGTATTCACCAAGGGGGTAGTTACTTTTGCAAGGTACTATACATGCAAGTGTTTGCACACTTGGGTACTCACTAAGATACATGAAGATGTCAGACATTATTTTGTGTGTGTATTTCCCAAAGAAGAAAAGCAAAAAGTATGCTGGTATGCTGACCTTGCGCAAATGAACTGGAGCTTTCGGATTGTAATTTTAGCTATTATTTGCTTTTACAGGAAGCTTTTAGTTTGTTTTCATTATTCAGACTACTTTTTGTGTTAAATCACAAAAACACGCTCCCCACACTTTCTGCTTCACAATGATGTAAATGATGTTGACCACAAGTCTCTAATTTACGATCAACCTTTGTTTTTTCCCATCTTGCTTATTAATGACAGTGGAACCCAGGTCAAAGCATGGTAAGTTAGCTGGGGCCATGGACATAACGTGTTAATAATTTAGAAACGAGACAGTTTTAAAGTCCTGTTCATTGTCCGATTTCTTGACCAGTAATTATCTGCTTTGGCTATAGCTGTGGCTCTACATATTTGTAGATACTTAAAGATCTATTCATCGTGACAAGTTAAAAAAACAAATCTCAAGCAACTATCCTACCATCTTGTCCAGCATTACAACTACAGTGGGCACTGGAACCTATCTCCAGAGATCTTTGAGCAAGAGGCAGGGTACACCCTAGACAGGTTATCAGTCTTGCTGAAATGCAAGAAAAAATTAGAATTAGAACATTAATATCTGTGTTGTCTGTACTAACACTGTTCATAGGTTTTTGTGTTTACAGTCATGGAAAGAGGAGCTTCCCAGTAGCTGTGCTATTGTATTTATCACATTAATCCTTCCTGACAAAGCAGCAATAAAAACAACAGAACCTTCTTTTCTGTTACAGCGCTTGCATTGCAGGAGAGGGCTACCTTTTCTAGCTCATTAGGACCACTCTGACTGTTAGCAATTTTTGGCAGGAATGGATGGAAGAGGATGGCCTAAAGCTTAATAAAAGACTTTAAAAGATTGCCTTCCCTGTTGGCATGTTCTCTCAAATTGGCCCTTTACTGCAAAGCTGAAGGTTCTAAAGTTTTGTCCTCAGTGTGTTCTCAACCAGCTATCCATCCTAATTTAACCAATTTTAGTCTTTAGCTCTTTTTATCTAGCAATTCAGCGCTTTATCTATGCTTGAAGCCAGCTTTTGATGAGCTCTGCATCCAAATGTTTGTTTGCTTAAGCAACTATTATCATTTACCAAGATTATTATTACATGAAGTAATATGAAGTGGTACAAATAGTGAAGATAAATGCTGAGAGTAAGCATTCAAACACGCAATTTGCCCTCCACTCAGTAATAACTTCAGGGAGTTCCTCTAAGGACTGCAAACATGTTTTCCTCGCAACAACTGTTTCCTCATGAGGACTCTTAGTGTTTTTTCCCCTCCAGTTTCTGTTAGAGCGAAGCAAATAAGTTGTATAGCAGTGCACAAGTCCCAAGTTGTCCATTATAAAGCAGGGCTTGTTAAGCGCTAGCTAACCTATCCTGTGGTCACCCTTGAACGTCATTCTGCATCACAGGGAATCTCAACACCACTGCTGAACGTGGTCCCACAGGAGCAGGTGAAATAAGATGTGGCAACTGCTTCCTGAGAAATAATGTGGAAATAACAAACTCCTCCAATTAAGTCTTATTTAAATTGAAAAACAGCTGTTCTTTGATCCACTTAAAATGGTAACTTTGAAACAAGATGATTAATTAGCTTCGTATAATTGAATGTTCTGTTTCTGTAGTGGTTTAATCACTCTGGTCTAGCAGTGAGTGGTATTGCTCACAATCCACTGATTTCACTGCCCTTTTCATATGCTAAGCTTGCATTTTATCAAATATAAATTGAGCAATTTAAAATTTTGAAATGTGGTTTTTATGCATAAAAATGGTTCTTCAACCTTTTATAACGAAAAAAAACTATCGCCTTTTGTCATACAAGTATGCATGCATTATTCATCAGGGCTAATAAAGCATTTCATGTTAATCAGCGTGCACTGTTTAACTTAAAGTTTGCAGCATTACATTTCATCTGCAATGACTTTAGAGGTTGATGATATTCATTGTTGCACAAATAAAAAATGCTTTAAAGCCTTTGTTCCAGGCATCTGTTGTTTACAGATTCATTGCTGTTTGTTGTCTCGGGGGAAACTCTTACTGGCCCGTTTTACCATGGATCCACATTTAGTATGCATTGCGTCCATAAACACAGTGTTACCTCTGCTGAAGAATGATTTTATGCAAACATTATAATTTAGATTAAAGGTAAATTGAATAACAACAAACTGACTTACATTTTTGACTAGAAATCATAAATGCAATTCAGTTATTCATCTTAAAAAACAACAACAATTTCGACGCAACATTTTGGTTATTTTTGCGTCCACAAAGAATTAAATCTGGGTTGCTTTCTAAGACAACATAAGATATCTTTATGTTAGTCAAACATTTTTAATGCATATGAATGATGCTGTTTTTTTTGGAGAAAATTAAATTAACTTAGAAAAGTATTACTTTAAATTATAAGGCTTTAGTTTAAATTCTAAGGTTTTAGGATTGAGGTAAATTGGCAGCGATAATGGCCGAATAGTCAAAAACCCACAAAGGGTCAATTAATTCTGTTGAAAAACAATATTTTAATTTTTTTCGAATTCTGTATTTGAAAATGTCGGCACATTTTGTACTAATAAAAATGACTAATCATATACTGCTTGTAAAATAAGGTAAAATATGTTGACTTAGACCCCTCCTTTCTGCATCAGGACCTTTCTACATGTAGATCTCAAAACAAGAGTATGATCTGAAAGGGGCTATACACGACCCGTGGCCTTTGGCTGCCATCAGGCATAACATAACCCTAAAGCTTATTGCTAATTCAATTTTGGGGGTTTGGGATTCCTTAGCATAGCAGTAGATCTCAAGCTTTATTTTTGCTGTCATATTTGATTTTGTTGTTGTTTTTTATTGTTGCCGTTCACCATCAAAGGATTTAAACATCATCATAAAAGCGTGCCTATTGTTGACGTATTCTCTACACCCTTTGTGTGATGTTCGAGCTTTTAAAGCTGAATTGTTGCTTTTTAAAACATCCCCAATTTATCTGTCTGACTTGAAGTTTCCACAAGACAATAGTAGCCTTAAACTGTATGAACTCATGTTGTCAATAACATAAGTAACCCTACCTTAAGCTTTACCTTGGTGTCATTCTTTCCACTTTTGAAAAGCCCACTTCTGTAACTACTCTTGCATTCTTGCAGATTTACATACACCCTGGGAGAAGGAATGTGGCTTCCTCTGAGCAAGAGCTTTGTCATCCCTCCCGCTGAGCTCGCCATCAACCCGTCAGCCAAATGCAAGACTGACATGACAGTAATGGAGGATGCGGTAGACGTAAGGTGAGAGACATTTAAAGATGCCACTTTTTATAAGTATAGCTTTTGGATGGGAGTCAAAAGAAGCTTCAGCTAAAGGAATGAGCATTTCATTAGGTGGTAGGATCGTATTGCTCACTACACTTCTACAAAATGTTTGTTTACATAATTGTACCCAAGTGTAACAAAGAAATTTGCCTGCTTTTAAATGATGGTATATTTTATCATCTTATATGCCATGTTGGATAAAGTAAATGTCGACTCTGACAGCTATCCTTTCAAGGGGACTTACACTGCTCGGTATTTTAACTTCATCTGCACTTGTTTTTTTTTTATTAACTATTGTTTCTGTGAGGTGTAATCGTTGCAGTGTGGTTGATGAAGACGTCTTAATGGTCATGATTCACAGGGTAATAAAATTCTGAGTTCGTACACAAAATCAATTATGAAGAAGCAGTAGAAAAATATGAAAGTAAAACAAAGAATTGGCTGGTGATTTGAAGCCAGAAGCAGCTTTTTGATTGTTAAATGGTTCATATATTCGAAGGCGATCTGCTCTGCATGCAATGACTGCATGTGTGTCTAGACTGCAAAGAGAGCAGTGACTGAGCGCAAACAAAGCTACAGTGTTAGATTGGACGCAGCTGACATCAAAGAAGGCACATAATTATTTAGCCACTTTGCTTTTCCACCAGTGGGTGGTTAACTTGGTCCCCAAAAAATCTTCATAACAGGGAAGCAATGTAGCCAACAATCTTTAATCAGTTGCTTAAAAAACAAGCTTGGGTCGATAACTCTTTCTACATGTATGCTCTTCTCCACTTCTGTGTTGGACCCAAGGGCCAAGCCACACATCATCCTAGTGTCGAGGGGTAACAGGAGAATGTGTACATATTTCAAGTTAGACGTTAAATGAAAATAGATAATATTATAACATTTCTGTCCCAGTTTACAGTGTGAGACAGAGGTTTTGTAAACCTCTCCTTTATCAGTAAGATCATAATGACATCCACATAAATGTAGACTGAGGAAGAACCACAGTGCTGGTATTATTGGACTTTAGTGCAGCATTCGACACAGTTTATAACTCCATTCTATTAGAGCGCCTGGAAAACTGGGTTAGCCGTTCTGGTACGGCATTCAACTGGTTTAAATCCTACTTAAAGGACAGGGACTGTTTTTGTGTCAATAAATAACTTTATATCAGATGACAAAAATCACATGTGGGGTTCCCCAAGGGTCCATCTTGGGTTCTCTCCTATTCAATATCTAGAAGTTTGCTCTAGCTCAGATCATAAAGAACAACATAAGAAGAACTACAAACGACACACAGGTCTAATTCACCATGTCACCAGGTGACTATGAACCCATTCAGTGCTGAGTAAATGCTTCGAAGAAATCAATGTATGGATGTGCGAAAAATGTTCTACAGTTGAATAAAAACAAAACTAAAGTAATAATTTTTGGACCAGTAGAGGAGTGATCAAGAGTTCGAAAACTGCATCAGCTGCTTCAGCTAGGAACTGCTGATTAGGTCATAAATCTGGGTGTAGTGATGGACTCAGACCTGAAAGGCATCTCAAGATCAAACTCACAGAAGACTGTAAACATGCTGAAACCCTGAGATCTCTTAAATCAGGGTTAAAAACCTATTTGTTAAAAGATGCCTTTAAATGTTCATGTACAATTCAAACTTCATCAGATTAAGTTTGATGTTCAATGTATCTTGACCTACTGCTACTATTGAGTAGTAATGTGCAGCCCTTTTAGTTGTCTTTTTATTGAAATGTGCTATACAAATAAACTTGCTTTGTCCTACATTTCTTCCCAATGGCTGTGGAAGGATTTAACCCAGTGTTCAGTGGTCATGATAATCATAACTATTATAGGATTGACCGGCCTCTGTTTTTTTGTCATATTGGTTCTCACAAAATGAATGCTCATTGTATAATTCTAGTAAGTATATGCTAATATAGTCCTGTAACAACTTTGTTAATGCATCATTAACTCACATTTTTTCCCCATTGAGCAGAATCTGATCCTCTGTGCTGGTCTCTATTTTTTTTTTTATTGCAGTTTTATTAAGACAAATCCATTCTTATCTCCAAACTACTTTGCAGTATACTGTAATATGGGACACTTGGTGTGTTCTTCAAATTTATATTAGAAAGAGGCACCACCATAAGGATGATAATGTACAGTTGGTTCCTTAGGATTCCATGGTAAATGTGTATTTTACAACATACATTTACATTTATTAAAAAAAAAATGTATCTAAAGATACATCTCCTGTTTGCATCTTTATGAAAAACATAATCTACACTCATCGGCCACAGGTGGCGGCTTGTCAATAGGGGGCACTTGGTCGCTACCCCCATCAAATTACAGAAAAAAAATGTAAACAACGTAAACAAAAATTACACAATTCACAGTAATTATCACATCTCTTCTCTCAAAAAAATGTCTGACATTTGAATTTTCAGCATTCCCATTTCATTTTCAGTTTATTGTCCCCTAATTTTAAAGTTTCAATGCTGAGGAACACTGGACAAATCACTGTCCATGTATCTTTGTAACCTTTTGGCTTCCATGTGATTTCATGCTGGTCTCTAATTGGTTACTTAAAGACTCTCCTCAGGGAACTGATCTCTGCATCCATGAGCACACACACACACACACACACACCCACACAGCTTATTTTTATCAGCAGCTGCCTCAGCTGGCCACTTTATTAGGTACACCTTGCTTGCACCAGTTAGGATCTCCTTTTATCTTTAGAGATGCTAAATTTTTCAACAAGGCATCACAGAGATTTATCCGAGATTTTGGTTCATATTAACATGATAGCATAAGATAGCCGCTGCAGATTTGTGGTACAAATCTATGATGTGAATCTCCCACTCGACCCCATCCCAGCTGGTGACTGTGAAGGCCATTATGATGCAGTAAACTCAACCAGTTGCAGAAGATTTGAGCTTTGCGACAGGGTGCCCTACTGTGCTTGAAACGGTCTTAACTTTTAGCTCAATGGTTATTTACCTTATCCCTGTCATTTTTGTGTCCGTCCTTCTGTATTTTCCTATGAAATCAAATGATTAAGATAATCTGATTGTCTAAGATCTACATGAGAAGTTATGATATATATATATATTTTAGACTTGCAAAAAAAACTGAGGCTGAGTGTGGATATATAATACAATGTTCGTTGAACTATAGGAAAGACTGATCTTGTCTCCTTTTTTTGATTTACATAGTACATGTTTTGACTGACAGCTAGTGGATGGTACATTTAAAGCTAACTGATAATGTTGTATACCTTGTAGATATTTCAATAGTGAACGGGTGTGTTGGCATGCAAATAAAGAGCAAAAAAAAAAAAAAAAAAAAAATATATATATATATATATATATATATATATATATATATATATATATAAGAAGATATTTAACTGCCCTTCTTTTTTAACTGAGTAGGTACATTATGAACTGCTCTATTAAAAAGAAGACCTGAACATTACTGGGGAAAAGGGCGTAGCTTTATTTGAATAAATATGTCACTCACTGAGTCGGAACTATTTTCAGACACAACGATTTCTCTCTGTATAGTCTTGGGGTCATTGGCCTTGTCTCATTAAGCTGAACTCACTGACTTTGTAACAATTCATAAAGTTGTGTCTCAAAGTGTACCCAGTGAAATATAAACAAGAAAAGGCTTCATTATACAGAGAGAAAAGAAAGATATAATATAAAGATCCTTTATTGTCCATCAGTGAGCAAATCCAGGTGTACCAGCAGCAAAGAGCAAATATACGACATAAGAAAAAAATGTGAAGCTATTAGAAATAGCATTCTCAAAAAATTAAATAAGTTTGGAACTGAGGAGGGTGATTTTAAGAAATGTGCACAAAGCATGTCTATATTTATATATGAAAGTACCTAAACACTATTAATATGAATGAACAAAACTGTAAAAACTACAGCAGGGATGTGAACACGTGTTGAATTTGTTGGGAGCAGTGATGATTATAAAGTCTAGCAGCTACTGAGAGGAAGGATCTGTAAGAACACTCCTTTGTGTGACTAGAAAGTGGCAGCTCTACAAAAGCTTTATGCATAAGGTATGAGACATTGTCAAACAGTGATGTTCTTTTTGCTAGTGTTCTTCAGTCTCCAGCCACCTGCATTGGGTCGAGGGGGCATTCTATGGCAGAGCTGGGCTTCCTGATTAGCTTATCTAACTGCTTCCTCTCAGTTGCAGTTACGCTGCTCCAAGAAACTACACCATGAAAGATGGTTGATGCCACCAGAGAGTCATAAAAAGTCTGTGGGAGCGCCCCCTGCACTCCAAAAGATCTGTCTTCTTAGCGGGTAGAGTCTGCTCTGACTCTTCCTATAAAGAGCATCAGTGAATCAAGTAATATTTGTTCAGGACAGCACCCAGGTACTTAATAGAGTGAACTAACTCAATGTCAGTTTCCTGGATGTTTACCACTGTTGGTGTAGTGAGCCCATGCTTGTGGAAGTCCAAAACCAGCTCTTTGTTTTTTCCCATGATGATCAGGAGATGGTTTCGCTGGAACCAGCCCACAAAGTCCTGTGTCCACTCACTGTACTCTGAGTCATCCTTACCTGTGATGAAGCCAACTATGGCAGTGTCATTTGAGAATGTCTGAAGAAGGCATCCCGGGGAGTTGATTAAGAAGTCTGCAGAGTAGAGGATGAACAAAAATATTGCCAGCACAGTTACCTGTTGGGCCTTTGTACTGCAGACCAGCCTGGCAGAGATACTGTCTTTAGCACACACCTTGATCGTTTACATTTTTGTCACACTTGATTGTTTCAGAATATCAAACTAATTTAATATTAGTCAAACACAAAGTCAGCAAACACAAAATGCAGTGTTTAAATGACTGTTGTTACTAAAGGAAATAAAATCCAAACGTACATGGCCCTGTGCACCCCCCCCACACACACACACACACACACACACACACACACACACTTTGTTTATTACCTGTGGTTTATCACACCTGAGTTCACCTTCACTAGCCACACCCAGGCCTGATTACTCCTACACCTGTTCTCAATCAGGATCTGCCTGACAAAGTAAAGTACACCAAAAGATCCTCAACAGCTAGACATCATACTGAAATCCAGAGAAATTCAGGAAAAAAAAAAAAAAAAAAAAGTAACTGAAATCTATCAGTCTGGAAAGGGTTACAATGCTATTTCTAAAGCTTTGGGAATCCAGTGAACCACAGTGAGAGCCATTATCCACAAAATGGTGAAAACATGGAACAGTGGTGAACCTTCCCAGGAGAGGTTGGCTGACAAAAACTACCCCAAGAGTGCAGCGACGACTCATCCAAGGGGTCACAAATGTCCCTACAACAACATCCAAAGAACTGCAGGTCTCACTTGCCTCAGTTAAGGTTAATTAGCATGCCTCCAGCATGAAGCTTAAAGGGTTATTTGCACCTCAGAGTTTTGGTAACTTGGTGCAGACGACGCATGCATTCATTCAAAATTGGTGAATTCATAGGAGCCCTCGCAGAGCAAGTTCACCTGTACCGATATTAAATGGCACAGAAGTTTCAAACATCACAACTTTGTTAAATTATATGTTGTTACTGTTTATTCAGTGACTGAAAACAGCATACGCAAATTGCTGGCATACTTCCAGGGGAGAGTATTATTGGCCAAGTTTCTGGGTACAAACAGGGTACAAACATCTACAGCGCTTCTATGGGCTTGCACCTGATCTGCAAAGACCTGCGCTACAACCCAACGCCCAAGTATAACTCAGCCTTAAAAAGGGATTGGGCAAATTGGCCTGCATAGTAGAGTTCCAACACTGCTGCACAAAATGAACATTAAGACTCGTCTGAAAATTATTCCGTCTATTCTGTGGATTGACAAGACAAAGGTTGGACTTTTAGGAAAATGCGTGGCCCGTTACATCTGGTGTAAAAGTAACACCACATTTCATAAAAAAAACGACATTATATCAACAGTAAAATATGGTGGCGGTAGTGTGACGGTCTGGAGCTGTTTTGCTGCTGCAAGATCTGTGATAAATGTAACTATGCTGTCTACCAAAAGATCCTGAAGAAGAACGTCCGGGCATCTGTTTGTGCTGAAGCCAGCTTGGGTTCTGCAGCAGGACAATGGTCTAAGGCCAACCATCAAATCCACCTGTGAATAGCTGAGGAAAAACTAAATTAAGACTTTGGTGTGGTCTAGTCAAAGTACTGACCTGAATCCTGTTGAAAAGCTGTGGCATGACCTTAAAAAGCCTGTTCATGTTTAAAAACCCTCTAACATGGCTGAATTACATCAATTTTGCAAATATGAATGGGCCAAAATGTATCCACAGGGCTGGAAAAGACTCATTGCAAGTTATCAAACACTAAGTGTCCAGTCTTGATTGCAGTTGTTGCTGCCAAGGGTGCCCCAACTAGTTATTAGGTTTAAGGGGCTGTGATGGACCGAGCAGCAAGGACAGTCAGGCACAGGTATATTTCCAAAAACAGGGTTCTTTTATTTAACCCAAAAAGGATAAAATGTACAAAAATGGATCCAGAAAATAGGTCAAAGGAACAAAACTACTCAAAAAAACTAATAACAGAACTAACTCAAACAAACTGACCTGCCTCAATGGGACAAAGAAGAACTTAAATAGTGGCTGAGCAGTCCACAAAAGAAACACATGGGGTAAAACATACACAAACCTAACTAAACCAAATGAAGCAAAACCCCCAATTTCCCCCCATAGACTGATTTGGTATGGTCCAAATCAGCTCAGCCCCTTGGCCACCTGCTGGTTCCTCAGCCAAGGGACTAGAGCAACTGAAAACTCAATCATAACAAACTGGGGTAAAGCAAAAGGTGCACACTAATTTTGAAATACAGTGTTATGGTGATAAATGAATTCCAAATAATGAAATGGCTCTGTAAATGAAGCCCTATATGAAAAAGAAACAAAATTACATAAATGGTATTTTTACCACATCTGTGTGGATGTAAATGCAGCCATCACAGGGGCAATCCCTTTTTTCACACAGGGCCATGTAGGTAGGTTAGGATTTTTTTTCCTCTCTTAATAATAAAATTTAAAAATGGCATTTTATGTTTACTTTGTGTTGACTTTTACGAATATTTAAATTGGTTTGATGTCCGAAAACACTTAAGTGTGACAAAAAAATAAGAAATCGGGAAAGGGGTAAAGACTTTTTTCACACCACTGCATTGATATTGAAACAGCTGGATAAAACAAGGAGAAATCTCAAACCTCTATGTTGTTGTTTTTGTCTCAATTATGCTTCCCTGTTTCTCTTTCAATGTACCCCTGTTCTAGTCTATAAATGTAGTCATGTAAAATGTCCATACAGAACTAAGAGGCATGCTAGCACTCATTAGCTGTGTTTTCATCAACATTGTTTGTGCACATTTTGAAGTATTGCATTAGAAAAGGTTGATGAAAATAGCGAAATTTGAATTAACTTACTCAATTTTACAAAAAATATTTTATCCTCGCATGAAGTAGATTTTTGCTTTTCCGAAAAATAGTTATTGCGCCAAATTGGAGATGGAAACATCAACTTCTGACAATAATACATTTTACGTAGCCTGGTTAATTCGTTCCAAACCAGTAGATGGAAACGTGCTTAATTCACATTTTATTTTTGCGACATTTTATAAGTTTGTTTAAAATTTGCATGACAATTGGATGGAAATATGACTATTGTCTCATCCATAAACTTCATTTGCAATCAATAGCTTCTGTTTGTAAGGGTGATGTGTGAATGAAGAATGTTAACCGGTTTTGACTGAACAGTGCAACTTTATTCCCAAAAGAGTATGCTTTGTTCCAGTCATCCATCATCCCATCTTGCTCTTATCTGAGATTATAGGTTGCTGATGCAGCAGGACCAAGATGAATACAAAACATTGCAATTCAAACATGCTAAAATGTATCCTTATTCTGAAACATCAATAGATGATACAAGTTTTTGCCTAATCCAACTTCTGTTTTCAAACTAAAATATGTTTGAAAACAGAAAAAAAATTCAAGCAGTCATTTGTTTTTTTGTTGTTTTAGGACTTGCTGTGGTGAGCCCTGAAAGGGAAAAGCTCAAAGATTTTTTTTTATTTCTAGTTTTTTAAGAGTAGAGGACATGGCCCTTGTGTGAAAGACCAGTCACTGTAAAATAGGTTTCTACTATAATTTAAAATAACAAGAAAAGTTTTACAGAATGGGCCTTTTTAAAATGTGTTCAATATTCAACATTAGTAATACTATATAATATAAAAGCTGTAGAACAGTGACTCTCTAGGAACAGAATTGTAATAATATGGAGCTAGAAAAAAATAGATCTTTTAACTCTGATTTTCAAACAGTCACTAACTTTTTAAATCAAGCATGTCCCATGGCAGATATTAAAAGGACAAACAGAGAAAGTTTTTGTTTGTTTGTTTTTAACACCATTCTGGTTTTTTTACTCTCTCACAGAAACAGCTTTTAGCTTGTGACAAGATGGTCATCGGTCAGGTCCGATCAAGCTAAAAATAAAGGGAGGGCGCCAACAATTAGTTGTTGTGCCTGCTGGGGCTAAACTGAACCAAGCCCAAAAAACCAACAGGAAGCCCTCGCTACATGGACCCCCGACCAGGACAGGCGAGGGTAGACCAGCATTCCATTTCCTGCTGTCATAATCTGGCTTCCATGATGAAATATTAAGGAAAAATATTTGTAATTAAATATGCACTTGCTAAGCACAAAGTAAAGAGAACTGTGTGGTTAGCAACGGGGGGGGGGTACCTTAGATTGTTTTTGTGACCTGATAACAACTGAGCTAATAAAGGTGGTGATTTGGCAGCCGCTGATAAGATATAAAATAGGGGAACTCTCCCGATAAATAATATAGGGGAAAAAATAAACCGCAAGTTGCAGGTCAAGTTCCAAGTTACTAAAAGGCTTCATCACAAAGAATTGTTCAGTATTTCCCCATTTGTTGATAATTTTTTCCATTTTTATATTACAATTAAGCTTTCACTGAAATATAACATATGTTCTTTTAGGGAGTCCCAATTAAGTACACAGTGTAAATATGAACAAAATACAGATCTTCTAAAAAATGTTAAGCAGCGCAACCCAGCATTGCTTCACTCCTGCTGCTCTGTCAGCAGTCCAGTCTAACCAGACTTGATGATAAGGAGGTGCTGGAACTGGGAAAATTTGCCTGAAGCTATGTCTCTTTAAACTGAATAATACAGCCTTTCCAATATTCTTTTCCAATAAATTCCTGCGACCATCAGGGAAATGTATGGTTCAAAACTCTGATGTACATCAAACACATTTCATATTTAACCTTTGTAGTCTTTATTTATGTAAATGTATGTATATTTGAGAGTTATACTTATTAATATTTTTGTTATTAATATATTCCCTATACCTGTTTTACTGTGGGGCAGTTTGAATGGAGTGTACAGACATAAAATACTTTAGGATGAGTTATAGACATATGATTTTCACTAGGTGGACATGAGGTTGCTGTATGACATTTATCAACATTTGTAGATGCCCTTTTTATTTTTTACTCTCCATTGTTTATTTTGTTGACATTTATGCTGCACACTGTATATCGCATTTTATCTCAGGTTGATGATTTTGTTTTTCATGTCTTCCTGCCAATGTTTTAAAACAACACATGACTTACAATTTGACATGATTCAGAAAGTGAGGAAACTTAAAAGTTTATCAATATGTTTGTTCCTATTTTATCCCGCTTGCATTTTTTCCATTGTCTAACCATCCCTCTTCTA